>CM057338.1:438189834-438789834 GCA_030015575.1 Agapanthus africanus
TTAAACCCACCCGCACGACCCTTGACGGAGGCCAACAAAGTTGTACGACTACCCTAATCCAATCGCATTATATGCTGCAGATAAACACTAATTAGCTACCACACACTACGCCTTGACGGAGGCCAACAAACGTAGCACGAATACTAAATAGTCCTTATCTGAAATGACAGAGGGCTAAGACAGGTTTTTAAGAAAACCTTTAGCATAATGAACTTGATATCGTTGTAGAATCGAGTGATTTGAAAAGGAGTGGTTTAAGTTCCGCTTTTAAAATCGAATAGTTTTCAAAACAAACCAAGTGGTTGTAGCATTTGCTAGTTTTGCTAAAGAGGTCACTCCCGGTGAAGGGATCTAAGCTCTTTCCTCATCGAATGAGGTGCTGGATATTCATAAAAGAATACCGCTATGCAAAGCAAAACTAGAGCTGCCTTTTTGAAAAATTAAATTCTACAACTTCTTTTAGGTTTCTTTCTTTTCATTAATCTCATTAATGATGTCCCATCATTTATGTTTCCTAAACATCACAGAAGAAACAAAAATAGAACGTACGCTTATGCCATCCGCATTCGCCACGGGGCCCCGTCATGCACCGTTAGGTTACTTAACTAACGGCAGAGCGGGGGATAGACTAGAGCGGGTGCAAAACATAAGCAACGTTTATTATATATATCATATATATATAGCATTCGTCTCACGCAGTTATATGATCACATCACAGAACTCAGGCAGCAGAAACAAACATATGAAATATATGATATTTTAGGAGGTCTGTGTTTTAAATTAAGCCAGTAATGAAAAACACGGATGTTACGGTCGTGATGAATATCCAAACCCACATCCCTAGACCCCTACGAGAGCGGCGAGTGACCCTGCCAATTCTAGAATTAGGAGACCCGGTCTCGACTCCTCGAGATGGTCTCCTACTGGACTTTAGAACCCGGTCACTTGTGCTCCCCGTCTTGGGTCTATCTTAATACGGAAAAGTAAATAATATACATCAATGGTGACATCATCCTCAACCCGGAAGTGTCCCAATAAAAGAATATTACATACAACATTTTACATGAATGAAAATAGAAAAACTCTCATCTCACGTAAAAACCGTCGGCTATTCATTCACGATGATCCAATATAACATATCACAAGCAACACATAACATCACATGTCATTAACGTAAGTAAATATGTGTATCCCGAATGTCGTTGACGTATACCAACGAGATCGGAGATACACCGCATATTACACTTACGGTCGCAGAAAAGAAATGAAAAACTACAATAATTAGAATCCACACAAAACCTTAGACATCATAAACCCGGAATATCTCATATTTCGGATTTCATCCCTAACCCAATAAATCTTGCATTTAAGTCTCAAATTGAAAACACTTTTCAATATCAAGTTGGGTAATTCAACAAGATTCCCGATGAAATGATTGAATGCTCATCGAGAATTTTAGTAGATTACCGCACCCCCGATGCCGTCAACGAAGTGCACTTACATGGAACACCGCGGCCGCGAGCATCCGAGTGGATGCTTTTTTAGCAACGGGGTTCTCCTATAGTCACTTGGTCGGGGCTATGGGGCGTGGCTATCTAGTAGTGTTTCCCGGCGACTATTCGCGTACAATACAAGATTGCGACGGAGTTTTGATCCGAATAGAAATTCTGTGACAATTGATCAAAAGAGAATAAAACGCGAGATTTACAAAACACAAACTAGTTTTCACAAAACTAATTAATGTGGATTCCAAATATTGTATCACATATGAAAACTATCTAGACGATATTAAACTTTTTGATCGATTCATCAAACACCCACAAATCACAGAGGTCTCAACAACTTGAGCCTCACTAAAAATACCCAAAATGTGCCAAATATCACATTGGAGCAGCACAAGAAACAAGATCCCACATCACTATAAACTTGGCGCGGAACCGTAACTAAACTAAGGTTTAGGCCGGGTTTCGCGGCGGTTTACTGGAGATGGGGCTTCGTATTTCTTGGGGCTCCATCATATACCCTGCACAATTTTCTGCATATTTTTAATCTGTAAAAATCAACTTTTGAAAAAATGGACAAAAACTTGTAAAAAGCGGGTTTTTGAACTTCGATCGAATACTTTAACATCGTCAAGACCATACATAATGCTCTATCTTGGCTCTAATACCATGAAAGTATGTCTTAGCACCTCTACTAGTTTTCCACATACATCAAGTATGCAATTTTAAAAAATCTAGAGGTCTAAGCTACACTAATCTAGAATCGAACTAGAGAATTAGGGTCTGTAAGTATGTAAATAAGTTTTACACTAAGTGAATAGAGAATACAACCTTTGTAGACCGATCCTTCACTTCTAAAACTCCAAGTAATAGTTACTTAGCTTCAAGTAGTGGTCCCTAAAACTCTTCTTAGGCTCCACTTGGTGAAAGGAACGAGCTTGTTTCGTCGTCTTCGAGGCCAAAGATGATCCACCTTGAAGTTGCTCTAACTCAAGCTACCTCTTCACTAATCAAGAATTAGTGAAGCAAACAACCTAATCTTATGGGCTAGATGAGAATAGGTTGATGAAGTAGGAATTTTGCTCACTTTAGAAATCTCTTTTTCTTTCTTCCACTCAAGAAAACCTAGAGAGCTCTTGAGAGAAGAAGATGAACTAGGGTGAGGGAAAATATCTCAAATGATCAATAGAGAGAATGAACCATGATTTAAAAATAAGAGTTGGGTGAGAAAATATCTAAAGTAAAACAAAATTAGTGGGATGAGTCATGCCTTCTACATGCTTCTACATGCTTCTACAAGCATCTAAGCCATGCTCATTTCCAACTAATTTTGATTTTTCTCTTAATAAATAATCACCCAATTATCTTTAGGTCATGGTGTGAGTCTCATACACCCATGTTCTATGTATCATCTACCATGACACAATAATGTTTTATATATAAATATATATATATAACATTATATATAATCGAGAGAAGTAAATCATTACTGAGCAACAATATTAGTTAATATATAAATATATCAAATATAAATATATATCAAATTATTAAATCAACACTTGATTCAATAATCCGATTATATCATATATAACCGACTAATACCATTTATATGTATATCAAATAATTAAATCAACACTTTATTCAAATTGATTCAATAACCCAGTCATATCACATATAACCAATAAATATTCAATACTATATTAAATCAACACTTGATTCAATAATCCGGTCATATTATATATAACCGGCCAATATCAAATATATATATATATAACATATCATTGAATCAACATTTGATTCAACAATTCGGTTATATCACATATAACCTAACCGATATCACATATCGCGAGATTGGAATATGGTATCACATACTCGTATTTAATCAAGCTCCCGCGCATATCACCATATGTGCCCTACTTCGTTTCGCTTGAGCTAGGAAACCTCTATGTGGGACTCTAAAGACTCGTCAATACGCCAGCAGTAGGTAATGATCACATCAGTCACCCACAAGCCGTCAGCGGTACTAGCTGGACGTAACGGCTACCCAGGTATTGAGCGAATAGATGATCAACAAGCAAGCTTGTCCAAACTCCCGCAAAGCCTATAAGCAACACTTACCATACAATTTAGTCTCTTCATCTGATATGTCGCATATCAAGTCTAGGGGTGGAATCGTCAGACCCCAGTAACTTGATAAGTCATACCGATGTGCGGCCTATAACCGTTCGAGAAACTACTGATAACACTTACCAGTAAATCTCATCAGCCCTGAACAGAGACTTGCTGTTATAGCCAATCGAGCATAGCGCAACATCAACTCTCTATACCGGGAGACACGAAACCCCTCCTATCGCTCATTACCTCCATGTGACTCGGGACTGTACCCAAAATACACCTGTTTGCATGACTTCTTTGAGCCGTGGTAGGAAGGAAATCAAAGCACAGTGGGAACCACATAAGACTCTATGAAGATCTCGGGTTTACAGACTAACCTATATAAGTATCACCATAGAACTGCTATCTGACGATAGGTATGGTACCAACTAAGAGTTCTCGGCGAGTCCTACTCGGTGTACCCATTCTCTAATGAGCACATGTGTACAATCTTTGATGTCAAACACCAATGATTGTGGGATCAACCATCGCCCCCATACAGGGTCAAGAAATGTACACACTAGTCTACTCTGGAATATCGTTGCCCTTTCTCGATACTCCCTCGACTAGGAACGGTTAAAGGATGTGCTTGCAGACTACACAAGCCCTACTAGTATGATCTGCATCATAGTCTTGGTAGTCAAGCTAACATCCTAAGGGCTTTATCAACATGTATCAGAGACATAGAATAATATAAGTGTACATGTTAAGATAAAGAGCAACCAGATAGCATACTGTCATATCGAGCAAGAAAGTCCTATATATATATGTCCAAGCATCCACTATAATATACAATAATGGCCTCTAAGGCATACATATTACTAATTGTCCTAAGGACGCGTAAGATGCCACGTGTCCTGCATGCGGGGGCTGGGCGCCACCGGACCGCGTGCCCTGCACGCGGGCGTCGGCGGTTCGCGCGCCCTGCGGGCGGGCGCTGGGCACCAGCGGTTCACGTGCATGACGCGTGGGCGCTAGGCGTTAGCGGCTTATGCGGCCTGCATGTGAGCGCTAGCGAATCACGCGTCCTGCAAGTGGGCCCCTGGGCCCCGCGGAAAAAGAGGCTTAACTCCTGAATTGGGAGTTGAACTCCCGAGTGAATTTTGGAGTTAAACTTCTAAAAGATCTGGATTTTTGCGGATCAACTCCTTCGATAATTTAGATTTTGGAGTTGAGCTTCTCAAATATTGGTTTAGAGTTAAACTCCTAAAGAAGTGATTCTTGTTTAGAGTTAAACTCCCAAGAGATTTTTGGAGATGATGAAAGGGGACCCCTTTCTTCTCTTTCGAGCCCTAGATCTTCTCTTAAGTTTTGGATCTTCCCTAAATGGGATTTTTGGAAATGGGTCTCCTTCTTCCTTCTCTCTGTTTGCTGGATCTTGGAGGAAAGGGGGTGAGACTTAAAAATCTCCCTTTTTAGAGTTTTGATGGAAGATCCGGGCTCTCTTTCAAGGGTTTTATGGTGAAAAGTATTTCTTTTTAGAAAAGGAAGAATTAAACTCTTGATTTAATTCAAAAGAAGAAGAAGATTTAAAACCTTGAGAAAGAAGAAGGAGGCACAGAACCCTAAAATTTTTGAAAGAATGAAAGTTGTGTAGGGTGTTTTTCGTTACCCCATTGAGATGGGAATACGCGTCGCTTGTCAGGCGCATTACAAATTCCCCCTGCCTAGGATAGGCTAAGGTTTATTGATTGTGGAGATCCGAATCTCCGGCAGCCGCGGACTAAGCTGCCGTTAATTACCCCTCGCCTTGGGAGTGACGGATCCTCCGATTGATGGGTCAAACTAGTCATGCGAACTCAATGTGATGTGTGCGTATGTGTGTCTTCAGGGGTTTTGGATATATCGGGGGCCTCGCAAAGTTTACGGGGGTTTCGCTACCCGGGTAGCAGGCTGGGGGTCAAGGGGCTAGCAGCCCCCTTGTGGAGTGCGGGGCAGTGCTCCGTTAGAATTTTTTTCTAACGGGAAAATTGTTGTGGAGTGTATATGTATATAAGAAGGAAAATAGTGTCCAAAGGACGCGTGGGTGCCAACGCCTCACGTGCCCAGCACGCGGGCGCTGAGCACGCGGACACCCGCGCCTCGTGTGCTTGGCACGCGGACGCCCGCGCCTCGCGGCGCTGGACGCCAGCAGAAAAAAGGGGCTTAGCCCATATACTGGGAGTTGTATTCCCAATTGACTTTTGGAGTTAAACTCCCGAAAAAGAGGACAAAGGGGCTTAGCCCCTGCACTGGGAGTTGTACTCTCGAAAAGAAAGATTTATTATATATATATATATAATTTTTTTTGGAGTTAAACTCCCAAGATATTTTCGAAGATGATGAAAGGTAACCCCTTTATTCTTCCTTGAGCCCTGGGTTTTCTCTTGAGCCTTGGATCTTTCCAAAGTGGCATTTTTGGGGATGGGTCTCCTTCTTCCTCCTCTCTATTGGCTGGATCTTGGAGAAAGGAGGGTGAGATTTAAAAATCTCCCCTTTTGGAGATTTGATGGAAGATCCGCGTTCCCCTTCAAGAGTTTTGTGGTGAAAAACTATTTTTTTTTTGGAAAAGGAAGAGTGAAACTCTTGATTTAATTCAAAAAAGGGAGAAGGTTTAGAACATTGAGTAAGGAAAAAGAGGCACAAAAACCCCTAGCTTTTGAGGGAATGAATTATTGTCCTTCATTTCATCATCATGTTTCCTTTTATAAGCTTACAAATTTACACATAGCCCCTTGGGCTTTACAAGATGGCATTTTGCCCATCCCATGCATCATGTGCTCATTTCTTTTGCAAATGAGCAATGGGCTTTACAAAAATTTGGCTTTATACCCATTTTTCTTACATTTATTCATAAAAATTACATCAAAATTATTTATTACATAACTTTCATTTTGGCATGGGAAAGGCTGGCAGCGGGACTTGACTTGGGCATGGGCCCACTTGACCTGGGCTTGGGCCCGTTTACTTGGGGTTGACTTTGACTTTGACTTGGTCAACCGGGGTGTAATTTTTTACCCCAACAAAGTGCCCCCATCAATAAATGCACACCGCAAATATAAGTTGTGTACATGAAATTGATGGATCTTGGAGTTGGACTTCGAGGTGGAACATTATTCCGGGGGAGGAGCATCATTCTGGGAGCATAATTCCTGGGATCGGAGCATAATTCCGACGAGCAGAGCATAATTTCGGGGATCAGAGCATAATTCCGAAGAGTAGAGCATGATTCTAAGGGGAGGATATATTCTGAGACGAAGCATAGTTTCGACGCAGGGTTCCGGAGCGAAGCATAATTTCGACACGGGACAAATGTATCATGAGACGAAACTTAGTTCCGGCACAGGGCAGACATTCTGAACAAAATATAGCTCCGATGCAGAGGTTGATTCCAAGTCAAAGCATAATTCCGACAGGGAAGGCCGATATTCCGAGGCGAAGCATGATTTCAACACGGGGTACACTCTAAGACGAAGCATGATTCCGACGCAGAGGTCAATTCCCAGGCAAAGCATAATTCTGACAGGGAAAGCAGGTACTCCGAGGCAAAACTTAATTTCGACACGGGGCACACTCTGAGACAAAGCATGATTCTGCCGCAGAGGTTGTTGGTTGACTTGATTCCGAGTCGGAGCATAATTCCGACAGGGAGGTCATTGGTTGACTTGATTCCGAGACGGAGCATAATTCCTATGGGGAGGACATTGGTTGACTTGATTTTGAGAAGGAGCATAATTCCGACGGGGAGGTCATTGCTGCCCTTTTTGCGACTTGGACGGTCGGCGCTGCCCTTTTTGCGACTTGGACGGTCGGTGCTGTCCTTTTAGCGACTTGGACGGTCGGTGTGTTGGCTATAGTGCCCTCAAGGCAATTATCATAGTCGCGGACTTATGATTATGATGATTAAGTGAGGACCTATACCGATAAAACAGTCTTACTCAAGATGATAGTATAGTCTGGTTTGTCTTTATCATCATGTTGATAGAGCCCATAGGATTCTTGCTTCACTGCCAGCATTATGATGGCGATCATATATATAGGAGCTGGGGTCTATAAGCACATCCTTAAATGTCCCTAGTCGTAGGAGTATCGAGACCGGGCATCGATACTCCAGTGTAGACTAGTGTATACTGATCGAGACCCCAACGAGGGGCGGTGGCCAGGTCTCACAAGCCATTAGTGTTAGTTTGTTCACCTAAGATAGTATGCAGGTGCTCATTGGGTTATGAGTACACTGGACGGACTCGCCAGGAACCTGCTAGTTGGTATTATACCTATTGTCGGATAGCAGTTCCCAGGTGACATGTGTACAGGTTAGTCTGTCGACCTGCGATCGTCATTTGTCTCGTGTGAGTTCCCACTGTGCTTTGATTACTACCCTACCACGGCTCAAAAGAGTCATGCAAACAGGTTTTAGTTGGGTACAGTCCCGAGCCACATGGAGGCAGTGATCGGATCGTCGGGGATTCATCTCTCCCGGTATTGGGGGTTGATGTCGCGTTGTGTACGGGTGGCCATCACCACAAATCCATAGCCATGGTAGACGAGGATTACCGATCCAGGATCAATAGTTTCTCAGGAGGTGATGGGTTACATGCCGACACTAAATATCGCGTTGTTAAGGGTCTGACTTTATCCACCCCCCTAGACTCGATATGCGATACTCTTAGATGAACAGACCAGACTGTACGGAGATTGTCACTGACAGGCTCGGTAGGGGTTCAGGATGAGTTTGCTCGTCGGCCTCCCTTTCGCTCAATACCTGGGTAGCCGTTACGTACAGCTAGTGCCGCTGACGTGCTTGTGGTTAAACCCACTGCCAGCGTATTGACGAGTCTTTAGAGTCCCACACAGAGGGTTTTTACGGTTCAGGCGATATGGTGTACATGAGGTATGTTGATACATACAGGTGTCCGATTAAATATGTGCACATGCTGCGCAGACTTTAATCGGACGGTTGATAATACTAGCGGCTTAGGATTAAGCCGGATTATTAAATCGGGTTTTGATTTAATAATTTACATATGTATTCTAGTATTATTGTTCGCTATTTATTTTCTCTATTGGCTATTCGTATTTTTGTACGAATACGCGTATATGTATTTCGGTACATGTACCGGGAAGTATTCCGTATTTTCTACGGAATAGCTTCTAGAAGGTGCCACATCATTTGTATGAATTTCCATTTTTGGAAATTCATTTGACTCACAAATGAGGTGGAGGTGTGAGGTGGCATTTGCATAGTGTTTTGGGCATGGAGCAAAGGTATGGTGCATTTGTTTATTGTAATTTGAAAAAGGAAATGTTTTTTTGTGTGACTGAGGGAGAGGGGGGGCCGGCCACATTTTGAGGTGGGGGTTCCTTTCATTTGAAAGATAACACATCACTCCCTCACTCTCTCAAGCACACAACAAAATACTTAGCCATTTTTGCCTCATGCCAAGATTTCCTCACTCATCTTCTATGCTTGCTCAATGAGAAAAAAGGAAAGAGAGAAAATTATAGTGACACTTTCATACACCCCCACTCTCCATCGCTAGCGACTTTGGAGCGTCGGTTACCTCGTTCGACGAGGTTGGAGCTTGCGCCGTTTCCCTCGGGTGGATCATCGGAGATGGAGGAAGACCGGAAACCAAACCACATCAAAGGATCGCTAGGAGCTTGGAATGAAGACCGAAGGATACGGATCAACTCGGTATAACGTTTCTAACTCTTGGTTAGTTTGCTAGTTTAGGGTTAAAGGTAGATCCGGGATTCGGGTAACGGTAGCGCCGGTTTAGAAATTTTTGTTCCGCATTTTGGCCGCGTTTCGACGGCCGGGGCGCTGCCGTGACCCAACACGGTGCTGCCTTTTTAGAGATTTGGACGGTCGGTGTTTGATTTGACTTGCTCCGCTTCTTGCGGTGTCAGGAATTGGACTTGTTTCAGAGGTGGAGCTTGTTTCTGCCAGGGAGGCCGTTTGTTGTCTTGCTGATTTGATGTGATTTAGATTGACATCAGTATCGCTACACCGGAATATGGTACCAGGAGCGAATCATCATTTGCCATAAGAGGATTTGAAGATTTTGGTTTTGGTTTGGCATCAGCACTACTACACTGGAATATGGTACCAGGAGCAAATCATCATCTGTCGTGAGGGGATTTCCCTCGTTCCAAGTTTAACGACTTAGGGGTCATCTGTTCCCATTTTAACGACTTATAGGTCATTTGTTCCCAGTTTAAAGACTTAGGGGTCTATTAGGTCGAAAGTTTGGAATTTTGGGGCTGGGTTCGGCATCAACATTGCTGACACTGAATCACAGGTGCCAGGAGCAATTCATCATTTGCCTTTGCCTATTGGGAAGCGATGGCTTAGGAGACATGTTTAGGTCCCTATCACCTAAGACTTTTCGATTTTATGAGCCGTAAGGGTCCCATAAAAGTATTTTCTCCCTACGGGTCGAAAGGATCTCGTAGGTGTACTTTCTCCTTAGGAGTCGTGGGGACTCCCAAGTGTGTTTTTTCTTTGTGAGTCGTAAGGATCCCACGAAGGTGTTTTCTTAGGAGTCGAGAGGATCTCGTAAGTTTGTTATACTCATGTATCATGAGGACACATGAGTGGGTCTTCCCAAATGGAGCATAATTCCGAGGGCGGAGACCAGCCGCGTGACTGGTGATTGCGGTGGAGTATAGGTGTGATAAGAATTATTTGTGCTCATGGATTGTATACGGTAGTCAATTTGGGGACCACCCGTAGGGCTGGGAGAATTTTGGGAAATTGGATTTTGGTTGGCGTCTCTATCGCTGCACCGGAATATGGTACCAGGAGTGACTCATCATTCGCCATTTGGGGATTTGAATTTTGGTCAGTGTCTGCATCGCTGCACTGGAATATGGTACCAGAAGCGACTCATCATTCTCCATTTGGGGATTTGGATATTGGTCGGCGTCTGCATCGCTGCACTGGAATATGGTACCAGGAGCGACTCATCATTCGCCATTTGGTGTTTTGGATTTTGGTCGGCGTCTGCATCGCTGCAATGGAATATGGTACCAAGAGCGACTCATCATTCGCCGTTGGGGATTTGAATTTTGGTTGGCGTCTGCATCGCTGTACTGGAATATAGTACTAGGAGCGACTCATCATTCGCCATTGGGAGCGGGTTTTTTATCGCGATTGCTCTATCATTTCAGATTTTCTTATCGTGAAGGTCGTGATTGCCCTATCATTTCGGCTATTCATTCGCGATTGCCCCATCATTTCGACTGTTTATTTTTATTTTTATTTTACTCGCTGATTTTTATTGTGAGTTGCCCCATCATTTCAGACCCTTTTTTTATTTACACATTTTTTTACATCCCCAGTTTAACAACTTAGAGGTCGATTGTTCCCAGTTTAACGACGTGGTGGTCGAATGTTCCCGGTTTAACGACGTGGTGGTCCTCTGTTAGAGCCTGGGCTCGATTCTGCAAGAACCATGGACTCCTTTGGCTTAATTGCATAAATGAGCTCTTCATCATCTAGACCGAGCCGATGTTGGGTAGCAACAGCTACGTCATTGTCATGGATACAAGGCGTAGGAGTACTTGTTCCTCTGAGCTCCATCATGTAGACCGTATGGGTTGTGTACCCGTCTATTGCTTCTTTATTGGCAATGTTGCTCGTTTGGCTTTTAGCTTGTTGCCTTGGTCCGCTCTTTTCAGAGAAAGGCAGATGTCTGAGAGAATCAGGTTCCCGAAGGACTTCGGTCTCTATTTGTATGAAATTGGCGGTCGTAGCTTGACTGTTTGTTAACACGCCTTTAGACAGTTCTATCTCTCCTGCCTTGTATTGCTTTTCGACCCAATCTTTGAAGACGAAGCAGTCCTCAATGGCACGACCTATCACTCTGTGATAGAGGCAGTATTTGGGGTCATCGATCATATTCACTTCTTGCAGTCTCTTTGATTCTGGCAATTGTAGACCGTTTCTTAGGGCATCCTTGAATATTTTACGAACTTTGTCCCTTCTAAAGGAATAGACCTTATCCAGCTTCTCTTTCAGTGGAGATTCTCCTCCCTCTCCGAACATTGGCTTCCGAGGCTGGTTGGCATTAGGCCCGCTCATCCCTCGCTTATTTCGGTTAGCTGAAGTGTTAAAAGATTCAGCATAGTCGGAATTTCCGCCTTGGCGATTATCGTCCTTTCGGTTTCTCCAGGACCTATTGTTATTTTGGGAATCAGAGGAGGACTCCTGCTTTGAGCGCTCCAATATCTGGACTTTCCTGGTCAACTCTTAGAATGTTTTGAGATCCGCGGTGCATAGAAACGGGGCCATCCAATTATTGATATTTCCAACGAGGAGGCTGACAGATTGGTCCAGCTCTATCGGCGGTTCACATTTTACGGAGAGATTGCGTCGTCGGATTATAAAATCCGTGCTGCTTTCGTTGTTCTTTGGCTTGGTCCTTACGAGGTCGGCGATGGTGATCTTATCACTGACACCCATGAACCTTTGTCGAAATAAAGATTCCATTTGAATGAAAGTAGTAACGGAGCCATCCGGTATGCTAGCGTACCGGTCGAAAGCGACATCGGTTAATCTATTAATTAACTGGCGGAGGAGAAGCGCATCATTGCCCCCAGTATTCCTGCATAAGCTTTAAAGTGGGCGATGTGCTGATTCGCATTTCCTGTCCCATCAAATCTTCCGAATTTTGGGATGATATAACCGCTAGGAAACTCTACCAGATCATACCGAGCAGGATACGGTCTCCCACTACTGCTGATATCTTTTTGCGCTTCGGTTTTGGCTACCAATGTTTTGACTTTGTTGGCATCCAAATCCATAATTTGATCTTGAGTTAGCGGGTTGCTGTCATCGGTAGCCAAGACATTTCCCGAGATAGGATGTGGCTGACTTTCATGCAGCTCGCCCACCTTTGAATTTGAGGGAATAGGCATCGGCTGCCTCGGGACACCGTTTCCCGGTTCATGAGCAGAGCCCTGCGCTTGATTGGGAGGCTGAGAAGCAAGTCGGGCCGTGAGCTGTAAGACGACGTTCGTCAAGTTATCAATCTTTGAGTAGAGCTTGGCCATCTCTTTGTCTTTGTTTCTGAGCTGCTTCTGGAGCTCTTGGAGAAGTTGTTGCTCTGCGGTCTTGGGACGGAAGTTTGGCTCCTCTTCACTTTTCGAGCCCGACTCCTCATGAACCGAGAGATCTCTCAGCTTATCAGCCTTACTGGAAGGGTTTTCATTACCTTCCAGAGGATGCTGGTCTTGGGAAGTGGCAGCCACATTCATACCAGATTGGATTTGAGATGTAGTGGCCCCGTCCTTGCTCTTGCTGCGCGTTCCCACCATATAGACAGTGTGGACCACATATTCAGCCATCTTTTTATCTTTGGCGGGGTAACCCTGTTCTTGGAACCTCATGAAGTTCAGACTAGCATGAGCCCTAACCCTCTTGTTGGCTCTATATCGAAGCCTTTTTTGTCTTAGCTTCTCGATTTTGAGGTCTTGACGGACATCCTTCATCTAGGAAGCCATCGTGAGTCGATTAACGGGGAGCTTAGAGAAGATACCCGATTGAGCAATTGTCAGGGGCACCGCTGGAGCTTGCCCGAGATGCTTGTTGCTTTATTGGTGTTGATGGCCTTACCCCAGCTGGGGCCAAGGAAAGTCGTTCGAACACCGACTTACGTTGGGGTAGTAGTGCCCTCGAGATTACCACATTTGGCCTCCTGCCTTTCAAGGCCGGTCTCTCTGTTACTGGAGCTTGAGGAGCTGGGATGTCATTAGCTGGTACGAACAGAATAGAGCCAAATGGTAGCGGTAGCTCCTCCCACTGTCACCCGAGACTGGCCTGGAGGATCGTCCTGGCGTCCATCTTCATCGTGTAGGAGATGGGAGCTGTGTCGAGAGCTGAGCATGTCCTTGGAGACATTATTGAGACTTGATTGCTTGAAATCCTGCATGAAAGAGCATTATTTTAGTATAAATATCGATATGTATGTTGATTGAGTTCGCATGAATGTTTAACCCGAATATGGGAGGAGAGAAAAGGTCCCACCAGGCGTGCCAGAATCTGTAGGGTGTTTTTCGTCATCCCATTGAGATGGGAATATGCGTCGCTTGTCAGACGCATTACAGATTCCCCCTGCCTAGGGTAGGCTGGGTTTATTGATTGTGGGGATCCGAATCTCCGACAGCCGTGGACTAAGCTGCCATTAATTACCCCTCGCCTTTGGTGTGAAGGAACCTCCGATTGACGAGTCAAACTGGTCATGCGAACTCAATATGCAGTGTGCGTATGTGTGTCTTGAGGGGTTTTGGATAAACCGGGGGCCTCGCAGACACCAACTAAATCAACGGTGAAAAAATGGTATAATCACATCAAATTTGGTGTATCCACATCTTAGTTGATAAAGATGGAAGTGATGTATGCCGATCGTCGAAAAAAATCATGGAACATATATTTTTCCGACGCCATAGGAGAAAATTCACTCATGTGGTGCCTTTCCTCCATTAACCTCATATATATATATATATATATATATATATATATATATATGGAGTTAAGCTCCCAAGATATTTTCAAAGATGATGAAAGGGGATCCCTTTCTTCTCCCTTGAGCCCTGGGTTTTCTCTTGAGCCTTGAATCTTTCCAATGTGGGATTTTTGGGGATGAGTCTCCTTCTTCCTCCTCTCTATTGGCTGGATCTTGGAGAAAGGAGTGTGAGATTTAAAAATCTCCCTATTTGGAGATTTGATGGAAGATCCGCGTTTCCCTTCAAGGGTTTTGTGGTGAAAAACTTTTTTTTTTGGAAAAAGTAGAGTGAAACTCTTGATTTAATTCAAAAAAGGGAGAAGGTTTAGAACCTTGAGGAAGGAGAAGGAGGCACAAAAAACCCTAGCTTTTGAGGGAATGAATTATTGTCCTTCATTTCATCATCATATTGCCTTTTATAGGCTTACAAATTTACACATAGCCCCTTGGGCTTTACAAGATGGCATTTTGCCCATCCCATGCATCATGTGCTCATTTCTTTTGCACATGAGCCATGGGCTTTACAAAAATTTGGCTTTATGCCCATTTTTCTTACATTTATTCATAAAAATTACATCAAAATTATTTATTACATAATTTTCATTTTGGCATGGGAGAGGCTGGCCGCGGGGCTCGACTTGGGCATGGACACACTTGACCTGGTGTTCATATCAGAATTTTGCATTATTATATTCCTCATTCTTAATCATATTACAAATAAATAGGTGCTTTTAATCTATGTCTGTTAAATAGTTGCAGGTTCTCAGAACAATACAGTGAAATTCATGAAAAGACGCTACAAACATGAGACTGCGACCAACAAATAGATGAATCTGTATGATGTCGCCTACCAGATTCAAGGAACAAATGAAGATCAGTAAACAGTTCAATTGCACAAAGAACAAGGGCAGCACAAGATTCAAGACTTCAGCGCGAAGCTAACGGTAAAAGTCCACAAATTCTGCACTGTTGGAAATCTGGAAGAAAGTAGAAAAGATTCTGAGGAACCAAGAGAAGAAAACAGAAGGAAATAGCAGCATGAAGCAAACCTGAAAAAATGAGCCAGAGATCTCACCATATGGCTGCGGATCCACGGCCAAACATGGCATTCCGCTGCGGTTCCGCGGCCGTGCAGTGCATGTGTCGGTGCACGTGTCGGTGGGTGTCGGTGCTTTGACCCGGCTTTCTTAGGGTAGTCTTGTAATTTCAAGTATGGATCAGATGTAAAACCTAGGGTTTCTCCTGTCTATAAATAGAAAAGCCTACAGCCTCTTTTGGGGCATGCCTCTTTTAATTTCTAGATTAAATTTTCATTCCATTGTAATCGTCAAGAGGTGTCAATAAAAGTAAGTTTTTTTTATATCTTGCATTCTTCGTAATTGAAATTTAGTTTTCTGCAATTTTTTATCTGCCTTTATTTATATGCAAGTTAATTAGTTTATTTAAAAGAAAAAATTATAAAAATGAATCTCATCGTAACTTTCCTAATGAGTGGGTAGTTCCTCACTTGTTAGGGTTAGAATTGGGTAGGTTTGAGAGATGGAAATCTCTCACTCCTTTCTTGCCCTTATAACATTTTAAATTAGGACTCTAAGTGAATCAAACACACACCACTCACTACGGCACCCTATCCTACGAAATAGCGGTGATTCCCTAGTTAGACCGGTTGTGGTTGATTTACATAGAGGTTAGGGCTAAGAGTTAAGAAAGGACGGACAAGAACCAAAAGAAAGAAACTACGTTTCTTCCTAGTCGTGCTAATCCCCTTTGTTGACTATTAACCTAACACCTATGTTCTTAATTAGGGCAAAGGAAGCAGTGAGTAGAGTTTTATTTCCAAACTAACCTAATCCTAACCCTAGCAAGGCTTTAATTCAAATTAAATTCAATCGTAGTTTTTATAAAAATCAAAACCTACCAAAAATAGGACTTAACTCGTAAGAACTTAAAGAAAGAACACGTTTTCTCTGTGGACCGACCCGTACTCAATCGGCTAGCTACCAAGCGACACCGTTATTGATTGCGGTATATTCTTAATTTTTGATCTATCTTTTAAAACGCTCGCATACGCAAAAGACAACCAATCAAATGGCGCCGTTGCCGGGGAAACGGTAGTTATTTTCTTTTTGTAATTTCGGGTTAATTAAAATTGAAAAATATAAAAATTAAAAATATAAAAACATAAAAAATATCATCTTGTTATTTTTTGAAGGGTTTTGTGTGAATTGCGCAGGAAAGGAAGACGGACAGATTCAGATCTCGAAAAAGCCCAGTGAACAAATCAACAAACAGAAGATCTGAACAGACAGAGGAGAACCACAACAGAAAAATTTTAGAGGCCTGAACCAACTTACCCACCATGGAACCGCGGCACTAACAAGCAATTGGCGGCGGAACCGCGGCGGTTTGCTGACGTCAGCAATCTGATTTCTCTGTAAGTATTCCTTATCTCCTCTGTAACCCCCTGAACTCCTCTGAAAAATTTTCCTACAGGGTTCTTTACGCAAAACTTCTTCTTCTCTCCAATAAATCAATTTTGTGCAGGATTCTTTGCGCCGCAAATAAAAATAAAAATTTTTGGCAAGTGTTTTAGATTTTGTGTGTTAATTGCTTTGCATATTTAAAACGGACTTTTAAGGGGCTATAACACCAATCAAGATTGGGTGAGGATTTCATTACTCTTCCTAAGACCCCAGAAATCACAAAAAGCATATGCATCAACCCTCGAGTTAATTAAAAAATATCTAGACTCAGCCAATTAAGGACTGTCGTGCTGATTAAGACAGAGGAAGGTTGTGGGCAATCGGTCGTTTATCTAAACCTGACTTTGTGGTGCCAAGGCTAGACAAGTGGGAAAGGTAATTTTAAAAGGCCCGTCTCACGGTGATTCGTGAGCGGACCCCTCCTTTCTTAACTTGTGCTTACCTGGCCACAATTGGCGGTGAAGAGGCGATTTGAGAGACATCTCACAACTTGCCCTTTGGACCAGTTAGGAGCAGTCTAGTTTACTTAGGAGACCCTAGCTTTAAACTTGATTGTGCATGTTCAAATTATGATTGCTTGAAAGTGTGTCGTAGTTCCTTACAAAATCTTTTGCAAAAATATTTATAAAAAAAACAAAAATTTTTACAAAAAAAAATTGCCATTTGTCGTTAGAAATCTATTGCACCCAACTTTCACCCTCATTTTCTCCATTGACGTTTTCTTACCCTCACATTCTGCTTTTTGACTGCACTACAACCCGTTTAGTATTTGTCCGGTTAGACTAGGGACACTAGCACCCGTTTAGTCCGTGTCTCGTTAGTCCCTACTGACGACGCATTCGACTCCGAGGTCGAAACTCCCTCCACTTCTTTTTCATCCTTACCTCCATCTTCATCATCTTCTAAGGAGATGTCAGGATTCAATCCTAACAACCCTTTACCTCCTGTTGAAGCGCCCCAGCGAATCGCGCTCCAGGATCTTTTCTATCCAACCCGCACCGCACTTCCTACTTGTCTTTCACTTCCGCCGGCTAATAGGGATAATTTCGAAATTAAGCCCCACTTCATCAATATGTTGCCCAAATTTCACGGGCTGGAATCCGAAGATGCTACATCTTCATTAACAAATTCCAGAATGTTTGTGCAATGATGAAGACCACCCAACTTTCTGATGATGCTATAAGGCTACGAGTCATTCCCTTCACTTTATGTGATCTAGCTGAAAAGTGGCTATATAGTACAGCATCGCATTCCATAAAAAGTTGGGAAGAGTTTGTTAAGGCTTTTCTTAAAAAGTTTTACCCACACCACAAGACCGCGAGAATTCGCAATGAAATTAACCAATTTTCCCAGCTTCCTTCCGAACCTTTTTGGAAGTGTTTCGAACGATTTAAGGACCTTCTTATTCAGTGCCCTCATCATGGTATTGAAAGATGGCAACTTTGCCAAACTTTATACGAAGGACTGAACCCAGCAACTAAGCAGTTGCTGGAAACCATTTGTCAAGGTCACTTTCTTACCAAATCGGACGAGAAAGCTTGGCAATTTTTCAACGATCTTGCTGAACAAACACTTCAGTGGGAAAGCACTAGACAGACCGCTTCGTCCACTTCATCTACTTCATCCGGTCCGTCTAAGGCAGGTGTTCATCAACTTGACATGTTAATTGCAATGAAAGCCGAAATGGCCGTAATTACACGAAAATTAGAAGCTATTGAGAGCAAATTCTTATCGCCTTCTCCTGCCCCCGCTTTACCCCCTCGCACTATATGCGCTTGTTGTTCGGATCCGTCCCATTTGACTGAAGAGTGTCCTTACAACCCACCTGCTCAAGGACAAGATCAAGTCAATGCTGCCTTTCAGCAAAGACAAAAAAATGATCCATACTCTTCAACTTACAATCCCGGTTGGAGGAACCACCCCAATTTTGCTTGTAATCAAAATCAACAACAATTCTAAGGCAACAACAATTTTCAGAGGCCTCCTCCCCAACAACAAGCTCATCAACAAACTCAATATCAGCAACCTTTCCAACCCCAACCTTACCAAAATCAAATGAACAATTTTTCATCAAACAACTCTTTTCCTCAAAACAATTTTGTTCCGCAAAATAACGATAAGGTTTCCTCGCTAGAACGAAGTATGGATGCGTTTTTAAAACAATCTACACAATCCTCAGCCAACATCCAGTCTTCCATTCAGTCTTTGGTGCAACACACTGCATCACACGAGCAAAGCATCAAAACCATTGAAGCCCAAATTGCACAACTGAATGCTGCTCTAATTGAGCGAGAGAAGGGGAAGCTTCCATCTCAACCACTGCCAAATCCTGGTCACACACAAAATGCACATGTTGCTCATGAACAACAAAATCATAATGTGAGTGCCGTGACTACATTGAGATCTAGAAAGGTATTGCACAACAACGTTGGCACTAATAATGACACCCCCGCCGCCACTTCTTCTTCTTCTTCTTCATCTTCTTCATCTTCAGAGCATGTTCTTCATTCTTCACAAGGCTCTATTTCTTCTACTAATCCGAACGGACCCACATCTCACTCCACTAAAACACCAACACTGGGATCCGTTCCAACTCCGCAATCTACTCCACAAACATTGGACTCAACAAATTTTCAAAATATTCCATTTCCAAACAGGTTGAGATCCAATAAACAAACTTCATAAATGGAGAAGATTGTGGAGTTATTTAAACAGGTTAGTATAAACATTCCTCTTTTGGATGCAATCCAACAAGTCCCGTCTTACGTTAAAATCTTGAAGGACTTATGCACCAAGAAGAGAAAATCACAGGTACCTAAGAAAGTTTTCTTAGCTAGTGCAGTAAGTGATGCTCTTACCCAACCTTTACCTCAAAAACGAAAGGATCCTGGCTGTCCTACAATTTCAATAACTATTGGGGATAAGAACATCAACCGCACTTTTAGATCTTGGTGCCAGTGTTAACCTGCTTCCATATTCAGTGTATGAGCAATTAGGCGTGGGAGAGCTAAAAACCATACATTGTACTCTCCAAATGGCCGACCGATCACCCATCCTAGGGGTGAGTTAGAGGATATGTTGATTAAAGTAGGGGACTTCATATTCCCCGTTGATTTCATTGTTATGGACACACAGCCTGTAGCTAACCCCCGGAGTCAAATTCCGGTGATACTCGGTCGACCATTCCTTGCAACTTCTAATACGGTGATCAATTGTCGAAATGGTTCGATGAACCTATCTTTTGGAAATATGACAATTGAACTCAACATTTTTAAGTTGGGAAATCAGCCCTCCGAACCTAATGCTAATATACCTGATGTTTGTTCGATCCAAGAGATCACCCAGGAGGACTGTGAGTTCGAAAAATTTCTGTTCGATCACAACAATTTTGACGCCACTAGTGCGTTCCTCCTTGATTCTGATACTGCTTTCACACCCGATAATGATTACGAGTGTTTCACTTTCACGAACGATCTTGACGATTCACCACCCGAGTTTGAATCTTTTGAATTTTCGGATGAGATAATTGAACCATCCGACACGGTTACTTACACTCGTTTTGAACCTCTATTGGAATCCTTCGAGTTCGAGATAGTTTCACTAATTTTACCTTCAATTGTTTCGCCTCCAACACTCGAACTCAAGCTATTGTCGTCTCACCTTAAATACGCTTACTTAGGTGAAAATGAGACCCTTCATGTTATCATCTCGGCTTCTCTAGCCCTCGAACAAGAGAAAGCCCTTTTAACGGTCTTACAAAACAATCGGCAAGCTTTTGGCTAGACTATGGCGGACATCAAGGGGATTAGTCCTCTAATTGTTGAACATCATATTCATATGATGGATGATGCTAAGCCAGCAAGGGATCCACAGAGACGACTAAACCCAATAATGAAGGAGGCTGTTAAAAAGGAGATTGTAAAATGTCTTAATAGTGGTATCATTTACCCTATCTCTGATAGCCAGTGGGTTAGCCACATTCACGTTGTCCCAAAGAAATCGGGCATAACGGTCATAACTAATGAGGCGAATGGGCTAATACCTACTCGCACCCAAACTGGGTGGCGAGTATGCATCGATTATAGAAAACTCAACGCCGCGACACGGAAAGACCACTTTCCATTACCTTTTATTGACCAAATGCTAGAACGATTGGCTGGGCATGAATTTTATTGCTTTTTGGATGCCTACTCCGGCTATAATCAAATTCCCATCGTCGAAAAGGACCAAGACAAGACCACATTCACTTGTACTTTCGGTACGTTTGCTTACCGTCCCATGCCCTTTAAGTTATGCAATGCACCCGCTACCTTCCAGCGGTGTATGATGGGGATTTTTTTAGACATGGTTGAAAAATTCTTGGAGATCTTCATGGATGATTTCTCCATTTTCGGCGACTCCTTTGATGAGTGTTTGCTGCATTTAGACGCGGTTCTTACCCGGTGTAGGGATAAGAACCTTAGTTTAAATTGGGAGAAATGCCACTTTATGGTACGAGAAGGTATTGTCTTAGGACATATCATCTCGCAAAATGGCATTGAGACAGATAAAGCTAAGATTGAAGTCATTTCCAATCTTCCTCCTCCCAAATGCGTCCGATACATTCGAGCCTTCCTTGGCTATGCCGGTTTCTATAGACGGTTCATCAAGGATTTTAGCAAGATTGCTAGACCCTTGACTCTTTTATTGGCCAAGGATACTACATTTGATTTCGACTCGAGCTGTATGAAGGCGTTCGAGTCATTGAAAAACTCAATTACTTCTGCTCCAATTCTTTCATCTCTAGACTGGACGCATCCATTTGAGATTATGTGCGATGCATCTGATTTCGCCATTGGTGCTGTCCTTGGACAGCACATCAATAAGATGCCGCATGTAATTTATTACGCTAGCCGAACCTTAAACGAGGCCCAATTAAATTACACAACAACCGAGAAGGAATTCTTAGCTGTTGTGTTTGCATTAGAAAAGTTCAGGCCCTATTTAATCGGCTCTCCAGTCATCGTTTATACTGACCACTCAGCTCTTCGCCATCTTTTCGCTAAGAAGGACGCTAAATCTCGGCTGATACGTTGGATCCTCTTACTGCAAGAATTTGACCTTGTCATCAGAGACAAGAGAGGATGCGAAAACGTAGTCGCCGACCACCTTTCACGCCTTCCTTCTTCGCCTACACTTCAAATTCCTATTAAAGACATTTTTCCAGATGAGCAGCTCTTGACTGTGTCATGCGAACCATGGTTCGCAGATATTGTAAATTATTTGGCCACCGAACGTATACCAAATGAATGGTCGAATCAGGACAGGCTCAGATTTCTATCCCAGGTAAAACATTTTTACTGGGATGAACCGTATCTATTCAAATACTGTCCTGACCAAATTATTCGTCGGTGTGTCCCCGACAATGAGTTTAAGAGCGTGCTGTCATTCTGCCATGATCAAGCGTGTGGCGAGCATTTTGGCCCTAAAAAGACAGCCGAAAAGATCTTGCTGTGTGGTTTCTATTGGCTACAACTTTTTAAAGACGCACATGATTACTGCAAGACATGCTCCCGGTGCTAATACTTAGGCCGGATATCTCGGAGAAACGAAATGCCGCTCCAACCAATATTGGTTGTTGAAATTTTTGATGTTTGGGGGATAGATTTTATGGGACCGTTTCCTAATTCTTTTGGGAACGTGTATATTCTCCTCGCTGTTGACTATGTTTCTAAATGGGTCGAGGCTGTGCCCAGCCGAACTAATGACAACAAGGTTGTCGTTAGATTTCTCAAAGAAAACATTTTTTCTCGATTTGGGCATCCCCGCGCAATTATCAGCGATAATGGATCTCATTTTTGTAATTGGACTTTCGAGTCCTTAATGCAGAAATATTCCATTACTCACAAGCTGTCAACACCCTATCATCCCCAAACTTGTGGGCAAGCCAAGATTTCAAATCGGCAAATTAAACATATATTGGAGAAAACGGTTTCCGAAAACCGTAAAGATTGGTCGTCAAAACTTATTGATGCCCTTTGGGCATTCCGAACTGCTTATAAGACCGATCTTGGCATATCTCCATATAGGCTTGTTTATGGAAAGGCTTGCCACCTTCCAGTTGAAATTGAGCATAGAGCATTTTGGGCAATAAAAGAGTTGAATCTATCTCTAGGAGATGCGGGCAGCAATAGAAAGCTACAATTGAATGAATTAAACGAGCTTCGGGATGAAGCTTATGAGAACGCGGTCATTGTTAAAAACCGTACGAAGGTGTTTCACGATAAACACCTTATGCGCAAAACTTTCAAACCTGGTCAACAGGTTTTATTTTACGACACCCGATTTCACTTCCATCCCGGAAAGCTCCGATCTCGATGGAAATGGCCATTTTTGGTACGCACCGTATATCCGCACGGTGCGGTCGATCTAGAAAATCCAGAGGACGGTTCACTATTTAAAGTGAACGGATATAGACTTAAACCGTTCCTCACTACGGATCCTTCGAAGGAGTTCCTGCTGTTGCAGGAGCCGATATACATTGACTGATCTTTCTCCATCTACCCCTAAATTTCGGTTATCCAGCCATAAACAGTGGAAACACTGTTTCAAATAAGTTTGGGGGTATGTATCACTTGTAATTATATAAAAACAAAATAAAAATTAAAAAAATTTGAAAGAAAAAAAATGGGTATTTTTGTAAATTTCCAGTTATAATAAAATAATAATAAAAAAATTATTTACAAATAATTTCCTCTCTTAAAGAGGACCTTTTTGCAAATAACCAAACCACCATCCCCTATAAATACAACCCGACCCCTCACAGCATTTTACAAACCCTAAAATTTTCCTCTCTGCAAACTCTAGCCGCCGCCGCAGCCAAAGCAAGCAGATCGCTTCAGGAAGCCGCGATTCCGCCGCCAGAAGCCCACTTTGACCGCTGATCTGCCGCGCCTCTGCCTCTTCTCCCTTTGATTTTTTTAAAGGAGGTTTGCATAATCTCTCCCTCTCTGTTAAAATTTTTTATAAATCTGTGCACTCTCTGAATAGCACCAACCATGCAATTAGAACAAGATTTTTCCCAAATGTTTGCACACACAATCTTTGGGAGTTATTTTGGTGATGAGATCACACGGCGAGGGTGGAACTTTTTAATTTTCAATCATCCCAATGCCTACGCTCTTCCAGATCTAGTCACTCGTTTTTACGAGTGCATGGAGGAAGGTTGCCTATCACAATACGGTTTTATTAAATTACTTTGGGGCGATAGGGAAATAATCATTTATAGGGACTTCATCCATGAAGTCACCTTAATTCCTAGATTACCTATTCATGACCAACCCCTCCAATTCGAGGATTATCTACCTTTGATGGGTACTGACTGTTCGAGGGAGCCACGTAAGGGCATTCAAGCTAGAACCCTCTTTGCAAACGTCCTGACTGTGTGCCGTTGGGCACAAAATAACATTTTTGGTAGTTCACACAATACTACCTTTTTCACACCATCTCTTTATATCGTGCACACCTTAATGACTAGGAACCCCAGATATGATATGTGCACGGTATTGCTTAATTCAATTGGTGCTGGCAAAAAGGCTGCCAATTACCCATGCCCTATGTTAGTGACACAACTGTGTCGCTATTTCCTCTCTGTGGAGGAATTTGAGTTTTACATGCATGGAGGTATCCCCATTAGGCCTCTTATTGAGGGCATATCCACGTCCTATACCCGCCTAAATGATGTATGGTCGCTAACTGAACCGGCCGAGCATGTACCCGCCAGAACACCCAGCTCCAGCTCGACTGCGAGCGAGGAAGAGCTTACCCCCGCAGAACATGCACGTCTACTTAGGAAAGCCGTTAGGGGGATTGACAGATTGGTAGGGATGGTGACCAACTTGGATCACCGTGTGACAGAAGTCGAGCACGGCATTACAACCCTGCTGGCGAGAGAGGAACGTTCCCGTTCCCGTTCCCCTTCGAGGGGACGGCGAGGCCATGAGCGGTGAGGGCACTGCTTTTGATAAGTTTGGGGGTGGAGGTGGTTTGTAAATAGTTATCTTTGCATTTGCATATTTTAATTTGTGTACATATTTGTTTTTTTCTTTCTTTGCATATTTAATTCCGCATTGCATCTTTATAAAAAAATATAAAAAATGAAAAATGAAAAAAAATATATAAAAAAATAAAATCAAATAAAAAAATTGAAAAATTATAAAAATTATAAAAATTGAAAAATTCAATTTTAACTATATTTGACTTAAGTTCGACAAGACGGTTGAATAGTATGGAAAAACTAGATGCTAAACTTAGTAAATTAAAAACCCTAAAAATAACCTTTCTTAAAATTTAACTGTAGAAAATATATGTCCTTGTAGTTTATTTAGAAATAGGCAAATTTTGAGTTCAGTTCTTGGTCTAAGTCAAAATAAGGGAAGAGTATTGAAATTTTTATTTGAAGTGTAAGTCTGAAAAATAATTCCGAACCTTAAGTCTAAAATTCTGAAAATATATACCCTACAACTTGCACAAATACGCACCTTGAAACTTGGGATAGTAGAGAATACCTTGAAATGCTCTTGTCTAAAATTCTTAGTATGAAGAAAAATAAAAGTATAAGTGTGAATAAAGAGATATAAAAAAATGAACACTGGTTTTGTAATTACTTAAGGCTGCATAAATAAAAAAAATTATAAGCGAGAGTGCTTCATCACCTAGTGCCTTAGACCAACTGGTTTAGGAGTCACTGCTAAAACCTTAGGTATTACAAGACGAGGAATTACGTCTTAATGCGCGAACACATTTTGTCATCGGTTGTTAGTGCCTCAAGAAGTATTAACGGTCGCATGAAGGATGTGTGAGCAATTTCATCTAAAATTCACCAACTAAAAGTACTTTGGACGATGGACAAGAGTATGATAGCTTGAATTGAATTTCCAAGTGTAGGGGTGATACATACACACACGTAGGGGTATATGATTGGGGTTTGGATAAGAGATAAGGATAAAAGATAGGGCTTATACCTTCAGTTGAAATGATAAAAATTATTAAGTTGAGATGGAACCTTAGAAGGAAAATTCAAAAGATGAAAGCTTAATAAATTTACAGAATATATACGATCTTAAGTTAAGTGATAAGTGGGTGTGAAAAATACGGGTTGATGATTTCTAAGTTGAAGATAATAGAATTTCTTTCTAGAACACCGAATTGAAGAATGAAAGTCAACAGGCCAAATTGATCGGATTTTGTGGGTAGTATCCGCTGAAAACCCTCAGGAGACAACACTCCTCCTACTAGGGACACCTAGAGGTTTAACGGTTTGTTGCATGAGCTCAGTGCAATCGCGATTCCCTGGGAAAGTGAGGTTAGGATTTTTCGAGAATAAAATTGGTTTTGCTCGGGACGAGCAAAAGATAAGTTTGGGAGTATTTGTTCATATCCGAATTTTGCATTATTATATTCTCCATTCTTAATCATATTATAAATAAATAGTTTCTTTTGATCCATGTCTGCTAAATAGTTGCAGGTTACAGGTTCTCAGAACAATACAGTAAAATTCATGAAAAGACGCTACAAACGTGAGACTACGACCAACAAATAGATGAATCTGTATGGTGCCGCCTACCAGATTCAAGGAACAAATGAAGATCAGTAAATAGTTCAATTGCACAAAGCACAAGGGCAGCACAAGATTCAAGACTTCAACGCGAAGCTAACGGTAAAAGTCCACAAATTCTGCACTGTTGGAAATCTGGAAGAAAGTAGAAAAGATTCTGAGGAACCAAGAGAAGAAAACAGAAGGAAATAGCAACATGAAGCAACCCTGAAAAAATGAGCTAGAGATCTCACCATATGGCCGCGGATCCGCGGCCAAACATGGCATTCCGCCGCGGTTCCGCGGCCGTGCGGTGCACGTGTCGGTGCACGTGTCGGTGGGTGTCGGTGCTTTGACCCGGCTTTCTTAGGGTAGTCTTGTAATTTCAAGTATGGATCAGATGTAAAACCTAGGGTTTCTCCTGTCTATAAATAGGAAAGCCTACAGCCTCTTTTGGGGCATGCCTCTTTTAATTTCTAGATTAAATTTTCATTCTATTGTAATCGTCAAGAGGTGTCAATAAAAGTAAATTTTTTTTTATATCTTGCATTCTTCGTAATTGAAATTTAGTTTTCTGCAATTTTTTATCTGTCTTTATTTATCTGCAAGTTAATTAGTTTATTTAAAAGAAAAAATTATAAAAATGAATCTCATCGTAACTTTCCTAATGAGTGAGTAGTTCTCACTTGTTAGGGTTAGGATTGGGTAGCTTTGAGAGATGGAAATCTCTCACTCCTTTCTTGCCCTTATAACATTTTAAATTAGGACTCTATGTGAATCAAACACACACCGCTCACTACGACACCCTATCTTACAAGATAGCGGTGATTTCCTAGTTAGACCGGTTGTGATTGATTTACATAGAGGTTAGGGCTAAGAGTTAAGAAAGGATGGACAAGGACCAAAAGGAAGAAACTACGTTTCTTCCTAGTCATGCTAATTCCCTTTGTTGACTATTACCCTAACACCTATGTTCTTAATTAGAGCAAAGAAAGCAGTGATTAGAGTTTTATTTCCAAACTAACCTAATCCTAACCGTAGTAAGACTTTAATTCAAATTAAATTCAATCGTAGTTTTTATAAAAATCAAAACCTACCAAAAATAGGACTTAACTCGTAAGAACTTAAAGAAAGAACACGTTTTCCCTGTGGACCGACCCGTACTCAACCGGCTAGCTACCAAGCGACACCGTTATTGATTGCGGTATATTCTTAATTTTTGATCTATCTTTTAAAACGCTCGCATACGCAAAAGACAACCAATCACCTGGGCTTAGGCCCGTTTACTTGGGGTTGACTTTGATTTTGACTTGGTCAACCGGGTGTAATTTTTTACCCCAACTAGTTGTTATTGATTTTCTCATCATGTTTGCCTTTTATAGACTATACACTTTACATATAGCCCCTTGGGCTTTATAAAATGGCATTTTGCTTATTTCATGCCCGTGTGCTTATTTTTTTTGCACATGAGCCATGGGCTTTACAAAAATTTGGCTTTTTGCCCATTTGTTTTACATTCATGCATGAAAATTACTTCAAACTTATTTATTACGTATTTTTCTTCTTGGCATGAGGAAGGCCGGTCGTTTTATGTTTAGGCTCGACTTGGGTATGGGCTCACTTAACCTGGGCTTAGGCCCACTTGGTTAGGGGTTGATTTTGACTTTGATTTGGTCGACCGTGGTGTAATTTTTGATCCTAACACCGAGAAACTACTGAACTCCTATCAGTAAATCTCATCCACTGTGGGGCCAACTGAATACAGCGCGATATCGACTTCTAATACTAGAAGAGACAAATCCCTGACAATCGCTCACTGCCTCCATATGGCTCGGGACTGTACCCAACTAAAACATATTTGCACGACTCCTTTGAACCGTGGTAGGGTAGTAATCTTAGTACAATTGGAACTCACACGAGACAAATGACGATCTGAGATCAAAGAACCAACATGTACTTATGCCACTAGAGAACTGCTTTATGACGATAGGTATAATACCATCTAGAAGTTCTCGGTGAGTCCGTCCAGTGTACTCACCTCTAGTGAGCACCTATATACTATCTCAGGTGACAAAACACTAATGGCTTATGAGACCAGCCACCGCCCCTCGTCAGGGTCTAGAAACTATACACTAGTCTACTTCGGAATATCGATGCCCAGTCTCGATACTCTCTCGACTAGAGACATTTAAGAATATGATTATGGACTATCCAGCTCTCACACATATGATCGCCGTCATAATGCTGGTAGTCAAACAAGAATCCTACATGCTTTATCATTATGTATTAGCGACACGTAATAGCAAGTAAAACGTATACACATCAATGATAAAGACAAACCAGATAGCATGTTATCATTTCGAGTAAGACTGTTCTATCTGTATAGGACCTTCCTCGATTATCATAATCGCATGTCTGCAATTAGAATAATTGCCTTGAGGGTGCTATATCCAAGATGTCAGATCCCTAATAGCCTGATAAGTCGTGCCGATATCAAGCTCATCACCAACCGAGAAACTACCGATCCTCAATCAGTAAATCTCATCCGCTATGACCAGAGACTTATGGTGATGGCCAACCGGGCATAGCATAACATCAACTCCCAATACCGGGAGAGACAAATCTCCTGAATCTGCTCACTGCCTTCATGTGGCTCGGGACTGCACCCAACTAAAATCTGTTTGCACGACTCAGTAGAGCCGGGTAGGATAGTAATCAAAGTACAGTGGAAACTCACACAAAACAAATGACGATCTTGGATCAACAGACTAAGCTGTACTCATGCCACCAGAGAACTGCTATTTGACGGTAGTTATAATACCAACTAGCAGATTCTCGGCGAGTCTCTCCAGTGTAACTCATACCCTAATGAGCACCTATACACAATCGTTGGTGCCGTACACCAATGGCTGGGAGACCGGCCACCTCCTCTTTCGGAAATAAGAAATGTATACACTAGTCTGCTCCGGAGTATCGATACCCAGTCTCGATAGTCCAATAACTAGGGACATTTAAGGATGTGCTTATGGACTACCCAAGCCTCACTAGTATAATCGCCATCATAACTCTGGTAGTCAAGAA
Organism: Agapanthus africanus; assembly: GCA_030015575.1. Classification (NCBI taxonomy): domain Eukaryota; kingdom Viridiplantae; phylum Streptophyta; class Magnoliopsida; order Asparagales; family Amaryllidaceae; genus Agapanthus; species Agapanthus africanus. Next base: position 438,219,116 of record CM057338.1, read on the forward strand.
AGAATCCTGCGGGCTCCATAAACATGTAATAGAGATCCGTAACACCACATATTACATGTACATGATGATAAAGACAAACCAGATAGCATATTATCATCTCAAATTAGACTGTTCTACTCGTATAGATCCTCTCTTAATTATCATAATCGCATGCCTTCAATTATAATAATTGCCTTGAGGGCACTATGTTCAACAACACCGACCTCCACGTCGTCAAAAAGGGAAGCCAACCTCTTCACGAAAAAAAGATTCATCAATTTCATGCGCACGATACATAAATATCATGTACATTTATTGATAGGGGGCATTTTGTTGGGGTTGAAATTTACACCCCACTGCCGAAATTAAAGATAAAAAATTAAAAGTCAAAATCAAATTCAAAAGTCAAAGTCAACGCCCAAACATGTGCACCCAAGTCCAACCAACCCGGGCCCAAACCCAAGCGAGTGGGCCCATGCCTAAACCGTTTCAAGCCTAACGAAGCCGGACGGTCATCGAAGAAGAAAGAAAAGAAATTTGTAATAAATCTATTTTGTATGCAAATAAGTGTGAAAATGTAAAGTAAATATGCAAAAAGGCATTTTTTTGTAAAGCCCGTGGCTCATGTGCAAAAAAAGTGTGCACATGGATATGAGAGAAGCCAAAAGCCAACTATAGAAAACCGAAGCGGCTAAATGCAAATTGTAATGAGTATTTTAACCCAATCATAATAAGAAATGATAAGTTTTTCTCATTCTCACAAAAAACTAGGATGTGTGCCTCCCTTTTTTCTCTCTTTTCAAACTTTTCATCTTCTTCAAATAAATCTAGAGAAAACCTTCTACTTTTTCCAAAAATAAATAGATTTAGACTATAAACCCAGTGAAAAGGAGGATCTTTCTTCCACCAAATCCCAAAACATAGAGCTTTTTGGCCTTCTCCTTCTTCCTCCCCGAGATTTAAAATGGAAAGAGAAAGAAGAAGAAGAACCTATCTTCCAAAACCTATAATTTTTTAATAAGATTCAAAGCCTAAAAGAGGGAAAATGGACCTCCTTTCTCTCATTCAAGATCCATAGCGCAAACTCTCAAGAATCCAAAGGGCACTTTTCACAAAATAGAGAGAAGCTTGAGGGTGATCCCACCAAAGGGAAGGCTTTTGGGCCTCTCCCTTAGGGTATGGATTTCGATCCGTACTTTTCTCTTCGAACGTGGATTTTCATCCACGCTTCACCCAAACGCGGGAAACCATAGATTTTAGTCTATGTTTCTCCCAAATAAACAATTAAACGACGAAATCTAGCGATTATACCATCGAAATTTCGTCGGAATCCCACACTTAGTCTTTTTAGAAAACCAAACAAAAATGAATAAAACCAATAAAAGAAAAATAATAATAAATAAAACAAAGAAAAACTACACGCCGGCGCAGGGGGCCGACCCGGACCCCCCCCCCCCTCCCCTCCCCTCCCCTCCCCTATTAAACTCCACCCGGGGTGTCCCAAAGAGGCCTCCGAGCTCGAGCACCCCTAAAGGAAGCACTCGGACCCGGATGCCCCTAAGGGGTCACCCGACCCTTAGGTCCCCTTAAGGGGGAACCGGACCCGTGTGCCCTTAAGGGGGCACCTAACCCCTCGGTCCTCCCAGGAGGGCACCGGACCTGGGTGCCCCCTAGGGGCACCTGACCCCCGGGTTCCTTTAGGGGGCACCCATACCCGGGTCCCCGTTTTAGGACATCCGAGGCCCGCGTCTTCCTTTATGGGCTCCGGGTTTCTTTCTCTTTAAAATAAAATATAAAAATATAATAATTAAACAATAAAATAAAATAAAACAAATCTGCATTTCTTTTCAAACACACATAGACCCGTTAATCGGAGGTTCTCTCGTTTCAAAGCGAGAGGTAATTAATGATAATTTTGTCCGCGGTTGCCGGAGATTAGAATCCCCACAATCAATAAACCCCCATAGGGTAGACGATGGGAATTTTTATACGCCTGACAAGCGAGCGCATCTATTATAATGGGTGACGAAAAACACTCTACAAGAACTATAAGTTAAGGTATTTTACCCGAACAAAAATAATTTAGGGTATTTTTAGTGAAAAACCATGATAATTAAGGGTATTTTAGTGTAATTGCCTTTTTTTGGCTCCACTGTTTCTTCTCTTAAATTAAACCCTTCTCTTCTTCCCAAAATGGAGTGAGTGAGAGAGGTGAACCCCTTGAAATGAGTAATGATGCAATGCCTTTGTCGCCTTCTTTTTCCTCTTTTTGTCTCAATCAACCCCTTGAAATGAGTAATGATGAAGATTCTGGTGCTGGATGTGAGGTAAAATTTTCATTTTTGCCCAAAATTTTTATTACAATCACAAATTTAGCGCTTAGGATTTGTTATTGGGGATGGGTTTCTTCAATTTAGGAGGGCGTTGATGTGCCGGAGGAACCCCCGAAGCCGGGCCCACAACGGTCCGGCGGAGCCGCTCAAGTTCATAATTTGTCGGAAAAAGTGGCATTTTTATGATTAAATCTTATATTTATTGAATATTTAGGGCTCCATTTCATGATGCATAGTGTTATGTGTAGAGAAGAAGAAATAGAATCAATGAGAAGATGAAGGAACTGCAGAATCTGGTTCCCAATTCTAACAATGTTGTCAATTTTGCATTCTTTTTGTGTGTTCTTTCCCTCAAAATATTAATCTTGACATGGGTTTTTTTGTTGGCTGGATTGTTTGACTTGAAGAATACTAATAAGGCGTCGATGCTTGTTGATGTGATCGTGTATATTAAACTGTTATAGATGCAAGTGCAGGTTAGTAATATTTTAAGGCTATTTATGTTGTATTTGGTTCATTTGACCTTTGGGATAAAGTTTCCATCAGTATCAAACCATGCAATTTTCCATGATTAGGACATCAAATATCCATAATAGCAATTCAACAATCTTTTGAAGACAATGTCCAAATTCTTTTGAAGGTTAAGTCATTTTAAGTCTGAAGCATCGACATAGCGTAGTAACAACCTTTATTAACTGAAGCGTGCTTATCAATAGAATTAACTTTATAAGTATATTCCTTAAATATTTATCAAGAGTTTTCCATTTATACATGTAAGTTTGGCTTGAGTTTATGCGACATTGAGATCTTTATTAGTTGGGAAACTGCGGGTATATGGTTTTGAGATCTTACATTGCATGAGAGCTAGGTTTTACAATTTTCTATTAAACTATAAGATTAAATATACTAACTTATGCAAGATCCCCTCATGCGGTAAGATTTTTTAACTAAGGCACATTTTAAAAAGAAAACTGGATGAGTCCATATAACTCTACCGACTTCTTAGAAAATAAAAGAAAGAAGTGTTGCATATAGAAGATACAAGTTAGAGATATATAATAATCATATATAAAAAAGGAACTTCTATCATGAAAACAGTGTCTTAAAAGAGAAAGGCGACGAAGCCCCGCTAAAAAGGCGATTGCCTTATTGAAGTGAGGCGGCAAACATTTTGATATTCGATAATACAAAATAAATAAGGAAAGAATGCGAAATAAATAAATAAAAGACTTTTAATTTTATTTGAAATTAAAAGAACCTAGTTTTTTCATCATTTTTTCAATTCTTGACTCATAAAAGACTTTTGTTTCGATTAGAGAGAAAGCGTAGGTATACATAAACAAAAAAGAGATTGAAATAACATGAAATTTATTTAATTTTATTTTTAAAAAAATTCACTCAAGCGCTCGCCTCAACGCCTCGCTTTGGGTGTTTGAGGGAGCACCTGGGCACTTGAGGCGATGATGGCTCAGATCGCCTCATCTGGGCACCTTAGGCGCCAAGGCGCTTCGCCTTTCAAAGACTGCATGAAAATGTATAGAAAAAGCCACATATCCATCATTTGTCTTGAATATAAAAAGATATCCCTCAACTAATACCATCTTAGATGTCACCAAAGCATTGAAGTTATGATGAATGTTGAGATATATATTTGTTTATATTTTAACACATTTCCGCAGGTAGGCGCTTCGCCTTCCAAACATTGCATGAAAATGTATAGAACTAGCCACATATCCATCATGTCTTGAACATAAAAAGATATCCCTCAACTAATACCATCTTAAATGTCACCAAAGCATTGAAGTTATGATGAATGTTGAGATATATATTTGTTTATGTTTTAACACATTTCCGCAGGTAGGCGCTTCGCCTTCCAAACATTGCATGAAAATGTATAGAACTAGCCACATATCCATCATGTCTTGAATATAAAAAGATATCCCTCAACTAATACCATCGTAGATGACACCAAAGCATTGAAGTTATGATGAATGTTGAGATATATATTTGTTTATATTTTAACACATTTCCGCAGTTAGGCGCTTCACCTTCCAAACATTGCATGAAAATGTATAGAACTAGCCACATATCCATCATGTCTTGATCACAAAAAGATATCCCTCAACTAATACCATCTTAGATGTCACCAAAGCATTGAAGTTATGATGAATGTTGAGATATATATTTGTTTATGTTTTAACACATTTCCGCAGGTAGGCGCTTCGCCTTCCAAACATTGCATGAAAATGTATAGAACTAGCCACATATCCATCATGTCTTGAACATAAAAAGATATCCCTCAACTAATACCATCGTAGATGACACCAAAGCTTTGAAATTATGATGAGTGTTGAGGGATATATATATTTTTTATATTTGAACACATCTCCGCAGGTTATTTCTTTTATGGGCTGAAACCGAAACCTAGGCTTCCGTATAGCATTATTTTTAACCTACTTAAAGTATGTATCAGGGTGATATTTGAACATAGGTTGCTCTGATATCAGGTTACTTGTCATTATCATTGCACCAAAACCCCAAAATTATGAAGAGGATTGAGGGCTATATTTTATATTTTAATAAGCCATTTACATCATACTTGTTCCTTCTAGAAGAGGTTGAGCCACCATTACGGTTTGTGTAGTTAATGCCATCTTATGAGCCCGTTATGGTAGACCATGATAGTCTGTTGTGTTGGTTAACTCCTGCCAGGGTGCTGACGCAGAGATTGTGACACGTGAATTGCATTTGCTTCGCACTCAAATTAAAGATCTAGAGACCAAGCGAGATGGCTAGCAACAGCGTCTTGAAAAAGAGGTTGCTGCACATAGGCAGCTCGAGAGAGAGATTGCGGAGGCTAGTCAGTTAGAGACGGAGCTATCAGAAGCAAAGGCTGAGATCAATAGATTAAAGAGACATGAGGCGCTGGTACATTTATATCTAGTTTAAGGTTTAATTACATTTAGGCTAATTTACACCTAAGTATACTATTTTTCACTAGACTGCCTTGAAGCTTTTTATTACAGTTTACTCCCTTAAATTTTGGCTTCAAGGGAATTCCCCCCTCAAAAAATTTCCTTAAATGTACCACTTTAGGGAAGCTTGCTGTATTTAAAAAAAACTTTAAGATAGTAAAAACGCTAGCAGTTAAGGGTTGTTTAGTGTGATTTAGCCTTTCACATATACAATAGCCATTGGAAAAATATAAATAAGAAGTGTTGTAAACACAAATTACAAGTCGTGAGATATACAATAATCATTTTCAAAGAGGAAAATCAAACTGAAAATAAACAGAAATATTGCTATATATCTCATTCATTTGTCATTAACAAACTGGGATATCATACCGAAGAACGCTTCCTCCTATAAGAGGTCGTGACGGTTGATCCTGATAATATATTGTGATGCTCGACCCGTGGCAGGACGCAGACAGAGAAATTGCGACATGTCAATTACATTTTCTTAGCTCCCAGATTATGGATCTACACGCCAATCAAGATGGCCTGCAGTGTCGTCTTGACAAAGAGCTTACTGCACGTATGCAGCTCGAGAGAGATCTTGCCAAGGCTAGAGTTGGAGCTCTATTGGCCCCACAGAATCAGTTAGGGAAAGAGCTATCCAACGCTAGAGCTGACATCAACAGACCAAAGAGAGACGAGGACATGGTATGCTACATTTACTATAACATTGGATTGCATATAGGCTATTTTACACCAAACTACCCTTAGTTATCCTTGTTTCTTACTAACTATTTAATTTTTCAATCACTCCTTTAAACTTTGGTTTCAATGTCGTTCCCCCCCCCCCACCCCACCCACCCACATAAAATATCCTTAAATGCGTCACGTTAAGGGATCTTACTGTATTAAAAAAAATAAGATAGTTTAGCAAAAAAATTTAATACGTAAGGGTTTTTTAATGTAATTTAGCCTTACACATAGTATAAAATAAGAAGCGTTGCAAATATAAATTCAAGTCAGGGATTTACACATATCATTCAAAAAAGGAAAATCAATCGCAAAAATAAACATAAAGGTAGTCATATATCTGATTCATTTGCCATTGACAAATCGGTATGTCATACTGAAAAAAGCCTCCTTCAGGCTGAGCAATATGGACTTCAGCATTGTATTGACAAAGAGGCGAGTTCACATAAGCAGCTCTGCCAGCCCAAGAGAAATCTTGCTGAAGCTCAAGCCGGTGCATCCTTCGTCCCACAGAGCCAGTTAGAGACGGAGATGTCCGAAGCAAAAGCTGAGATCAATAGAGCAAAGAGATAACAAGGATGTGGTATGTAACATCTATTATAACATTAATTAACGTATAGGCTAAATTACACTACACCCTGAACTATTGCTGTTTTCCACTGAACTACCTTTTTTTTTATAGTTTTTTTCCACATCAAAATACACTAAAAGCATCACTTTAAAGGGGCTTACTTTAGGAAAAACTTTAAGGTTGTTTAGTAAAAATGTCAATAATTAAGGGTAGTTTGGTGTAATTTAGCCTTATACATATACTATAATCATTGAAATATAAAAACTAAGAATTATTTCAAACAGAAAATACTAATTAAGAGGGAAACAATAATCATTGGCTAAAAGAGGAAAATCAACCATGAAAATAAATAGAAAATTAGCCCTCGTCTATAAAAGGTTGAGCCACCACTATGGATTGTTAAAGAGCCGGGATAAGTATCTGTTAAAGCCATCTTATGAGCTTGTAACGCTCGACTCATGGCAGGGTGCTGGCAAAGAGATTGTGACGCGTCAGTTACAGTTGCTTCACACTCAGATTCCGAATCTGGGGACCAGGCGAGGTAAGCAGCTCGAGAGAGGTCTTGGTGAGGCTCGTGCCAGGACTCCTTTGGCCCCACAGATTCGGTTAGAGACGGAGCTATCCGAAGCGAGAGTTGAAATTAATAGACTGAAGAGGCATGGGGATCTGGTACGTTTGCATTCATTATTCCGATAACTTACATATAGGCTAAATTACACTTAACTACCTTATAGTTCTTTTGTGGGTTTTTTTAACTTGTAACCACCTCCCCCGCAAACAAACAAACAAACGAAAAAAAACTTGGTATTTACGTTTTACCCCCTTCCAAAACTAATAATATACATCATTTTAGCCCCACAACGATTTCCATCAGAAAAAGAAATTCCATTAACTATAACTTTAATTTTTTTCCATAGGTTTTATGGTTTACCATTTAGCCGAAAACAATAAGTAAGACCATATAAGCATTCAATTTTGGGAAGAAATTTGGTTTTTCCAAAGAAGAAGAGAGGTCGGGATATTTTAAAGAAAAACACGGCGTTCTGCCGTTAAAAGTTGGCATAAATCGTGTTTGGAGGATAAAAAGAAAATACCAATATTTTTTTTTTGGGGAGGGGGGTGGGGGGCGCTACAAGTAAAAAACCCTTCTTTATTATAGTAAACTCCCTTGAACTTTTGTTTCAAGGCGGTATTTTCCCATAAAAATACCCTTAAATGCATGAGGTTTTGTGGGGAAAAATAACATTTATAGTCGAGGGCAGTCTAGTTTAATTTAGCCTTCTCCATATGCATCACATTCAACCCTTGTAACACCTCAACGGACTTTTAGCACCCAACACCCCTATAACTAGTTGATCAAGTGATTAAAAGTGCTACTACCCAGTGTTGATGGGTTATAAGTGCTGGACAAGATATTAACCCTTTATTATATTTGACTGTAGCTAGCATTCTGCCTTGGTTATCCATTTTGAAATCGCGCAGCTTTTGGAGGCTATGGCGCGTCGAAGTTCCAGATTGTGGGACCCGTGCTCTCATCTCTCACAGGGAGAGCAAGAGCACCAGGAGAGACGGGGAGTCATGATTGAGGGAAATGATTTATTTTGGTGCTATATTATTTGGAGGCGCATTTGCCGTGACCTAATGGTGTACATATTTCCTTTTACTGCCATATCTACGATCTTTTCATTTAAATCCTTGATGGAAATGTAACCACTGTAGTCGAATTTCACGGAGAGTACAATTGACCATGGTTCGGCCCCTAGTTCTTCATTTGGTGCGCTTTTGATATCATGCCATGTTCCAAGTATTTGGATGTGGATAATTTTGATTTCCAGCTGCTTGGTCGTATGCATTGTCTAGCAGGTGTAATTAGTTAATTACTTGATATCATTCATATATTTGATGAGCATCATCCTATGTTCAGCCTATTTGTATTGACGGCATCAAACATTATTTTGCTTGGTTAGCTTTCTCATATACGAGCTATATCATCTAGATAATAGATTTTAAGCTCAGGCGATATGCAGGTAAGAAGCAGAGAAATTTTTTTTATAATGAAAATCAACCTATTTGGGGATTGAACTTGCTACCTTTCGTATTGGAGAGGGAATTGGTACCAGTTGAACTTAGTTTAGTTAGAAAAAGTTGGATAGTTAGAGAAAGAAAAAGTGGAGTGGATATAGCGGACAGAGTTTTATTTTATTTTATTTTATTCATTTTTAATTAATGTAACAGTAGAGGTAAGGTAGACGATGCGGACAGCTTGACCTTTAAGATAATTTCATATTTTCCTCAATTTTATTAAGAGCTAAACGTCTTAGCGCACTAGATATAATAGTGGAAGATTTGGAGGATCGCAACAATTTTGAATATATCATCAAGAAGTAGAATTATCGACCTAAATTTATAGAAGAATCGTTCTTCTTGGATTTACTACCGCGGGCCCATTGCCTGAGCTACACAGAGAAAAGAGGCGGGTTCAGGTTGGATGGACCCCATCCAACTTAAACCAAGCGGTATCTGGTCCTTTGATTTACACCAGTTTGGATCATAGTCATATAATTCGCGAATTATTCGCTGAATTCACGAATAAGTCGCGAATTTTTGATCAGCCGATTTAATCTCCGAATTAATCGGAGTTACCGAATGAGCCGAATAATTAACGAATTATTCGCTAATTATTCCCGAATTATGTGAAAAACAACGAATAATTCAAAAAACAGCGAATAATTCAAAAAACAGCAAATAATTCATAAAATCAAAACCTAAGATCTCATATATTAATTTCTTGCTCGAAATCCTTCCCGAACATTTCCTGAACACTTACCGAATTTTTTTCCAAATACCTAACGATTTTTTCCGAATAGTTCTCCGAAACCGAATTTTCGACTTCGTCGAATTATAATCGAACGACGAATTTGTGGCTATGGTTTGGATTTGCGATGGATTTGCGAGCAGCAACTGATTAGCTACGGCGTAACACCGACCCCATAATCCTCACTTTCTATTATTGTTCAGCATGTTCTTTTCAGTTTTCACCATCATCTGAAAGCTTCTGGTCACACACCTCACCTCGCCTCACCTGATCACAACTTTGGACGTGCACTGCACGTCCTCATAAAAGTGAAGTGGTGATGAGTTTTACAAGCTGCACGTTTCTTTTTGTCTTCTCTCTTTTAACCAGACGTTGTGTTTTGTCAAGTCGCCGTCTCTAGAAGCCACAAGTCGAGACAACATGTCGAAAAATCTCCTTACTTATACTTCTCAAAAGGCTAAAAAAAAAAAGAACATTTGCCCGTGACGAACCGGACGGCCTTTTGATTTGAAGAAGAAAGTTATACCGTATAAACTATGCTTGATTGCTTTTGATAGAAACCATTGAATTTGAGAGAGAAAAAATATTATTAATGGTTGATCAAAATATAATGTACAATATGTATTTCTATATATAGCCCATAAGATAAAACCCTAATACGTAATATACGTATAATACACGTAAACCCCAATACAAAAAGATAAATACAAAATGATATAAAAGATATGCATATCTTAACGGACTCCCAAACTCTCGGTGGATCATAAAGCGAGAGTTTGGACAAGAAATGCAAAAGTTGGGTACGTGTTTGAGGTATCGTAAAGAGACCGGTCATTTGATCTGTGAAATGGATATACGTAGAAACGTTCCATCTGCTTGAAGAAACTTCAGATGAAGCTTTATCGGCGTAGTTGTAGAAGTACTGTTACTAATAGTAGAATCGTCAATCATGGCTCGTGCAAGAAAATCACAAGTGTATTTTTGCTTTGACAGGAGATGGTCACGGAAAGAGTAGGCAACTTCGATCCTCAAGAAATAGCACAAATGTCCATAATATCTAATACAATTATATTCAAATATCTTATAATTTAACAGCCTCTCTCAAACTCACGGTGGATAACTAAGAGTTTCGATAACATATTGAACCAAAATATGCAACTTGTAAAACGACGGAGAAGAATAGTAGATCTAAAGCATGGCAGACTAATACCTTCGGTCTCTTTCACGGATTGTAAGGTGGACCGAATAATCTACAGTGTCTTTCGCTGAAAATGCTTATAGGAATAAGATCATGCTGCTAAAAAATGTCGTAAAAAAATAGTTGCTCGGACTTGATATGATATTGAGCCAAGATCAAGAAAAAGTTCCACAAAAGAATAAAAATGATCAAAAGATCAAGAAAAAGTTCCACAAAGGAATAAAAATGATCAAAAGATCAAGAAAAAGTTCCACAAAGGAATAAAAATGATCAAAAGATCAAGAAGAGGTCATATCAAGAAAATAAGAAGAAAAAAAGAATTAAGAAGAAATTAAAGATCAAGAAGAAGGATAAAGATGAAATTAGATCAAGGGAAGAAGAAATTAAATCAAGATTCAGAGATCAAGAAGAAATTAGATTTAGATCACGGGAAAAAACACCAAGAAGAAGAAGGATAAAAAATAAAATCAATAGAAAAAATTGAAGAACAAAAGAGGAGATAATATCATCAACAAAATAGAAAAACAAAGTGAAGCAATTGCCTACGTTGTAGTTGCAGAAGAGAAAGACGAAAAAAGAAGATATACAGAGAAGTAAAAGAAGAAGAAGAACCATAAAAAAGAGAAGTTGATCGTAAACATAAAGAAATAGAGGCAGATGAAGAAGAAGAAGAAGAAAAGAAATAAGATATGGCGCCATCAATATAGAAGCAGAAACACCCGAGGAAAGAGAAGAAGAAAATTGAGAAGATTGCATCACATATATAGAAGTGGAAGTAGTACAGAAAGAAAAATGAATAGATGACATTGCCCAAATATAAATAGAAGCAGCGAAAGATATAGAAGACCACGATATTAGTGAAGATGTCGTCACTTTTTAAATTTATTTTTACTTTTAGGAGAAGGTGACTTCGACAAGATTAGGGTGATGAAGATGAGGGTTTCGACGAGATCTGAAACAAGGTGACTTCGACGGTGGGGAGAAACCTTGATGTTATTGATAGGATCTAGAAATCGCCGATGGAGGTTTCGGAAGATGAGTACAGCAATGATGAATTTGATGTGGAACATCATGTTGTTATGGATAAGCGAGAAAATGAGAGTAAGAAGATGAGAATGAATAGATCTTTTGGATGCCTATGATGATAATTTTATTGAGGAGGATTTTGTTATTATTGGTAGTCACGGAAAAGATAGAAAGAAGGTGAATAAGCCAGGAAAATCGAAGGCAGGGAGGAAAAGAAGAATAAAAGAGGATTCAGATTCATCAAATTCTGATTTTGCGATTTTAGACGATGATCATGATTTTGATGTGAAGTATCAAATTATGGTAAATAAGCAAGAAACGAAGAGCAAGAATGAGAAATTTAGATTCGAATAAGAGAAGAAGAAGAAATTGATCGACGGTAACGTCGGAGTCATCAAATGGAAAGAGATTCGACGATGGGAAGATATGGCGATCGAGAAGACGAGAAGATTGAAAATACCGTGGAAGCTCATACCAGATAGTCCTAAAGGGGGGTGAATATAACTATACTAACTATATGCCCAAATTAAAAAATCTAACCAATACACTTCTAATCAAAAACCAAAATTGTAAAGCTTGGACAATATGAGACAAGATGATATAATACTAAGCAAACTATAATTATGAACTATAATATATAGTAAGAAATAAATTTCACAATCAAGTAAGAATGAGTATATAGAGCAAAGATAATTTAGTATGCAATTTCTATCAATGAAAACTTGCAATCAATTAAGCACGATATAAATTACAAGTAATAAAGGGGAGATATAGAGAAATTGCAAACTCAAAACATAAGAGATTTTTAGAGTGGTTCAGGAGATCCTTTAGTCCACTTTTTTCAGGCGCATGAGCCCATTCCACTAAACACGTCTTTCTCCTGGAGACAAACACGTTGCCTGCAAACAACACACAACCCTGCTTCCGATGGAGGCCAAACCAACACGTCTTCTCAAAATACTACACATTATTCGTCACTACAAACAACACTTCCCTTATAAGTTTGCCGCTCTTCTCTCTACAAAGATACTCACTTCTCTTACAATGGCAATCCTGCACTCAAGATCCCAAACACAAAGAAAAAAGAGATTACACTTAAAGCACAATACTCTTGATAGAGTTTCTCTCAAACTCACTCTTTAATACTCTTTCAAATATGGATATAATCAAATGAAGCTCTTGATTGTGTGTGTGAGGGTAAATTTGGATAGCAAATTGAAAACACTTTTAAACTTTCACAACATGTGGGATTTTTTTCTCTTGATCACTTAGAAATTTTGCAAACTGAAATATTGAGTGATAAGAGCTCAAAAAACCAACCCAAAACTCTTTTATAACCCCACACAAAAAACTTGCCGTTATAAGTCAAATCAGTATTTTTCTAGTAAGAACAGACGTCTGAAGAACAATAGGACAGACGTCTGAAGTTTTAAATAAATAAATCCCAACGACTATATTTTCAAAAACTTTCTACTGCAGACGTCTGTTGAATATAGATTCAGACGTCTGCCGTGTTTTTTTTAAAATGGCCAAAGAAAGTACAGGTAATAAATAGATGTCAGGAGAATATTGGATAAATGTCTAAAGAAGAAATGTTTTTTTTAAAGATTTTGAACTGCAGACGTTTGTTGCCTATACCTTCAGATGTTTGTTCCTTAAAAGAAATTCATTCCAATGAAAATACAAAGAACAAATAGACGTATGAAGAAGTAAGGGACAGACGTCTGTATATCATAAAATTAGGCCATATGAAAACACAGAGAAAAGACAGATGTCTGAACAAATAGGGTACAAACGTTTGAAACACAAAACATATGAAAGCTGATATTTATGACATGTAACACCTTAGGATGTGATTAGTGGCTAATTATATTTTAATAAATGGTTTTTAATAAAAAGTTTACCAAATTGATTTTCAAATAATTTATCAAATTTAATAAATATTTTATTAGAATTTTCCTAGGCTTGCACACACTAGTGCATGTAAACTAGGGTTAAAATGGGGTTAGACCATGATTAGCAACCATGGTGAACTAACCATTTTTCCTTAAGCTAATTTTAAATTGAATTAAGTTATTTGAGTTTTAATTATGTGTGTGTTTCTTTTTTTAAAAAAAATGAAAATGATTTAAATTTAGTTGACTTGGAGGGAGGGAGGGAGAGAGAGAGAATTGGCATGATGGCATGAACCATGCCTTCATTAAATGAAGAGAGAGAGGGGGGGTTGACATTTTGTGCTATTATTTTTTTTCTCACTTCTCTCATTCTCTCACTCATACACACACACACAACTACAAGCAGCTGCAGCAGCAACAGCAGAAGAAGCAACAGCAGCAGCCACAGCATCAGCCACAACAGCAACATCAGCATAGCAGCAGCAGCAGCTTCAGCAACAGCAACAGCATCAGCTCCAGCAGCATCAGCAGTAGCTCCAACAGCAGCAGCAACACCTCATCTTCTTCCTATCCTCCTTCTCCTGCTCCCTAGGGTCTATTAGGGTATAATTCTTAAACCCAATTCCCTCTTTGCTAAGTTATGTGTAGAATTAGCATCGGTTAGTGGTAAAAGTGAGTTTTGTGCTTAATATGGTGAATTATTGTGGACTTTTGGTTAAGTGATGTCAGTGGTGGTTAGACTAACTTAGTTAAGTGTTGTTAGGGCCACTTAAACCTAGCTTTAACCCAGATTTCACCAAAATACCCTAGGTTTTCTTTTTCTATAAAATATAACGTTTTTAAGACAAAGTTAGCCTTTCTGTGATCTGCTTTAGATCCGGGGGTTTCAGATAAAATCTGAGTTAACTGTAGCCTACTTTTTAGACCCTGATCACACCACCAGAGCACGAACCCCATACACCCAACCCAGGCCGCCGTTTTATTCTTTCTTGCCGCAAATTGCGGCCAGACAGGGGACTTAGGGGTTAGGGTTTTAGCTAGAGGAGTCTGCTGTATTTTTAGGGTCTGTGGTATGTGCAATTTTGTAAGTTTTCACCTGAGTTGGAATCTGGGACGATATTGTTAGTGTATATGCCCTAGAGGCCATTACTGTATCATACTAGTTTGTATATTACTTAATGGAAGCTTGGGATATTCACAGTTGTATAGACAATCTTGCTCAAAATGGTAGTATGCTACTTGGTTTGTTTCTACTTTAATATGTGCATGTGTTTTTTTTAGCATACCGCTTATACATATTAGTAGAGCCCTTAGGATCTTTGCTTGATGACCAGCGTTGTGATGGCAGTCATACTCGTGGGGGCTGGGTAATCCACAAGCACATCCTTATACAGGTCCCTAGTCGTAGGACTATCGAGACAAGGCATCGATACTCCGGAGTAGACTAGCGTATGCGCTTCTCATCCCAGCAGGGGAGACGGTCTGTCCCACAGCCGTCAGTACGTCGTACTTGAGATAGTATGCGGGTGCTCGTTAGGTTACGAGTACACCGGACATGACTCGTCGGGAACTTATTGGTTGGTACTATACCTATCGTCAGTTATCAGTTCCCAGGTGACATGAGTATAGCTTAGTCCGCTGACTTGACACAGTCACTTCGCCTCGAGTGTGTTCCCACTGTACTTTGATTACTACCCTACCACGGCTCAAAGGAGTCGTGCAAACAGGTAGCAGTTGGGTGCAGTCCCTATTCCCGCCAAAAATTTCTGCGCAAAAGAGCCCAATGTATCAAATGGCAGTGATACGCTTATGAAAATGCGAACCAGTATTTTCCGGGCTGTTTTTTGAAAAACTCCCGAAGAAGAAAAAGCTAAATTCTGATGGTATTGGAAGCATCTCGAAAAACCCTTCGATTTGATATATTATGGGCTTCATAATTCATTCGGGATCAAAAGTTATGGGCAAATATGCTATGCGCTGTTCCCTGATTAAAAATCAGGAATTATCTCAATGAGATATCTCGTGCTCTTACGTGACCAATGGTCACGTGTTGACACGTAATGGTTAAAGCAGCGGCAAAGGACAGAGCGCAGAAGAGGAGCCCACTCAGGGGGGTCACGTGCTCACACGTGACCAAAGGTCACGTGGCAACACGTGACTGGCTGTAAAAGCCTTGCTGTTCAACAGAATTAAATTCCGAAAAAAGATCATTTAAATCTTTCCAAATATAATTAAAATTCTAAATTTCTCTAAATCTTTCCAAATGGAAAAGGATTAAGGGAGACCGTTGGATTAAAGATCCAAGGGTGATTAAAAATCACCAATTTATGGAAAAATCTTAAATAAGGAAAGATCTCCCCAAATCTCACCGAAATAACAAACAGAATATCTTTGGATCTAAAATCCAACGGTGAATAAAATTCACTTAATGATCTAAAGGATCATATTAATTATGAAATCAAATCAAATCTTTCAATAAGAGATTTGCTAAACAAATTGATTTTTTTCCTTCTCCTATAAATAGGAGTCAAGAGAAGAGAAGAGGGGGATCTACCTTGGAGAGAGAAGAGCGGAGAGAGGAGAATTTAATTCTCAACAGAGAAGAAAAGAAAGGAGAATTTAATTCTCAACAAAGAAAAACCCTAGGTGAGAAGGGAAAAAGGATCAAAACTTCAATAAAGAGAATTTAATTCTCAAAATCCAAGAGTTTAACTCTTATACAAAAAAGAACTTAGTTCTTCTTCTGGTTGAAAATCTGCACAGAGCACATCTCCCCATAAGTTGAGAATTTAATTCTGTGGCCATCAGACGAGATGATCGATGCCTTCCTGAACGAAGTCCGTCTTAAAAGTAAAGCCGATCGGGAGCGTGAGATGGCCGTATGTGAAAAGGCCAAACGCCGGCGACTGGACAAAAGGGTCGAAACACTCCCACCAGATCAAAGTACATCCGCCGCAAATGAAAGCAGGATCAAGACAAGGAAACAATTCGCCAAAGCCATATCAACGGGGATGAGGCCGCCCTCTTTCAGAGAAAATTCTCCTGGTGGTATACATTTTGATGAAACGGACGTCCATCCTAACTACTGCTTATATCATCAAAAGATCGTACATCCTACTGAAGACTGCGACTCCTTTAAGTGTTGGTGGCAAGAATATGTCGCTCACAGGCAACACTTCAACAGGACAAAGCGTGAATCTCGTAAACAGCAGAAAAATGCGACAGATGAGCGTAAAAGAATTGCTGGCAATTGTCATAGGGTTGATCCCGAGGGACCGTGAGTTCTCACATTCGGGAGCAATTCCGACGAAAAAGTAGCCCTCGGCCCTCTTTTCAAGGAGTCCATCTCTAAAATGAAAGAATTGAGGAGTTGCGAGAGCATCCAGCCTTGCAATTGCACGATACCCGGAAAAATTCTCGGCCCTGCAAACAAAGGATCGAGCAAAAAGGATAAAGGGAAGGGAAAAATAGCCCTCGTAGCCAACACTCAGCAGCAATCGAATGGCCCTAAACCGGTTGTTTGCCGAAACAACAAGCGGCAACCCCTCTATGAAAAGTTGAAACGTCCTTACTCATTTCCCCGGGATGAAACAAATAGGTTGTTCGAACTAGCAGTGCGCGACGGGCTTATCATTCTACCGGAGCCGAAATGCCAGCTACAACTGAATGAGGTCAACAATCCTAATTACTGCCCTTGCCACCAAGTATTGGGCCATCCGATTGAAAATTGCTACGTCTTCAAAAACTAGGTTGAAGACCAGTACCAACAGGGCAAGTTTGCGTTGTCCGAAAACTGGAAGGTGAGCCCGCCACAACCACATGCTCCGAAAAAGATGGATATGCCAGGAGCATCGTGCTCATTCATAGAGGAAGCCCGATGGACTACTATGTCCTAAAACTGGCTGTAGACCGAAAAGTCAGTAAACTAGAGATTCGCCTCAAATACTGCGACGGTAGACCGAAACGTCATTAAACTAACGATGGACCACTATGTCCTAAAACTGGCTGTAGACCGAAAAGTCGGTAAACTAGAGATTCGCCTCAAATACGGCGACGGCGGACCACTACGTCCTAAAACTGGATATGGGCCGAAACGCCCTTAAACTAACGGCGGACCGCAATATCCTAAAACTTGCAAATGACCGAAACGTCGTTAAACTACTCCCAACCCGCAGCATCTTCAGGCTGACGTGGTAAAAAAAAACGGTACGTCCACAAGCAAAATGGGCACGGATGAAAACCCGAAAGGGCTCCGTGAGTAAAAACAGCAGGGCTACCGGCGAGTGTTCGTGAAAACCCGAAAGGGCGCGACCTCGTTAAAAAAAATATAAAATAAAAAGAATAAAATAAAAAATAAAAAAATAAAAAGAACGGTATGTCCATAAGCAAATGGGGCACGGATGAAAACCCGAAAGGGCTCCGTGAGTAAAAACAGCAGGGCTACCGGCGAGTGTTTGTGAAAACCCGAAAGGGCGCAACCTCGTTAAAAGACACTTATAGGGTCCTCTTGACCTTTTAAGGAGAAACCACCCGCGTGAGATCCTTACGACTCACAAGGAAGCAACACACTTAGGGATCCTCACGATTCCTAAGGAGAAATTACACTTGCGAGATCCTCACGACTCGTAAGGAGAACTCTCTTATGGGACCTTCACGGCTCATAAGATTTGAAAGTCTTAAGTTACAAAGACCTGAACCTGTTCTTAAGCAACCCCCACAACCTTCGATATGGCCCTACAAGTGGCTCAGTACTGACTCTTGTATACAATCCACGGGCGCAAATAAACATTTCCCTAACAAAGTCCCACCAGTGACTAGGGATATGTCCATATGGTGAACAACCCTCATAAGTCCTCTCGACTTATAAGGAGAAAACCCTTTTGTAAGATCCTTACGACTTACAGGGGAACATACACTTAGGGATCCTCACGATCCCTAAGGAGAAAACACACCTACGAGATCCTCATGACTTGTAGGGAGAAATACCTTTGTGAGACCCTTACGGCTCATGAAGTCAAAAGCCTTAGTCGACGGGATCCTAACCCTGTTCGCTAAGCCATCTTTGTTCGACATCGACAGTGGCAAATGATGATTCGCTCCTGGTAATATCCCAGTGGTAGCGATGCTGATGCCTAAATCGGTATCAAATTCCGAGTCCTTTCATGGCAAATGATGATTCGCTCCTGGTAATATTCCAGTCGTAGCGATGCTGATGCTAAGATTGGCATCAGATTCCAAGTTCCACACTCGCGATAAAAAAAATCATCAGCGAGCCAAAAATGCATATGAAATAGCCGAAATGATGGGGCAACTTGCAACAAAATCAGCAAGTAAAAATGTATGCATACAAAAATAGCCGAAATGATTGGACAACTCGCAATAAAAAGCAGCGAGTAAATAAAACAGCCGAAATGATTGGGCAACTCGCAATAAAAAGCAGCGAGTAAATAAAAAAAATAGCCGAAATGATTGGGCACCGCGAAAAATAGCCGAAATGATTGGACAATCGCGACCTCCGCGATATAAAAGCTGAAATAATAGAGCATCGCGGAAATAAAAAAAATCTGAAAGAATGAAACTTTTTGCCCTGCAGGTGAGGTCACATTGACCCCTGTATACAATCCACGGGCATGAACAAAGAGGGAACCATACCTTCCCAACAGGCTCCATCAGAAAGCGAAGCCAAATCTCGACGGTTCATAAACAACCTAGAGACAATCTCGACAGTTGTCGCAATATTGCAGACACAATGTCAACAAACGAAGCAAAAGAAGATCCCTAGCTTCAGGGTCTCGACGTCGATATCGACAACTTAAAGATCACCAACGGCGTTTCTCTTCACTTCAACCAAATGTAGACGTGACGTCAACAACCGACCTCAGAGTCGCAACGAAACGGAACCATAGCAAAGTCCCTAGTTCCAAATCTTAACGGCAATATCTAAAGCCTAAGAATCAGCAACGGCGTTCCTTTGCAGTCCAGCAGGATGCAGATGCAACGTCAACGAAAGACCCCATGGTCGAAACAAAGCGAAGCGACGACAAAATCCCAGCTTCACCTCAGCATTCGTCTCGTTACAGCAGATGAGATGTCAACAACGGCGTTCCTTCGCAAGTCCAGCAGGATGTAGATGCAACGTCAACGAAAGACCCCATGGTCGAAACAAAACGGAGTGACGGAAAAATCCCAGCTCCACCTCAGCATTCGTCTCGTTACAGCAGACGCAATAATAACAACGGTGTTCCTTCGCAGTCCAGCTGGATGTAGATGCAACGTCAACGAAAGACCCCATGGTCAGCTAAGCGGAGTGACGACAAAATCCCGGCTCCACCCCAGCGTTCGTCTAGATACATCAGACGCAACGCCAAAAGCAGATGAAGCAAAATGCCAAATTCCTAGCTTCAGGGTCTTGACGGCAATTCATATAAAGCCTGAAAGACAATCGGAGATCATCTCGCACCAGCGCGGAGTGGTCACCACCTCGACAATCGTCTCGATACAGCAGATGAAATGTCACTACAGCGTCCTTCCTCCAACAGGATCCGGACACACCAAAGCAGACGAAGCAGAGGCCAAATTCCCAGCTTCAAGGTCTTAACGGCAAGTCATATAAAGCCTGAAAGACAACCGGAGATCATCTCACACCAGTGCGGAATGATCACCACCTCGACGTTCGTCTCGACACAACAGACGCAACATCATCAAACAGCGGAGCCACGGCAAAGTCCCTAGTTCCAAACCTCTACGGTTCACCAACAGCCTAGAGACAACCGCGACATTCGTCTCGATACAGCAGACGCGATGCCAGCAAACGAAGCGAAGGCCAAATTCCTAGCTTCAAGGTCTTAACGGCAAGTCATATAAAGCCTGAAAGACTATCGGAGATCATCCCACACCAGCGCGGGGTGGTTATGACTCATCGGGGCTCTCCAAAATGAGCCTAACCTCAAGTAAAAAGTGGCATGGCAAATTCCTAACGCTTGCTCTTCCGACGGTCAAACTACCAAGGAGGATTGCTTGAAGACGTCTTGTCCAGCCCCCGAAGGGATCAGAGACACGGCAGTCGCAGGGCTACTCGAACAGCACGATTGCCTGTCGAGGAATATATCAGCTCATGCGACGGTACGACGGCCAAAACCCTAAGTACCACAGACCCTAACGGACTTCTGTCGTAAAGAGCAGAGGTTAACTGTAACGTTAGGATATTCTTGCGAGATCTGCTCGATTCGTTTCGACTCGTGAGGAAATTGATGTCTTTGCGAGAACTTCTCGATTCGTCTCGACTCGTGAGATAAAGCCTTAGGCAGCGGGGATTAAAAAAAAACCTGTTTCCTAAGCACCGGGGCACTGCAAGGCGATCCAAAACGGTCTCTTGCATACTATCCACGGGTCACACTCTCCAAAGTCGATTCTCGACTAGGAGGGAAACAACCACTTATGAGTCCTCTCGACTTTTAAGCGGGAAAATTCTCTTGTGAGATCCTTACGACTTTCAAGGGAAAACACACTTAGGAGTCCTCACGACCCCTAAGGAGAAAATACACCTGCGGGATCCTTTCGACTCGTAGGGAGAAAAGTCTTTATGAGACCCTCACGGCTTATAAAATTGAAAAGTCTTAGGTGGCAGATCCTAACCCTGTCTCCTAAGCCATCACCGCCCTGCAAAGAAGTCAAGATGGACCATCTATGAGCCACACTTGCCAAAGCTACATGTCACTGAGATGGGGAACTTACTCATGAGCATATAAACTACTTCACGCCGGAGTAAAAGAGATAGAAGGGTGTGGCTCATGGAGTTAAGGGTTTGGAACTATATTTTTTAAGAGTCGAGATTTGAGTCAATGATAAATGACGACGCTTGTGTCCGCTCGTTATCTTCTCAGATCAAGATTCTGAAAGTGATATACCAACCCGAAACTAGTCATACGCCATGCATAACTCTGGATAACTCTGCATAACTCTACACTACTTCATCCACGTACATACTTACGTGGGCAAAGTAGTGGGGGGCATTTGTTCCCGCCAAAAATTTCTGCGCAAAAGAGCCCAAGGTATCAAATGGCAGTGATACGCTTATGAAAATGCGAACCAGTATTTTCCGGGCTGTTTTTTGAAAAACTCCCGAAGAAGAAAAAGCTAAATTCTGATGGTATTGGAAGCATCTCGAAAAACCCTTCGATTTGATATATTATGGGCTTCATAATTCATTCGGGATCAAAAGTTATGGGCAAATATGCTATGCGCTGTTCCCTGATTAAAAATCAGGAATTATCTCAATGAGGTATCACGTGCTTACACGTGACCAATGGTCACGTGTTGACATGTGATGGTTAAAGCAGCGGCAAAGGACAGAGCGCAGAAGAGGAGCCCACTCAGAGGGGTCACGTGCTTACACATGACCGGGGGTCACGTGCTCACACGTGACCAAATGTCACATGGCAACATGTGACTGGCTGTAAAAGCCTTGCTGTTCAACAGAATTAAATTCCGAAAAAAGATCATTTAAATCTTTCCAAATAGAATTAAAATTCTAAATTTCTCTAAATCTTTCCAAAAGGAAAAGGATTAGGGGTACCGTTGGATTAAAGATCCAAGGGTGATTAAAAATCACCAATTTATGGAAAAATCTTAAATAAGGAAAGATCTCCCCAAATCTCACCGAAATAACAAACAAAATATCTTTGGATCTAAAATCCAACGGTGAATAAAATTCACTTAATGATCTAAAGGATCATATTAATTATGAAATCAAATCAAATCTTTCAATGAGAGATTTGCTAAACAAATTGATTATTTTCCTTCTCCTATAAATAGGAGTCAAGAGAAGAGAAGAGGGGGATCTACCTTGGAGAGAGAAGAGCGGAGAGAGAAGAATTTAATTCTCAACAGAGAATAAAAGAAAGGAGAATTTAATTCTCAACAAAGAAAAACCCTAGGTGAGAAGGGAAAAAGGATCAAAACTTCAATAAAGAGAATTTAATTCTCAAAATCCAAGAGTTCAACTCTTATACAAAAAAGAACTTAGTTCTTCTTCTGGTTGAAGATCTGCACAGAGCACATCTCCCCATAAGTTGAGAATTTAATTCTCATCGGGTCGAGATCCTGCCATGCAGATCCTAAACTTAGAAGGGGAATTGAGTTTTGAGAATTTAATTCTCCTAAAACAAAACTAGGGTTTAACCCTAATCAAGAATTTAATTCTTTTACATATCTGGAATTTAATTCCTTTAAAAAGAAATTAGGGTTTTACCCTAAATAAGAATTTAATTCTTTCAAAATACGAATTTAATTCCTCCAGAATCAAAATTAGGGTTTACCCTAAATAAGAATTTAATTCTTAAAGATAAGGAGACTTAAAAGATCTCTGTGCATGAAAAGACTAAGGTCACGTGCCCCACGTGACCCCTGAACAGATCCCCCAAAAATGAGAAGAGGAAGGCTTTGGGCGCTCTCACGTGTTCCCACGTGACCCCTTGGCGGATGCTTTAACAGTCAGCGCATAAATCCCCATCACGTGTCAACACGTGATGCTCAAAATAAAAATAAAATAAAAAGTGTTTAACACTTGTTTGCAGAACAAAATAAAGGGGATCTCGCCCCACTTTTTGATGCCATCACGTGCTCCACGTGACCCCCGAAACACAGAAAGAAAAAGCAAAAGAAATAAAGGCCTTGGGCGCTCTCACGTGCTCCCACGTGACCCCTTGGTTGGCTGATTCTCTAACAATCAGCGCACTAATCCTCCTCACGTGGCAGCACGTGATGCTCCAAAGAAAACATAAAAAGTGTTTAACACTTATTCGCAGATTTGAGGATAAAACAAAGGAGATCTGGCTCCACATTTAGGGCGCCCTCACATGTCACCACGTGACCCCTAATGAGCATTCTAACAGACCCGAGCGGGGGCCTCCATCATGTGCTCACATGTGATGGCCGTCAGAATTAAAAGAGTTAAACACTGATCTACAGAATAAAATAAGGGAAATCAGGGCGCTCTCACGTGTCCACACGTGACCCCTCTCTCCTTAGTATTTAACACTAATCTGAAAACTTTGTTCCCAGTGTTTAACACTGATTTGCTTTAGTGTTAAACACTAATTTGAAATCTCTGATTACCAGTGTTTAACACTGATTTGCTTTAGTGTTTAACACTAATTTGAAAGCCCTGTTGCTAGTGTTTAACACTGATTATCTTTTAGTGTTTAACACTAACTTGTTAATCTTATTCCCAGTGTTCAACACTGTTGACCTCTAGTGTTTAACACTAGCTTTAGCCCAATTGGCTAAGTTTCTAGAGGCAAAGCCTCTCCTTCAATGGACCAACAGAGAGCCAATATTTCAAACACAATTGGACTTAGTCCAAATTGGCCATAAGTCCTCAAATCATCTTGAACTGAGCACATCTGCTCTTTCAACCAACTCATTGGTTCAAGGGTACATCTCTGAGCTCCTCTGATATTTGTCGTTGTAATCCTTCAACGTCTTCAGAGAGGTGATGGGTCCCGACAACTATACATTTCAATGGACCGAAACGTTCTTAAACTAATAATGGACCTCCACGTCCCTAAACTGGAATATGGACCACCATGTCCCTAAACTGGCAATGGACCACCATGTCCCTAAACTGGAATAATAGAGCCCCAAATGCTCTTTTGTCGGATCTAAACGATCCCGTTTAAGTTGATCTTAGCCTCAAATACGGCTAACGTATCCTTAAACCCTCAAACAGACTTTAGTCCCAAATTGGACTATAGGTCTCCCAACCAACTTTGGTTCAAGGGTACATCTCTGAACTCCTCTGATATCTGTCGTTGTAATCCTTCAACGTCGTCAGAGAGGTGACGGGTCCCGACGACCATACATTCAATGGACCACTATGTCCCTAAACTGGAACAATAGAGCTCAAACGCTCTTTTGTCGGATCTAAACGATCCCGTTAAGTTGATCTTAGTCTCAAATTGGACTAACGTATCCTTAACAAACGTTTGAGTTGATCTTAGCCTCAAATATGGCTAACGTATCCTTAAACCAAAACCCCAAACCCAAATCTAAGAAAATACGGATTTGGACTAGTCCGCGCCCTATGGGCGACGACATAAATCAGTCTCCGTATACAATCCACGGGCAACCATAAACAAAACAAACACCCACGACACGAAGTGACCAGCTGGAGAAGGAGAAAGTTATTACCGTGTAGCGTAATTAACTGCAGGGGTTTGCGCCTGCTGGGAAGAGCGTCCCCACAATGAAAAACCCCTCAACGAGGAGGAATCTGACGAAGTCTGCTACATCGGCCGCATCCGTCTAAACCTCCGATACATGGTGCCATAAATCAACTTGGCATCTTCGGAGAGGTGGACGGATAGCACCAATTAGCATCTGCCCCGAATCTCAGGCAAGACGTCCATGTCTTGGCCGCCGTTCGGAGGGGAACACATTCTGGCACGCCCGGTGGGACCTTTTCCTCTTTCCACTCCACACTTCGTGTGTCGTGATTCGCGAACCAATTCTGGTTTGCTAATGGTTGCCCTCGGGTTTCGAAGTACTAAGACTTGGTGTTTCGTTTGCTGTAAAAACCAAAAGGATCAATGGCTGACAACTGCTCGAACTGCTCCAACTGCAAATGCAACTGACGCTCCGCCTCACCTGGAGGTGTAGCATATGGACCGCAGGCTGCTTCCCTATTCATTATGCCTGTGGAGCAACTGACTCAAGCTACCACCGGTCTATTCTTTGGGACCATGCTCCCGCCGGTAAACATTAACATCCCAATGCTCGTACCGGAAGCGTCAAAGAAATCGGTCTTTGATCGACTTGCTACTCCTACGGCCCCTCTCAGCGGGTCATCTAACTCCTCGGTCTTCACTAGACTGAGCCTAAACTCCAAAGGGCATGCCAAGAAGCCCGTGATACCTGAGAAGGCCATCCCAAAGAGGACAGCTGCTCCCAGAGTCGTCAAGGCGGCTTCTCCTCCCAGAAGGTCGGTCTTCGCGAGATTGACTACCCCCGTTCCCGCTCCCGCTCAGAGATCTATAGCTTCTCAACGAACGTCAGTCTTCGAAAGGCTGACACCAGCAGCAGCCCCTCCCCAGAACAGGGGGAAAGACGAAGCCATCGCTGAATCAATCCCAACAACCCGCCATGCCCGACGTCGCCGTTGGCGCCGGATAAGGAAAACTGGGGGCAACTCCCCCTCCGGACTAACTCCACCAGCTCCAACGGTGGAAATTGAGGCTGCTATTCCAACTGGGAACAACTTTGAACTACTTAACAAGGTGCGCAAGAACTCGCCAACTGCTGTGCTGAAAAGATCTACTCCATCTATGGAGAAGTCCCCAAAGGCGAAGCTGGAGCAGCCCCCTCAGCGGCTGTCCTCTAAGATTTACAAGGTCTGGCGTCAAGTCCAAGACTCCGTGATGGATCAAGACTATCTCCGCCGACAGAAAAAGATGAAGGTTCAGCAGGAGAAGGACTACTCTGTCAAGCCAGAAAAAGCAACAGCTGGCTGGGTGCCCACTGCAACGGCTCCCTCAACGTCAATCACTCAAAAGAAAAGGAGGCCGCAAAAAGCCTCTGTGAATATGGCGAACCGTAAAAGCGCTGAGCACAAACGCCCCAAGTCTGGGGGTATAGGGGTGCATACCGTATACATGGCTTCTGAAAAGGAGGAAAGCCGTGCTTCGATGGGTCACCGACCGCTCACCCGATCCGTGATGAAAACCCAGGAGCAGCAACAGAAGCTTCAGAAAATGATGATTGCAATGGCCGCACTCACCGGGCCAAAAGAAAGCCCGGAGGCATCATCAGAGCAGCGTCACGAACAAGAAACTGATGCTGACTTCTTACGCAGAGTCCTCAAAAAGAAGGACAGAGAAGCCGCAGAGCAAGCGGCTAACATAAAGCAAATGGCGCTCCTCTTCCAAGATATGGTAGGGATGATGCTACAGCCAGACTCTCCAGTTGAAACCCTCCAATCATTACTGAAGACAATAGAGGAGAGACATCTAATCCTCCTCCGACTCTTTCAACAGCCAAAGATGAAACCATTTTCAAGGCTGCGCTGGATGACTATATAGCTTATCA
Organism: Agapanthus africanus; assembly: GCA_030015575.1. NCBI lineage: Eukaryota > Viridiplantae > Streptophyta > Magnoliopsida > Asparagales > Amaryllidaceae > Agapanthus > Agapanthus africanus. Next base: position 438,245,723 of record CM057338.1, read on the forward strand.
AATACGGGCTCATCAAGTGAATGAAGCGGCTGCGCAAATTGTTAGAACTGGACGACCCTATCCGGGCTGGTATGACCAAATCAGTTACCCGCCGGGATATACGATCCCTAAGTTCCACGTATATAAAGAGACAGGGAACCCACATCAGCATGTCGCTCAATTCAGGGCCTTATGCGGCAATACTGGAGGCGATGACAGACTGTTGCTTCGACAATTTGTCAGCAGCTTAGCGGAAACGGCATTCGAATGGTATTCGGAGCTACCTAACGACTCTGTCAAAACATTCGCGGAGATGGAGTTGCTGTTTACACAAAGATTCGCGAGTGCTAGTGAACGCACCCCGATAACAGCACTGATCAACGCCAGGATAAGGCCAGGCGAAACGTGGGTTCAATACGCAACATGATGGCGGAATCTGTGGTCAAAATGCGAACAACGGATAGAAGAAGCACCTGCGGTAGGTATGTTCGTGGGCACTCTTGATCCGCAAGTAACCATCTCGCAATTCATGATGTTCTTCAAACCGACCACGTTCCAGGCTTTAATTGATAAATTGGCCCAAATGGATCAGATGAGTCACACACCATCTCATTCTAAGACGGATCCTCGGCATGAAAAGGGGAAAGGGAAAGCAACTTTCGTCGCTAATACTCAACAACAGTCGAGCAACTTGAAGCTGGTTGTCCGTCAAAACAATATGCGTCCACGCCCATCCCTCGAGGAGAGACTGGGACATCCTTACTCGTTTCCTCAGGATAAAACGAGAAGACTGTTCGAGCTGGCACTGCGCAACAGACTCATCAATCTGCCGAGTCCAAAGCGCCCGTTGCAGCCAGGCGATGTCAACGATCCCAATTATTGTCCTTACCACCAAACGGTAAGTCACCCGATCGAGAATTGCTTCGTCTTTAAAGGATGGATCGAGGATCAGTATCTACAAGGCAAGTTTGCGCTGTCCGAGAAGTGGAAAATAAACCCACCGCAGCCACACACTCCGTAAAAGAAGGACACACTGAGGGCAACTTGTTCTTTTGTTAAAAGAGCTCCATGGGAGGTCGTGCTGTCAGCCAAAACCAAAAGGATGCTGAATGATCTCCAGACATGCCCGGCAATCGGGTGGAAGAACTCGCTAGAACCCCAGATCGTCGAAGGGATGCTGAAGCCGCGCCCAACTCCAAAGATCGATGGTGAAGGCCCCAGCACTCACACCCGGCCATCAAAATCTTCAAAGAAAAACAAGAAGAAATCCAAGAAGCCCGTGAAGCCTGGCGACAAGCGCACGGATTTGCAGAAACAGATTGACGAGTTGGAAGAATATAATCAGAAGGCGCGGACCCCAGTCACACTCCAAGAATTTCTCAGCCACGTCCTTGAGAACGGAGATGATGACAATGGAGAAGACTCGTCGGATGAATCTGAAGATTATGTGGCAAGCTGCCATGTGATCTCTCACTCGTCAATAAATGACGAAGAAGCTCCTTACACAGAGAAGCTGAGGGCAGATCCTGAACCAGAATTTCTGTGGCCGTCAGACGAGATGATCGATGCCTTCCTGAACGAAGCCCGTCTTAAAAGTAAAGCCGATCGGGAGCGTGAGATGGCCGTATTTGAAAAGGCCAAACGCCGGCGACTGGACAAAAGGGTCGAAACACTCCCACCAGATCAAAGTACATCCGCCGCAAATGAAAGCAGGATCAAGACAAGGAAACGATTCGCCAAAGCCATATCAACGGGGATGAGGCCGCCCTCTTTCAGAGAAAATTCTCCTGGTGGTATACATTTTGATGAAACGGACGTCCATCCTAACTACTGCTTATATCATCAAAAGATCGTACATCCTACTGAAGACTGCGACTCCTTTAAGTGTTGGTGGTAAGAATATGTCGCTCACAGGCAACACTTCAACAGGACAAAGCGTGAAGCTCGTAAACAGCAGAAAAATGCGACAGATGAGCGTAAAAGAATTGCTGGCAATTGTCATAGGGTTGATCCCGAGGGACCGCGAGTTCTCACATTCGGGAGCAATTCCGACGAAAAAGTAGCCCTCGGCCCTCTTTTCAAGGAGTCCATCTCTAAAACAAAAGAATTGAGGAGTTGCGAGAGCATCCAGCCTTGCAATTGCACGATACCCGGAAAAATTCTCGGCCCTGCAAACAAAGGATCGAGCAAAAAGGATAAAGGGAAGGGAAAAATAGCCCTCGTAGCCAACACTCAGCAGCAATCGAGTGGCCCTAGACCGGTTGTTTGCCGAAACAACAAGCGGCAACCCCTCTATGAAAAGTTGAAACGTCCTTACTCATTTCCCCGGGATGAAACAAGGAGGCTGTTCGAACTAGCAGTGCGCGACGGGCTTATCACTCTACCGGAGCCGAAATGCCAGCTACAACTGAATGAGGTCAACAATCCTAATTACTGCCCTTGCCACCAAGTATTGGGCCATCCGATTAAAAATTGCTACGTCTTCAAAAACTGGGTTGAAGACCAGTACCAACAGGGCAAGTTTGCGTTGTCCGAAAATTGGAAGGTGAGCCCGCCACAACCACATGCTCCGAAAAAGATGGATATGCCGGGGGCATCATGCTCATTCATAGAGGAAGCCCGATGGACCACTATGTCCTAAAACTGGCTGTAGACCGAAAAGTCAGTAAACTAGAGATTCGCCTCAAATACGGCGACGGTAGACCGAAACATCATTAAACTAACGATGGACCACTATGTCCTAAAACTGGCTGTAGACCGAAAAGTCGGTAAACTAGAGATTCGCCTCAAATACGGCGACGACGGACCACTACGTCCTAAAACTGGATATGGACCGAAACGCCCTTAAACTAATGGCGGACCGCAATGTCCTAAAACTTACAAATGACCGAAACGTCGTTAAACTACTCCCAACCCGCAGCATCTTCAGGCTGACATGGTAAAAAAAAAACGGTACGTCCACAAGCAAAATGGGCACGAATGAAAACCCGAAAGGGCTCCGTGAGTAAAAACAGCAGGGCTACCGGCGAGTGTTCGTGAAAACCCGAAAGGGCGCGACCTCGTTAAAAAAAATAAAAAATAAAAAGAATAAAATAAAAAATAAAAAAATAAAAAGAACGGTATGTCCATAAGCAAAGGGGGCACGGATGAAAATCCGAAAGGGCTCCGTGAGTAATAACAGCAGGGCTACCGGCGAGTGTTTGTGAAAACCCGAAAGGGCGTAACCTCGTTAAAAGACACTTATAGGGTCCTCTCGACCTTGTAAGGAGAAACCATCCGCGTGAGATCCTTACGACTCACAAGGGAGCAACACACTTAGGGATCCTCACGATTCCTAAGGAGAAATTACACTTGTGAGATCCTCACGACTCGTAAGGAGAACTCTCTTATGGGACCCTCACGGCTCATAAGATTTGAAAGTCTTAAGTTACAGAGACCTGAACCTGTTCTTAAGCAACCCCCACAACCTTCGATATGGCCCTACAAGTGGCTCAGTACTGACCCTTGTATACAATCCACGGGCGCGAATAAACATTTCCCTAACAAAGTCCTACCAGTGACTAGAGATATGTCCATATGATGAACAACCCTCATAAGTCCTCTCGACTTATAAGGAGAAAACCCTTTTGTAAGATCCTTATGACTTACAGGGGAACATACACTTAGGGATCCTCACGATCCCTAAGGAGAAAACACACCTACGAGATCCTCACGACTTGTAGGGAGAAATACCTTTGTGAGACCCTTACGGCTCATGAAGTCAAAAGCCTTAGTCGACGGGATCCTAACCCTGTTCGCTAAGCCACCTTTGTTCGACATCGACAGTGGCAAATGATGATTCGCTCCTGGTAATATCCCGGTGGTAGCGATGCTGATGCCTAAATCGGTATCAAATTCCGAGTCCTTTCATGGCAAATGATGATTCGCTCCTGGTAATATTCCAGTCGTAGCGATGCTGATGCTAAGATTGGCATCAGATTCCAAGTTCCACACTCGCGATAAAAAAAATCATCAGCGAACCAAAAATGCATATGAAATAGCCGAAATGATGGGGCAACTTGCAACAAAATCAGCAAGTAAAAATGTATGCATACAAAAATAGCCGAAATGATTGGGCAACTCGCAATAAAAAGCAGCGAGTAAATAAAACAGCCGAAATGATTGGGCAACTCGCAATAAAAAGCAGCGAGTAAATAAAAAAAATAGCCGAAATGATTGGGCACCGCGAAAAATAGCCGAAATGATTGGACAATCGCGACCTCCGCGATATAAAAGCTGAAATGATAGAGCATCGCGGAAATAAAAAAAATCTGAAAGAATGAAACTTTTTGCCCTGCAGGTGAGGTCATATTGACCCCTGTATACAATCCACGGGCACGAACAAAGAGGGAACCATACCTTCCCAACAGGCTCCATCAGAAAGCGAAGCCAAATCTCGACGGTTCATAGACAACCTAGAGACAATCTCAACAGTTGTCGCAATATTGCAGACACAATGTCAACAAACGAAGCAAAAGAAGATCCCTAGCTTCAGGGTCTCGACGTCGATATCGACAACTTAAAGACCACCAACGGCGTTTCTCCTCACTTCAACCAAATGCAGACGTGACGTCAACAACCGACCTCAGAGTCGCAACGAAACGGAACCATAGCAAAGTCCCTAGTTCCAAATCTTAACGGCAATATCTAAAGCCTAAGAATCAGCAACGGCGTTCCTTTGCAGTCCAGCAGGATGCAGATGCAACGTCAACGAAAGACCCCATGGTCGAAACAAAGCGAAGCGACGACAAAATCCCAGCTTCACCTCAGCATTCGTCTCGTTACAGCAGATGAGATGTCAACAACGGCGTTCCTTCGCAAGTCCAGCAGGATGTAGATGCAACGTCAACGAAAGACCCCATGGTCGAAACAAAACGGAGTGACGGAAAAATCCCAGCTCCACCTCAGCATTCGTCTCGTTGCAGCAGACGCAATAACAACAACGGCGTTCCTTCGCAGTCCAGCAGGATGTAGATGCAACGTCAACGAAAGACCCCATGGTCAGCTAAGCGGAGTGACGACAAAATCCCGGCTCCACCCCAGCGTTCGTCTAGATACATCAGACGCAACGCCAAAAGCAGATGAAGCAAAAGGCCAAATTCCTAGCTTCAGGGTCTTGACGGCAAGTCATATAAAGCCTGAAAGACAATCGGAGATCATCTCGCACCAGCGTGGAGTGGTCACCACCTCGACAATCGTCTCGATACAGCAGATGAAATGTCACTACAGCGTCCTTCCTCCAACAGGATCCGGACACACCAAAGCAGACGAAGCAGAGGCCAAATTCCCAGCTTCAAGGTCTTAACGGCAAGTCATATAAAGCCTGAAAGACAACCGGAGATCATCTCACACCAGTGCGGAATGATCACCACCTCGACGTTCGTCTCGACACAACAGACGCAACATCATCAAACAGCGGAGCCACGACAAAGTCCCTAGTTCCAAACCTCTACGGTTCACCAACAGCCTAGAGACAACCGCAACATTCGTCTCGATACAGCAGACGCGATGCCAGCAAACGAAGCGAAGGCCAAATTCCTAGCTTCAGGGTCTTAACGGCAAGTCATATAAAGCCTGAAAGACTATCGGAGATCATCCCACACCAGCGCGGGGTGGTTATGACTCATCGGGGCTCTCCAAAATGAGCCTAACCTCAAGTAAAAAGTGGCATGGCAAATTCCTAACGCTTGCTCTTCCGACGGTCAAACTACCAAGGAGGATTGCTTGAAGACGTCTTGTCCAGCCCCCGAAGGGATCAGAGACACGGCAGTCGCAGGGCTACCCGAACAGCATGATTGCCTGTCGAGGAATATATCAGCTCATGCGACGGTACGACGGCCAAAACCCTAAGTACCACAGACCCTAACGGACTTCTGTCGTAAAGAGCAGAGATTAACTGTGACGTTAGGATATTCTTGCGAGATCTGCTCGATTCGTTTCGACTCGTGAGGAAATTGATGTCTTTGCGAGAACTTCTCGATTCGTCTCGACTCGTGAGATAAAGCCTTAGGCAGCGGGGATTAAAAAAAAACCTGTTTCCTAAGCACCGGGACGCTGCAAGGCGATCCAAAACGGTCTCTTGCATACTATCCACGGGTCACACTCTCCAAAGTCGATTCTCGACTAGGAGGGAAACAACCACTTACGAGTCCTCTCGACTTATAAACAGGAAAATTCTCTTGTGAGATCCTTTCGACTTTCAAAAGAAAACACACTTAGGAGTCCTCACGACCCCTAAGGAGAAAATACACCTGCGGGATCCTTTCGACTCGTAGGGAGAAAAGTCTTTATGAGACCCTCACGGCTCATAAAGTTGAAAAGTCTTAGGCGGCAGATCCTAACCCTGTCTCCTAAGCCATCACCGCCCTGCAAAGAAGTCAAGATGGATCATCTATGAGCCACACTTGCCAAAGCTACATGTCACTGAGATGGAGAACTTACTCATGAGCATATAAACTACATCACGCCAGAGTAAGACATAAAGAGATAGAAGGGTGTGGCTCATGGAGTTAAGGGTTTGGAACTATATCTTTTAAGAGTCGAGATTTGAGTCAATGATAAATGACGACGCTTGTGTCCGCTCGTTATCTTCTCAGATCAAGATTCTGAAAGTGATACACCAACCCGAAACTAGTCATATGCTATGCATAACTCTGGATAACTCTGCATAACTCTGCACTACTTCACCCACGTACATACTTACGTGGGCAAAGTAGTGGGGGGCATTTGTTCCCGCCAAAAATTTCTGCGCAAAAGAGCCCAAGGTATCAAATGGCAGTGATAAGCTTATGAAAATGCGAACCAGTATTTTCCGGGCTGTTTTTTGAAAAACTCCCGAAGAACAAAAAGCTAAATTCTGATGGTATTGGAAGCATCTCGAAAAACCCTTCGATTTGATATATTATGGGCTTCATAATTCATTCGGGATCAAAAGTTATGGGCAAATATGCTATGCGCTGTTCCCTGATTAAAAATCAGGAATTATCTCAATGAGGTATCACGTGCTCACACGTGACCAATGGTCACGTGTTGACACGTGATGGTTAAAGCAGCGGCAAAGGACAGAGCGCAGAAGAGGAGCCCACTCAGGGGGGTCACGTGCTTACACGTGACCGGGGGTCACGTGCTCACACGTGACCAAAGGTCACGTAGCAACACGTGACTGGCTGTAAAAGCCTTGCAGTTCAACAGAATTAAATTCCGAAAAAAGATCATTTAAATCTTTCCAAATAGAATTAAAATTCTAAATTTCTCTAAATCTTTCCAAATGGAAAAGGATTAGGGGGACCGTTGGATTAAAGATCCAAGGGTGATTAAAAATCACCAATTTATGGAAAAATCTTAAATAAGGAAAGATCTCCCCAAATCTCACCGAAATAACAAACAGAATATCTTTGGATCTAAAATCCAACGGTGAATAAAATTCACTTAATGATCTAAAGGATCATATTAATTATGAAATCAAATCAAATCTTTCAATGAGAGATTTGCTAAACAAATTGATTCTTTTCCTTTTCCTATAAATAGGAGTCAAGAGGAGAGAAGGGGGGATCTATCTTGGAGAGAGAAGAGCGGAGAGAGGAGAGTTTAATTCTCAACAGAGAAGAAAAGAAAGGAGAATTTAATTCTCAACAAAGAAAAACCCTAGGTGAGAAGGGAAAAAGGATCAAAACTTCAATAAAGAGAATTTAATTCTCAAAATCCAAGAGTTCAACTCTTATACAAAAAAGAACTTAGTTCTTCTTCTGGTTGAAGATCTGCACAGAGCACATCTCCCCATAAGTTGAGAATTTAATTCTCATCGGGTCGAGATCCTGCCATGCAGATCCTAAACTTAAAAGGGGAATTGAGTTTTGAGAATTTAATTCTCCTAAAACAAAACTAGGGTTTAACCCTAATCAAGAATTTAATTCTTTTACATATCTGGAATTTAATTCCTTTAAAAAGAAATTAGGGTTTTACCCTAAATAAGAATTTAATTCTTTCAAAATACGAATTTAATTCCTCCAGAATCAAAATTAGGGTTTTACCCTAAATAAGAATTTAATTCTTAAAGATAAGGAGACTTAAAAGATCTCTGTGCATGAAAAGACTAAGGTCACGTGCCCCACGTGACCCCTTAACAGATCCCCCAAAAATGAGAAGAGGAAGGCTTTGGGCGCTCTCACGTGTTCCCACGTGACCCCTTGGCGGATGCTTTAACAGTCAGCGCATAAATCCCCATCACGTGTCAACACGTGATGCTCAAAATAAAAATAAAATAAAAAGTGTTTAACACTTGTTTGCAGAACAAAATAAAGGGGATCTGGCCCCACTTTTTGATGTCATCACGTGCTCCACGTGACCCCCGAAACACAGAAAGAAAAAGCAAAAGAAATAAAGGCCTTGGGCGCTCTCACGTGCTCCCACGTGACCCCTTGGCTGATGCTCTAACAATCAGCGCACTAATCCTCCTCACGTGGCAGCACGTGATGCTCCAAAGAAAACATAAAAAGTGTTTAACACTTATTCGCAGATTTGAGGATAAAACAAAGGAGATCTGGCTCCACATTTAGGGCGCCCTCACGTGTCACCACGTGACCCCTAATGAGCATTCTAACAGACCAGAGCGGGGGCCTCCATCACCTGCTCACACGTGATGGCCGTCAGAATTAAAAGAGTTAAACAATGATCTACAGAATAAAATAAGGGAAATCAGGGCGCTCTCACGTGTCCACACGTGACCCCTCTCTTCTTAGTATTTAACACTAATCTGAAGACTTTGTTCCCAGTGTTTAACACTGATTTGCTTTAGTGTTAAACACTAATTTGAAATCTCTGATTACCAGTGTTTAACACTGATTTGCTTTAGTGTTTAACACTAATTTGAAAGCCCTGTTGCTAGTGTTTAACACTGATTATCTTTTAGTGTTTAACACTAACTTGTTAATCTTATTCCCAGTGTTCAACACTGTTGACCTCTAGTGTTTAACACTAGCTTTAGCCCAATTGGCTAAGTTTCTAGAGGCAAAGCCTCTCCTTCAATGGACCAACAGAGAGCCAATATTTCAAACACAATTGGACTTAGCCCAAATTGGCCATAAGTCCTCAAATCATCTTGAACTGAGCACATCTGCTCTTTCAACCAACTCATTGGTTCAAGGGTACATCTCTGAGCTCCTCTGATATTTGTCGTTGTAATCCTTCAACGTCTTCAGAGAGGTGATGGGTCCCGACAACCATACATTTCAATGGACCGAAACGTCCTTAAACTAATAATGGACCTCCACGTCCCTAAACTAGAATATGGACCACCACGTCCCTAAACTGGCAATGGACCACCATGTCCCTAAACTGGAGATGGACCACCATGCCCCTAAACTGGAATAATAGAGCCCCAAATGCTCTTTTGTCGGATCTAAACGATCCCGTTTAAGTTGATCTTAGCCTCAAATACGGCTAACGTATCCTTAAACCCTCAAACAGACTTTAGTCCCAAATTGGACTATAGGTCTCCCAACCAACTTTGGTTCAAGGGTACATCTCTGAACTCCTCTGATATCTGTCGTTGTAATCCTTCAACGTCGTCAGAGAGGTGACGGGTCCTGACGACCATACATTCAATGGACCAGTATGTCCCTAAACTGGAACAATAGAGCCCAAACGCTCTTTTGTCGGAACTAAACGATCCCGTTAAGTTGATCTTAGTCTCAAATTGGACTAACGTATCCTTAACAAACGTTTGAGTTGATCTTAGCCTCAAATATGGCTAACGTATCCTTAAACCAAAACCCCAAACCCAAATCTAAGAAAATACGGATTTGGACTAGTCCGCGCCCTACGGGCGACGACATAAATCAGTCTCCGTATACAATCCACGGGCAACCATAAACAAAACAAACACCCATGACACGAAGTGACCAGCTGGAGAAGGAGAAAGTTGTTACCGCGATGCGGTAGCGTAATTAACTGCAGGGGTTTGCGCCTGCAGGGAAGAGCGTCCCCACAATCAAAAACCCCTCAACGAGGGGGAATCTGACGAAGTCTGCTACATCGGTCGCATCCGTCTAAACCTCCGATACACGGTGCCATAAATCAACTTGGCATCTTCGGAGAGGTGGACGGATAGCACCAATTAGCATCTGCCCAGAATCTCAAGCAAGACGTCCATGTCTTGGCCGCCGTTCGGAGGGGAATAGTCCCGAAGCACTTGGAGGCAGTGACGGTTAGACAGGATTCGTCTCTCCCGGTATTGGGGGTTGACATCGCGCTGTGTCTAGAAGAGCCATTACACAAGTAGCCCCTGTCCAGGGCAAGCGAGATATACTGGTAGGTTTCCAGTATTATCTCAGGGTGTTCTGGGCTACACTCCGACACGACTTGTACCGCTATTAGGGGACTGACGTTTACCGCCCCCCTAGGCCCGCCATGCGGTGTACTCAGACGAACAGACCGGACTGTACAGAGATTGTCACATTCAGGCTCAGTAGGAGTTCAGATGGGTTTCACCTCGTCCGTCTTCTTATCGGCATCTACCTAGGGGCCGTTACGCACAGCTAGTGCCGCTTGCGGTCTGTGGTTAAACCCACTGCCAGCGTAGTGTCGAGTCTTTAGAGTTCCACATAGAGAGCTATTCGCCTTTAGGCAAAAGAGTAGAGGTCGCATGGTTTTGCGACAGGTCGCATGGTTTTGCGACAGGGTTCGGTCACATCCGTGCACTTATGCACGTTTAGTGACCGGGTGGTTATTACTAGTGGGCTTTGGTTTAAGCCGGATCCTAGTATACGTTTTGGGATTGGTTTTATCTCGTTTGTATTCGTGTTCCCCGGAACGCGGATACGGGTGTGTATGCACAGTTGACAAAGACAGAGGCAGAGGATTCTCATTAGGGTTGTTGACTGTTGACTTTTGCTTAACCCTAATGAGAATTAAAAATATGATTGACAATAATATTAATTGAGTATTATAGTGACATGGTTAAGGTTGAAAGGTTGACCTTGTTGACTTGTTGACTTTTGTTGACCGGTTGACTAGATTGGACTTGTTGACCACCATCATGACAATGGCCATCATTTGGTTGCATTGACTTGTGCTTGCTTGATGCTTCACAAATTGCATTTAATGCAAGAAATGATATTGTCATTTGTCATTATATCAACCATCACATTATACTCAATTATGATTACTTGTTATCATAATTTTGGATTATGAGAGGAGAGATGAGAAGAGGTTGGCTCACTTTTCATTTGGCATTCTCTCTCTTGAGCTCTCTCATTCTCAAGCTCTCCCTCTTCCTCTTGCTCTCTCTAGCTCAAGGCAAACCCCTCTCATGAGTTGAGAACCATTGCCTTAGAGATAAAAACACCAAAACAATCCTCTACTCATTCTAGTTCACAAGGCCTAGCAAGCCAAGTGTTCTAGTTTCTTCAAGTTCGAAGAAGAAGCCAAAAGGTAGAAGCTTCGGGTGGATCCATCTTCGGCGTGAGAAGACGACGAGGGGAGGCCGGTCCGTACACCACCAAGAGTTGAAGACGAAGGAGTTCAAGAAAGGTATAACCCCCTAACCGAGTAGGTTAAACTCCTAGTTAGGTTGTTAGGTAGTTGTTTAACAAAGATCCGTATTTGTAGTCCATGTTACCACCTCAAGAAAAATCGTTTTTCACTACTTCCGCAGCCCCAAGGAACCGGGGACGGGTAGCGTGGACTTACAGATATATCGTTTTTCTAGTAGGTTTTGTTTGCGCGATACGCGCGATACGTGAGTGGGTTCTGTGATCCAGTGTATCGCGACGTCTCGGGGTAGTTTTAGACGCGTATACACACGTTTCAGCGTATCGTACCCACGCGCGTTTAGTTCGCGGCGCGAGTTTCTCGTTTGATTTCGATATCGCGTTTTGTAGAATTTTGCTTATATATGGATTCCTTGTGTAATTCCAGGTTCGCAGGCGGGTACGTCGGACACCGCAAAGAAGAGGAAGCAGGCGGTCGACTACACTTAGCACGCGACCAGGTGAGTAGATTTAACATCTACGGGGAAATCGCCCGTATGGCATTAAGCGTCAGGGCGTAATAGGATATTTTAGTTGTATGTGTTTATATAGAATTGGTAGTATAGAACACTGCACTGTCACTAACGGTTCTAGCTGTACGAGCACTATTGGTATGTTACACTCACACCGTTAGTGATTGCCATGACACTCATATTATGGGATTGCTACGAATTATATGTCGTCTTGATTTCCGCTTCATTGATGATTGTTATGACTTGGCGCATATTGGCATATATTTATATTCATACCAGTGCACACATATATTGATATCTTCATACTTGCGCACATGCACACTGTATATTCATACCAGTGCACACATATATTGATATCTTCATATTTGCGCACATGCACACTGTATATTCATACCTTTGCACATATATATTGATATCTTCGTACTTGCGCATATGCATACTGTATATTCATACCAGTACACACATATATTGATATTTTCATACTTGCGCACATGCACACTCATATTCGTGTATATATATCCATTTGCACATCCATACCTACATACATACATATGTTACATACATGGATGATATTAACTTGATTTAAAAACCAAGGGACCACACGAGACATTTTCAAAACTGGATCCTTTTTAAAAGAGCGGTTTTTCCTTTCTTTTACTCTTAGTGTCATACGACGCATTGCATGGATTTACGCATTGAGTTTGAATTTATGTGATTTCTGGATTTGGGAACCGTGGTCTTATTTTAAGAAAATACGCACAGATTTAAAAACCCGGTTTCCCTTGATATGATATTTCAGTGCGTCCACCATGCGTTTTCTCGGTTCTGAGACGTGTGACATGTGAACCCGAATCGAGGAGCTGGACGAGGCTGATTGCGGGTACATGGTGGACCCGGTATGGTACCCCGGGGCGAGAACGGATCGCTGTGCAGTAGACGGTGAGCCTGGCAGAGGGACTACTACCTACCGGTGATTGGTTGGACCTGGCGGTTATCCGGAGGATACTAACCAGAGCTGAGAGATTTGCGTGTCGATGGTAGATACGGTGATTTCATGATATTTTTGTGTGCCGATGCTAGGCACTCACGATTCTATGAGATTTACAGGATTTGAGGGCCGATGCGGATGACGGCGCCTGAGTTTTACTGGGATTTGGGTGTATTGATGGACACCGATTATTTTCCACGTTGACCTTCCGTGCAGATGTTATTTATTCCCATGGTGAACATTCAGTATTATACATCACATCCTGTATCTGTAGTACCTGATAGAGTACATATACTATGCACGATTATTGCATACCTGCTCACCCTATATAGATGTTATTAGATTGTATTTGCTATGCACGATTATTGCATACCCTGCTTATCATATAGAGATGTTATTAGATCGCACTTGTTGCATGATTATTGCTCATATAGCTCATCATATAGATGTTACCTGTTGGCATAGATTAGAGTATCGCAGCACGTGCATACTCGCGATTACCTTTATATGTTATCTACTATTCACGAGTTGGCAACTCACCCCCGTTGTGCCACAGTGTTTGCAGGTTGCCCTTCAGCGTAGTCGCGGCAGGCTGTTTTATTGCATCCTTCGACACAGATACCACTGCAGTTGGCGCACGAGCTCTTTTGCTGATAGGTGGGTTTTGTGTGGTATCTGTTTATTTTCCAGTTGTATACACTGTTGTATCTAGTACTCTCCATCTATTTTCATGTATTGACTTAGAGACCAGTTGTGAGGACGATATATATTATTTTGTACTTTGATGTCGAGCTCGTTGTGAGCCGACTCTATTTATGCAGGTTTATCTTTCATGATATTTGTTTCCACTTATACTGCTCATCTCTTCGCTACGGCGTCGTATATTTTTTATCGTGGTGATTGTTTCCGCCGTTGGGCGTGATTGCTCCCATTTGGGATGCTTTATTCTTATTGTATGTCATTTTACTCATATATTGTCTTGTACCCGATTTCGGGGCTAGTTTTTACAAAGGAAATGCTGCCAAAATTTTCAAAATAATAACTTGAACTTTAAAGAATTTTTTCTAAATTACTTAAGGTTTTCTAAACGTTTTAACAAATGTTTCTATTAAATGTTTTAAACACTCAATACTTTTACTGGTTTTGATTTCTGGGTTTCGGCTTACTTAGTCGCATTACGCCTGTAGACGTTACGTGGTTAAGTGCCGGTCACGGGCCAAACTTTGGGTCATGACATGACATTTGGGGATTTTGTAAAAATACAGAAGAACGACAGACGTCTGAAACATATGTGGACAGACGTTTGGAGTGTAAAAACTCATAAACATGTGTTTTGTGATGAAAATCAATTTTAAATCGAAAATCCTAAAGTTCATACAAATTAAAACGTTTGTGCAAGCGTGTATGAGTGTTCAAAAGTTCTGATTGATATAAACCATATTCTATAGAGTACTTATAAAGATTCCTATATCGGTATCGCAAATTCGTCGAATGTTTGAATCTTTGTTATCTCGAGCTCTCGAATTTTGACGTGCGTTTGAACTTGGCTTCATAGCTTCAAACACGGACACGTCACTCACAATCGTTGGTCGATGAATCTTCAATTTGACTTCGACTCATAACACTTCAAATTAGGACTTGGCTTCTTGGTGCAACCCTCATTTGTGATAAGCGATTTTGGGGCCCTAAATGATGGAATTTAGCGATTCCGAGAGACATCAATGTAATGCATGTGGCATATTCATTGATCCAGACGTTTTGCGAGATCTTCGATTTGGCTGGTGGAACGCACGGATTAGACAAGATTTGACAGTTGGGCTGCATTACTTCTTAGCTATTCGTAGCTTGATCTTGAAAAATTGAGAAGCACTCATCCGTATCCTCCAACCTCCATTAGATATGTCGTTTACGCTCAATTTTCTCCATCCTCCATTGTATGCTTGCGTCGTGAAAATATCCTGAAAACCAATTTCAAACACGACCAAGCATATCATATACAGTGTTATGAAATATAAGCAAGATAGTAAACACAAGTATAAGAACATTCATTTGTTTTGATATATCACAATCACAAATAGTATATTAATATCAAGACACAACTCAAACTCAAAATATAAGATATTGATATACTAATTATATATACATGGTATAAGAGAAGCAATATATAGATCATATGCATATACAAATTTATATTGTAGATTACCAAAACAAATGAATGAGAGTAATATATCGATATCAAGAATATAATACAAGTATAGCATGGGATATATTGATATATTACTCGGTATACACAAGATATAGTATAAGCAAGCTAAACAATAAGTGTATACAAGTTTAGTGCTGATATGATAGGCAAGAAGTAAGTGACACTAAACGAACTATTCATATTTAAGCTATGATCAAAACTAAATAAATGGATCGTCAAAATCCATAAACTATCAAAGACGATAAGACGGGGTGATGGAGATGATCAATTATCGATGACGGTAGCAATCAATGGTAAGATAATCTCTGATACCATGTTAAGAAAGTAATAAACTCGATCAATTTTATTAAAAGATAGATTATCTCAATTTATACACCTTATAACACAACAAAGTGATAACTAATAATTCTAAAAATCCAACACACTAATCATAATCTCAGCAACATAAATCATAACTTACGTGATTTATGATAACCATAATATCTAGTTTTTTTTTGTTAACCCTCTTATACTTCAATATTTTTCTCTGTCCCCACTATAGCCCCCTATACTTATAAGTTATTCCTGCAGCCCTTTATTTCAGTTTTGAAAATTATTCCTCTTCCTTCCCGGTAGCCGCCGTCTCCGCCGCCGCCGCCTTCTTCCTCCTCTTCTTCAATCCACAACCCACAACCCACAGCTGCTGGCAGCCACCTTCTTCTTTCTCTTCTTCTTCAATCCACAACCGCCGCCACCATCCTTCTTCCTCCAAAAATGGCGGCAGCGACGGTTGTGGGTTGAAAAAAAAGAAGAAGAAGAAGGTGGTGGTGATGGTGTTGATGATGGCGGCGGCGGCGTTGAAGAGGAGGAAGAACTTGGTATTGATGGGTTGAAGAAGAGGAGGAGGAGAGGGAGAAGGAAGATGGTGATGGTGGTGGTGTTGACGATGATGGGGTTGAAAAGAAGAAGAAAGAAGGTTGTGGTGGTGGAGACGGCGGCGATAGCGGAAGAGGATGAATAATTTTCAAAAGTGAAGTAGAGAGCTGCATGAGTAAGTTATAAGTATAGGAGGGCTACAGATAAGTAAAAACTATAGGGGGGCAGAGAAAAAGATTGAAGCATGAGGGGGGCCGACAGAAAAAAATCCTAATATCTAATATAGTTATATCCAAATATCTCATAATCTAACAGCTTTGATTGTCACTGTAGATTGCGTTTGAGAATAACAAGTTTGCACTTGCGACAAAGTGCATATACATTAAAGAGAGAGTTTTTTTTCTTCCTTCAAAGATAGACGGAAGAACCATAGAAGAACTATTTTTGAAAGAATATTTGCAGCTTTAGATTATCAAGAAAAAGAAGGGAAAGCTTCTCTTGGTAGAAGAACTAGTGAAAGAACTTTTCCGGAGAGAAGAACAACTCGGCCCTCTTGAGTTTGAGTTATGATAGTAGGGTTGTTTATGTGGTAAAATCCAGATATGATACAAAAAATTGAATAAAACATCATTGAACTTACTTATTCAGTGTTCTAAAGATATTATTAGACGTTAAAATACGATTCCTACCGGCAACTTTTAAATGGAGTTTTATTTAAGTCTTAATGCTTTTGATAATACTCTGTTGGTGTTTGAAACGGTTTTTAAAGTTCAGCGTTGTTTTAAAAAAAAGTGACTAAATTGTCGTCCCTCAGCTTTGTACGATTAGCAGAAAACATCCTTCTTCTGAATAAAAAAAACTGCAGCTTGCTTCCTTTTTTTCTCTTCCAAAGTACCCTTCAGACTTCATTCAGCTTCATTTGTCAACACACAACAAATATTGGTAAATGTAACCGGATTTTGATTAACCAAGGTGGCAAGAAATAATTGGGGGAAAAGGTCGTATTAATTGATCTTAAGAAGGGAAGTGATCAAAGGTATTTTGGTAATCTAAAACAACTTTTTGATCCAACTTTTTGATCCGGGGAAGGTTTCTCGCTGTTTAGGCAAAAGTGTGAAGTATTTCCGACTGTTTAGACTTAAAAAAAAAGATCGATGTTTCAAATAATTGTCCTAAACGAAACTGTTTTTGTTATTCACAATCCAGCATAAAACCAATTGGGCTTAGCTTAATTGGTACTTGTTTTTGTTATTCACAATATAATATAAAACCAATTGCGCTCAGCTTGGTTTGTACCAATTTACTTTTTAATGTGAGAGATCGCAAGTTCGATGCCCAAAGAATTGATTAAAAAAAAATCACAATACAACATAAAACAAAAGTCTGAAAAGATCCTGTTCCAAAAAAAAAATTTGTATCCTATTAAATTTGAATGATAACAAACATGTTGCCACACAAGTTTAATTTTAGGATGCATATGTTCTAGGGCGACACTTCACATCTTATAACAACTTGTGCAATGCCAGGCATGATTTTCCCATCCAATCTCTCACACCGGTCAAATCAGCGCAGGAAGATCCATGAAAATGTATAACAACAAGCAAATCCTAATTCATAATCTTTTCCACATCACAAAACTAATATCCAACAATAAAGAAAAAGAGTTTAATAGGGCTGTGACAGCCCCATAAGAGCGAGACGGGTCCTTGAGACATGACCCACGTTCCGAAACTGTGAGTGTGATTTATTGCCAAGCGGTCCGTTGCATTTACAACCCCATTTTTGCATTGCAAAGAAAAAATGAGAGCAATTTGCATATTCATGGTTTCTTGTTGGTGTTATAGAAGAAGCTCAAATCCAAAGCTCTTTGTGCTCTCTCTCTTCTCTCTCCTCTGCTGCCATTAACCCTACGCTCCCAATCTTGGACTCAAGTGAAGATTCAGTTTCTCTTTTTTCACCTTGTGTCAATGCGCCGTTGCAACTGAACCAAAGAATCTCTCTCTCTCTCTCTCTCTCTCTGTGTCTCCATTTACCATTAAACAAGCATTAAATACATATACCAATAACAATACAATAAATGTATCCCCAATCCGTTGCTCTCTCTCTCTCTCTCTCTCTCTTTCTCGCACTTGTTCCAATGAGCTCACTGACAAACAATAGGGGAGCACTAGAACTTAAACCCCCCCTTCAAGTCTTTAAAGCTCATTTAATCCCTTCACCAAACTCAACCCTCACAAAAACGGAAACCCAAAAAACTCAAAGCCCCTATCATGCTATAGTGTCATGATTTGCTTCATGTACTTTGCATTAAAACCCTCTCTATCTATAGAGTGACAGGGAAGTAAACTCTCTATAGTACAAGTACTTGCTGTAGGCCTTTTCTTTTCTTGTTGTTGATGTTCTTGTTCTTGTGTTTTCTCCATCATTAGATGAGATGTGGTGGTGTTTTGATGGGTGACAACACAAGAAGCAGCCCAGCTTCTTCACAGGATCAGATCTCTTTGTTTTATTTGGAGTTGGGAATCAACCCAAGTCTCACAATCAAGAGATGATGAATCCTTTTTCTTCTCCTCCTTCTTCTCCTCCTTGTTACTATCATCATCATCCCCTTGAGATGGGCAATGGTGAGGATTCTGGTGCTGGGAGTGAGGTAACTACTTTGATTTTACTTTTTGACCCCTTCAATATTATTGGATTAATTATCAAAATCACAATTTTTACATGTAGTATTTGTTATTTTGATGTGTTTTTGGATTAATTGCATATAGCACTCTTCATTTATGTAAGTCCTTTGAGTTGGTAACATTAACAATGGGTCTAAAAATCAAATTTAATAAATTTAGCTGATGTGTACATGAAGGGTGTTATATGCAATTCATTCAAGTTTTTGACCACTGAGATATTTTTGGATACGGTTAACACCTTTGATTAGAATTTATTCAAATTTTTGGATACAATTTATTCAAATTCCTTTTTCTTTCTTGGTGAGAATCAGAAATTTTACATCTAGTGTTTGTTATCTTGATGGTGTTTACAGGAAGGTCTAGATGTGCCGGAGGAGCCCCTGAATCTGGGCCCACATCGGCCCGGCTCGAAGAGAAGCCGGGCTGCCGAGGTTCATAATATGTCCGAAAAGGTGATATCTTTACGATTAGATCATTTTCAGTCTATATTTTTTGGTTCGATTTTATTATATGTAATGCAATTTTTTGTATAGAGAAGGAGAAGTAGAATAAATGAGAAGATGAAGGCCCTGCAAAATTTGATTCCTAATTCTAACAAGGTTGTGAATTTGGGGTCCTTTTCTTCCTTTTTACCATTTGTTGTTTAACTTCACATTTATTGAACTTGACTTGGATTTTTTCTTTCTTGCCGGTCACTTGTTTTGATTTCAAGAAGACCGATAAGGCGTCGATGCTTGACGAGGCGATCGAGTATCTTAAACAATTACAGCTCCAAGTGCAGGTTAGAATGCATATTTTTGTGGTATTTAGTTCATTTGGGATCTAATATTTACAATTTGAATAGCTTTATGGTATAAATTATGCTTGAAGCATCAACATATGGAGTAACAATCAATAGTACACATGAAGCAATTAGCTTGGAAGTTATACTATCCTCAAATAGACAAGAAATGATTCCACAACCAGATGAAATGATTCAGAAAAGGACTTGGTAAGTTGTGTTGGTGATTACATAGACGGCGACCGTCACAAAAAAGAAGAAGACTGTAACTAGAAGCCCATAAAAAACTATTTTGTTTTACAAGACTTCATATTGTTCGATAATGACACTAGAAAGCATTTAAGCTCCCATTGCATATAATTCTGGCAACTAGACTTCTTTGAGGGATAGGTGATGATTGACGAGGGGGTTATCATGGAATTCTTATCTAACATTAATTGAATGCTATCCCCTGTTCTCTTGAGCGGCCATGAAAGTGGGTAATCAACTATTTTAGGATTAGTATAGTGTATTAAACTATTTGAATCCCTATGTTTAGTTATGAGGTGTTGCGACAAATACGGCCACGAAGACAAAACCAACGATATAGAGAAAAAACAAAACCACAAGCAAATAGAAAATACGAGAACTTGCTAATTAGGCGAAGGCGAAGTTTTATTAATAATCAAAAGTGGAGGTGTACAAATGTTGGACGAATACAAATCCCTCTCATAAACAGTTCTCTCAAAAAACTATCTCAAAAGCATCAATATCTAGGGTTACAAAATACTATATATATAGCATGCTAAAGATATGTCTAAATAACTCGAGATAAGTCTAATAACTAATTTCGCAACTAATAAATATCCACTTTACTTATAGATAAGTTTGTAGCCGTTATCCTTTATCTTGTAGATGAGCCTAAATCTGTTAGCCTTGTAAATAAGTCTAAATCTATTGTAAATCAATAGGGATCAGAATAGGAGGCATACACAACAAATCTGCACCTTACATCACATTCCCACAAACTCCTCCATCAAAATTAATAATAGCTCCACCTTCACCCTAAAACCCCTCAAGGGCTCAAATGAGTGTGATACATTCCAATAAAGTTCAAGCAATGCTTAAACTTAACAACTGAAAGAGGCTTCATGAACATGTCGACCAGATTATCCACCGTGCCAACCTTTTTCACAATAATCTCTTCTTTCTCAACAATTTTCTACACAAATCAGTATCTCACATCAATGTGCTTCGTCTTATCATGATACATATGATCTTTCGTCAAGTGAATCTTGCTTTGGCTAAAACAGTAGACTATTATGGTATCCTTTTGACTACCAAGTTCCGAAAACAGTCTCTTCAACTAGATCGCTTCCTTAACGGCTGCAACAATGGCCATATACTCCGCTTCCGTCGTAGACAATGCTACCGTAGGCTGCAAAGAAGTACGCCAACTAATGGCACATCCTTCCAAGAAGAACACATAACCAGTTATCGATCCGCGTCTGTTAAAATCATCCGCATAATCGGAATCACTGAATCCAACCAAACTGTTGTTCCTTCAAAACATCAACCCCACGTCAGACATACCTCGTAGGTATCGTAATATCCATTTCCCTGCCTGCTAATGGCCTTTACCAAGAAAAGTCATATAGCGACTAACAATACTAACGATGTGTGAAATGTTGGGCCGTGTACAAACCATGATATACATGATGCTACCCATTGATTCACATATAGAACATTCAACATATATTTAATCTCATCCTCTGTTTACTGTGATGAACGAGATGAAAGTTTAAAATGAGTTGTCAACGGAATACTCACAGATTTAGCGTCCGCCATGCCGAAACGCTCTAAAACTTTCTCAACGTATCGCTGTTGAGACAAGTAAAGTTTTCCGCCTTTGTGACCGTGTTTGATCTCCATACCAAGTATTTTCTTGGCCGCTTCGAAATCTTTGGTCTTGAACTTGCCTTTCAACCATTCCCTAAAATTCTGAATATCAACTATATATATCTTGCTGCTATCAACATATCATCAACATAAAGCTACAAGTATATGAAAGAACCATCGACAAGCTTCTTCGAATACATACAACTGTCGCCCATACTTCTCATGAACTCAATTTCTTTCGTGAAGGAGTCAAACTTCTTATACCAACGTCTAGATGACTGTTTCAAACCGTAGAGTAACTTCTCTAGCAAACAAACATGGTCTTCTTTGCCTTCAACTTCAAAACTTTCGGGACGTTGCATGTAGATCTTCTCTACTAAATCACCATGCAAAAATATTGTCTTCACATCGAACTGCTCAAGCTCCAAATCTTGCATAGCTACCAAACCGAGCAAGACACGTATGGAGGTATGTTTAACAACCGGGAAAAATACCTTACTAAAGTCAACTCCCCGAATCTGCGAATAGCCTTTAGCTCTAAATCTCGTATCCAACGTTCCTTGGTCATCTTTCTTCTTGGAAACCCACTTGCAGTCAACTACTTTCTTTCCTTCTTCGGATTTCACGAGCTTCCAAGTTTGGTTTTTGTGAAAAGACTCAATCTCTTTATTCATATCGACTAGCCAACATGCTGCTTCATCGGATGAGATGGTTTCTTTATAGCTTATCGGTTCACTATTATCAACTATCTTTATAATAGACAACGCATACACCACTAGGTCATCGTAGCTATACCTCTGTGACAGTCTAATGTCCTTTCTCTGTCGGTCATGAGCGAGCAAATTCTCTTTATCATAGGACTACTCATCTCGAGCTTTTTCAGACGATAGTGAAGAAGAGATCTCCTACGAACCTGAGCTATCACCGACCTTAATATCAACTCTCGGCTCATCTTTTTTCGAATCATCTTCAACCGGAAAATTCTTGCTGTTCGGCTTCAACATAGTAAATTCATCAAACTTCATATTTCTGCTAATCATAAATTTAGACGATTTTGGATTCGAACATCACAAGCTATAATCCTTTACGCCGGTAGTATAACCGAGAAATATACATTTTTGCGCTCGAAAATCCAATTTGCCTTCACGGCAATTTGCATAAGCGGGGCAATCAAACACCTTAAGTGCCAACATATTTTTCTGATCATACCTGCTCCGGTATCTTACAACCTAGCGATGAATGAGGTGACCGATTCATAATATAGCACGCCGTATTTGCCGCTTCTGCCCAAAACTCCTTTCCGAGCCCTACGTTGGACAACATGCATCTTGCTTTCTCCAAAAGAGTCCGGTCCATTCGTTCCACAACTCCATTCTGCTGTGGTGTATAGACAACGGTATAATGCCAAACTATTCCTTCGTTTTTACAGAAATTGTTGAAATTTCCACCGTAAAACTCTAACCCATTGTCCGTCCTTGGTCTCTTAATCTGCTTTTCAAGCAACGGCTTCAATTGCTTGAATATAGTAGACACATTACTTTTGTGCTTTAAGAAGTGGACCCAAAACTTACTCGAAAAATCACTAATGAAGATAAGCAGATACTTGGCATCACTTCCTTTAGAAGCAACCGACCAATCGGAGAGGGTCCCCATAAATCCGAATGGATTAATCAAGAGTACCTTTTGTGTTGTGCACCGTTGAACCGAAACCAACACGTTTATGCTTCTTAAAAACGCAATGTTTACAAAATTCCTGTTTCGTTGTACTCTTGCCATAAGTAGACCCTATTTCGACAATTCGGCCATACCTCTCACTCATATGCCCGAGACTCATATGACATAATCTGGTAGTTTTCGAATCCGTTATAGATTTGGATGACGAAATAGCCGCCAATCCGGAAGTCGTCGAACCCTACAACAATTATAAGGACCCTTTTTTCAAGCCTTTCATCACAACTAGAGCACCTTTGGTTAGCTTCAAAACTCCATCTTCAGCAGAAAACTTGTAACCCTCGTTGAGTGCATCCAAAGAGATGAGATTTTTTTTAAAGCCTGGTACGTGCCTGACTTCCGTCAATGTCCCTAAAACACCGTCAAACATCTTGTCTTAGATTGTCCTTTTGCCAATAGTTCGGCATGAGCTATTGTTGCCTATCAAAACCACTCCATCAATAGACTCATAAGTGGTAAACAAATCCTTATTGGGATATGTGTGGTAGGAACAACCCGAATTCATAATCCACTTATCCTTGGATCGATATGTGCTTTCAAGAACCATAAGATCTTCTCCTTCTGCTACCCGCCTCAGCTGAAGACTTCTTTGATTTGTCTTCCTGTTTTAGTTTGTTCTGCAACTTAAAGCAACCGACCTTTAAGTGCCCCTTCTTCTTACAATAATTATAGCTTTGGATTTTGACCGTGTCTTCTTCCTGTTTGCTTCTGGATCTTTCTTCCCCGCTTGTCCTCGAACAAATAAGCCAGATAATGAACCATCCGCATTGATGGAAGTCAACTCCTTGTCGATCTTCTTTTTGTTCATCAAATTTTCCTTCATATCCTTGATTAAGACCGTGTCTCGTCCATAAACCATGATGTCACAGAAGCGCTTATTAGAAGGTGGCAACGGACACAACAAGAGAAGAACCTAATCTTCATCATCAATCTTAATGTCGATCTTACCTAGATCCGTAATGATCATATTAAACCCACAAACGTGAGATTTTATTGGAGAGCTTTCTGATATACGAAGTGTGTAGATACGCTGTTTCAATAGGAGTCTATTCTTGAGATATTTCCTTAAATATAACTCTAATTTATTCCACAAATCAGCCACCGTATTTTCCACCAAAACTTCTTGTAGAACTTTGTTTGTCAGACACAAGGAGATAGCCGTGAGGGTCTTTTCATCCATCTCCTCCCAACCTTTCTCCGTCATAGCGGGAGGCTTTTTATCCTTCCCTAGAATCGTTTTCTTCAGATTGTTTTGAGTCAAAATGGCAACCATACAGACTTGCCACAAAGTAAAACTCATATTTCCATCAAACTTATCGATATCGAACTTCATGATTGTCGGAGACATGATGCGGGATTAAATAAAAAAACACGATGTGCTAACGAATCCTAAATTTCAAAATCACGATCTAAGAAAGTGTGGAACATGACCGTTTACTTAGATCGTAAAATTAAAGACCCAATGGTTTAACCAAAAAATCCTCCAACAACGCAACAATATCTCTAATACCAGTTTGTTGATATAAATACGATAAAGAAGAAACAAAACCACATGCAAATAGAAAATACGACAACTAACTAATTAGGCAAATGCAAAGTTTATTAATAACCAAAAGTGAAGGAGTACAAACGGTGGACGAATACAAATCTCTCTCACAGATAGTTCTCTCTTAAAAAACTATCTCAAAAGCATCAATCTCTAGGGTTACAAAATACTACAATATATATATATATATATATATATATATTATACTAGAGATAAGTTTAAATAACTAATTTCCCAACTAATAAATATACATCTTGCTTGTAGATAAGGCTGAATCTGTCATCTCTTGTCTTGTAGATAAGTCTGAATTTATGAGAAATCAATAGGGATCGGAATGGGAGGCATACCCACAACAAGGGGCGTGAATTGCTTTGCCTATAGATTATGTTATTTGTAGTTGGATACGCAGATTCGCACAGATCGAAATTTGAGTTTTGAGGAGTTGAATCTTGGCAATGATTGTGATTTTGCCTCTTCTTTCTCTAACCGTCCTCAATTCTTAATCCGATTACTTATCTTTGAGCTTTTAATTCTTATGTTTCTTTTGGTCTGAAGTTGCAATTTGAAAGCATGCCTTAAGATATATGTAAATGAATAGACATGGCGACACCATGCATAGATAAATTTATCCACAACAAAATCATCTAAGATTTACTAACAATGATTAAATCGATTTCACAATTATGTTCCCAAAAAAAAACAATAAAAAAAATTGGGGACTAAATATCCTGCTTGTGAGTTGTGACTGTGAAAAGGTCATATTGTATCCCACAAGTAGATATATGTACATTGCTTGTGGAAACAATATTATCCTCTATTCAAATACAACTTATTTTTGTATGATTTAATTGAAACATACTGTTTTAGTAGTTCTTAATTATTTTGTCCATAATTTCAATATTAAAATTTTTATTGCAAGTTCTAACTTGTAAAAATTTTCAGATGCTATCGATGAGGAACAGCCTAAATTCACATCCCATGTATCTGCCAGGATCTATGCATCCGTTGCAAGCGTCTCCGCTGTGCTTGACCTTTGGAGACAGCGCATCAACGATGAACATGAGCGCGTTAGGAATGCTGTCCCTTAATCAAGATTCATCGATGAACAACTCATTTGATCTGACGAGCCAATGCACAACTTCTCATCAAGCTGTAATGATACCTACAACAACCATCTCCGCTGCTCCCGAGCCTTCGTTTTGTCTCGATCCCCTGAAGACTCATTATGCATCTTTTCAATTGCGAGTACCTGCTGAGGTAATGCTTTCCTTAAAGCAATTTACAAATTTTGAAGGACTCGCACGGAAAGGGATAGATTGAAATTTTGCCTATGTATTATGTGTAGAGCAAGTGCCCGATGACATCAAAATAAACGATTATGACAATAAACCATTTTTTTAAATGTTCAGGAATTGTTTAAAGAAGACATGATATCACAACAACAATTAGATTCAGGGAGGACTACAGGAAACCTGTCAGGTTGCTACTTCTCTTATGCAACTAAAATAAAGGGTAAATTACATAAAACACCATCAAAGTTCTACAGTGTTTCACAGAACATAACTTTTAACATTTTTCGTTTGATTTAATTTTTTAAGTTTAATGGTATTCTACGAAACACGGTAAAAGTTGGATGGTGATTTATGTTATTTATCCCAATATATACCCTTCACTCTCTTTTTCACATTCTTCTTACCTTTAATAGTTTTGGTTTTTTAAAAAAAAAGAAAATGTGATGAAGACCCTCGAAGTGGCTAGTTTAAATTTTGGAGGGCAAGCATCATCGTCCCTGGAACACAACGGTCATCCTCCGGAGGACAACCCTATCTTTGCGCAGAATTTTGATGGGTTAGTTCTAATTGCAGTCTCTTTTATATTTTGCAAAACCATACTACTCATATAACCGATTATTTTCGTTTCATGCGCTGTGGTTTCATCCAGCTTGCAGAGAAGTAAAAGTTTCACCGAAGAAGATGCAAGTCAGAAGCTTTAAGCTTTCATGTTTCTCTACAGGACCTTGGCATGTAAAAAGGAAAAAAGAAAAGAGTAGTAAAAAGATTTTGACTTAGCATGACAATTTTAGATAAATATGGATAAGTTTCTTGTCTTGCCGATAACAAGTTATTTTTATCTGTCATGATATTCTGTGTAGGCTATTGTTGTAACCTATAGGTCTGATTTGGAAAGATAAAAGGCCTTGATGTTCATAATGTAATATGGAAAAATTTATGCTCGGTGTTATATATAGTTGGTTTGATATTTAGAGTAGTCCTTGATTTATTGCTTGCGGTTTGAGTGTGACACAAGCAATAGCATGTTAATACCAAGGGTAAATTGTCAAAACCCCAACCGCAGGTTTTGCCGTTTACTCGGAACAATTTGTCCTAAAGCGGTTGTCAAAAACCTTTTGGAAAATTTTCCTACAGTATTTCTGTAGTTGCGTGTTATATCTAATTAGGTCATGTGTATTGCAAATGCATAGACATCACAAGCAACCACATCCATATCGCATAAAAGTTAGATATATAGGCAGCTATACAGATGCTCTGCCATGTCTAATTAGCTCATATGTCTAATTAGCTCATATGTATCACAAACAACCATATACATATCACATAAAAGTTAGATATATAGGCAACTATATAGATGCTGCTGTAGGTGGTCTTTTTGACAACTGAAACCCTTTTCTAAGGGGTTTTGACAACCGTTTCGGTATCATGGTGTTTTGTCAGCGAAAAAACTTGCTTAGGTTTTTTTTTGACAATTTATCCTACCAACAATATCTGGATCATGTTAATTTAAGTATAGAAATTGGTCTTTTTTGGATTGAAATTTTTGTTGACTAGGCAGAATATACAAGTGATGAGAGTATGTGGCATAATTTGTCACGATGAGATATGCTAAGCTATATTTAAGATTTAATATTATGTTTAATGCTAATATGTGCAGAGATAGAATTCATCATAAATAACATCAATACCATGCAAGTTATTTTTTCCTTCTTTGATAATTAATAGTTACGAGTTATTTATAGGCTGTAACTGCCATTTATAGAGAGAGAGAGACACACACATAGACACACAAATTAAAGTATTTCCTCTTGATATTCAAGCTCAATTATTAGAAGTTAAATTTTTTATAGTACATATAATTATTTTATGATTTTTACACTAACTTTTACAGATGGCTGATCTTACTTTGGAAACAAAAAAACTCGGTAGATATTGAGTCGTCGAGAGTATTTGAAATAAATCAAATCAGTATATGTATGAGATACATTATGTTGATTTCTTCCTCTGCTTTTATTTTCCTGAATTTTTTTTGCGCAAGTCTAGTAAATTCATCGTCTATTATTGTTTATCTTCTTAATATTCAATTTAAAAGAAGAAGGATGTATTTAAATAACTTGCTGTAGGGGTTATTTATTAATAATATTTCATATAAATACACATATCTCATACTACTTCCTAGGCTAGAGATAATCAGCGACGGTTTTTGAGAATTCACAAGGTAAAAATGTCTGAAGTAAACTCCAACATCGAGAATCCCAACGATAGTGAGAATGGGGGTTCGAGGGGAGGAAACTCTGAGAGCCTCAAATGGCTCGAGGATTTCGAGGTAAATGAAGCAATTCGTTTAATAAAGTACTTATGGATAAGTTGGGAAATTGTAAGTTAAATACCTCTGTGCGCATTACATATTTAGTATAATTTGTTTTTAAAATGCTTAACTTATTTTTGTAAAAATAATTTTAGTATAACAATTTTTTGGATTAATAAAAGTCACTATGACGATTTTGATTTTGATTTTTCTTTGAATTTTCAGACTTTATTGCTTTAATAAACTTTTTTTGAGATAACACGAGTTCGTCCAGTCATGAAAAACACCTTCTGTTTGATCTTCTTCTTTTTTAAAAGATTTTTTCCCCATTTTAGGAAGGCAAACATTCTAATATTTACTACATGAAAAGTAAAGAATTTTTATTTAGGATTAATATATTCTTGAAGTATTATAGATATAAGTCTAAAATGCGGGATACCTTTCTTATTTTTGCCCGAAAAGCAAGAAACCCTTTTAAACTTAAAAAACATATAATTTATCCCGTAAATTTTACACCGTTAATTTTTATAGTGTATATTTTCCAAAATGCCTTTTAATTCTTTCATCTGCAAGATTTTTTTTTCTAAAAGCATTTCAAAAGTCAACTCCACCTTCTCTATAATATAAAAAAAATGAGCACATATTCCAAAGTGTGGATTTAAAAAAGATGATGAAAAAGGAAAAAGAGTATTAGATTTGTCAATTAAATTTATTAGAAGAGCATTTTTTTTATACAAGAGTCTAATAGATGGAAAAACTTCCACCGTTAGGGCTTTTAGGATAAAGTGCATGTTTTTCAAGTTTATGAGGGTTTCCTGATTTTCAAGCAAAAAAAGGAAGGTTTTTTGCATTTTAGCCTAGATATTGTTAGAGTTTGATATAAGAAAGAGTTTAGTTTTATATTGGAAAATAGGGAAAGTACATATATTGTAACACGTCCCCCCCCCCCCTCTCTCTCTATATATATATATATGGGCTCTCTATATCTTTTAAAACATAATAAAAGAATTCTATTTTTCCTCAAATTCTTTGACATGATAGCAGAGCCATGTTTTGTCAAACCCTAGCAGCCGCCAACACCAAACCTTAGCCGTCGACAACGTCCAATATCAAACCCTAACCGCCAGCCCCCTAGCCGCCAAACCCTAGCTAAAATAATTACCCCGCCGCATAACTGCATCACCTCCGCAACGTCGCTGCATCACCTCGTTACATCACCACAGCATCACCATCACATCACCGCCACATCACCTCCGCTACACCATCGCATCACCCTGTTGCATCATCACATCATCTTGCTGCATCACCGCATCACCACCACATCATTATCGCATCTAGATAGATAAAGCATCTATTCAGATCTGATTTTTTGTCTGCGCATCAGTTCGTTGGACGTCTGTTTAGATCCGGTCATGGATCATCTGTTTGGATTCGTTTGGTCGATTGGGAGGTAAGGTGGTGCTAGGAGTTTTTGTGCTGCGACTCTGTTATTGTTTCCATAGGCGACGCTGAGAAAAAGATTGCCGAGTGATGATACTCAATATTGACGATCCCTAAGATCAGGACACGTGGCAGATAACGTGTCCCAGAACTCAGAAGGAAGGGCCCACAGGGACCGGCCAGGCCACCCCTGTACCCGACCTGCAAGCACAAGCTAGCCCTCCTCAGGGCCCCCTGCAAATTGGCCTCCTCGGCCCTATAGCTCGTCCCGAGCTGCCACAAGACCAAGACTCCTCGGCCTCCTCGCTCGTCCCCGAGCTCCCGGCCGAGGCCGTCTTCCTCGGTCCTCCGACCAACTCTATCGATCACGGGCGTAACCGCCGCTCCACGAATCTCGCCATGCGCAGATTCTCCGCCAGCAACATTCCACGTTCCACGCCATCACGATCCCCATCAATGGGTGATCCGCTCTCTACGCGGGCGTGACGTCGGGAGCGTAACTGCCGGCGAGATTCTCGCACCTGCTGCTGCGTGCCACCACCGCTATATAAACCCTCATCACAGAGGGGTCAGGTAAGACATTTTTCCCTCCACTTAGCCGTTACTCTGCCCGGTTCTAGTACTAACTTGATCGTCGGAGGGTCCGCGGTGGTACCAAACCACCCCGGGACTTCTTTGCAGGTACTCGGCGCCAAACTCCTCCAAGCCACCTATCTCCTCAAAACCCATTGAGATCCACACGCAACAGGAGATCACCTCCAAAATCCACCGGGAGATCGACGGAAGACAACATCTGAAGGACATCTGAAAAGGACCTCCATCAGTTGGCGCCGTCTGTGGGAAACGCAAACTCCACAAAAACAAAGTTGCTCTTCCGATCTCCGTCCGCATGGTTAGCAACCATCCTGAAGATCCAGGTACCAGCCGCCGCCTACCCCTCACCGGAGGCGGGGATGAACCTCCTCCGGCGACCACCATCAACGCCCTCGCCAGCCGGATAGATCGGCTACAGTCCCTCGTGGAGGCGCTCGTCCATGTCCAAACGGCTGGGCTGGGCCCCAGATCGCCGCTCCACCGCCTCCAGAAGGCTCTGCCCCCGTCAGCACGGCTGACCACCGGCAGGCTACGACTCCTGGCCACAGATCTCTCGGGCCGATACTCCGTGAGACCCGCTGGGCGCCCCACGGCTCAACACCGAGGTCCGCCGCCAGAACGCCTCGCCTCGAGCCTCCTCGCGACCCTTACCCCCCTGAGGAGATGTCAGTCACCTTGCCTATCCGGGCGCGATCGACACCCCTTCCCTCGGCGGGGTCGCACAGAAGGGGCTCGCCGCGACGGCTCGAGAGCCATTTCGCCCGGGGATCTGAGAAACCTCATCGAGAGGAACCGGGGCCACTCGCAGACGCAGGTCTCCCGCAGCAGAGGCCAGGGGTCCCAAGGCGCCGAATCCTCGGGGTACCACGGCCGACTCAACACCCTCGAGAAGAAGATTAAGGGCATGCGCCGGGAAGGTCACCTCTCAGGCGACGGGGCTAAGTACGCCTCCGACCCGCTCACGAAGCCGTTCACCGAGGAACTGCTCGCTGTCCACGTCTCCTCGCGCAACAAGCCCCCGAAGGTCTCTCTGTTCGACGGGAAAACCGATCTGAAGGACCATTTGGATGCTTTCACCGCGGGGATGAGCTTCCAGGACCACTCCGACGCTGCCCAGTGCAGGGCCTTCCCGGCCACCCTCATCCGCTCAGGTCGGGACTGGTTCTGAGGGCTCGAGCCCCGCTCCATCTCGACCTTCGACGAGCTGGCTACTCAGTTCCTCGGCCACTTCGTTGGGAACCGTCGGCAGAAGTGCACGGTCGACTACCTCTTCACGATTAAGAGCGGGGACAAAGAGACGTTCAAGGCCTACATCACCCGCTTCTACAACGCCCTCCTCGAGGTCCCCGAGCACCGGGACGAGACCGTCATCACGGCGCTCCGATCTGGTCTGAGGCACAAGGAGTGGTTGCACTCCTTTGCGTTGGCACAGCCTAAGACCATGGCCGAGGTCAAGGCGTGGACCGAGCGCAAGGTCCAGCTGGAATCCGAGGTGAACGCGAACCTCCCTCGAGCTGAGCGATCCGACCAGAAGAAGAGAGCTCGGGAGGAGAGGCCGGAGCGTTAGCAGCCCTATCACCCGAAATTCCAGGAGTACACCCCGCTCAACGTCTCCCTCGCAGTGTTACTAGAGGAGGCCCAGGGCGAGGGGTTCTTCAAGTTCCCTTCGATCCCGCGTCAGGCCTCGAAGCGAACCCGAGGCCCTTACCGCGCCTTCCACCGGACGCTGGGACACGCCACGGAGGATTGTAAGCAGCCACGGAGGATTGTAAGCAGCTCCGGGACTATATCGAGGAGCTCATCCGGTCGGGGCACCTCGCCTCCTACTTAAGGGACAAACGGCAGGCCGATCGCGAGCAGGAGCAGCGTCCCCCTCCCGCCGAGCTGATCATCGGCCAGATCATGCTCGTTTCGGCGGACGACCAGTCCGGCGCTCAGGGAGAACTGTACCCGGTGCTTAGCACGGAGACTAACAAGCCTCCGGGGAGCTCGGGCCGTGCTAATAAGGCTATCTATTAGCATGTACTTTTCTTTCGTGGCAGTGTAAACTCTTCCTAGGGTCTGTTGCTAATTTAATAAAGATCAATGGAACATTGCAAAAAGGAAGGAAAAATCTCATTTATTCAAAAATGGTATTATGGGCTCCTCAGCCATACATACGAAAAAAAAATGAAAAATTACAACAGTGGGGGAAGGGGGTGCAGGGAGCACTGCTCATGATACTCGGTAAAGATCTCCGCCAGCCGAGGCCTCGCGAGATCCAACCTCCGCCCTCTGTTCCCCCCGCATGCGTTGACCCCGAGCCTCAGCTCGTAGCACTCGCGAACGAGCGCCTCTGAGCGTGCCAGCCGGTTCGCGGAAATCAGGCCGAATCGCCTCAAAGACCGAAGCTTGCCCACGGCCTCGTCGTAGAGCTGCTTGGACAGAGGTTGTAAAGCCCCGATGACGCCCTCCAAATGGAGTACATCAGCAGCTGCAGCAGGGAGGAACGTCGGGGGAGCAGCCGGCCGAAATGATCCTCGATGCTTCCAACCAACTGCACCGTGTCATCAGTGCAATTCTGGTCATAAAGGTATACGTCTTCGAAATGGATGATATCGGGGATGGTAAAGGGGAAGTCTTGCATTCTCGATGGTCTGTTTATGAAGGAAGGAAGAACCAGTGCTCCTTCAGCCTTATATAGCCCACTGCGCCCCAACGGAGCTCAACAGTCATCCGCTTTCACCCAAAAAGTCGCTGCCACGCGGCGACCATCGAGCTTTCTCCGGCGGAATTGAAACGACGCGACCCTGGCGCTTCGCCTCCCCCCACACTCAATGCGCGTGCTATGCGCGCATTCAACACGACCGTTCCTGATGGAGGTCCTTTTCAGGTCTCCTTCAGATGTTGTCTTCCGTCGATCTCCTGGTGGAATTTGGAAGTGATCTCCTATTGCTTGCGGATCTCAATGGGTTTTGAGGAGATAGGTGGTTTGGAGGAGTTTGGCGCCGAGTACCTGCAAAGAAGTCCCGGGATGGTTTGGTACCACCGAGGACCCTCCGACGATCAAGTTAGTACTAGATCCGAGCAGAGTAACGGCTAAGTGAAGGAAAAAATGGCTTACTTGATCCCTCTGTGATGGGGGTTTATATAGCAGCGGTAGCTCGCAGCAGCAGGCGTGAGAATCTCGCTGGCTGTTACGCTCCCGACATCACGCCCGCGTAAAGAGCGGATCGCCTATTAATGGGGATCGTGATGGCGTGGAACGTGGGGCGTTGCTGGCGGAGAATCAACGCGTGGCGAGATTTGCGTAGCGGCGGTTACGCCTGAGAGTGGTGGAGTTGGTCGGCCTGAAGGGCCGAGGAAGACGGCCTCGGCTGGGAAGCTCGGAGACGAGCAGGAGGGCCGAGGAGTCTTGGTCTTGTGGCAGCTCGGGGCGAGCTGAGATGCCGAGAAGGCCAATTTGCAAAGAGGCTCTCAGGAGAGCCAGCTTGTGCTTGCAGGTCGGGTACAGAGGTGGCCTGGTGGGCCCCTGTGGGCCCTCACTTCTGAGTTCTAGGACACGTCATCTGCCACTTGTCCTAATGTTGGAGATCGCCAATATTGAGCATCATCATTAGCCCCCCCACTCTTGTCTCGACCAGCTAGCGGGTCAGGTCAGGAGTGGACTGCCGGGCCGCCCGGGGTAAGCTCCCTCCTAAGGTTCCGTCGGGATGAGTTCCCGGGCTGTCAGTTGTCTCTTCTGCCAACGAATCGGGGCGAGATCTTTGCATTTAAAGAAGGTGCGCCGGTTTGTGCCTCCTTCCACTGAAGTGATGGTCTACGTGTCGAGTGCCGGTTGGCCGACACGACGTGTGCAGATCTGTGGAGTCTGACGGGGTGGACCCATTGTGGGCGTGACATGTGGAGCGATCGAAGCCGCTGGACGCGAAGGGACGTTTTGGCGGGAGTTGAAGGGCGCCGTTGGATGAGGTCGCTCGCGGTGATAAATAGGGGTGGGGCCCGTTCCAGGGGCCCTACTCCTTCAAATTTTCTTCTCTAAGTCCCGGTTGCTCGGCGCTCTTCCTCTTTTGGACACATGGTTCGTTCCTACTCTTTGGGTCGTTCGTTCCAGAGGGAGGCCAGCGGCGCTGCCGTGCCCCTGGTTTGCTCATGCCTTGCGCCGAATGTTCCGCCGGCGACAGGGCCGTCTGCTTTGTTGTCGGTTTCTGGTGATTGTTCCGGCGGCGGTCAGAGACGTCCGCGGTCGCCCGAACCCTAGACGGGAGACAGGGGAGAGGGAGAGGGCGAGGACGGGGTCCCCCTTAAAAGAAAAAGGATAATTTCCCTTGCGTCACCGTCGACGGTCCCCGAGGGGATTCCCGTGCAGGAGGGTAATGCCGTCTTCACGGTTCCGTCTGGGCTTTCCGTCGTTGCTGGCCTGCTGGCCGGGATGGAAGAGTCGGCCGGGGGAAAGCTTCCGTATGGCACCCTGAGGGCCCAAATGGAGGCCATAGCCCAAGAGGCGGTCCAGGTACGAACTCCTCCATGCGTTGTTTTTGGCCTTTCTTTCTTTGGCTCGGGCGCTTCCTAGTTTCTCATTCTCTTTTCGTCAGGTCTTTCAACACTGCGCCATTGCCGCTCGTATAGAGGCCGAGTGGGCATTCCACGCACCTAGGCCAGTAGAAGCATTTCCCTCGGAGGTTGATGTCCTGCAGCGTGACCTGCGTCTGGAGAGGGCGAGGGCCGACATCCTGGTAGCCCGTGCGGAGGCTGCGGAGCTCGCCAATTCAACGAACCGGGGCATCCACCGTTGCCTGAGTGCATCCCTCCGAGTCACTGAGAGGAAGCTGGCGGACCTGGACGATCGCTTCGCGGCCATGGAGAAGGAGAGAGATGCCAGCAGGGGGATGCCGAGGCGGCGCTTCTGGCGGCCCAGACTGCCAAGGCTCGGGCCAGGAAAGCTGTGGCCGATTACAAGGTGTCAGAGCAGTTTTATGTCGAGCTTGGTGAGTATTCTGCCGTTGCGTGGAATAAGGCTCTGGATGCTGTGGAGGAGCAGCTTCCCGAGTTCGCCGATGGCGAGCTCCGTACTCCAGTCCCACTCCCGGCGGCGAGGCCTCCGGCAGACAATGATGAGGGAAGCGAGGCACGGCCCTGGTGGAAAAACCTCCGGTGGTGAAACCCCCGGTAATGGGGGAAGCGAGGCGCAGGGAGGAGGGTTTGCGACTTAGGCCTTTTTGATATTTCCTCGGCCCTCTTTGGTAAGCCTCCGGGCAGTTTGTAAGGCTGGGGAGCCCAAAATACCCTTGTAAATGTTGGATATAGTGCCCTCAGAGTCAATTATTGGATCACAGGCACGTGATTGCAATGATTGAGGGAGGACCTATACCGGTAGGACAGTCTTACTTAAGATGATAGTATACTATCTGGTTTATCTTTATCATCGTGTATTGCTTTAGGTGACCTTACAGGTCACTATTACACAATGATAGAGCCCTTAGGATTCTTGCTTGACGGCCAGCAGTATGATGGCGATCATATACGTGGGAGCTGGGGTCTATAAGTACATCCTTAAAAGGTCCCTAGTCGTGGGAGTTTTTGAGACAGGGCATCGATACTCCAGAGTAGACTAGTGTATACAGTCGAGACCCCGACGAGGGACGGTGGCCGGTCTCAAAAGCCACTGGTGTCAGTTGATTCACCTAAGATGTATACAGGTGCTCATTGGGTTATGAGTACACCGGACAGGACTCGCCGGGAACATGCTAGTTGGTCTTATACCCGACGTCAGATAGCAGTTCCCTGGTGATATGTGTACATGTTAGTTCATCGACCTGAGATCGTCATTTGTCTCGTGTGAGTTCCCACTGTACTTTGATTACTACCCTACCACGGCTCAAAGAAGTCGTGCAAACAGGTTTTAGTTGGGTACAGTCCCGAGCCACATAGAGGCAGTGAGCGGATCTGCAGGGGTTCGTCTCTCCCGATATTGGGGGTGAGGTCGCGCTGTGTCTAGGAGAGCCATTACACGAAGTCCTTGGCCAAGGCAGGAGATTTACTGGTAGGTATTCCAGTAGTATCTCAGAGTGTTCTGGACTACACTCCGACACGACTTGTACCGCTTTTGGGGGTCTGACTTTTACCAACCCCCTAGGCCCGCTATACGATGCTCATAGACGAACGGACCGGACTGTACGGATATTGTCACTGATAGGCTCAGTAGGGTGTCAGGATGAGTTCGCTCATCGATATCCTTTTTGTTCAATACCTGGTAGCCCGTTATGTATGGCTAATACCTCTGACGTGCTAGTGGTTAAATCCACAGCCAAAATATTGACGAGTCTTTAGAGTCCCCCACAGACAGTTACTCAAGTTTCGGGCGAAACGCTGTAGAGGCCGTATGGATATATGGCAGGGTTCGATCATGTACGTGCGGTATTGCACGGATCATGATCGGACGGATAATACTAGCGGGCTTTGGTTTAAGCCGGATCCTAGTGTTGTACAGTGTAGATTTTGTCTCATTGCATTTGTATTCGGTTGAAATACAAATGCGGGTATGTATATACAGTCGCGGGGTTTTTCCTGTAATTTATTACGGGATCGCTTTTTGAAGTTGCCAGATCGCATTCCGTTTCGGCCATTTTTCCTTTGTTCCTTCTTTGGCTGAAAATTGATGGAGTGGCTTATTTGCAAATGTGCAATTAATAATGGAGAAGAATTTTTGTGGCACATGGTTGGTTCATGATGGTTCTAGCTTCCATTTGACTTCTTTTTGTTCATCATTGCTTACTTTGTATGATGATGATTAGTATGGACTTTGTTGTGATGATGATTCCTAATCATCACCCTTCTCTCTTTCTTGTATGATTGCTCACTCCCTCTCTCGCTCTCCTAGTATGGTCGGCCACTTCTCTTGATGGGGTCTGTCCATTTTTGGGGTGGGGTTTTGATCTCTTGTGCTTGCAACAAAATTCTTTAGCCATCACAAAAGTTCACTTCTTCTTCTTCCCTCCTTCAATGGCAACTTCATCAACCTCTTGAGACAAAAGGTTTCTACAATTATTCTACAGCAATCTTGGATACGTCGGCTTGCCAACTTCGTGTTCGAGTTGCCTCGGTCAAGAGGTAGGAGCCCGTAAAAGGCTCGGTGATGTGGTGCCCTTTCCGACGAGGAGATCGAGACCGGAGATTCCGCGAAGAGATCGGGATGGTGGCCGAAGACCGAAGGACACGGATCGCTCGGTATAACTCTCTACCCTTTCTCTTGTTAGCTAGTAGTAGGTTAATGGTCCGATCCGGGTTCATAGTCCGCGGTAGCGCCGGTTTCTGTTTAAAGAAAAGTTTTTGTTTTCGCATTTTGGCCTCGGACAGACGGCCGGGGCGCTACCGTGCACTTACCCTTGTAAAGACTTTGCCTTTGATAATAAAACTTTATCTTCTGTTTGTGAAGAATGCTTGTAAAATATCCCTGCCTTTGATAATAAAACTTTATCTTCTGTTTGTGAAGAATGCTTGTAAAATATCCCTGCCTTTGATAATAAAACTTTATCTTCTGTTTGTGAAGAATGCTTGTAAAATATCCCTGCTTGCACTGTCGGGCTTCCATGTCAGGTCAGTCATCTGTCTAGCGACCGTTCGTCGAGTTGATTCCGATCATTTGCCAAGCGTGCCGAGCGTTGCCGAGCGTTGCCGAGGAGGAGGTATTCCCATGGCCCTGAAGTCGAGGGGGGATCGCTCAGACTTTGATAGACCTGATGACCTTTGTTGGGGCCACGGATCCTCTGCATGTCATGGGCAGAGGGATGTTCACTGCGTTTGTGCCGAGCATGAATGGGCTCAGAGGCCCCGCTGGAAGGGCTACAAGCCCGCAGCGCCCGTTGGGCGTGAACGAGCCGGGATGATTGGTTGTCCCTATAAGTCCATGTCACACACCCCACGAACTTGCGGGGAGGCGGAATATATGAAAAACGATTATCAAAACTTCGTAACACGGACTTGAGCGCATGAATCGTTATCTAAACCATTGCTAACTATCAACTAGAGGTTTAACTACTCGGATTCGAAGTTATACCTCACGTTACATGTCCTTCGGGTCTTCATCACGGTCCTCCACTCCTCGTAGGCTCCTTGGAACATCGGCACCTCAACGGCGTCCTCGAATCAAAGACGATCCACCCGAAAGCTCCTACACCAAGCTTGATCTCAAACTTGAGATAACTAGGTTGCTTAAAGTGCTAATCTAAGCTACCTAGGGGATATAGAGTGAGGATATGGATGTATTAGTCTAGCTAACCCTTGATCTCAACACATGAGAGGTCAGGGTTAGGGTTTGAAGAGAGAGTGAGCTTGAAGAGAGAGAAGGTGAAGATGAGAATGAAATGAGATAATGACCTTATCATAATATATATGAAGCATTATTATTTATCCAAAAATCAAATAATAGAATTAACAACCATGCTTCATAAATATCTATGAGTGATTCATCTCCATGAGTCATTAAGCATTTATGATGCATTAATGATTTGGATGAATCACACAAATGAGCCACTAATCTCATTTAATGCAATGCCACCTTAACCCCTTAGTCACCACTTTTCTAGAAGCTTCCCGACAAATTACGAGAACGCCCCTCCAATCCGTGAAAACACGGAAAAACTTTAGACTGTATAAATCCAGTAACCCGATACTAGAATCTGACTTAAACCAAAGCTGACTAGTAAAAACTGTCCGAAAAAGTCGTACGTGCGTAAACACACGTATGCGTCCGAACCCTTGTCGTAAAACTATACGACCTCTATATCGTTTCGCCTGGAGCATGGAAACTCTCTGTGTGGGACTCTAAAGACTCGACACTACGCTGGCAGTGGGTTTAACCACAGACCGCAAGCGGCACTAGCTGTACGTAACGGTCCCTAGGTAGATGTCGATAAGAAGGCCGATGAGGAAACTCATCCGTACTCCCACTGAGCCTGATGTAACAATCTCCGTACAGTCCGGTCTGTTCGTCTAAGACTATCGCATATCAAGCCTAGGGGGCGGCAAGCGTCAGTCCCCTAATAGCTGTATAAGTCGTGTCGGAGCGAAGCCCATTACAACCTGAGAAGCTACTGGAACCTACCAGTATATCTCGCTTGCCCTGGCCAGGGACTTTGTGTTGCGCCACGGTAGCGCCCCGGCCGTCTTACTCGAGGCCAAAATGCGGAATAAAAAATTTTCCTTGCTCGGAAACCGGCGCTACCGCGGACAAAGAAAACCCGGATCGATAACCATTAACCTACGCTAGCTAACAAGAGATGGGAAGAGAAGTATACCAAGAGATCCGGTCCTCCGGTCTTCTCATCATCGCCCCGATCTCCCGCGGAAAGTGTAGTCTCCATATCGTCGCCTCCTCGCCGGAAAGGGCACCACATCGCCTTCGTCTTTTACGGGCTCCCGCCTCAATACCGAGGCAACTCGAGCATGAAGCCGGCAACTCGACATGCTCAAGATCTGCTGTAGAATGTAGTGTAGAAGATGGTTGTCTCACTTGGGGTTTGTAGTTGCCATGATGGAGGAATCAAGGTGATATGAACTTGGGGATTTTTGAGGCAATGAAAAATGATATGAAACATTAATTTTCCCACACCCTCACCAAAAATGAAATGATCCATCATCCTCTAAAGAAGTGGCCGGCCAAGTCTATTATGGAATTGGTGAAGGAAAAAACCATACAAGGGAGGTGATGGTAGGAAGAATGAAGTGGTGACCACAACCAAAGTCAATGAAGACAACAACCATGCTTTTTCTCCATACCCTTTCCCATCACATAAAAGCAAGTATGGAGCAAAGAAAAAGAAGCCATCATAATCAATCTTTATGCAAAGAAACCCCCCCACAAAGTGTAATTTGCAAAACTGCAAATTACCCCCTCCATCGGAAAAGTCCGGCCGGGAAAGAACAAAGGAAAACCGGCCGGAACGGAATGCAAACTGGCAACTCCAGAAAACTGGTCCCGTAATAAATTACAGGAAAACCCCGATACTGTGCATACACACCTGCATCTGTATTCCGACCGGATACAAATGCAATGAGACAAAATCTACACTGTACTAAACTAGTACCGGCTTAAACCAAAGCCGGCTAGTAAAATCCGTTCGATCCTGATCCGTGCAATACCGCACGTATCTGATCGAACCCTGCCATATAACTATACGGCCACTAGTACAAAACTGTCCGATCCCGATCCGTGCAATACCGCACGTATCTGATCGGACCCTGCCATATCTCCATACGGCCTCTACAGCGTTTCGCCCGAAAGCTGAGTAACTGAAAGTGTGGTGGACTCTAAAGACTCGTCAATACTATGGCTGTGGATTTAACCACTGGCACGTCAGAGGTATAAGCCAATACGTGACGGGCCACCAGCTATTGACCAAAAGGGACGTCGATGAGGAAGCTCACCCCGACACCCTACTGAGCCTGTCAGTGACAATATCCGTACAGTCCGGTCCGTTCGTCTATGAGTATCGCATGGCGGGCCTAGGGGGTTGGTAAAAGTCAGACCCCCAAAAGCGGTACAAGTCGTGTCGGAGTGTAGCCCAGAACGCCCTGAGATACTACTGGAATACCTACCAGTAAATCTCCTGCCTCGGCCGAGGGCTTTGCGTAATGGCTCTCCTAGACACAGCGCGACCTCACCCCCAATACCGGGAGAGACGAACCCCTGAAGATCCGCTCACTGCCTCCATGTGGCTCGGGACTGTACCCAACTAAAACCTGTTTGCACGACTCCTTTGAGCCGTGGTAGGGTAGTAATCAAAGTACAGTGGGAACTCACACGAGACAAATGACGATCCTCAGGTCGATGAACTAACCTGTACACATGTCACCAGGGAACTGCTATCTGACGTCTGGTATAAGACCAACTGGCAGGTTCCCGGCGAGTCCTGTCCGGTGTACTCATAACCCAATGAGCACCTGTATACATCTTAGGTGAACCAACTGACACCAGTGGCTTGTGAGACCGGCCACCGCCCCTCGTCGGGGTCTCGACTGTATACACTAGTCTACTAATGGAGTATCGATGCCCAGTCTCGAAACTCCCACGACTAGGGACCTTTTAAGGATGTGCTTATAGACCCCAGCTCCCACGTATATGATCGCCATCATACTGCTGGTCGTCAAGCAAGAATCCTAGGGGCTCTATCAACGTGTAATAGCGACATGTCAGGTCACCTAAAGCAGTACACGATGATGAAGATAAACCAGATAGCATACTATCATCTCGAGTAAGACTGTCCTACCGGGATAGGTCCTCCCTCAATCATTGCAATCACGTGCCTGTGATCCAATAATTGACTCTGAGGGCACTATCTCCAACAATCTCCCACTTGCACTCAAGGCTAATTATTGCGATGTCGCATACTCACAGCCCGTGTGATACCGAACACCCAACTCCTCTACTAGTCAGTCTCACAAAACTTGTTTGCGAAACTATTGCGTTCGAGGAATAGCCTCAGTGAGTGGATCCGCTGTGATGTTTCTTTCCATGTCTCTCTATATCTCAAGTTCGCGGAGAAAGCCATCTCCCGAAATGAGCAATACCTGTCTTGGAACGTCTGGATGTCTGATGGGACCTAGTTCATAAATGAACTCCAAATCCAAACTTCTTAGACTGTATCGTCAACTGAACTTAATCAGTATCCTGCGCCATGCCGCCCTCAGTATTGCCTTGGACCACCTGTCCAAAAAACTGCCCCTCGTCAGAGGGAGAACAATAACTCTGACAACCTCCTTGTCGTCCATGTCACCTTGGAAGCCTGGAGTGATAACCGTCTCCTAAAGGAGACAGCCGTTATCATATCCCTAGAACATTCACTTATGTTCTAAAACTGCTTCCGACTGTTCCTCCAGGATTGGATCAATATCAACTTATTGCATCTAGTGCAAGAACAACATCTGGTGTGGTACTTGACATCTCATGATTGACTCAATTGCCTAAGCAAGTGATCTGTCAATCATGCGTATCCCTCTCCCCTTTAGTCTGTAAGACACCTTTAGAGAGGGTGACTCCATTACCTGCAGGTACACTACCGTGCCAGGAGTCGTCCATTCTAAATACTCATAGAATGCTGTCAAGGTACCCTGATTGGGAAACCACCCAAATCTAGATCTAAAACCATAGATCTAGTAACCAGTATGTCTGAAATAATGTCCAAGTCCCTTGTGGAGAAACCACTGTGTGACGACCAAAGTATAACCGATCGTAGTATAGGAATATCACTTCCTACTACCTTCTCAACAGATCCATCCCCTATTCTGATGACGTCAAACCCACGACTGTCACATCAGAAACAGATGATCTAACTCCGCTATATCTGCTTTAGTCTATAAATAGACATAAGCCTGATGTCCACCAATGCTTCCGCTGCTCCCACTGACTACGACAACCCTCTGGCAGAGTCATATAGACGTGCACTTCTAAAGCTAGTTTAGAACGACGCTATACTCATCCTCCTGCCGGGTCTCGCAGCCTGGAACAACAACAATGGTAAGTGTGGGTAAACAAGAACTTCCCTGTCACCGTCATTGAGGCTACCGGAGTACCTCTCGGTTGCCTGAAGTTACCCACCTTATCTGCGGAGTGGCCAATGGAATGTCAAATCAGATTGAATCTTTAGGTTCCTTATCAAATCTTCAGTAATCGTTTGTGGTTCTGGAATCACCTCCAGTTCTACCATACTCCCACTGCTGTTTTTTTTTGAAAAAATCCATTTTTAATAAAAACTGTGGCGAGTCTAGAACAATATTGCTATTGTTCATCCAGATGGTAGAAAATCAACCCTCGTCATAGCCTGGGTCAACCCACAAACAGCCATTACAGAAACGTGCCTTGAGTTATCCGGAGTCTGGTTTTAAGCATAAGCCGGACAACTTCCCGTACCTTAACATCGTTAAGATATGAACTGTTCTATATCCAATATAGAAACAGAGGCACTGATTTAATTGAACCAGATTCAAATCATGCAGCTGTCTCTAGTGCATGTCAACTAAATGGAAGGAGGCCGATCAGCGTTACTCAACTTAGGAATGCTTCCAATTATGAGTAACCTGAAAGAGAAGCAATCTGTCTTCATCATTACTATCAACTGAATACCATACACAAGTATCTACATCTTCAATCTCTTTGAAGAATCCCGATACTTGCTACACCTGGTACTCTACTTTATTCAAATACCTATAACTCCTCAAAACTTAGACCCTGTGTTTCCACGAAACAGCTGTCTAAAATCTAGAGAAGTCATAAGTAAACCGAATATAGTACGAGGACCAACCCCTCTGTCCTAATGGACACTGGACAACATACAATACTCTGTATAAGTCCGCTGAGTCTAACAACTCTTTCACTGTGTGTCGTAGGTTGAAAACTGTACTTATGGTTAAGAAGAATTACACCGCTGTTTAATGCTCCTTACCTAACCATCCACTGATATAGGTAAATGTCATCGACATAATATCAAAAAGTATATCTCACTCTATAAAAATAGACGTACAGATATATCAATTTGAAATTGGTGCACAACAGCGGATATTCATAACCAAATATTTGCCGACCGGCAAACAACCCAGGTGAGTTCCTCAAATAT
Organism: Agapanthus africanus; assembly: GCA_030015575.1. NCBI lineage: Eukaryota > Viridiplantae > Streptophyta > Magnoliopsida > Asparagales > Amaryllidaceae > Agapanthus > Agapanthus africanus. The sequence goes on from CM057338.1 coordinate 438,289,634, forward strand.
CACCGATTACAACGAATCCCGATATAATGAGGATGATCACCCAATTCCCAATAACTTACTCCCACTCATCATCTGTGAAACCATACAGATGTGAGAATCCAACCTGGTAAATACATACCCTGGAGTAAGTGTCTAATCGGGAAATCAGTTTTCTTTTAACATTACACAGTGAAACTGAAATATTGAAATGTTTCGATGGGGTATCCTGGTATTCCTAGTAATGCCTCTACCATTATCCAGATTCACAACTGTAACCGTATATCTCTTTGCCATCTTTCTAAATCCCTTTATATGTCTTTAGTCATTACCGTCTGCACACCCCTTTAGGCCAATTGGTTTTCTTCCTTTCCTACCGTTCGGCACCAGCCTATGGTTTGGAAGAAGACTATCCAATAAGCATAAAGGGTGTACTGTCCTAATCCTAGGAGCACTCGCAATGCGAGAGAAGGTGAAGATAAAAGACACCTGAATGTACTTTATTCCTATTTCTCCTGAACCAGAATCCATCCCCGAACTGGAACTAGTTCCTTTCGAGTTCGTATATAACCATACGATGGAGTATCCAATAAACTGTGGATCTTCGTAGTGATACGGAGTGTCCTGGAGAAATACAAAGGTGATTTAGGATTGGCGAAGAAATACTTGGTTTGGTCGTGAATATCAGTCGCAACTTACTTTGCCCTCTTACTAATCCCTTGCTTTGTCTTAACTTAATACCTTCTGTACACCGTTTAGGCTAACTGGTTTTCTTCATTCCCTACCGGTCGGCACCAGCCTATGGTTTGGAAGAAGACTATCCAATTTGCGTAATAGGTGTACTATCTCCTAAACCAAGGAGTACTCGTAATGAGAGAAGGTGAAAAGAAAAGACAACTGAATAATCCTATCCGTTTTCTCCAGAACCAGAAACCATCCTCGAAGTCCTTCGAGTTCGTATCTAACCATACGATGGTTTTGTCCAATGGAAGTGGACGTTCGTAGTAATACGGGGTGTCCTGGAGAAAAGGGTAAAAGTAGGAGTGGCAATGAGGTCTGCAACTCTGACAATCCAAAAGCCAGTGTTAAGAAGGTTCGGTCAACTTGGTCACTGAGTCATAGTCCAGGGTCGGGTCAATGGTCGCTGCCAAAGAGAGAGAGAAAAGAAACACTCAGCGTGCACTCTATCCTAGATCAGAATGGTTATCACTTTGTCTAATCTGGAAACCTCCCACTGTACCTCAAATTCTCCTCCAAACCTGAAAGAAGAATTAGTCGGGATCACCCGAGGAGTAAACCAACTCATCAGTGGGAATCGGGATCCAACTATCATCGCATGATAACGTGACGGAATCCACTCACGTCACCACACTCCAGAAGGTATGCGCATGCCTGGCAAGTTTCAGTTCTTTTGAAACTCCCGATGTGATTTTACCCCTAGGACCCAAGTGACCTTGACACAGTCAACAAATCAAAGAGTCCTAGTCAAGTTCAACCCGTCATTATCCTGGATTGCATTAAACCCACCCGTACGAGCCCTTGACACAGTCAACAAGGCCGCACGACTGTCCTAACCAATCCCATTAATATGCTGCAAACAAACACTACTTAGCTACCGCACACTACGCCTTGACACAGTCAACAAACGCAGCACGAATACTAAGTAATACTTGTAAGAAATGACGGAGGGCTACGGCTGGTTTTTGGCGAAAAACCTTTAGCGTAATGAACTTGATATCGTTGAAGGAACTGCATAGCCTTTTATAAAATATAGTGACGAAAACCTTTACTAAAGAGGTCACTCCCGGTGAAGGGATCTCGGCTCTTTCCCCGTAGAATGAGGTGCAGGATATTCCAACTGAATACCACGATGCAAAGCAAAAGTAATCGGCTATAGTGAAGTTAATGCCCTGACGCAAACTTTTGTCCAAGGGGTCACTCCCGGTGAAGGGATCTCGGCCCTTGCCTCGTCGACTGAGGAGCAGGATATTCCAAATGAATACCACGATGCAAAACAAAAGTGAACGTCCTTGCAATAACATCTTTTTGAAAAATGTTCCAACAACATCAGATAAGGTTTGTTTATCTTGCATTGATCCGAATCAATGCAGTCCCATCAATTGATCACACCACAAAGAACGAAAATATACCGACGTACGTATATGCCATCCGCATTCGCCACTGGGTCCCGTCATCACCCGTTAGGTTAGCTAACTAACGGCAGAGCGGGGACTGGACTAGCGCGGATGTAAAACATATACAACGTCTACTAATATATATACCAATATATAGTATTTCGCTCAAGGCGTGAATAGAATGCAACAACACAGAAATGTACAGCAACACAGAACAATACAGATATCTGGAAACCCCGGGTTTCACAGAGCCGCTGCTGAAACCCGACGTTCCCCTGGTCGTGTGGATAGCCTGTGCAATGAAATCCTAGACCCCTACGGGCGCGGCAAGTCACCCGCCAAAACCTGAAGCGAGGCAGCCCCCTTCAGCACCGTGAATGGACCACCCAGCACTTCACGGAATCCGGTAACTTGGGCACCCCTCCTGGGTCAACCTGTACCCCCTACGAGTGCGGCGAAAAGCCCGCCAATCCTGGACTGAAGCCCCCTCCGTCTCAATGCCCTGAGATGCGGGCCCGTTGCCCTCCAGAACCCGGCTATCCGTGCACCCCACCGCGGGGTAACCCTAGTACAGAAAGTAAAATATACATACACCGGGTACATCGACCGCAACCAGGTCGTGCCCCAAAATAATAATACAAACAGGCAGTGACGGCAGTCCACATGTCGGACGCTCGCCCCGCAATATCAAATGTGCATAATACAACAAAAACTGTACTAGCATTGCATCCAGGCTATCCCCCACGACCGATCCGCAACATCACAGCATAAACATAGAACATCAACGTGAAAGTCACGTTCGCAAATCCGTCTAACCGGGCTATAGCAGTTAGACGGGATTTACCGATCGAGTGACATTCACGGTCGCAGATATAATGTAAATACTGTGAAATAATGTGTTTCAAATATCCGATCGATCAAACAATTAACAAGCGGGCCCCAAACCAATACTGTAGCAGTTACAGAAAACCTGGGCCCAAATTTAATATCCCAAAACCCTCAAAATTAGCCCAAAAGCCCACTGTAAAATTTCCACAGTGTGAGCACAGTAGACTGCGGCGGAAGCGCGGCCCAAAGTGGGGTTTGGCCGCGCTTCCGCGGTCAACTGTACGACTGACACTGTCGAATTTTTACAGTGGTCTTAGAATTTCGTGCACATTATTTTTCTGTAACCTGAAAAATTTTTAGACACCAAAAAATTCCAACAGAAAACTGATGTGAACAAAATACGGTTTTTTGAGATTTTGGTCGATCGGATAAGTAAAACGCATTAGAACAAGCTAGGTAAGGTTAATGGCGTGGCTCTGATACCATGTTGCGCCACGGTAGCGCCCCGGCCGTCTTACTCGAGGCCAAAATGCGGAATAAAAAATTTTCCTTGCTCGGAAACCGGCGCTACCGCGGACAAAGAAAACCCGGATCGATAACCATTAACCTACACTAGCTAACAAGAGATGGGAAGAGAAGTATACCAAGAGATCCGGTCCTCCGGTCTTCTCATCATCGCCCCGATCTCCCGCGGAAAGTGTAGTCTCCATATCGTCGCCTCCTCGCCGGAAAGGGCACCACATCGCCTTCGTCTTTTACGGGCTCCCGCCTCAATACCGAGGCAACTCGAGCATGAAGCCGGCAACTCGACATGCTCAAGATCTGCTGTAGAATGTAGTGTAGAAGATGGTTGTCTCACTTGGGGTTTGTAGTTGCCATGATGGAGGAATCAAGGTGATATGAACTTGGGGATTTTTGAGGCAATGAAAAATGATATGAAACATTAATTTTCCCACACCCTCACCAAAAATGAAATGATCCATCATCCTCTAAAGAAGTGGCCGGCCAAGTCTATTATGGAATTGGTGAAGGAAAAAACCATACAAGGGAGGTGATGGTAGGAAGAATGAAGTGGTGACCACAACCAAAGTCAATGAAGACAACAACCATGCTTTTTCTCCATACCCTTTCCCATCACATAAAAGCAAGTATGGAGCAAAGAAAAAGAAGCCATCATAATCAATCTTTATGCAAAGAAACCCCCCCACAAAGTGTAATTTGCAAAACTGCAAATTACCCCCTCCATCGGAAAAGTCCGGCCGGGAAAGAACAAAGGAAAACCGGCCGGAACGGAATGCAAACTGGCAACTCCAGAAAACTGGTCCCGTAATAAATTACAAGAAAACCCCGATACTGTGCATACACACCTGCATCTGTATTCCGACCGGATACAAATGCAATGAGACAAAATCTACACTGTACTAAACTAGTACCGGCTTAAACCAAAGCCGGCTAGTAAAATCCGTTCGATCCTGATCCGTGCAATACCGCACGTATCTGATCGAACCCTGCCATATAACTATACGGCCACTAGTACAAAACTGTCCGATCCCGATCCGTGCAATACCGCACGTATCTGATCGGACCCTGCCATATCTCCATACGGCCTCTACAGCGTTTCGCCCGAAAGCTGAGTAACTGAAAGTGTGGTGGACTCTAAAGACTCGTCAATACTATGGCTGTGGATTTAACCACTGGCACGTCAGAGGTATAAGCCAATACGTGACGGGCCACCAGCTATTGACCAAAAGGGACGTCGATGAGGAAGCTCACCCCGACACCCTACTGAGCCTGTCAGTGACAATATCCGTACAGTCCGGTCCGTTCGTCTATGAGTATCGCATGGCGGGCCTAGGGGGTTGGTAAAAGTCAGACCCCCAAAAGCGGTACAAGTCGTGTCGGAGTGTAGCCCAGAACGCCCTGAGATACTACTGGAATACCTACCAGTAAATCTCCTGCCTCGGCCGAGGGCTTTGCGTAATGGCTCTCCTAGACACAGCGCGACCTCACCCCCAATACCGGGAGAGACGAACCCCTGAAGATCCGCTCACTGCCTCCATGTGGCTCGGGACTGTACCCAACTAAAACCTGTTTGCACGACTCCTTTGAGCCGTGGTAGGGTAGTAATCAAAGTACAGTGGGAACTCACACGAGACAAATGACGATCCTCAGGTCGATGAACTAACCTGTACACATGTCACCAGGGAACTGCTATCTGACGTCTGGTATAAGACCAACTGGCAGGTTCCCGGCGAGTCCTGTCCGGTGTACTCATAACCCAATGAGCACCTGTATACATCTTAGGTGAACCAACTGACACCAGTGGCTTGTGAGACCGGCCACCGCCCCTCGTCGGGGTCTCGACTGTATACACTAGTCTACTAATGGAGTATCGATGCCCAGTCTCGAAACTCCCACGACTAGGGACCTTTTAAGGATGTGCTTATAGACCCCAGCTCCCACGTATATGATCGCCATCATACTGCTGGTCGTCAAGCAAGAATCCTAGGGGCTCTATCAACGTGTAATAGCGACATGTCAGGTCACCTAAAGCAGTACACGATGATGAAGATAAACCAGATAGCATACTATCATCTCGAGTAAGACTGTCCTACCGGGATAGGTCCTCCCTCAATCATTGCAATCACGTGCCTGTGATCCAATAATTGACTCTGAGGGCACTATCTCCAACACTTTGCGTAATGGCTCTCTGACACAGCGCGATATCATCTCCCAATACCGGGAGAGACGAATCTTATCTAACCACTACTGCCTCCAAGTGCTCGGGACTGCACCCAACTGCTACCTGTTTGCACGACTCCTTTGAGCCGTGGTAGGGTAGCAATCTAAGAACAGTGGGACACACTTGAGGCGAAATAGCAGTGTCAAGTCTGCGGACTATGCTGTACTCATGTCATCTGGGAACTGTTAACTGACGACGGGTATAATACCAACCAACAGTTCCCCTGCGAGTCTTGTCCGGTGTACCCGTAACCTAACGAGCACCTGTATACTATCTCCAGTACGACGTACTGATGGCTGTGGGACAGACCATCTCCCCAATTGGGATGAGAAGCGTACACACTTAGTCTACTCCGGAATATCGATGCCCTATCTCGATAATCCAACGACTAGGGACCTGTATAGGATGTTGCTTACAGACTACCCAGCCTCCACTAGTGTGACTGCCATCACAACGCTGGTAATCAAGCAAAGATCCTATGAGCTCTACTAATATGTATAAGTGATACGTTACAAGAAACATATGCACATATTAAAGTAGACACACACCAAGTAGCATACTACCATTCTTAGCAAGACTGTATATACAACTGTGAATATCCCAAGCTTCCATTAAGTAATATACATACAAGTATGATACAATAATGGCCCCTAGGGCATATACACTAACAATCTCCCACTTGCACTAGGGCCATGAGTTGGCATATCGTAGACCTATCATCTTGAATAGCCTCTCGAACTGCATCTAAGGAAGGGCCTTTGTGAATGGATCAGCAATGTTATTCTCTGTCTCTACTCTTTTCACCTCGATCTCCCGGCGATCTACGATCTCCCTGATCAGGTGGTTCCGTCTTAAGATGTGTCTGGATTTCTGATGGGACCTGGGTTCCTTCGCTAAAGCTATAGCGCCGTTGTTGTCACAATACAGAGGTATTGGACCAACACTGGAAGGAACCACCTGAAGTTCTGTGAGGAGCTTCTTCATTCAGACAGCTTCTTTTGCGGCATCGCAAGCAGCTATGAACTCCGCTTCCATCGTTGAGTCAGCAACGGTCTCCTGCTTGGAACTCTTTCAACAGACCGCCCCTCCATTGAGGGTAAAGACATAACCCGACATGGATTTGGAGTCATCCTTGTCACTCTGGAAGCCGGAGTCGGCAAAGGCCTCCATCTGGAGGTCTTTTCCGCCATATACCAAGAACATCTCCTTAGTCCTCCTCAGGTACTTGAGAATGTTCTTTACTGCTATCCGGTGCTTCTCCCCTGGGTTTGCCTGATACCTGCTTACAACGCTCAATGCGTATGCTACATCCGGTCTGGTACATAACATCGCATACATTATAGAGCCTACCGCAGAAGCGTAGGGTATAATCGACATGCGATCCCTTTCCAAATCAGTCTTGGGAGACATCTCTTTGGAGAGGGTGATTCCGTGACAAGCCGGTAAGTTACCGCGCTTAGAATCATCCATACTGAATCTCTTCACTATGGTGTCTATGTACCTGGACTGTGAAAGTCCCAATATCCTCTTTGATCTATCATGATAGATCCGGATCCCCAGAATGTAGGTGGCATCACCCAGGTCTTTCATGGAGAATTTATGTGACAAGAATCTTTTGACTGACTGTAACATAGGAATATCATTTCCTATTAGGAGAATGTCATCCACGTACAAGACGAGTAATACTACAGCTCTCCCTACAATCTTACTGTATATGCATGGTTCATCTGGATTTTTGATAAAGTCAAATTCTTTGACAGCATCATCAAAACAGATGTTCCAACTCCGCGATGCCTGCTTTAGTCCATAAATGGACTTAAGCAGCTTGCATACTTTACCGCTGCTCTCACTCTGAATGAATCCCTCTGGCTGATCCATATAGACGCTCTCTTCCAAATTACCATTTAGAAAGGCCGTCTTTACGTCCATCTGCCAGATTTCATAATCGTGGATGGCAGCAATAGCAAGAAGGACCCGAATGGATTTCAGTATAGCCACTGGAGAAAAGGTTTCATCATAGTCCAAACCAGGTCTTTGACGGAAACCCTTTGCAACAAGTCTAGCTTTATAAGTTTCAACCTGTCTATCTACACCAATCTTCTTTTTGAAGATCCATTTGCATCCTACGGGTTTTACCCCATCTGGAGAAAAGTCCAAAGTCCATACTTTGTTAGTGTACATGGACTCCATTTCGGCCCGCATTGCATCCAGCCATTTTACCGAGTCGCCACTCTGAATGGCTTGCTGGAAGCTAGTAGGCTCATCATAGTCAATAGTGCAATCCTCTCTATCCCCGTCTATGAGAAAACTGTAGTATCTCTCGGGCGGATGAGATTGCCTACTACTCCTGCGGAGTGGCGTTGGGATGTCCTGTTCTCCTGAACCTTCTTGTTCCACCAAGGTTTCAGTAATAGCTTGTGGTTCTGGAATTTCTTCCAGTTCTACTGTGCTCCTACTCTTCTGATTTTCTAAAAATTCAGCTTCTAAGAAGTGGGCATGACGAGAAACAAAAAGCTTTTGTTCCTCTGCGTAATAGAAGTAATACCCCTTGGAGTTCTTTGGATATCCTACAAACTTACACTGTACTGAGCGTGCCTCGAGCTTGTCCGCATGCTGCCTTTTTACAAAAGCTGGACATCCCCATGTCTTCAGGTACTGAAGATAAGGTTTCTTTCCACTCCGTATCTGATATGGTGTGGTAGGCACAGTTTTGGTAGGAACTTTGTTCAAAAGATATGCAGCTGATTCTAGTGCATATCCCCAGAAGGATCGCGGTAACTCAGCCTTACTCATCATGGAACGAACCATATCCAATAGAGTTCGATTCCTCCTTTCTGATACACCATTGTGTTGTGGTGTGTATGGAGGAGTAAGCTGAGAGAGAATTCCATTCTCTTTTAGGTAACCCAGGAACTCGGCACTTAAGTATTCACCACCTCGATCAGATCTCAGTGTCTTGATACTTTTGCCTTTTTGGTTTTCTACTTCATTCTTGTATTCCTGGAATTTCTCAAAGGCCTCGGATTTATGTTTCATCAAGAACACATGTCCATACCTAGAGAAATCATCCGTAAAAGTGATGAAGTAGGAATAACCACCTCTCGCATGTATAGACATTGGACCGCATACGTCACTGTGTATGAGTTCCAAGAGCTCTCTTGCTCTTACTCCGTGTCAGTAAACGGAGTCTTGGTCATCTTTCCTATGAGACAAGATTCACAAGTAGTATAAGATTGATATTCGAACGGATTCAAATATCCTTCTCTATGTAACTTAGTCAACCTTCTTTCATTGATATGACCTAGTCTACAATGCCATAAGAAAGCCTGATTTAATTCTGGAGACTTTCTTTTAAGTGTATTCTGAACATTGAAAACCTGAGCTTGACTTAATACGTATATACCGTTATCTAATGTACCTGACCCAATCAGAACTTGATTTAGGTGGATGTATACTACATCGCTTTCGAATGTAAAATTATATCCCTCTCTTGAAAGTGAGGACACTGATATGATATTACAAGTCATACTAGGTACATACAGACAGTTAAGTAAAATCAATATCTGCCCACTTGTCAAACCTAGGCGATATTCTCCCACGGATTCAGCATCCACGCTCATTCTGTTTGCAACTCTGAGAGACCAATCACCTACCATTATAACTCTACGGTTTCTCAAAGCATGTAATGAATTACAGATATGAGATCCTGCTCCGGTATCTAGTACCCAGGAAGTAGAGTTAATTGACTAACAGTTCTCTATTACTAACACACTTGAGGCTGAAGCCACAACATGCTTCGTATCCTGGCTACTGGCTTCTAAAGCCCTGCAATCTTTCTGCCTATGCCCAATTCCATAACAATAGGAACGCCCTTCTTTTACTATTTCCAGTCCCGAAACTTTTGCCTTTCTCTTTTCTTCTACTTCCCTGGTTTCCTTCAGGGTAGAAGGTAGAGACTGTAGAACCAAGTCAGTATCTGACCTGTTTCCCAACGTGGTTTCCAGGTCCTGGAGCTTATTAATATAGCTAGTCATTGTAAGGACGTTGTCCCCTACAGATGACCCGATAGCCAACCTCGTTTGAATTAATTCGGTCGAGGTCTCATATCTTGCGATATGAGATTGCTCTCCATATAAATCTTTGTTATGGAGAAAGATGGAATCTGAGTCCATCTTCTCGTGCTGCTTCTGGCATACACCATCAACTGAAGCTAACACGAGGCATTTGGCTTTCGCTTTATCCTTTTCCCTTGTCTGGCGGATATTTATATCCGTGACGGTGGAAACTGGACCTGGGACGGCGGGATCTTGAGTAGTAATAGGATGGTCCAGCTTGTCATAGGCAATGGACATCTGGACAGACCTTTGCCAGTCATATAAGTCAGATTTAGTCAATTTGTTATCTAGATGTAACCTATGTGTGGTCACAAGGTCGCTGCAATTTTTAAGAGAGAGAGAGAGAAGAATTAGCATGATGCTCTTGCAAGTTTAGATTGGTTTTAAGTTTATCTAAACAGGATGGCTCCCACTGTCTCTCGAATCCTTCCTCAAACCATAAAAGAAGAATTAGCCAGGACAATTCTCACCGTACAATACTTGCTTAACTGTTCAGCCAGGCCAGTGTCGATACTTCGAGGGAGGTTTTCCAACGCTTTCGCGAAGTTCCTTAATTAAATAACCTCTTTTCTCTGGGGGCGTAACCCCGCTGACACCTTTCTAGGCACCTACTTGGTTTATAACATTGATCGTTAAGTGACGAATCTCCTGATAAGTAGTATATACTCACAGTAGGATCGGGATCCAAAATATCATCGTATGATAATGTTGAAGGAATCCTACCAACATTCATCAAACTCCAAAATGGTATGCATCTCTCTGCAAATTTCAGTTTCTTTAGAAATTCCCGATGTGGATTTTTGCCCCATGCTCTTATGACCTTGACGAAAGCCAACAAATCATAAGTCACATGTCAAGTTCTGCCCATCATTATCTAGTTAATTTGAACCCACCCGTACATACCCTTGACGAAGGCCAACAAGGTAATACGACTGTCCCAAACCAACACATCTATCTATACACCAAATGAATACCCCAGCAGCTACCAAACACTATGCCTTGACGAAGGCCAACAAATATAGCTTGAATACTACTGACCATTCATAAGAAATGACGGAGGGCTACGAATGGTTTTGGCAAAACCGTGAACGTAGTGAACTTGATTTAATCGAAGGAACCTGATACTTTTTAAAAGGAGTGGTTAAAGCTCCGCAATTAAAAATTCTAATCTTTTTAAAATAACCGAGTGATTTCTTTTAAATTTGTTCCAACGACTTAACTTTAGTTTATTTTCTTTGCATTATAATAATGCGTCCCATCATTTATCCTATCATTGCAGAAAACAACGAAAATATCACGTCCTCTTATGCCATCCGCATTCGCCACTGGGTCCCGTCATCACCCGTTAGGTTACTTAACTAATGACAGAGCGGGGGCTGGGCTAGCGCGGGTGTAAAACATAAGTGACGTCTAATAGCTATCATATATAGATATTGTACATTCGTCAGACGCAATAATAAGCATTCCAGATCACAGATGAACTTTATTGGATTTACTAGCAATCTGCATTTGCTTTGAGCCTGCAATAAAAGACGGATTACACAGTTGTGATGAATAGCCATTATCCCACCCTAGACCCCTACGGGTACGGCAAACTATCCGTCAAGTATCCGAAGTGAAGCGGTCTCCCTCAACAACGTGAGTAGGCCACTAAACACTTCGACGTACCCGGTAGTTTGTGTACCCCACCTTGGGTCTATCCTAGGAGCAAAAACAGTAAAAAAGAAATAATACAACGGTGGCTACAACCGCAACCTGGATGTACCCCGCAAAAGAATATTACATTAAATTACAGTTACATCGAATGAATGAATATTAAACCCATCTCAAAACCCCGGCTAATCATCACAACAGTCCAATACAGTTCATATACACAAACAGTAAACATTTCAGAAATATGCAACCCCCTGCCAACCGACATACTAGCAGTTAGGGGAGGTTTACGAACACATTAAACATTACAGATACAAACCCAATTAGCAAATATCTTAGAACATCGATCGAATACCATATTCTGTGTCTACCCCAGAAGTAAACCTGCACTGAAGCAACCTGGGTAGAAACAGAGCATACAGGAAACCAAAACACCAATAAATATGAATAATAGAGCAAATCCGAGTCAACTCGGCGTTGACTCGACGGCGGATCCGCGGCCAAAAGCACCTTCTTGCCGCGGATCCACGGCCGTCTTGCCGAGTTAGGGGCTCGTATTTTCCCAGTATTCTTATATTTCCCTGCTGTGAATTTTAAGGCATATCAAATAATTTTTCAGACATGTTTAAAATTAACAGAAACTTAGGGATCCCGGGGTTTCGTTTTCGTGTTTTCCGTCGATTGAACTTCTAATTAGTTGCTAAGAAGCTAGTAATAGTTTAGTTGGCTCTGATACCACTGTAAGTCCATGTCACGCACCCCATGAACTTGCGGGGAGGCGGAATATATGAAAAACGATTATCAAAACTTCATAACACGGACTTGAGCGCATGAATCGTTATCTAAACCATTGCTAACTATCAACTAGATGTTTAACTACTCGGATTCGAAGTTATACCTCACGTTACATGTCCTTCGGGTCTTCATCGCGGTCCTCCACTCCTCATAGGCTCCTTGGAACATCGGCACCTCAACGGCCTCCTCGAATCAAAGACGATCCACCCGAAAGCTCCTACGCCAAGCTTGATCTCAAACTTGAGATAACTAGGTTGCTTAAAGTGATAATCTAAGCTACCTAGGGGATATAGAGTGAGGTTATGGATGTATTAGTCTAGCTAACCCTTGATCTCAACACATGAGAGGTTAGGGTTAGGGTTTGAAGAGAGAGTGAGCTTGAGGAGAGAGAAGGTGAAGATGAGAATGAAATGAGATAATGACCTTATCATAATATATATGAAGCATTATTATTTATCCAAAAATCAAATAATAGAATTAACAACCATGCTTCATAAATATCTATGAGTGATTCATCTCCATGAGTCATTAAGCATTTATGATGAATTAATGATTTGGATGAATCACACAAATGAGTTACTAATCTCATTTAATGCAATGCCACCTTAACCCCTTAGTCACCACTCTTCTAGAAGCTTCCCGACAAATTACGAGAACGCCCCTCCAATCCGTGAAAACACGGAAAAACTTTAGACTGTATAAATCCAGTAACCCGATACTAGAATCTGGCTTAAACCAAAGCCGACTAATAAAAACTGTCCGAAAAAGTCATACGTGCGTAAACACATGTATGCGTCCGAACCCTTGTCGTAAAATCATACGACCTCTATATCGTTTCGCCTGGAGCAGGGAAACTCTCTGTGTGGGACTCTAAAGACTCGACACTACGCTGGCAGTGGGTTTAACCAAAGACCGCAAACGGCACTAGCTGTACGTAACGGTCCCCAGGTAGATGTCAATAAGAAGGCCGATGAGGAAACTCATCCGTACTCCCACTGAGCCTGATGTGATAATCTCCGTACAGTCCGGTCTTTTCGTCTAAGACTATCACATATTAAGCCCAGGGGGCGGCAAGCGTCAGTCCCCTAATAGCTGTATAAGTCGTGTCGGAGCGAAGCCCATTACACCCTGAGAAGCTACTGGAACCTACCAGTATATCTCGCTTGCCCTGGCCAGGGACTTTGTGTAATGGCTCTCTGACACAGCGCGATATCATCTCCCAATACCGGGAGAGACGAATCCTATCTAACCACTACTGCCTCCAAGTGCTCGGTACTGCACCCAACTGCTACCTGTTTGCACGACTCCTTTGAGCCGTGGTAGGGTAGCAATCTAAGAACAGTGGGACACACTTGAGGCGAAGTAGCAGTGTCAAGTTGCGGACTATGCTGTACTCATGTCATCTGGGAACTGTTAACTGACGACGTGTATAATACCAACCAACAGTTCCCCTGCGAGTCCTGTCCGGTGTACCCATAACCTAACGAGCACCTGTATACTATCTCCAGTACGACGTACTAATGGCTGTGGGACAGACCATCTCCCCAACTGGGATGAGAAGTGTACACACTTAGTCTACTCCGGAATATCGATGCCCTATCTCGATAATCCAACGACTAGGAACCTGTATAGGATATTGCTTACAGACTACCCAGCCCTTACTAGTGTGACTGCCATCACAACGCTAGTAATCAAGCAAAGATCCTATGGGCTCTACTAATATGTATAAGTGATACGTTACAAGAAACATATGCACATATTAAAGTAGACACAAACCAAGTAGCATACTACCATTCATAACAAGACTGTATATACAACTGTGAATATCCCAAGCTTTCATTAAGTAATATACATACAAGTATGATACAATAATGGCCCTTAGGGCATATACACTAACAGCCCCTTGGCGAGGGCTTTGATCCTTGGCGGTTGTGGTAGAAAGCTACCAGTCTAGGATAGCCGAGCAAGGACTCGACTACCTCTGGGAGGACTTGGTTCCTTACGGTTTGGGGGGGCTGTAAGAAGCCAACTAAGGATGACCGAGCAGGGTAGCTGCCCGGTTGCCTCTTGCGAGGGCTTTGATCCTCAGCGTTAGAGGGGCCGTAGGAGGTCGGCCGAGGATATCCGGGCAGTGAGGCTGCACGGTTGCCTCTTGGCGAGAGCTTTGATCTCTAGCGTCGTGGGTAGGCAACTACCAGCCTTGGGAGACCGAGCGGGGTAGCCGGTCGGGTGCCTCTTGCGAAGGCTTCGATCCCTGGCGTCATGGGTAGGGAGCTACCAGCCAGAGATGACCGAGCAGGGTAACTGCTCGGTTGCCTCTTGTGAGGGCTTTGATCCTTCAGGATGGGGACCGAGCAGGGTTACTGCCCAGTGCCTCTTGGCGAGGACTTTGATCCCTGTCGGTTGTGGTAAGAAGCTACTAGCCGAGGATAGCCGAGCAAGGACTCGACTGCCTCTGGGAGGACTTTGTTCCTTAGCGCGGGAGGGGCTGTAAGAAGCCTACCAAGGACCCTTGGCCGGGCAGGGTTACTGCCCGGTGCCTCTCGGCGAGGGCTTTTGTCCTGAAGAATAGCCGAGCGAGGGATCCTCGGGCTCGACTGCCTCTGGGAAGGCTTTTTAATCCCTGGCGTTGCGGTAGGGAAGCTGCCCGCCAGGGATAGCCGAGCAGGGAAGCTACTCGGCTGCCTCTATGGAGGGCTTGGATCCTTAGCGCTGGAGGGGTCGTATGAGGCCTGCTGAGGATATCCGGGCAGTGAAGCTGCGCGGTTGCCTCTTAGGTGAGGGCTTTGGATTGCAAAGACAGGACCCTACTTGCAATGTCTCAACGTTTCTTCATTCGAACGGAAAAGATTTTAGCAAGCGTTTACATCGTCCTTGTGAAAGGAGGGGTTCACACTTGTTGGCCTTGGCCTCATTGGTATAGCTTGAGCTTCTCGGCGTTGTAAGGCCGCAGGAGCTTGCGTCCGTCTGCATTTTGCAGGTGGTAGGCCCCACCGGGGAGTACCTCAGAGACGAGGAAGGGGCCATCCCACCTCGGGGAGAACTTGTGTAGCTTGCCTTGACCAATGAACTCGTTTCGCCATAGGACCAGATCCCCGGTCCGGAAGGAACGGTGCCTGATCCGGGTGTTGTAGTATCGGGCCGTTTGCTGTTGATAGGCGGCAGCCCTGATCTGAGCCCGGTCTCTCTTCTCCAACAAGATGTCTAGGTTGTCCGTAGTGCCGAGGTGTTCGCATCATCGTCGAAGTGCTCGACCCGATGACCGGGTAGCCCGATCTCCATTGGGACCATTGCCTCGGTCCCATAGCAGAGACTGAAAGGGGTTTCTCCGGTGGGGGTCTTCTTTGACGCGCGCAGGGCCCATAAGACCCGGGGCAGTTCTTCGACCCAACCGCCCTGTCACCCTTCCAGGAGGGTCCGGAGACCTCGGAGGACGTCTCGGTTAGCTACTTCGGCCTGCCCGTTGCATTAGGGATGCGCGACCGTGGCGAATTTCATGAGGATGTGGTATTCTTTACAGAAGTCCTTTATTTTCTCGTTCTCGAAGTTCGTCCCGTGGTCGGTGATGATACATCTCGGGATGCCGAACCGGAATATCAGGTTGTTTTGCAAGAACTTGATCGTTGTGGTGGCGTCCGGTTTCCTGATGGGGACGGCCTCGATCCATTTGGTGAAGTAGTCCACCGCGATGAGGACGTATTTGTGCCCGCCTTTGCCGGTGGAGAACTGGCCGATCATGTCCAATCCCCACTGGGCGAACGGCCATGGAGACGTTAGGACGGTCAGCTCGGTGGTGGGGAGGCGAGGGATGTTGCCGTGGAGCTGACAACTCTTGCATCTCCTGACTAGCTTCTGGGCGTCCCCATGAATAGTGGGCCAGTAGTACCCCTGGAGCAATGCCTTTTGGACCAAGGTTCGGGCCTCTTGGTGCACACCGCCGACCCCCTCATGGATTTCCCGGAGGACGTAGTCGGCTTCATGGGGGTCGACGCATCGGAGCAGGGGCTGAGTGAAGGACTTCTTATAAAGGTTCCCATTGCTCCGGATGAAGTGGCGGGCTTTGGCCCTGAGACGGCGGGCGGCTTCCCGATCTTCGGGGAGCGTACCGTCCTTCAGGAATTCCATGAAGGGCCTCCTCCAATCTTGGTCGCCTTCCTGCGCCATATATACGTGGAGTGTTGCCGCTCCGTCTTCTACGCTGGGCTGATGCAAGGTCTCGAAGAGGATAGACCGCTTATTGTTGGTCAAGTATGACGAAGCCGGCTTGCTCAGGGCGTCGTCTTGGGCATTCAGCTGCCTGGGTATTTGTTCTACCTGGACCTCATCAAAGTTCTTCCGGAGTTTCCTCACTTCGTCAAGGTACTTCATCATCAGAGGTTCTCGAGCTTCAAAGCGGCCAATCACTTGACTGACGACCAAGGCAGAGTCTGTTGGGGTAAAAATTTACACCCCGGTTGACCGAGTCAAAGTCAAGGTCAATCCCCAAGCTAGGTGGGCCCAAGCCCAGGTCAAGCGGGCCCATGCCCAAGTCGAGCCGCGACCAGCCTCCCCATTCCAACAACAAAATCCTGTAATAAATAATTTTTATGTAATTTTTTATACATGAATATATGCAAAATGAGCATAAATCCAATATTTTGTAAGCCCATGGCTTATGTGCAAAAATGAAATGGCACATGAGCCATGGGATAGGCAAAATGCCATTTTGTAAAGCCCAAGGGGCTATATGTAAATATGTAAGCCTATAAAAGGCAACATGATGATGAATAAAAAAACACTTTTCATTCTCTCAAAAACCTAGGGTTTGTACCTCTTTCCTCTTTCTGAAGGTTTCAAGCCTTTTTCTTTCTTTTTGAATCAAATCAAGGGTTTTACTCTTCCTTTTTCAAAACTAAATAGTTTTTAACCACAAAACCCATAAAGGGGAACTTGGATCTACCATCAGCTCTAAAAAAGAAGAGATTTTTAAAATCTCATATCTCTTGATCTTCAAGATTCAGCCAACAGAGGAGGAGGAAGAAGAACCCCTTCATCAGCTTCAAAACATCCTAGGAGTTTAACTCCATATATATATATATATATATATATATATATATATATATATAATAGACATTTCCTTTCTGAAGCATAGCTTCTGGTTCTGGGACTAAAAGCCCCCATTTTTCTCGCCGGCGCCAAAGCGCTCGAGCGCTAAGCGCCCACGTACCGACGCGTGGCGCGCTTGCGCCACAGCGCCCTGCGCTCGAGCGCAAAGCGCCCATGTGCCGACACGTGGCGCGCCTGCGCTCAAGCGCACTGCGCCCGAGCGCAAGGCGCCCACGTGCCGACACGTGGCGCGCCTGCGCTCGAGCGGACTGCGCCCGAGCGCAAGGCGCCCACATGCCGACACGTGGCGCGCCTGCGCTCGAGCGGACTGCGCCCGAGCGCAAGGCGCCCACATGCCGACACGTGGCGCGCCTGCGCTCGGGCGCAGGCGCGCCACGGCGCTCTGCCCCCGAGCGCAGGCGCGCCACGGCGCTCTGCGCCCGAGCGCACGGCGTCCACGTGCCGACACGTGGCGCGCCTGCGCTCGAGCGGCCAGCGCTCATGCGCAAAGCGCCCACGTGTCGACGCGTGGCGCGCTTGCGCCTGAGCGTACAACACTTAAGCGCACAGCGTTCAAGGCGCTGGCCCCAAGCATCCCTTGGATGCCTTTTCTCCCTCTTTTTATGTACATACATATACATATACATATGTATACATATATGCACACACACGTGCTCCACGACACTGTCCCGTAAAAACTCTGTGTGGCTCCCGATATATCCAAAACCCCCTTTTAAAACACAACACACGCACACCGCACATTGAGTTCGCATGACCAGTTTAACCCGTTAATCGGAGGTTCCCTCGCCCCAAAGGCGAGGGGTAATTAACGGCAGCTTAGTCCGCGGCTGCTGGAGATTCGGATCCCCACAATCATTAAACCCCGGCCTACCCTAGGCAGGGGGAATCTGTAGTACGCCTGACAAGTGCGTGCGTATTCCCATCTCAATAGGGTAACGAAAAACACCCTATAGATTTTGGCACGCCCGGTGGGACCAATCTCTCCTCTCATATTTTGGGTTAAACGTTCATGCGAACTCAATGAATTTACATGTCTATATTTATACTAAAATAATGCTCTTTCAAGCAGGTTTTCAAGCAATCGCCTTTCAACAATGTCTCCAATGATGAACTCAGCTCCCATCTCTTACACGATGAAGATGGACTCCAGGACGGTCCTCCCGGCCAGTCTTGGACGACAGTGGGAGGAGCCGCTACTACCGTTCGGCTCTATTCTGTTCGTGCCCGCTAATGCCATTCCCGCTCCTCAAGCTCCTGCAACAGACAGACCGGTCTCGAAAGGAAAGAGACCAAATGTGGTGATCTCGAAGGCGCCCCAACCTAAACGCAAGTCGGTGTCTGAACGACTTTCCTTGGCCCCAACTGGGGGCAAGGACATCAATACCAACAAAGCTACAACGTGTCTTGAGCAATCTCCAGCGGCGCCTCCGATAACTGCTCGATTGGGTGTCTTCTCAAGCCTCCCCAACACTCAGCCTATGGTGGCTCCCCGAAGAGCAGAAGCCTGCCTAGCGCTTAAGGCAGAGAAGCTGAGGCAGAAGCGGCTCAGATATAGAGCCAATAAAAGGGCTAGGGCTCTGGCCATGTTAAAATTTATGAATTTCCAAAGCCTGGACCGCTCCGCGAAACCAGCTGCCAGTGATGAAAGAATGGCTGAATGTGTTATCCACACTGTCTACATGGCCGGATATGAAGAAACGAACCCTCCTCTTCTTCACAGCCATGGTGATGATATGGTTGACGCTACCCAGCATCGGCTCGATCTAAATGATGAAGAGCCCGCTCAGGCCGATAAGCCAGAAGAGCCTGTGGTTCCTGCGGAATTGAGCTCAGGCAATAAAGATTACCCAGTTGTCATAGCCGAAACTACAGAACAAGCATTATTCCAATAGCTTCAAAGGCAATTTCAGGACAGGGATGAGAAGATGGACGAGGTCTATTCCAAAGTTGACGAGCTGGAAAACGTCGTGGCAGATCTCGCGACCCAAGTCGCCCGATCGCAATTACAGCAGAATCAAATTTTGGTCCATGAGCCAGGGATTGATACCCGGAGGCAGCCAACTGATACCCCCTTCAACCTAAGGGCGGAGCGCCTTATGGGAAAACGGCCGCAATCAGCCTCCAATCCCTCCGACACATACACGGGGGGGGGATCGCCTCTGAAAGAGAAACTGGAGAAAGTCTATCCCTTCAAAAGGGAAAAAGTCCACAAGATATTCAGGGACGCCCTAAGAAACGGTCTACAACTGCCAGAATCAAAGAGACCGCAAGAAGTGAATATGACCGATGACCCAGAATATTGCCCCTATCACAGGGTGATAGGTCATGCCATTGAGGACTGCTTCGTCTTCAAAGATTGGGTCGAAAGGCAATACAAGACGGGAGAGATAGAACTGTCTAAAGGCGCGTTAGCAAACAGTCAAGCTACGACCGCCGATTTCATGCAAATGGAGACCGAAGCCTTTCGGGAACCTAATCCTCCCAGACATGTGCCATTATCTGAAAAGGGCGAACCAAAGACCAATCGGCCTCGAGGACCAGCATCAGTAAAGGCACCTACTCCAATGGAGAGAAAGAAGAAGGTATACTCTTTCAGGAGGGATGAAGTCCGCAAAATATTCATAGACGCCTTGAACAACGGTCTGCAACTGCCTGTTCCAAAGAGGCCACAGGAAATGAACATGACTGGCAATCCCGTATACTGCCCATATCATAGAGTGGTGGGTCATACCATCAAAGACTGCTATATTTTCAAAGATTGGGCAGAGGACCAATATAAGCTTGGAAAAACCTCACAATCCTCGGATGTATCGGCAAGCCACAGAGTTAGGTCATCAACACAGCTCCGCCAAGATCAAAGTTCAAGAAGCTGGGATAAGCAAAAAGGACCACCGCATCGTTAAACTGGGAACACCCGCTGACCACCACGTCGTTAAACTGGGAATGACAGACCACCAAGTCTTTAAACTGGGAATAATCGACCACTACGTCATTAAACTGGGAATAATCGACCTCTAAGTCGTTAAACTGGGAATGTAAATATATATATATATATATATATATATATATATATGTAAATAAACAAAAAAATGTGTAAATAAAAGAAAAATAAA
This sequence comes from Agapanthus africanus, assembly GCA_030015575.1. Taxonomy (NCBI): domain Eukaryota; kingdom Viridiplantae; phylum Streptophyta; class Magnoliopsida; order Asparagales; family Amaryllidaceae; genus Agapanthus; species Agapanthus africanus. The sequence continues at coordinate 438,310,098 of CM057338.1, forward strand.
GAAAAGCCGAAATGATGGGGCAACTCGCAATAAAAATTAGCGAGTAAAATAAAGATGAAATAAATCCGAAATGATGGGGCAACCGCGAATAAAAGCCGAAATGATAGGGCAATCGCGACCTTCGCGATAAGAAAAGCTGAAATGATAGAGCAATCGCGGTAAAACAAAAACAAAAAAACAAACAAAATAGCGGCGAATGATGAGTCGCTCCTGGTACCATATTCCAGTGCAGCGATGCAGACGCCAACCAAAATCCAATTTCTCAAAATTCTCCCGGCCCTACGGCCAGTCCCCAAATTGACTACCGTATACAATCCACGGGCTTAAATGATTCTCACCGTGCCCATGCCCCACCGCAATCACCAGTTACGCGGCCGGTCTTCGCCCTAGGAATTATGCTCCATTGGGAAGACCCATTCATGTGTCCTCACGATACATGAGGAGAACAAACCTTCATGGGATCCTTACGACTCACAAAGGAAAAACACACTTGGGAGTCCTCACGACTCCTAACGAGAAAATACACCTGCGGGATCCTTACGACTCGTAGGGAGAAAATGCTTTTATGGGACCCTCACGGCCTATAAAATTGAAAAGCCTTAGGTGATAGTGATTTAAACCTGTCTCCTAAGCCATCGCTCCCCAATCCCCAAATGGCGAATGATGAGTCGCTCCTGGTACCATATTCCAGTGCAGCGATGCAGACGCCAACCAAACCCAAACCCCAAGTGGCGAATGATGAGTCGCTCCTGGTACCATATTCCAGTGTAGCGATGCAGACGCCAACCAAATTCCAAAATCCCAATCCCTAAATGGCGAATGATGAGTCGCTCCTGGTACCATATTCCAGTGCAGCGATGCAGACGCCAACCAAATTCCAAATCCAAATCCCTAAGTAGCGAATGATGAGTCGCTCCTGGTACCACATTCCAGTGCAGCGATGCAGACGCCAACAAAATTCTAAATCCCATGTCCCAACGGCGAATGATGAGTCGCTTCTGGTACCATATTCCAGTGCAGCGATGCAGACGCCAACCAAATTCCAAATCTCATACCCCGATGGCGAATGATGAGTCGCTCCTGGTACCATATTCCAGTGCAGCAATGCAGACGCCAACAAAGTCCCGAAATTTTTCCGGCCCTACGGTCTGGATCATATATCCTGCAAAACCGTATACAATCCACGGGCGTAAACAATCCCAATCTCTCCCAAGTCCTACCGGTGAGACCATATTCAAAGTCCCACCAAAAATAAAGAAAAAATAAATAAAATAAAAATAAAAATAAAAAAATGGTATGTCCACAAGCAAAATGGGCACAGATGAAAACCCGAAAGGGCTCCGTGAGTAAAAACAGCAGGACTGCCGGCGAGTTTGTGAAAACCCGAAAGGGCGCAAACTCGTGAGAAAAAAAGAGAGGAAATGCACTCGCAAAGTCCTCTCGACTTTGTGAGGAGAAAATTCCCGCGTGAGATCCTTACGACTCACAAAGGAACCACACACTTAGGAGTCTCTACGACTCCTAAGGAGAAAAAACACCTATGAGATCCTTTCGACTCGTAGGGAGAAAATACTTTTATGGGACCCTTACAGCCCATAAAATCGAAAAGCCTTAGGTGATAGGGATCTAAACTTGTCTCCTAAGCCACCAATTCCTAAATCCTTCCGGGGCAAATGATGAGTTGCTCCTGGCATTATTCCAGTGCAGCAATGCAGATGCCAAACTAAAAACCAATTCCCAAATCCTTCCGGGTCTAATGATGAGTTGCTCCCGGCATTATTCCAGTGCAGCAATGCAGATGCCAAAGCAAAACCAATCCCCAAATCCTCTCAAAGACAGATGACGATTCGCTCCTGGTACCATATTCCAGTATAGCGATGCTGATGTCAACTCAAATCAAACAAATCAAATCAACAATCTCTGCGGCGGAATCATGCTTCGTCCCAGAATTTACCCCGTGTCGAAATCATGCTTCGCCTCGGGTGTATCTGCCTTCCATGTCGGAATTATGCTTCGACTCGGAATCAGACAACGACACTCCATGCCGGGGAAACGTCAAGCAGACACTCCGTGCCGGGGACACGTCAACAAGCGACACTCTGCATCGGGGAAACGTCCAACACAGACACTCCGCATCAGGGAAACGTCCAACAGCGACACTCCGTGCCGGGGAAACGTCAAGCAGACACTCCGTGCCGGTGACACATTAACAAGCGACACTCTGCATTGGGGAAACGTCCAACACAGACACTCCGCATCAGGGAAACGTCCGACAACGACACTCCGTGCCGGGGAAACGTCAAGCAGACACTCCGTGCCGGGGATACGTCAACAAGCAACACTCTGCATCGGGGAAACGTCCAACACAGACACTCCGTGTCAGGGAAACGTCCAACAGCGACACTCTGTGCCGGGGAAACGTCAAGCAGACACTCCGTGCCGGGGAAACGTCAACAAGCGACACTCTGCATCGGGGAAACGTCCAACACAGACACTCCGCATCAGGGAAACGTCTAATAGCGACACTCCGTACCGGGGAAATGTCAAGCAGACACTCCGTGCCGGGGACACGTCAACAAGTGACACTCTGCATCGGGGAAACGTCCAACACAGACACTCCGCATCAGGGAAACGTCCGACAACGACACTCTGTGCCGGGGAAACGTTAAGCAGACACTCCGTGCCGGGGACACGTCAACAAGCGACACTTTGCATCGGGGAAACGTCCAACACAGACAATCCGCAACAGGGAAAAATGACACTCCGTGCTGGGGAAACGTCAAGCAGACACTCCGTGCCGGGGACACGTCAACAAGCGACACTCTGCTTCGGGGAAACGTCCAACACAGACACTCCGTCAGGGAAACGTCCAACAGCAACACTCCATACCGGGGAAATGTCAAGCAGACACTCCGTGCCGGGGACACGTCAACAAGCGACACTCTGCATCGGGGAAAAGTCCAACACAGAAAATCCGCATCAGGGAAACGTCCGACAATGACACTCCGTGCTGGGGAAACGTCAAGCAGACACTCCGTGCCGGGGACACGTCAACAAACGACACTCCGCATTGGGGAAACGTCCAACACAGACACTCCACATCAGGGAAACGTCCAACAGCAACACTCCATACCGGGGAAACGTCAAGCAGACACTCCGTGCCGGGGACACGTCAACAAGCGACACTCTGCATCGGGGAAACGTCCAACACAGACACTCCACATCAGGGAAACGTCCGACAACGACACTCCGTGCCGGGGAAACGTCAAGCAGACACTCCGTGCCGGGGACACGTCAACAAGCGACACTCTGCATCGGGGAAACGTCCAACACAGACACTCCGCATCAGGGAAACGTCCAACAGCGACACTCTGTGCCGGGGAAACGTCAAGCAGACACTCCGTACCGGGGACACGTCAACAAGCGACACTCTGCATCGGGGAAACGTCCAACACAGACACTCCGCATCAGGGAAACGTCTAACGGCGACACTCCGTACCGGGGAAACGTCAAGCAGACACTCCGTGCCGGGGATACGTCAACAAGCGACACTCTGCATCGGGGAAACGCCCAATACAGACACTCCGCATCAGGGAAACATCCAACAGCGACACTCCGTGCCGGGGAAACGTCAAGCAGACACTCCGTGCCGGGGACACGTCAATAAGCGACACTCTGCATCGGGGAAATATCCTACACAGACACTCCGCATCAGGGAAACGTCGACCAGTGACACTCCACGCCGGGGGCATATCTACCAAATTACTCTGGGCCAGAGAAACGTCTATCACAGACACTTCATCCCGGAGACGCGTCAAGAATCGACCGTCCATGTCGTAAAAAGGGCAGAGCATCCCAAAAAGTGGGGCCCAAAGCAAGTCGCCTCCACGTGAAAGAAGATACATCAATTTCATGAACACGACCCACATATACCGTGTGCATTTATTGATGGGGGGCAATTTGTTGGGGTAAAAATTTATGCCCCGGTTGACCGAGTCAAAGTCAAGGTCAATCCCCAAGCTAGGTGGGCCCAAGCCCAGGTCAAGCGGGCCCATGCCCAAGTCGAGCCCGCGGCCAGCCTTCCCATACCAACAACAAAATCATGTAATAAATAATTTTTATGTAATTTTTTATACATGAATGTATGCAAAATGGGTATAAAGCCAATATTTTGTAAGCCCATGGCTTATGTGCAAAAATGAAATGGCACATGAGCCATGGGATAGGCAAAATGCCATTTTGTAAAGCCCAAGGGGCTATATATAAATATGTAAGACTATAAAAGGCAACATGATGATGAATAAAAAAACACTTTTCATTCTCTCAAAAACCTAGGGTTTATACCTCTTTCCTTTTTCTGAAGGTTTCAAGCCTTCTTCTTTCTTTTTGAATCAAATCAAGGGTTTTACTCTTTCTTTTTCAAAACTAAATAGTTTTTAACCATAAAACCCATAAAAGGGAACTTGGATCTACCATCAGCTCTCAAAAAGAAGAGATTTTTAAAATCTCACATCTCTTGATCTTCAAGATCCAGCCAACAGAGGAGGAGGAAGAAGAACCCCTTCATCAGCTTCAAAACATCCTAGGAGTTTAACTCCATATATATATATATATATATAATAGACATTTCCTTTCTAAAGCATAGCTTCTGGTTCTGGGACTAAAAGCCCCCCTTTTTCTCGCCGGCGCCAAAGCGCTCGAGCGCTAAGCGCCCACGTGCCGACGCGTGGTGCGCTTGCGCCCCAGCGTCCTGCGCTCGAGCGCAAAGCGCCCAAGTGCCGACGCGTGGCGCTCTGGCGCCCCAGCGCCCTGCGCTCGAGCGTAAAGCGCCCACGTGCAGACACGTGGCGCGCTTGCTCTCAAGCGCACTGCGCCCGAGCGCAAGGCGCCCACGTGGCGCACCTGCCCTCCAGCGCACTGCGCCCGAGCGCAAGGCGCCCACGTGGCGCACCTGCCCTCCAGCGGATTGCGCCCGAGCGCAAGGCCCCCACGTGCCGACACGTGGCGCGCCTCCGCTCCAGCGCTCTGCGCTCGAGCGCAAGGCGTCCACGTGCCGACACGTGGCGCGCCTGCGCTCCGGCGCTCTGCGCCCGAGCGCAAGGCGTCCATGTGCCGACACGTGGCGTGCCTGCGCTCCGGCGCCCAGCGCCCGAGCGCAAGGCGCCCACGTGCCTACACGTGGCGTGCTTGCGCTCCGGCGCCCAGCGCCCGAGCGTAAGGCGCCCATGTGCCGACACGTGGCGCGCTTGCGCTCGAGCGCCCAGCGTGGCGCGCTTGCGCTCGAGCGCCCAGCGCTCATGCGCAAAGCGCCCACGTGGCGCGCTTGCGCCTGAGCGTATAGCACCTAAACGCATAGCGTTCAAGGCGCTGGCCCCACGCATCCCTTGGATGTCTTTCTCCTCTCTTTTTATGTACATACATATACATATTTGCACACACATGTTCTCCACGACACTGTCCCTGTTAAAAAAAAATTTCTAACGGGACGCTGTCCCGCACCCCGTAAGGGGGCTACTAGTCCCTTTGACCCCCAGCCCGCTATCCGGGTAGTGGGACCCCCGTAAAAACTCTGCGTGGCTCCCGATATATCCAAAACTCCTTTTTAAAACACAACACACGCACACCGCACATTGAGTTCGCATGACCAGTTTAACCCGTTAATCGGAGGTCCCTCGCCCCAAAGGCGAGGGGTAATTAACGGCAGCTTAGTCCGCGGCTGCCGGAGATTCGGATCCCCACAATCATTAAACCCCGGCCTACCCTGGGCAGGGGGAATCTGTAGTACGCCTGACAAGCGCGCGCGTATTCCCATCTCAATGGGGTGACGAAAAACACCCTACAGAGTCGCTGCGGATTCGAATTATTTTCAGTCCTAGTCCGGCGGCCATGCGCAGCCCAGCCAGGAAGGCCTCGTACTCCGCCGTGTTGTTCGAGGCTTTAAAACCGAGCTTCAAAGAGTACTCCATTTCCGCCTCGTTCGGGCCCCGGATAATGAGGTCGGTGCAACAGCCTTCCTCGGTTGAGGATCCGTTAACGTAGATGATCCACTCAGGAGTCGAGCCAGGCCTTCCCGCGATGGGACACTAAGTTGCGAGGGGCGGCGTGGACTCCGGTTTCTTGTTAGGGATGGTGCATTCAACGATGAAATCGGCCAGGGCCTGTGCTTTGATGGCCTGCTTCGGGCGATATTTTATGTCAAACTGAGATAGTTCTCACCTCCACTTTTCTAAGCAGCCCGAGGATTCTGGTGATGCAAGGATAGCCCCCAACGGGCGTTCGGTGAGGACAATGATGGTGTGTGCTTGGAAGTAGTGCCGCAGCTTCCTTGAGGCCACCACGAGGGCTAAGACAATCTTCTCTATGGCTGGGTACCTCGTTTCTGTGTCCTTAAACACGTGGCTCATATAATAAACCGGCTTCTGCGCTCCATCGACCTCCCGGACGAGCACCGAGCCTGCCGCTTGGCTGGATACTGCCAGATACAGCGACAGCTCGTCTTCTTCAACTGGTCGAGTGAGCAGCGGTGGCGTCGCGAGGTGCTTCTTCAATTGGTCGAAGGCCGCTTGGCACTCCTCCGACCACTCGAATCTCGGGATCTTCCTTAGGGCCTTAAAGAACGGGAGGCATTTCTCCCCCGACCTGGACATGAAACGGCTCAGAGCGGTGACTCGCCCCGTGAGCCGCATGATCTCGACGTTGGTCTTGGGTGTGGCCATGTTGAGGATAGCGTCGATTTTCTTTAGGTTAGCTTCGATTCCATGGTGAGTGACCATGAAACCGAGGAACATTCCCCCGGTGACTCCGAATGCGCACTTGGTGGGGTTTAGCTTCATCCTAAACTTGCGGAGCACATCGAAGGCCTCGCCCAGGTCCCTGGTATGGTCGGCCAACGAGACTGATTTGACGAGCATGTCGTCAACGTAGACCTCCATATTCCTGCCGATCTGCGGCTTGAACATGCGATTGACCAGCCGTTGGTACGTGGTCCCGGCATTCTTGAGGCCGAAAGGCATCACCTTGTAGCAATATACCCCCCGGTCCGTTGTGAATGCGGTGAGATCTTCATCTTCCGGGCTCATACGGATCTGGTTGTAGCCGGAGAAAGCATCCATGAAGCTCAACAGCTCGTGGCTGGCTGAGCTGTCGACGAGCTAATCTATCCGAGGGAGCGGATAGTTGTCCTTGGGACAGGCTTTATTGAGGTCGGTGAAGTCGACGCACATGCGCCACTTCCTGCTTGACTTCTTGACCAGAACCACGTTCGCCAGCCACTCCGAGTAGGGTACATTCCTGATGAAGTTGGCGGCGATGAGTCGATCGACCTCTTCTTCGATAGCCTTCTGTTTGACCGGGGCGAAGCTCTGCTTCTTCTGTCTGACGGGTCGTGCCCGGGGTCAACCCCGAGCTTGTGGGGGATGATTTTGGGGTCAATCCCAGGCATGTCTGCAAGCGCCCAGGCAAAGAAGTCAGAATTATTTCTGAGGAATTTGACCAGGTCATCTCGCTGAGTCCCTGTCAGGAGTGATCCGACCTGGATGGTTTTTTCCTCGCCCCCTTCTGTCAGGGGCATCTCGGTCAGTGGTTCGACCGGCGTCCCTCGGACCTCCTTTCGCTCGTCCCGGGTGTCCAGGGAACCCTTGATGTCATCATTTACCTCAGCGTCTTCGGCCGACTGCTCGGATGAAGACGTTTCGGTTAGGCATACCTTCGCGATCCGCTGGTTCCCGTAGACCCGACCTATCCCGCCTCGATCGAGAGGGAACTTCATTGCCAGGTGGTAGGTCGATAACTGGTCCTGGAGGGAGTTTAGCGTTGGATGGCCAAGGAGGACGCTGTAGGCCGATAGGACTTTCACTACGATGAAATCCACAGGTAACGTGCTGGTGTGGCCGGGCTCCCTGACGTTGAACTGCAGGGTGACCACCCCTTGCGCTGGGATGGAGTGGTTGGTGAACTCCGAAAGGACATGGGGGGTCGGTTTCAAGTCTGCTGAGGTGAGCCCCATGTGCAGAAAGCAGTCATGGAAGAGAATGTCTGCCGAGCTGCCCGAGTCGACAAGTATCCGGTGGACCTCGTACCGGTGGATTCGGGCCGCGATCACCAGAGGGTCGTTGTGGGGTACGGATATGCCGTGGAGATCTCCGTCGTCAAAAGTGATAGGCTCGTGGCCCCTGGCCCTTTTGCTCGGGCGGCCGTTGGCGTTTGATGCCGACGCGGGGCGTCGAGTTTCGCAGGCGCTCGACTGGCCCCCAACCGTCATGACCATAGTTCTTGACGGGCCTCGGTTCCTCCCTGCGAGGTTCCTTAAGCCTCGTTGTTGGGGTCTACCCGTGCCTCCGTTGAGGGGGAGGTGGCGGCTGGTACCCGAATCTTCAGGGCGATTGCTTGCCATGCGGATAGAGATCGAAAGGCCAACTTTGTTTTTATGGAGTTCGCGATTCCTACAGACGGCGCCAACTGATGGAGGTCCTTTTCAGGTCTCCTTCAGATGTTGTCTTCCGGCGATCTCCTGGTGGAATATGGAGGCGATCTCCTATTGCGTGCGGATCTCAATGGGTTTTGAGGAGATAGGTGGTTTGGAGGAGTTTGGCGCCGAGTACCTGCAAAGAAGTCCCGAGATGGTTTGGTACCACCGAGGACCCTTCGACGATCAAGTTAGTACTAGATCCGAGCAGAGTAACGGCTAAGTGGAGGAAAAAAATGGCTTACTTGACCCCTCTGTGATGGGGGTTTATATAGCGGCGGTAGCTCGCAGCAGCAGGCACGAGAATCTCACCGGCAGTTATGCTCCTGACGTCACGCCCGCGTAAAGAGCGGATCGCCCATTAATGGGGATCGTAATGGCGTGGAACGTGGAGCGTTGCTGGCGGAGAATCTGCGCGTGGCGAGATTTGCGGAGCGGCTGTTACGCCTGAGAGTGGTGGAGTTGGTCGGCCGGAAGGGCCAAGGAAGACGGCCTCGGCTGAGGAGCTCGGAGACGACCAAGAGGGCCGGGGAGTCTTGGTCTTGTGGCAGCTCGGGGCGAGCTGAGAGGCCGAGGAGGCCAATTTGAAAAGGGGCTCTCAGGAGAGCCAGCTTGTGCTTGCAGGCCGGGTACAGGGTTGGCCAGGTCGGCCCCTATAGGCCCTCACTTCTGAGTTCTAGGACACATCATCTGCCACGTGTCCTAATCTTGGAGATCGCCAATATTGAGCATCATCAATTCCCGATACCTGCAACTAAATGGTCGGACAAAACCTCGTGAGGAATCATCCAGCAGCTACCCTGCTCGATTATCCCTGGCAGGTAGCTTCCCTACCGCAACGCCAGGGACCAGAAAGTCCTCCTTAGAGGTAGCCCAGCAGCTTCCCTGCTCGGCTATCCCTGGTGGGTAGCTTCCCTACCGCAACGCCAGGGATCAAAAAGCCCTTCCAGAGGTAGTCGAGCCTGAGGATCCCTCGCTCGGCTATCCCTGGTGGGTAGCTTTCTTACCGCAACGCCAGGGATCAGAAAGCCCTCCCAGAGGCAGTCGAGCCTGAGGATCCCTCGCTCGGCTATCCCTGGCGGGTAGCTTCCCTGCCGCAACGCCAGGGATCAGAAAGCCCTCGCAGAGGCAGTCGAACCCGAGAATCCCTCGCTCGGCTATCCTTAAGGACAAAAACCCTCGCCAAGAGGCACCGGGCAGTAACCCTGCCCGGCCAAGGGTCCTTGGTAGGCTTCTTACATCCTCTCCCGCGCTAAGGACCAAAGTCCTCCCAGAGGCAGTCGAGTCCTTGCTTGGCTATCCCCAGCTGGTAGCTTCCTACCACAACCGACAGGGATCAAAGTCCTCACCAAGAGGTACTGAGCAGTAACCCTACTCGGTCCCCATCCTGAAGGATCAAAGCCCTCGCAAGAGGCAACCGAGCAGCTACCCTGCTCGATCTTCTTCGGCTGGTAGCTCCCTACCCGTGACTCCAGGGATCGAAGCCCTCACTAGAGGTACCCGAGCGGCTAACCCCCCTCATTCATCCCGGCTGGTAGTTGTCTACCTACGACGCTAGAGATCGAAGCCCTCGCCAAGAGGCAACCGTGCAGCTTCACTGCTCGATCATCCTTAGTGGGCTTCTTACAGTCCCTCCAACGCAAAGGATCAAAGCCCTCGCAAGAGACAACCGAGCAGCTACCCTGCTCGGTCATCTCCGGCTGGTAGCTCCCTACTCGTGACGCCAGAGATCAAGGCCCACGCCAAGGGACAACCGAGCAGCTTCCCTTTCATGCTTAGCACAGATAAAGCGGACAGGGGGCATCAAGTCTATCCAAGTCTAAGCGATTCCCCCTAAACTTCGGGGCGATGACACCTCCCTCTTGGCAGCTCTTGGCAAGTGATCGAAATCAACTCGACGAACGATCGCTAGACGAATGGCCGACCTGACATGGAAGCCCAACAGTGCAAGCAGGGATATTTTACAAGCATTCTCCATGAACAAAAGACAAAGTGCAAACCGATGAAACCAAGGAAAAAGTTTTATTACTAAAAAGCAAAGTCTTTACAAAGGGTATTTTGGGCTCCCCAGCCTTACAAAATGCCCGGAGGCTTACAAAATTCCAGAAGCAACGAAATAAAAGGAGGAGGAAGGCGGGGGCTTTAGGCCTCGGGGCCAGGCGCGACCTCGGGGCCCTCGACATCCACCGCGAGGCGATCTTGGTCCTCGGCGACTTCCTCGCCAGGAATCTCATGCCCCTTCTCATCGGCATCCGCGAGGGGGTATTGGGCCCGGAGCTCTTCGTCGGCAAACCCCGGCATCCGGGCCTTAACGGCGTCGAGGGCCTCGTACCAGATGAGGGTCGTGGCAATGACCAGGTCATCATAGAAGTCCCTCGACTTCTTATAGCCCTCCACCGCCTTCGCCGCCGAGAGATCGGCCAACTTCGCCGCTCTCAGGTCGGCCGACTTCGCCGACTCGGCCGCCACCCCCAGCTCCTTACGGAGGGTTTTCACCGTCTTCTTCAGGTTGCCGGCGAGCACCTGAGCATCCTCGAGCTTGGCCTCGGCAGCCACGGCGGCCTCGCGGTACCGGGCGACCTCCCGCTTCCCGGCCTCCACCTCGCCCTCCAAGGCGGCGACCCTCGCCATCACCGCCCCCAGCTCCTGCTTGGAGCTCTCTTTCAGCAAGGCGAGCTAGCCCGCAGCCTTCATCGCCGGGGCTAACACCTCGGCCTCCATGCGTAAGGCGAGGACGACGTGCTGGAGAACCTGAAAGACAGGAGAGAGATCAGAAAAACGAGGAAGGCACCGAACCTCACCAAAAACCAAACATTCACCTGCACAGATTCCTGGGCGATGGACTCCAGCTGAGCCCTGAAGGTCCCCCCGGGGACTCTACCCCCGGCCGATGTCTCTATCTCATACAGTAGGCTGTCCGCAACGGATAGCCCCGAAGGCATTGCGAACTGGAGGCCCCCTTCCTTCACCATGATTGGCGAGGACGGGCCTCGGGAAGATCTCCTCTTGAGCGGCTCCGAAGGAGATCCGATCTCCTCCTCCGAGGCCGGGTCCTCTAGAATTCGAGCCCGCTTCCGGCCCGACACTCTGCTAGGCCCCGGAGCAGGATCCGCCACCGAACGCTCACGGGGCGCGACCACCGGAGGAGAAGGAGCAGGGGCAGGCTTTGAGCGGGAAGAACTGGTGCCCCCAGTCTTCGCGACCTTCCTCGGTTAGCGCATAGAAAATCAGAGCGAGTCCAGGTCCATGGGTCCTACGTAAAACCAAATGTAAAGAAGTTAGCGACACAGGCAATATACAAGCCAAAAGGCAAGCCTAAACTTACCGACGAACTCAACGGGGCTGAGCCCGGCCCAACTCAGGACCCTCTCAAACAACAGCATGTCGGAACGGGGGATGAGCTCTCACGACGCCACTTTCACCGCGACGGGGTCACTGGACTGGTTTCCCGGCAAGTATTTCTCCCTCGACCACTTTGTAGGCACGGGCCAGTTCTCGCCCTCGGGAGGGGAAACGAAGAAGAACTTCTTCTTCCAGTCGTGAATGGAAGAAGGCAGGGCCACAACCCCCATCCCGGCGGCGCCCCCTATCGCTTTCTGAAAGAGAGATAGACCCACCTCGGGTCGCCCGGTCGACCACCAGGGTTATTTTTGAAGACGACGGAAGCTCAAGGAGGGAGAGGCTGAAAGGAATCGCCTGTAACTTCAGGCGGATCAGGAACCCGAGGAGAATCCTCCACGAGTTCGGCACTAACTGGCCAGGGGCTAACCCGAAAAAGTTCAGCGCTTCGACGACCTCGAGAGAGAAGGGCAGGCGCATTCCACCCCAAAAAGCTTCCAAATACAGGACGATCTCCCTGCCCCGTAGTTGGTCTGCCCTCTCTCCCTCCTTGGTCAGACAAAGCGTATAATGTGAAGGGATGTGGAAGCGAGCCCGAGCATTGGCGAGCTCGTCCTCATGCCTTAACCAACACGAGACGCCGGGGGCAGCATCTACCGCCTCCTTCCTGGGGGCTGCCCCCGCCGCACGATCCCGGGAAGAGGGCCCGACCCCTGCTCCCCGGGAGGACTCAGGCTCGCCTAAAGGGTCCCTAGAACCTACCCCAACGACATCTATTGACTCGACAAAGGAAGACATCTAACCTTGAGAAGAAGGGTCCTCGGGAGATGAAAGCGGAAGAAGGAGGGCGAGCGTCGAGCAACCAGGACTTAGAACGGGGAAATATGAAGGAGTAGGGGCCCTGGAACGGGCCCCACCCCTATTTATCACTGCGAGCGACCTCATCCAACGGCGCCCTTCATCTCCCGCCAAAACGCCTCCTCGCGTCCGACGGCTCCTATTGCTCCACTTGTCATTCCCACACTGGACCGCACCCTTTCATGCGTCGCAGGTCTGCACACGTCGCGTCGGCCAACCAACGCTTGATACGTGGACCGTCACTTCAACGTCAGGATCCACGAACTGGCGCACCTTCCTTAAATGCAGAGATCTGACCCCGATTCGCTGACAGAAAAGACAGCTGACGGCCCGGGGACACGTCCCGACGAAACCTTAGGAGGGAGCTCACCCCGGGCGGCCCGGCAGTCCACTCCTGACCCGACCTGCTAGCTGGTCGGGATAAGAGTGGGGGGCTAATGATGATACTCAATATTGGCGATCCCCAAGATCAGGACAAGTGACAGATAACGTGTCCCAGAACTCAGAAGGAAGGGCCCACAGGGGCCGGCCAGGCCACCCCTGTACCCGACCTGCAAGCACAAGCTGGCCCTCCTCAGGGCCCCCTGCAAATTGGCCTCCTCGGCCCCATAACTCGCCCCGAGCTGCCACAAGACCAAGACTCCTCGGCCTCCTCGCTCGTCCCCGAGCTCCCGCCCGAGGCCGTCTTCCTCGGTCCTCCGACCAACTCCACCGCTCACGGGCGTAACCGCCGCTCCACGAATCTCGCCATGCGCAGATTCTTCGCCAGCAACATCCCACGTTCCACGCCATCACGATCCCCATCAATGGGCGATCCGCTCTCTACGCGAGCGTGACGTCGGGAGCGTAACTGCCGGCGAGATTCTCGCGTCTGCTGCTGCGTGCCACCACCGCTATATAAACCCCCATCACAGAGGGGTCAGGTAAGCCATTTTTTTCCTCCACTTAGCCGTTACTCTGCCCGGATCTAGTACTAACTTGATCGTCGGAGGGTCCTCGGTGGTTCCAAACCACCCCGGGACTTCTTTGCAGGTACTCGGCGCCAAACTCCTCCAAGCCACCTATCTCCTCAAAACCCATTGAGATCCACACGCAACAGGAGATCACCTCCAAAATCCACCAGGAGATCGACGGAAGACAACATCTGAAAGAGATCTGAAAAGGACCTCCATCACCGAGCGATTTGTTTTAAAGCCAACCTTGGCTTCTGTTAAGTTATCGGATCGGAAACTCAATAGTTCGAATTGGTAACAATGGCAGATTATTGTGATAACGAATTTGACTGGGAAGGATAAAGATCACTATCTCACCAGTGATCCCCTAACCTGAAAACTGCTGATTGGATAAAAGATGATAGTTTGGTGAAAGGTCTCTTATGAGAGGTCATGGAGCAGGAGGTGATTGATCTGGTTTTTACTTACTCTACTGCTAAGGAGATATGGACATTGTTGCAGTTCACTTATTCAGGAAAGAGTAGCATGTCTCGGGCTTACTCTATCTGTAATACCCTAGAACGATCGTACGTATTTGAGATAATAAATTGTAAGTCGATGTCGCGCACCCCACGTGTTCGCGGGGAGGCGGAATTTGCAAAAAATGATTTTTATGGGCTTCGCAACACCGACTAGAACCAAGGATCGTCCATAAACCCTAACTAGCAAACAACATGAGATTTAACTACTCGGAAAGAGTGTTATATCTCATGATACAAGTCCTTCGGGTCTTCTCCGCTGTCCTCCTTGTCATCGCAGGCTTCGAGGATCGATCCGGATCGTAGCTTCCTCGTCGGCTTCCTCGAGTCAAAGACGATCCTCCGCATTGGGACTTGTGCGATATTGCATAATGTGTTGGTTATGCCGGAGGATTCTGATGATGTTTTGGATTCGCCAATGGAGTGTTTGGAGAATGTGCAGAGGTGTATAAGGTTAGAGGAGTGTCGAGATAAGAAGAAGGGTTTTGAGTAGGGAAGCACATTGGCTATGAAAGCAAGGGAGGTTCGCAACGCTGGCCAAAATTTGTGGCCAAAATTTGTAAGCAAAATCTTCTATACCCAACCACAATTATGTTTATGTCTACATTCAGCATTCTAGTCATTGGTATTGCATCCTTTTTCCTGATCGACGATATCAATGTATTTATGGTCAACACTATTTACTACATTTTATTCATTAAATTATAAGTTTGATTTGTGTGTAGTCTGCATGATCTCATAAAAGTACCTCTGAACCATATTAAAATGCACTAGTTCATACTAATAATGAGAATGATGTTCATAAATCCGAATGTATGTGTGGAGTTGGAAAGGTCGGTTAGTATACTTTTTTTAAATCAACCCCCTTGGAGGATCGAACTTGCTACCTCTCACATTGATCGGTATCAACTGAGCTAAGCCCAGCTGGTGTCGGTTGGTGTACTTGCTACCTATTAAAATAGGCTACCTCAACATTATAAATAGTTGCAAAAATTAGAGGATTCTATTTGAAAACATCTTTTGGCTAGGTTTGTTTGAAAAAATGTTAGTCTTCAGAGTATTGCACATCTTATACAGTTTTGACATGGCATATTTTACTACCCTTGAGGCCTTGTATGGACAAGAAAGTATCAGGCCCTGTTTGGGAATAGAGTTTAGATAACCATGGTTTAATTTTAAGTGGAGGTAGAGAGATGCAAACTGTGGTTTGCAAGCCTCAAACTCCAAAAATGGAGTTATCTAAACTTTGATCAGATTGAAATTTGGATAACTACAGTTTTCTCCCTTTCAAAAGTGAGATAACTCAACTTCAAAATGAGCCCCAAACAGGGAAAAGTTAGGATTTAAGAGCCAAGTCTTTCTAAATTTATGAGACCACAGTTTAGAAAACTTAACTCCATTCCCAAATGGGGCCTCAAAGTATATGGAAACATCCCAAGTTTTGTAGTTCTTACTGGTTATTATAGATGATATCTCATAGAATCAAGGAGCTTGATCTTGATACCGGAAATTTGAGGCGAAGTAAGGACCTTTGGGCAGAGTGCTTAATCGATATGGATACACATGGTGTTCTCAACCTCAAGGATGAGCAGTGAGGAATTTTGTGTCATACTCTCAAGGATGAACTAGACTGAAGAACTTGACTATGCTCTTTAACCAATTAGAACATGTGATCACGGTTACCAAGTAAGCATGTAAAAGATGAATAGTTGATGCAAACTCCTGATACTGAATAGTTAATGGCACACTCCTGATATCGCAGTTCATAATATTAACTTGAACACCAGATCAGTTTGATGAATATTCTTGATGAATATTCTTGTGTCAGAACGAGGAAGGAAAATAAAGGATATGAAAAAATGAAAAACAATCAGTTGTCTTTTAATTCAGCCATGAAAGTGTGAAAAGAATAGTGGTTGCTGTAGTGGGGGTTGACATTATTTGGTGAAATATCATTGGAGTTTGTTGCTTATTATTGCTAAATTTGAAGTGTAATGCTTAGTTTAGAGTTGGGAATGATTAAGAGATGCTGAGTTTAATAATTAAACAATATGATCCGATATATTTACTTTATATATGAGCTCTTGAGGGTGTACACCTATGATTGGGGTGAAAATGAGTTTCATGGTTTTACCTATATAATAGTTTAACATGGACTTCTTAAGAGTAATGTATATGATTTGTTCATCAACCTTGCCCAACAATTGATCTTTCAATTGTCTTATTTGTCAAGAATCAAGATACACCCACATAATGGAACACATAAGGCTAATAGATTGCATTTCCCTTGTACCAATAAGCTTTTGCCAGTGAAGTTGTTAGTTCTCAAAAGATTAAGATATTCTGATTGGTAGTAGTTACTAGACCTCTATGGTTAATACTACTGAATGCTTTGAGTACTTATCAGTATACTTTCTACATTAAGCTATGAAGTCCTGCACAATATTTTTGTTATACAACAGATAGTTACCATTTTAAGAGTTGCCTAAATCTTTTAAATAGAACTGGAATCCACTAATATGCAATTACAATCCTTGATTTGGAGTGCAAGTTCGATTATGATTTTTACACTACATTATGTTTTTAATTTCATTTGAAAGGTAAATTTCTGTTAGTCTGCGGTGGCTGATATTTCTTACCTGAGATTCGGCTATGTACTGTATCATATATTTGTTCGTGTTAGTGGCAATTTTACAGATATTATGACACCTTCTCGACATTTCATGGGAAAAATAGTTACGGTCTTCTGATTGATTTTAATTATATCTATCATAACCATTTGTTTCCAGCATTGTATCATATTGACGTCTTGGATGCGGTTTACAAGTAGGAAGATTGTGTAAATTCTTTTCGGTACACAAGTTTTCCGTTGAAAGATTTATCTCATGACTGTAATGGACGAATATGAGTACTGAAGTTGGATCTCCTAAGCAAAAGTCACAATGTTGTGAGTTTTTGGTTCTCTACTAAAATCAAGAAACATGTGTGTTGCTTACTTGCTTATTATCATCAGTACTTCACTTCTCTTGCCAAATTGTGATTAAATCGTTTCGCCAAGCAGGGATTCGACGAAATTTCAGGAGAACTGATACATTTATGAGTATATTTAAAAAAACAGAGAGATCAATACTTCGACCATTATTGTCTTGAGCTCAAAGATGGAGTCCAATTCTCATCAGGAGTCAACTTTCTACTGAATATCCCAAGTTCCCAACAGGTATGTGAAGTGCTTGTTTTTTCCTTAATCTTACCAATTTGTTGAATCAATATTGCCTGGTTATGATACCTCTTTTGTAATATTTGTTTGCATCAGCAATTTACAAGTCACTTCGTCCCTTTGATTGTTTACCTGTACTTTTGTGTAGGCGTGTCTACTGTCTGATTTTTGGGTTCAAGTTCTGGATTAACTTACTTACCCATGATTTCTCTAATTGTCAACTATGATGCTTTTGATGAGATGTGATTATTTTGATGCTTATGAGATTTTTACCTTGTCAAATATAGGAAGCATGCTGGGTAATGAGCCATTGATTTCATTGACAGCTACAGCATTTTACAACAGTTGCAGTAATTTACAGTTGGTAATTCCCATTTATTTCATTCTGAAGCCTGCTTTTAGTTGAAGCATTCAGTTCATAAAGTGAACAAACAGCACAAACTGGGAGCACCATGCTCATGGCAGCAGATCTGCTTAAACTTTCCATAATCAGACATTCTGGTGTTTTGGCAGGCATTTACTGCATAATAAAGGCAGCAAAAACACTCCATGTTCTAGAGCACTACGTTCTCGGTTATATATAAGTATCTAAGTGTATTGTGCGTCCCGAAACTTTCCTCATTCCAGGTAACATAGACCCAATTTTTGTGTTTTAAGTTTTGAATTAACTTACCATGTCCATGATTTCTCCAATCATTAACTATGATACATTTGATGAGATGTAATTATTTTGATGCTTATGAGATATTCACCTTGGCAAATATATGAAGCATGCTGGGATCTGAGTCATTAATTTCATTGACAGCTACCACATCTTACAACAGAATATTTTACAGTTGGTAATCCCATTCCTTTTATTCAGAACTCTGAAGCCTGCTATGAGTTGAAGCATTCAATTCATAAAGTGAGCGAAGGTAACAGATCTGCAAAAAGTCCCCATAATCAGATATTCTGGTGTTTTGGCGCATAATAAAGGCAGCAAAAATGGGATCAGATAATTTATTTTATTTCTACTTGAGGATGCATGACCTTCACATGAGGTGAACAAAATATTGAGGTTGTATTCAGTTGTCCGAAAGAACCAATGCAATGTGGATCGACGTGAATCGTTCGGATCACTTGTATCTCTGTCCATCTTGAAATAGATTGAAGCTTGTGATTTTTGTGCTCTGCCCCTTAGAAAACGGCTTCTTCAATTTTTTGGCTCAAGATTTCCACCAAGGATACTGGAAATGCATTGTTGGCCGTCATCTTGAACGGATTCGGATTCTCTATAATGATATACACAATGCAAGACGTACGTATTGAGATTGAAAACCATATTCATCCGACTAAATTTTCATTGGCATAAACCGCTGGATTCGATAATGAAAACAAATGGTCCTGGGGTATATTACACACCTAGTAATCTGAGTCCAGAATGGGTTGCGCTACATAGGTAAGAGTGCCATCAACTTGTGTGCCCACTTGTGCACCGTGGCACTCGAGAGTGAGCATGCATATTTTGTTTCTTTAATTCTCAAACTCAAGCGTTACTCTTGCGGTTTAAATTTATACTATGCGGTTTGTCTTTTTGTATTATAAGTTCCAAAGGTTGTTTCATTAATTTGTTGCTACTTTCTTTGTTTTCAAGGGACCAAAATGCTTGTTCCCCCTTGAAGGGGCCTGTCCTTTGTGAAAACCGATCATAAGTGCGATTACAAAAAAGAACACGGGCCCAAGCAAACTGTCCAAACGGTGCTTCTAGCACACCGAATAATTCCTGGTTTACCTCATGTTGCACTTTAACACTTGTTGTTCTTGATTTATTCTGCGGTGTTAAAAACGAAAAACATACATAGAAGACATTTTTACTATTGTTCTACTCTCAAATTAATTTCTAAACATGTAGCTCTCTCAAGCAAGAGAAAAGTATTTATGGACCCGGGTATCTTTAAAAATAACGTGTCATCCTAAAAGCAAACCGTTCATCAGTGTTTTTCTGATTATTGATTCAATCTGACTCGTTCTTCATGGTTGTAATGTGAGATATCCATAGGCTTCATAAATAATGGAATCATAAAGCTTGCTTATATCATATAAAAACCCAACACTTAAAATATATAAAATTCTAATACCCCACACAAAAACATGTTATTGCAAGTAATATATGGTCTGCTAGAACAAGCCAAAAGGGTGTGTGTACGAGTCCTTGTATAGCTAAATTAGGAAGGAAAAAAAATTACTTTTGTTACAAAGTCACACTTAACATAAGATATATGTTTTTACTATCCTTGTTAGTACCTCCCATATTAATTTCTTATTGTACAACCGTTGACGACAAACATAGAGTTATTTATGAGCAATGTTTTATTTTAAGAAATAAAGCGTCTTCATAAAATTCGGCCATCCTATTTGCTTTTCATATTTATCATATTTCTAAACATGGTATCCATAATTTTTAACATTATATAAGAGTTGATACATTTTCGTCTTGGATCACGAAGGTCACGAAAGTAATTAACTTTTCAGCCTCTATATATTTTATTCAAATTTTCTCTAAAATATATGCTACTATTATTACTAAACCTAAAATATTATCTTGTAAATTCCCAATTGAAATTTATATCCACATAATACCAAACTTTTTTCCTGTGCGCTCATTTATCATTCAATCAATTCTACCAATCAATAGTTGAGCAAAACGTTATTCATGGTAAAAGCTTGAGTAAATATGCACAAATGAAAATCCACACTTTTTAACCGGCCCAAACATATTTAGGAGACTGTTCCCTTTCTTTCTTGAACTTTCCTGCACATGCGACATGTAATTTACAATTTACAAATTGCCTTAAACTTCGATAAATTCAATTTGCAAAATTGAGTGATGGGACTTCTCTTGATTCTAGTCATCCCTCGAGTCTCGATAGCACCAACTTTGCGTTCCCAATGCATCCTTCACGTGTCCCCAAACCCCTGCCCTCTCCTCTCTCTATAAACCTCTCTCTCTGCCACGTTTTCACAAGACACCGACTTCTCTGCTCTCCACGTACAGCCTTCAGCTCACAGCCTCTGCCACCTTCATCAACCTCTGCTTCCTCTGTTCCATTGTTGAGCTCATCATCAACAATGGCTCCCGTTGTTAAGATCCTCAAGCTCATGATGTACTTGCTCGGCGTTAACGAGATGAGCTTGAGGAAAGAAGAGGGGGGTAAAAGGAAAAGTAAAAGTAAAAGTAAGAGATTGGACTTGTGCTGTTGGGTTATTGGGTATGCATGTAGTTTTTGGTGGTTCTGTTTATTCATTAATCATGGGTTTTTGGCGACGGGCGATTCGGGTGTTGGTGATGGGCCCGGGGTTAGGTTGAAGAGGGAGGGGTTGAGGGATTACCATCCGGTGGTTTTCGTCCCCGGGGTTTTCGCCGGGGAGCTCGAGCTTTGGGAAGGGAAGGGCTGTGCTGAGGGTCTTTTCCGGCGGCGGGTTTGGGGTGGTGGATTTGGGGATATCTATAACAGGTGAGTGGTCTTCGGAAACTCATTTGTGTTTCTGAATGCTGTTGATAGAATATTTTTGTTTTTAAAGCATTAAACCATGTTGATGGTGTGGGGTTTTAGCGTGCTACATGCATTCATGGTAATATTGTGAGGTTTAAATCTGGGTGGCTCTATTACCCGCTGCACCTAAATTAAATTGATGTCTTCTGAAGTTCAGATGATTACCGACATAGATTGGGAAGTAACTCTTTAATTATGAGATTACTTTAAAAGATATGTTATCATCTAAGGTACATGTCATGTCGTTTTTATGTTAATTCATGATATGTGTAGACCCCAATGTTGGATGGATCACATGGTGATTAACAATGACACTGGATTGGATCCTCCGGGAGTACGAGTCCGTCCCGTGCCGGGCTTGGATGCTGCAGAGTATTTTATGGGTTTGATCGAGAATTTGGCGACAATAGGATACGAGGGGAAGAATATGCATATGGCTTCTTATGATTGGAGGCTTTCCTTTCAAAATACCGAGGTACATTTTGATTATTTTTCAATTTGATAGAAAGGGAAGCCTTCTCATTGCTTTTTTTTTTTTGCCTTTTATTGGTTGTGATACCATATCCAGCTTCCTATTTAATTTTCTCATGCTTTTAGATATCTTTGACATTGTATCAGAACTGTGAAGTTTTGATGATAGCGATTTATTTACACAAAAAAACTTTTATTTATCGATCGAAACTCAGATAAGCAATATCAAATTGTACTCTAAACAACACAAACTATTTCTAGAGTTGAATGAAACAATCATTTGAATTGTTTAGAGTTGAATTTGGATGTTCTTAAGGGTTTTGATCGATAAACGGAGGGGGTGTTTGTGCTAAGAAATTATTAAAGGGGTACTAGTGCTATATGAGGTAAACTATTGGGGTGCTTTTTGCAATTAAACCATCCTTGTATTTCAAAGCGCCCCCATAGAATGATATATATCCTTTATTTTTGTGAGCTAAGAGGTGTACTTTGTGTAACGGTATTTCTTTAATCCACTGTTTAAATTCAAACTCGGCAGGATTGAACCAGGTTGCCCTAATACCATTCTTAATGTCTGTGCTACCTTTGTCAAAACTCCATCTTCAGGATGATGGTTGAAGAATATATTTTTATCTTCGAACACATGTTCTACTTTAATCCATTTGTTTTCTTCCCAACTTCCCTACTTCTACTACTATAAAGTTGATTCTTGTTCCTGCTTGATTAATTTGTCGGGTTAGAAGAATAATATGATCAGTGTTTTGTGCGCACGTGTGCGCGAGGAAGAGCTAAAAGTTATGAGCAATATGAGCCAAATATGTACGGTCCTTAATTTGGCTTCAGCTGTCGAATTTGCTATTTTCACTAGAATATCAAAGCCCTCTTGACCAGTGTTTGTGCGCGCACGTGTGCGCAAAAAGGCGAGGAGGAAGAGCTATAAGCTATGACCAATATGAGCCAAATATGTACGGTCCTTAATTTGGCCTCAACTGTCAAATTTGCAATTTTCACTAGAATATCGAAGCCTCTTGACCAGTGTTTGTGCACGCACGTGTGCTCAAAAAGGAGAGGAGAAAGAGCTACAAGCTATGAGCAATATGAGCCAAATATGTACGGTCCTTAATTTGGCTTCCGCTGTTGATGATGCTCGGTACCGGGGACTCCCCAGATCTTGACACGTGGCAGATAACGTGTCCCGGAGCTTACAAGAAAGGTTCAAGAAGGGTACATGGGAAGCATACCCCGAGCATTCGACCCGAGGAAATTCCCGACCTTCGGTGGCCTTCCAGACCACTCCTACGCTCACCTTACAAACAGCTCTCGGCTCGCCTCCAAGCCCTCCCACACGCTAAATTCCCTCAGCCCTCCAGCTCTCCTCCGAGCTATCTCATGACCAAGCTCTCTCAGCCTCCCGCTCGTTCCCGAGCCTCCCGCCGAGCTTAGCTTCCTCAGTCTCACCGACCGACCCACAGCACCGATCACAGGTGCCTCCGTCACGGCTCCGCGAATTTCTCCAGACGCGAGATATCCGCCACTCATGATCCCGCGTTCCATGCCATCGCGTTCCCCCATTAACGAGCATATTTCGTCATTAATGGAGAATCCCGCCTGTCACGCGGGCGTTACGCCAGGGGTGTAACGGTCGGCGTGAATCTCGCGCCCGTCTGCCCATGGCTGCCACTATATAAACCCCTCTCTCAGACGACTCAGGTAAGCCATTTTTACCCCAATAGGCCGTTACTCTGCCAAAATACCCTGTTTAACTTGATCGTCGGAGGGTCCTCGGTGGCACAACCACTCCAGGACTTCCTTGCAGGTAACTCGGCCTCAACCACCTCAAGCCTATTGAGATCCACACGCTCGAGGAGGCAACTTCCAACTCAATCTCAGCCATCGATCAGCGCTCGCTGCAAATCAACAGAAGGTAACATCTGAAGGAGATCCAGAGACCCATCAGTTGGCGTCATCTGTGGGAAACTGGTTACACTCAACGAAAGTTCACCTTCCGATCTCAACTTCATGGCGAGCGATCACCACGACGATCCAAGCTCTAGCCGCCGTCTTCCCTACAATGGAGTCGCAGATGGATCCCCTTCTCCCCCGAACGTCATTCACACCCTATCTGCTCGCATCTATCGTGGATACACTCGTCTGTGTCCAAACGGCCAGGCAAGCTCCCCTAGTCGCCGCTCCCACACCTCGGGACCGGGACCCCTACAGAGGGAGTGAAGACTCTGCCCGTGTCGGCACGACCGAACACCGCCTCGCTGTCTCCGGCGGCCACAGATCCCCCGGACCAACGTATTCGATGACCCGCCGGGCGCCGCACAGCTCAACACCGAGGTCTTTCGCCAGAGCACCTCGCCACGAGGCCCATCACGCCCTGTCCCTCCCGATGAGGTGTCGGCCAGCTCGCCTGCATCTAGGCATGACCGGCACCCCCTCCCTCGACGGGGTCGTGCGGACGGGACTCACCACGGTAGCTCGAAAACGACCTCGCCAGGGGACCTAAAGAACCTCATCGAACGGAACTTAGGCCGTGGCCAAGCACAGGTCTCCGGCAGCAGAGGCCAAAAATCAGAGTATGCCGAATCATCGGGATACCACGGCCGACTCGACGCCCTCGAAAAGAAGATCGAAGGCATGCATCGGGAAAATAGTCCTTCAAGCGACGGGACTAAATATGCCGCCGACTCACTCACGAAACCCTTCACCAAAGATCTACTCGCCGTCCACGTCTCCTCCCGGAACAAGCCCCCGAAAGTCTCCCTCTTCAATGGGAAGTCCGGCCCGAAGGACCATTTGGACGCGTTCACAGCCAGGATGAGTTTTCAGGACTGTTCCGACGCCGCACAATGCCGCGCTTTTCCCGCCACTCTCATCCGTTCCGGACGAGACTGGTTCCGAGGACTCGCGCCACGCTCAATCTCTACCTTTGATAAACTGGCCACCCAATTCCTCGACCACTTCGTCGGGAACAGACGGTAGAAGTGGACCATTGACCATTTCTTCACCATAAAGAGCGGGGACAAAGAATCCTTCAAAGGATACATCACCCCCTTCTACAACGCCCTTCTTGAGGTCCCAAAACACTAGGATGAGATGGTCATTACGGCCCTTAGGTCGGGTCTTAGGCACAAGGAGTGGCTACGCTCTTTTGCATTAGCGCAACCTAAGACTATGGCCGAGATAAAGGCCTGAACCGAACGTGAGATCCAGCTCGAGTCCGAGGTGAACGCCAATCTGTCCCGGACAGAGCAAACCGATCAGAAGAAAAGGGCCAGGGAGGAGAAAAAGAAGATTGATCGGTCAAAGCCCTACTTCCCGAAGTTTCAGGAGTACACCCCGCTCAACGTCTTCCAGACGGTACTGTTAGAGGAGGCTAAGGGTGAGGTTCTTCAAACTCCCTCCATTCTCGAATAGGGCGGCAAAGCGCACCCGGGGCTCCTACTGCACTTTCCACAGGTCGCAGGGCTCACTCCACCGAGAACTGTAAGCAGCTCCGAGACTACATCGAGGAGTTAATTCGCTCAGGACACCTGGCAACGTACTTGCGAAACAAGCGGCAAGCCGACTGTGAGCAAGAGCACCACCCCTCCCGGTGAGTTGGCAATCGGCCAAATCATGGTCGGGTCAGTAGGGGGTACGACAGGAACCGACGAGACACGACACCCCTTACCGATCGAGAGGACTGGAAGCCACCCAAGGAAGAGAGCTAAAGCTGCCGAGCCGATCATATTTACCGATGGGGACCTCCACGTATATTCCCTCTCGGATAGATCAGCTCGTCGAAAGTTCGGCAGGGCATAAGCTACTCAGCTTCATCGATGCATTCTCCGGCTACAACCAGATCCGTATGAACCCGGCGGACGGGGATCTCACCGCATTCACAACGAACCGGGGGTATACTGCTATAAAGTGATGCCTTTCGGCCTAAAAAACGCAAGGGCTACGTACCAACGTTTGGTTAATCGAATGTATATTTCTTCTTTAACAAAAGCGATGTAAATCTTTCTTGGGTTCTTTTTATTTAACAATAAGAGGGAAACAATAGAGCATCGCAAAAAGGGAAATCTTATTTATTCAAAGGTATTGTGGACTCCTCGGCCTTACATCAAAAAGAAAAAGAAAAATTCTTACAACAGCGGAGGAAGGGGGTGCAAGAAGCATTGCTCATTATTCCGAAGAAATTTCCGCTAGCCGAGCTCTAGCCACCTCCGACCTCTGCCTCTAGTGCTGCCCACGAACCCTCGACGCCACGGACAGGCCGGAGGACTCTCCAG
Organism: Agapanthus africanus; assembly: GCA_030015575.1. Classification (NCBI taxonomy): domain Eukaryota; kingdom Viridiplantae; phylum Streptophyta; class Magnoliopsida; order Asparagales; family Amaryllidaceae; genus Agapanthus; species Agapanthus africanus. Next base: position 438,335,734 of record CM057338.1, read on the forward strand.
CCGGGCACCCATCGGCGAGATGTCTCAGTTGGTAACACTCGAGAACGAGGGCCACCGAGCGATCGCGCCGACTCTTCGAGATCAGGCCGAAACGGCATAGCGATCTCAGCTCACCAACCGCCTCGTCCTTCAGTTGCTCGGACAAGGGGTTGTGCAGCCCCGACGACACCCTCCAGATCAAGTACATCAGCAGCTGAAGCAGGGGTGATCGTCGGGGAAGCAGTCGGCCAAAATGGTCCTCCACACGCAGAACCACCGCCTGAAGCATCTCCTCGGACCTCAGCTGGTCGTACAAGTATACGTCCTCGAAAGAAATGATCTCGGGAATGGAGAAAGGGAATTCATCCATTCTTACGTTTTGGGATAGAGAAAGGAATGATCAACACGCCCTCTCTGTTTTATAGCCCCACAGCGCCCTCAAGAGTCCAATATTCGCTCGTTTCTTCCAATACTATACCGCCACGCGGCGGATATCCCGTCTTTCTCGGCGAACCGAAGTCGGAGCGACGTGGCTCTTCGAAACGCTTCGGCTTCCCCGTGCGTTCCTGACACGCGTCATCCATGACGGTCACTCTTCCCAATGTTCGCACACTAAGGAAAGTTAGACCGAACCTCGCAAAGCCGAGCAGCTACCCTGCTCGGTCCATCCTTGGCTGGTAAACTCTTACCCCACGATGCCAAGGATCAAAGCCCTCATCAAGAGGCCACCGAGCAGCAACCCTGCTCGGCCCATTCTTAGCAGGCCACTTAATGCCTTCCCGCGCTAAGGATCAAAGCCCTCACCGAGAGGCAGTCGAGTAGCTACCATGCTCGGTCCATCCTTGGCTAGTAAACTCTTACCCTACGACACTAAGGATCAAAGCCCTCATCAAGAGGCCACCAGGCCACCGAGCAGCAACCCTGCTCGGCCTATCCTTAGCAGGCCACTCAATGCCCTCCCGCGCTAAGGATCAGAGCCCTCACCAAGAGGCAACCGAGCAGCAACCCTGCTCGGTCCATCCTTGGCTGGTAATCTCTTACCCAACGACGCCAAGGATCAAAGCCCTCATCAAGAGGCCACCGAGTAGCAACCCTGCTCGGTCCATCCTTAGAAGGTCACTCAATGCCTTCCCACGCTAAGGATCAAAGCCCTCACCAAGAGGCAACCGAGCAGCAACCCTGCTCGGTCCATCCTTAGCTGGTAATTTCTTACCCAACGACGCCAAGGGTCAAAGCCCTCATCAAGAGGCCACCGAGCAGCAACCCTTCTCGGTCCATCCTAGCAGGCCACTCCATACCCTCCCACGCTAAGGATCAAAGTCCTCATCAAGAGGCCACCGAGCAGCAATCCTGCTCAGCCTATTCTTATCAGGCCACTCAATGCCCTCCCGCGCTAAGGATCAAAGCCCTCATCAAGAGGCAACCGAGCAGCAACCCTGCTCGGTCCATCCTTGGCTGGTAATCTCTTACCCAACGACGCCAAGGATCAAAGCCCTCATCAAGAGGCCACCGAGCAGCAACCCTGCTCGGTCCATCCTTAGCAGGCCATTCTATGCCCTCCCGCGCTAAGGATCAAAGCCCTCATCAAGAGGCAACCGAGCAGCAACCCTGCTCGGTCCATCCTTAGCAGGCAACTCCATGCCCTCCCGCGCTAAGGATCAAAGCCATCATCAAGAGGCCACCGAGAAGCTTTCCTGCTCGGTCCATCTTTGGCTGATAATCTTTTACCCCACGACGCCAAGGATCCAAGCCCTCATCAAGAGGCCACCGAGCATCTTCCCTGCTCGGTCTATCCTTGGCTGCTAATCTCTTACCCCACAACGCCAAGGATCCAAGCCCTCATCAAGAGGCCACCGAGCAGCTTTCCTGCTCCGTCCATCCTTGGTTGGTAATCTCTTACCCAACGACGCCAAGGATCAAAGCCTTCGTCAAGAGGCTACCGAGCGACTTTCCTGCTCGGTCCATCTTTAGCAGACAACTCAATGCTCTCTCGCGCTAAGGATCAAAGCTCTCATCAAGAGGCCACCGAACAGCTTCCATGCTCGGTCCGTCCTTGGCTGGTAAATCTCTTACCCAACGACGCCAAGGATCGAAGCCCTCATCCAGAGGCCATCGAGCAGCTTCCCTGCACAGCTTCCTGCCTGTCTTCACTAAGCGATCCCCACCTCGACTTCGCGGTCATAGAGATATCGACCTTGCACCGGTCTTTGTACACTTGGCAAATGGTTGAATTCAACTCGACATACGGTCGTCAGATGAAAAACCGATCTCCGACCTAACGCATCATGAAAGCAGTACCACGCAAATAAATTTTTTTACCGCAGACAAAGGGAAAATGTGCACATAAACAACACTGCAAAAAGATTTCATTCACCAAAATCGGAGGTCTTTACAGAGGTATTATGGGTTCCCCAGCCTTACAAATCGCCCGGGGGCTTACAAAATTTCTGCGCAAAAAGAAAATAAGGAGGCGAGGAGATTTAGGCCTCGGGGCTGGGGAGAGCCTTGATGAGCTCCGCTTCCACCACGACAACTGGGGTGGCATCTTGAAGGTCGGTGCCCACTGCAGGATCTTCGGCGTCAGTGGCCGGGGCGACCGACTTCTCCCCAACGCTCCCACCAGGGGCCTTTCCTCCTGCAGCGCTTCTAGGGGCATTCCCCTGCGCCTCATCCCTGAGGGGGTACTCATCCCGGAGCTCGCCGTCAGGAAACTCCGGCATCAAAGTCTTGACGGCGTTGAGGGCGTCGTGCTAAATGATGGCAGCGGCTCCAGCGAGGTCGGTGTAGTACTGGTCCGACTTCTTATAGCTCTCTACTGCCTTCGACGTTCGAAGCTCGGCACGCCTCATTCCCTCCTTTGCCGCCTCGTTCTCCCTCCGGAGGGTGTTCGCCGTCTTCTTCAGGGTGGCGACAAGCACCCTAGAATCTTTCAACTTAGCCTCGGCGGCTCGGGTGGTCTCTTGGCACTTGGCGATCTCCTGATCCCAGGCCGCCTCCCGGTCTTCGAGGCCGGCGACCCTCTCCATCGCGGCTTGCAACTCCAGCCCTGAGCTTTTCTCCCGTGAGGAGAACTCGCCTACGGCTTGCATCGCCGGGGCAATTTCCTCGTCCTCCATGTTGACGACGAGGGCGACGTGCTGGAGGACCTGAAGAAAACAAAGGAGGGGTTAAAAAGAAAAGGGGGCACCCAGTCTTGCGAACAGAAAGTACCGAATAAAGACTCGAGTAAGGTGCGAACATTGACCTGCACGGCCTCCTGGGCTATGGCCGCCATCTGGGCCCGGAGGGTCCCCCGAGGGATTTTACCCCCGGCCGACCTCTCCATCTCCGAAAGTAGGCTGTCGGCGACAGAAAGCCCCGAGGGCACCTCAAAGCGAAGCTCCCCTTCGTCCATGACGATCGGGGAAACCGGGGAACGGGGCACCATCCTCTGGTATCTCTTGAGGAGAGACGCGGGAGAACCGGTCTCGCCTCTCACCTCCATAGCCCGGGGCTCTGCTCCCGAACGCGTTTTTGGCTCGGCGCATGGCTGGACTCTGGGGCCCGAGGCGCACTTGAGCGTCTAGATGGAGCGGTCGCCGGTAGAGACGGAGCCGACGACGGGAGAGAAGGGCCGGCACCTCCGGCCTTCTTCCCCTTCTTCTGTTCGACCAGGGCTGCCCGAAATTTGCCTAGGTCCATGGGTTCTGCATAAGACAAAAATACAAAGGAGTCAGCAGTGCTAGAAGAAGTGGAAGAATACGCAAGTCTAAACAGGTCGTCTGAAAACTCCTAACTTACCCGCGAACTGGGCGGGGCTGAGCCCGGCCCAACTGAGGGCCTGCTCAGACAGCAACACATCAACCCGGGGGAAGGGCTCCCACTCTCACACCACCGCGTCGGGATCATTCGACTGCCTCACCCGCGGGCAGTTGGCTCTGTGCCACTGGTTAGGCACAAGCCAGTCCTCACTCTCGGGCGGCCTAACAAACAAAAACTTCTTCTTCCATTCATGAATAGAAGAAGGTACTACGACGGCCTCCGACCCGGCAGTACCTTCTCGGTGTTTTCTAAAAGAGATGTATACCCAGCTCGGCTCGCCCTTGCGAGTGCCGGGGTGGTTTTTGTAGCAGAGAAAAGAAATAAGAAGGCTCCGGCTGAAAGGGATCTAGCGTAATTTCAACCGAACCAGGAACCCAAGAAGAATCCTCTAAGAGTTAGGCACTAACTGGCCCGGGGCTAACTCAAAACAATTCAACACCGCACTTACCTCGGAAGAGAAGGGCAAGCGCATCTAGGCCCAAAAGGCTTCCAGATACAAGGCAATCTCCTTGCCCCGTACCTGGTCTGCCCTCTCCCCCTCCTTGGCCAGACGAAGCGAGTCCGGATGGTGGCGAGCTCATCCGCATGCTTCAGTATGGATGACACGCCAAGAACACCCCTAACCTGTGCTCTGGGGATCGCCCCCGTCGCACAATCCCGGGAAGCATGACTAACCATAACTTACCGGGGGGACTCCGACTCAGATGAGGAAGAGGAAGAAGCAGAAGAGGAAGAAGAAGAAGAGGAAGAAGCAGAAGAGGAAGCTACAGAAGACTCCCTAGACTCTTCCCAGACTATTTCTACAGACTCCTCGGTTGAAGACATCTAACCTGATCAAAAGGATGAAGTCCTCGGAAGAGAAAATATAAGGATTCCGACCTAAAGAGAAGGGCGCCAAGCTAACACGTGAAGGGACGAGGAGATTATGGCGAAGTATGGACCCTGAAGAGGATTCCGCCTCTATTTATAGCAGCCGGCGTACGTATCCTACGGCGCCGATCGTCTCCCGCCAAAACAACACTTCGCATTCAACGGCCATCAGTGCTCCACCTGTTGCACACGCATTGGGCACACCCCATCGGGCGTGGGAAAGCCTACGACCTATCTCGTCAGCCAACCAGCGCCAGACATGTGGGCTGGCGCTTCGACGAACGTATGCACAAACCGGCGCTTCCTTTTTAATGCGAGATCTCTTCCCTGGTCCGCTGACGTCATCAAGAAAATACGACTAATTGCCCGGGAATATGCACCGATGATATCTTCAAATAAGCGCTTACCCCGGTTGACCGGTCAGACCACTCTCGACCCGACCCATGAATGGGCCCGGACGAGAGTGGGGGGCTAATGATGATGCTCGGTATCGGGAACTCCCTAGATCTTGACACGTGGCTGATGACGTGTCCCAGATTTTAAAAGAGTGGTTCAAGAACGGTACATTGGAAGCATACCCCGGGCCTTCGACTCGAGGAAATTCCCGACCTTCGGTGGCCTTCCAGACCACTCCTACGCTCACCTTACAAACAACCCTCGGCTCGCCTCCAAGCCCCCCCCACGCTAAGTTCCTTCAGCCCTCTAGCTCGCCTCCGAGCTATCTCATGACCAAGCTCCCTCGGCCTCCCGCTCATTCCCGAGCCTCCCGTCGAGCTTAGCTTCCTCGGTCTCACCGACCGACCCACAGCACCGATCACAGGCGTCTTCGCCGCGACTCCACGAATCTCGCCAGACGTGAGATATCCGCCGCCCATGCTCCCGCGTTCCACGCCATCGCGTTTCCCCATCAACAAGCATATCTCGTCATTAATGAGGAATCCCGCCTGTCACGCGGGCGTAACGCTAGGGGCGTAACGGACGGCGTGAATTTCGCGCCTGCCTCCCCATGGCTGTCACTATATAAATCGCTCTCTCAGACGACTTAGGTAAACCATGTTTACCCTAATTGGCTGTTACTCTGCCAAAATACCCCGTCTAACTTGATCGTCGGAGGGTCCTCGGTGGCACAACCACTCCGGGACTTCCTTACAGGTAACTCGGCCTTAACCACCTCAGGCCCATTAAGATCCATACGCTCCAGGAAGAAACTTCCAACTCAATCTCAACCATCGATCAGCGCTCACTGCAGATCAACGGAAGGTAACATCTGAAGGAGATCCAGAGACCCATCAGCTGTCAAATTTGCTATTTTACTAGAATATTGAACCCCTTGAAACTAAATGTGACAATAATGCAATTTTGTTGGCTCATGCAATATTTGCAATTTTCTTGATATGTGTTTGTAAACATTTTTAGGCTCTAAATATGATGAACTAGTATTAGGCACATATGATGCGCCTATTTAGATATAGAACACCCAAACGACCCGTAAAAGTTATGTTTGTCAAAGTTTCAAGAAAAATTAAATAAACGTTGCTATAAGGGAGATTTAGATATTTCACATCTATATAATTTTAAATGTAATGAAAATTCTAAATTTTTTTTACTAAGTGTGTAACATGCCAAATTAAAGGACATTTATAATCATGCAGCTGTAGCGCTATAATTCTTACTTGCTGCCACCACACTGGAACTTCGAAGTTATGAAGTGTGAGTTATGTTATTTTATATTCTAACCCGTCCTTATCGTTTGTGTCATTTATGCTCATCGAGAAACTAGATTTTTGTACAGTGGTAGTCTTTTAATTACCATATTAAATACTCGTTCAGTTGGTTTTGAACCTGGGTTATTTTGATATCATCTTAAAGTTACAACTTCACCAAATCTCATGAATTATGAATTTATAATGAGGATTGACTTACATAATTGTATATTTTGAAGTGATAACCCATATCATTGTGTTTCTCAACATGTTTTTGTTTATCAACTTATGTACTTGCATTTTCAGAAAATCATAGAGTAAACATTCTAATGTAGAAAAGATTGTTTAAATATACAATTTTAACATGTAAGAGCAAGTAAAATAACAAAATTTCTTATACGATAATTCTTCTTTTATTCACTCCGCAAAATTAGAAATGCAAGATAGAACCAAGAAACCTTTGAAAGAGTATGGATCTCCTTCAGATATTGTCCTCCGTCGATCTGTCACGAGCATTGGTGAACGGCTGATATTGGTGTTGAGGGTTGTCTCCTTGAGCGTGTGGATCTCAGTGGGCTTGTTTTGAGGCGAAGCCGAGCTATCTGCAAAAGAATCCCGGGATGGTTGTACCACCGTGGACCCTCCGACGATCAAGTTATCCAAGAAATTTGGACAGAGTAGTGGCTTATTGGGATAAAATTGCCTTACCTGAGTCGTCTGGGAGAGGTTTTTTTTGTAGTGGTCGCTTGGAGCGAGCTGACGCAAGATCTTCGCCGGCTGTTACGTCCCTGGCGTTACACCTGCGTGAATAACGGGATCCCCCCATTAATGACGAGATACGCTCGTTAATGGGGGGATACGGCGGTGTGGAATGCGGGATGTTAGGTAGCGGATATCTCGCTTCTGGAGAGATACGTGGAGCCGTGGCGGAGGCGTTTGGACTCCGCGTCCTTGGTTGCTCGGTAGAACCGGGGAGGCTTATCTCAGCGGGAAGCTCGGAGGTGAGCGGGAGGCCGAGGAAGCTCGGTTCTGTGATAGTTCGGAGGCAAGCGAGGAGAGCTGAGGAAGCTCGGCATGTAGGAGGGCTCGAAGGCGAGCCGATGGTTATTTGCAAGGGCGAGCATAGGAGTGTTCAGGGATCTATAGAAGGTCGGGTCATACCTCGGGATGATAGCCTGGGGAATGCCTCTAATGCATGGTGCCTGCCCAGTTTCCGTGAGCCCCAGGACACGTCATCTGCCACGTGCCATGATCTGGGGAGTTCCCACTTATGAGCATCATCATTAGCACCACAGTCTCGTCCCGACCTATTTATGAGTCGGGTCGAGAGTGGTTTGACCGGTCTCCCGGGCTCAGCCTGTAGTCAAGGACCTATCAGTGCGGATCTCTGAGGTGGCTGGGCGTATCTTTAATGACGCCAGCGAATCAGGGGGAGATCGTGTATTAAAGAGGGAGCGCCGATTCGCTTGCACGTCTGTTGAGACGCAGGCCACGTGTCTGACGCGGATTGGCAGACGTGATGGGTTGTCGCTGTCGCCTATGCCCGAAAAGACGTCTCCAATGGTCGTTTGACACGTGGGGCGTTGACGGCTAGCGGGCGCGAAGCTTCGTTTTGGCAGGAAACGATCTAAGCCGTTAGATGAATCGTCCAAGCAGTATAAATAGGGGTGAGATCCTCATAAGGTCCACACTTTCGCCATTATTTTCCTTTTGCTGCTAGAGATAGCTCGGCGCCTCGTCCTTTAGATCGAATCCCTCACGCTCTTTCCTCGAAGGACTCTTTTTTTTGAATCGGATTAGATGTCTTCCTCTGAGGAGTCTGTGGAAGTTGTTAGGGTAGAGTCGGACGATGAGGTTCCAGTTGTTAGAGCCGAGTCCACGGTGTCTTCTCCTGCTTCTTCCTCTGCCCCATCCGAGTTGGATTCCCCTTATAGAGTTAGGGCCACCCGCGCTGCTCGTCGTTAGGCGATGGTAAATGTCCCTAAAGTGCGTATTGGGAACGCTCGCGATGCCCCCTCCCTCCTAAGAAACGTGGACAAACTCATTGAGATTCGGGCTCGTTTCCACATTCCCCCTAGCTATTCGCTTCGTTTAGCAAGGGAGGACGAAAGGGCAGATCAGGTGCAAGGTAAGAAAATTGCCTTGTACTTGGATGCATTCTAGGCTGGGATGTGTCTTTCCTTTCCCCCACGAATTATACGGGGTACTATGTTGCTTCCAACTTGCCCCGGGCCAGCTAGTGCCAAACTCGTGGAGAATTCTCCTCGGCTTCCTGGTCCGGTTGAGACTTGAAGAAATCCCTTTCAGCCTGAACCTTCTCACTTCTTTCCTTTATTACAAAAATCATCTCGGTATCCATAAGGACGAGCCGAGCTGAGTGTACATTTCCTTCAAAAAACGCAAGGGAGGGGTAGCCGAGTCAGGGGTAGTAGTTGTTCTTTCTTCTATTAATAAATGGAAGGAGAAGTTTGTATTCGTCGAGCCACCCGAGAGCGAGAATTGGCCTATGCCTGCATAGTGGCATATGGACGATTTCTTGCGGGTGAAGCGGTCGTCCTCTCCCGAGGCGAGGGTAGTGTCCATGTAGGAGCCGATCCAGTGGGCCGACGTTTTGCTTTCCGAGTAGACCTTTAGCTGGGCCGGGTTCAGCCCTGCTCAATTCGTGGGTTAGTTAGGAGCTTGGACGATCTGTTTAGACTCGAATATTTTTCTTTTGCTCTTTTCAGCGTCGCTAACTCTCTTTGTGTATTCTTCTTTCTACAGAGCCAATGGACCGATCCAAATTCTTGGCTGCTATAGCCGTAAAGAAGGGGAGGAAGACCGGGGGTGCTAGCTCATCCCGTCCTGTTTCGAACTCGGCCCCGAGGCCAGCCGCACCGGCTAAGACCTCTGCCGCACCCCGAGCTCCGGAAGCCAGCTGTGGGGAGACCCATAAGCACGTTCGGGAACCGGAGCCGTGGGCGAGGGAGGTGGAGGATGAAGCCGACCCCCCGAGGCCCCCCTCAAAAGGTACAAGAGGACGGTTTCTCAATCTTCGGCCTTCTCGATCCCCATGCAAGAGGGGGACGTCTGTTTTAAGGTGCCCTCGGGGCTTTTTGTTGCCGATAGCTTGCTTTCGGATATAGAACGATCGACCGGGTGCAAAATTCCCCGGGGGACCCTTAAGGCCCAAGTGGCCGCCATCGCTCAGGAGGCTGTCTAAGTCAGTATCTGGTTTCCGTTGTGGTTTTCGTTAAGTATTTTTTTTCATCGGATCGGATACTCTTAACCCTTTCCTCTACTTTCCTTAGGTCTTTCAGCACCGCGCCCTCATCATCAACATGGAGTCCGAGGAGATCGCCCCGGCGATGCGGAAGGCGGGCGAGTCTTCCTCGCGGGAGGAAGACCAGCGCCTGGAGTTGCAGCAGGCGAAGGAGAGGATAGCCGCCCTCGAAACCCAGATGGTCGCCGAGGAGGTGACGAACTCCAAATGCAAGGAGTCCATTTGACTTCTGAGTGAATCCAACAAGGCCATCTAGGCTAAGTTGGAAGATGCTAAGGTGCTTAACGCAACGATGAAGAAGTCTCGGGACGCCTGCAAGAGGGAAACCCAGACGGCGCTTGACGCGGTGGAGCTTGCCGACCTCCGAGCTGTGAAGTCGGTGGAGAGCTACAAGACGTCGGACCAGTTCTACGCCGATCTTGCCGACGCCTCGGCCATCGTTTGACACTAGGCTCTCGACGCTGTCAAGACGTTGATGCCGAGGTTTGGTGATGGTGAGCTTCAGCTCCAGTACCCCCTCTCCGAGGATGAGTCGCAGGGGGATACCGCCCGGAGTGCCGCCGGGGGAGAGGCTGCCGGTGGGAGTGCTGGAGATAAGGCTCCTGGTGAGAGCACCAACCTAAAAGCCGTCATCCTGGCTCCCGATGCCGGCGTTGAGCAGGTCGAGATCCTCGCCGGTCCCGAAGCCTGAGCCTTCCTGCCCTTCTCTCTATTTTATAAATTTTGTAAGCCTCCAGGCATTTTTTGTATGGCTGAGGAGCCTATAGTACCTTGTAAAGACTCTCAGATCGTAAATAAAATTGTTTTTAATTTTTCTTCGTAGCAATGTTTTCTTATGCGAGTACTTGAGCTTGTTAGCATTTTCCTCGTCCCAGGAGTCAGGTCGTAGGTCGATGACCGGTCTTTTAGATGGCGATCGCCCGTCGAGTGTAAGCCAGTTAATCGCAAAGTGCAGGAGGTCGGTCCCCTCCCGCCCCTAGAGTTGAGGTGGCGATCGTTCGCTTAGAATACATCGGAAGATCTTTCAGTATAGGAAGATTTGCCCATTCTTTTGAGTCGGACCGGCGACCACTTCCCTTGGCGTAAGTTAAACAATAGCCAAGTTAGAATTGGTCGGCGTTGGCCGAGCATTGATGCTGCTTGGTGGCATCTGGATGAGAGCTTTGGATCCTTAGTGTAGGTGGGTAGGAAGTTATCCGCTAAGGATTGACCGAGCAGGGAAGCTGCTCGGTGGCCTCATAATGAGGGCTTTTGATCCTTAGCGTAAATGGGTAGGAAGTTACCCGCTAAGGATTGACCGAGCAGAGAAGCTGCTCGGTGGCCTCTTGATGAGGGCTTCGATCCTTGGCGTCGGTGGGTAGGGAACTATCAGCCAGGGATTGACCGAGCAGGGAAGCTGCTCGGTGGCCTCTTGATGAGGGCTTTTGATCTTTACCGTAGATGGGTAGAAAGTTACCCGATAAAAATTGACCGAGCAGGGAAGCTGCTCGGTGGCCTCTTGATGAGGGCTTTTGATCCTTAGCATAGATGTGTAGGAAGTTACCCGCTAAGGATTGATCGAGCTGGGAAGCTGCTCGGTGGCCTTTTGACGAGGGCTTCAATCCTTGGCGTCGGTGGGTAGGGAACTACCAGCCAGGGATTGACCGAGCAGGGAAGCTGCTCGGTGGCCTCTTAATGAGGGCTTTTGATCCTTAGCGTAGATGGATAGAAAATTACCCGCTAAGGATTGACCGAGCAGGGAAGCTGCTCGGTGGCCTCTTGACGAGGGGTTTCGATCCTTGGCGTCGGTGGGTAGGGAACTACCAGCCAGGGATTGACCGAGCAGGGAAGCTGCTCGGTGGCCTCTCGATGAGGGCTTTTGATCCTTAGCGTAGATGGGTAGGAAGTTGCCCGCTAAAGATTGACCGAGCAGGGAAGCTGCTCGGTGGACACTTGATGAGGGCTTCGATCTTTTGTATCGGTGGGTAGGGCACTACCAGCCTGGGATTGACCGAGCAGGAAAACTGCTCGGTGGCCTCTTGATGAGGCTTCTTTGGTGGCGGTCCGTCTCCCTTGACCCGTAAAACCTGGGGAGAGAGACTGTCGAAGACAATACGTGGCAGAGACGTGTGGGAAGACGTGACTCTTCGTAGTGCGCGTCATTCTAACTTCCATTTGGCCGTTCGGGGGCATGGTCGCCACGCGGTAGCCCTGGGTTGGGAACTTTGAAAAGATCCTGTGAATCGTGCTGCCGCACGCGCAAACTTTGGTCTTTTGGGATTCCGTTGGGACTATAAATAGCGAAAGCACGTTGGAAATTTTTAGCTTTGCGCTTTAGAAAAATGGCAGGTTTCATTTACTCCATTCAAGAGATCATCTCTCGTGACGACTTTTGCTTGTACGATCAGGCAAGCACCGAGGAGACGTACCGGGCAGTGGTCCAGCGCGTAGAGGAACACTTCGGCCGTCTCTTTCCCCGGCGATCTTCCCTCTTTCAGTTGCTCATGTTTGTAATTGGGAGGATGTCGCCGGGGCTGCACAACGCCCTGTCCGAGGAGCTTAAGGACGAGGCGATTGACAAGCTGCACTCGCTCCACCACCACGGTCTGATCTCGAAGAGCCGGCGGGATCGCTCAGTGGCACTTGTTCTGGAGTGCTTTCAGCAAAGGCAGATCATCGATGGCTGCCCTGCCGGTGCGGTCTCTGGCCCTTCCATGGCGTCGCGGGTCCGCGGCATCAGAGGGAGCGGGCTGAGGAAGCGAAGGCTCAGTTGGCGGCGATCTCCTCGGAGTACCACCTGCAGTGTTTTCTTCACCTCCTACTCCCTCTGTTGTAATGTTTTGTATATATTTTCCTTTGTATAAGGCTGGGGAGCCCATAATACCTTTGATGAATAAAGTTCCTCTTTTACGACGTGTTTTTGTCTCTTTTTTATTCCCTTTGTGCTTTTGCGTATTTTCATAACAATGAACCCAGGGGTCTTGGAATCGAGGAAAAGGGAAACAAATCGAAGGAGTTTCCTTTAATTCAGGAGACTTAATAATAAAGAAAAATTACATCGCTTCGACAAAGAAGGAAACATATTCACTGATACAAAATTTGAAAACATATCCACTTATACAATTTGAGTTTCTCGGCGTTGTAAGGCCGCAGAAACTTACTTCCTCCCGCGTCTTGTAAGCGATAGGCTCCTCTGGGCAATACTCCTGAGACGAGAAATGGGTCGTCCCATTTCGGAAAGAACTTGTGCAGCTTGTCTTGGTCTATGAATTCGTTCCGCTTTAGGACCAAATCTCCCGTCTTGAAGGCGTGATACTTGACCCGTGCGTTGTAGTAGCGGGTAGTTTGCTGTTGATAAGCGGCGGCTTTGATCTGTGCCCGGTCCCGCTTTTCTAGCAAGATGTCTAGATTAGTCCGGAACACCGAGATGTTTACTTCGTCGTCGAAGTGCTCGACTCTGTAACTGGGCAGTCCAATCTTTGCTGGGACCATCGCCTCGGTGCCGTAGCACAGGCTGAAGGTGGTCTCTCCAGTGGGGGTCTTCTTCGATGTGCGTATGGCCCATAAAACCCTGGGTAGTTTATCGACCCAGCTGTCCTGTCTTCTTTCTAAACGAGTTCGAAAATCTCGAATGATATCTCGGTTAGCGACCTCAGCCTTCCCGTTGCATTGAGGATGCACGACCGCGGCAAATTTCATTAGTATGTAGTACTCATTGCAGAATCCTTTGACTTTGTCGTTTTCAAAATTCGTCCCGTGGTCGGTAACAATACATCTCGGGATCCCAAATCGGGATATTATGTTCTACAGGAATTTGATGGTCGTGGTGGCGTCCGGTTTCCTGATGGGGACGGCCTCGATCCACTTCGTAAAATAGTCTACCGCGATGAGAATGTATTTGTGCCTGTCCATGCCAGTTGGGAGTTGTCCCACCATGTCCATCCCCCGCTGGGCAAATGGCTAGGGGAGGTCAGAGCCGTTAGCTCGGTAGCCGGAAGACGGGGTATGCTGCCGTGGAGTTGACAACTTTTGCATCTTCTGACGAGCTTCTGAGCGTCTTGATGAATCGTCGGCCAATAGTATCCTTAGAGTAGCATCTTCTGGACTAAGGTGTGGGCCCTTTGATGTGCTCCACCGACCCTTTCGTGAATCTCATGCAGGATGTAGTCGGCTTCGTGGGGGTCGACGCACCGAAGCAAAGGTTGCGTGTACGACTTCTTGTAGAGCTTTCCATTGCTCCAGTTGAAATGGAGGCTTTTGGCTCGAAGGAGGCGTGCTTCCTCTTGATCTTATGGGAGTGTACCTTCCTTCAGGAACTCTAGGAGGGTGTTCTTCCAATCCCGGTCTTCCTCCTGAGTGGTGTATACTTGAAGTGTTGCCTCTATGTCTTCCACGCTGGGCCGTGGCAAGACTTCGAAGAGGATGTTCCTCTTATTTTTAGCCGTATAGGAGGAGGCTAGCTTGCTCAAGGCGTCGGCCTGGGCATTTAACTACCGAGGAATCTGCTCTATTTGGACTTCGTCGAAGTTTTTCCGTAGTCTCTTTACCTCGGCTAAGTACTTTATCATTAGTGGCTCTTGGGCCTCGAAGCGGCCGGTCACTTGGCCCACGACTAGGGCAGAGTCGCTGCGAATTCGGATCGTCTTCATCCCCATTCCAGAAGCGATTCGCAACCCGGCGAGCAAGGCCTCGCATTCCGCGGCATTGTTCGACGCTTTGAACCCGAGCTTCAAAGAGTACTCCATTTCTGCCTCGTTAGGGCCTCGAATGATAAGGCCGGCACCGCTCCCCTATTCGGTAGATGATCCATCGATGTAGAGGACCCAGTCGGGGACGGAGTCGGGCACTTGCTCGACCGTGTGCCGGGACCCGGGGACGGGCGCCGACGCTGCTTCCTTGTTGGGATAGTACATTCGACAACAAAGTCTGCGAGGATTTGCGCTTTGATGGCTTGTCTTGGGTGGTATTTAATGTCGAATTGGGATAACTTTCACCTCCATTTCTCAAGACGACCAGATAACTCGGGGGAGGTGAGAATAGCCCTAGGGGACGCTCGGTGAGGATGAGGATGGTGTGTGTCTGGAAGTAGTGTCGTAGCTTCCTTTAGGCCACGATAAGCGCCAAGACAATCTTCTCTATGGCCGGGTACCTCGTTTCCGCGTCCTTAAAGACATGGCTCACGTAGCAGACCGGCTTCTATGCTCCTTCGCCTTCTCGGACGAGTACTGAGCCGGCAGCATGATCGGATACCGCAAGATATAATAACAGCTCGTCACCTTCGGCAGGCCGGGTGAGCAGTGGGGGGAGTTGCAAGGTGCACTTTGAGCTGCTCAAAAGTGTTCTGACACTCTTTTGACCATTCGAACATTGAGATCTTTCTCAGGGCTTTGAAGAATGGGAGACACTTTTCTCCGGATCTCGACATGAAGCAACTAAGGGCGGCCACTCTCCCCGTGAGCCGCATGATCTCCACGTTGCTTTTCGGCGTGGCCATGTTGAGAATGACGCTGATCTTCTCCGGGTTAGCCTCAATTCCTCGGTGGGTAACTATGAACCCGAGAAATTTCCCGCTAGTGACCCCGAACGCGCACTAGGCGGGATTCAGCTTCATTTTGTACTTGTGGAGGATGTCGAATGTCTCGCCAAGACCTTTGGAATGCTCATCCGACGAGGTCGACTTTACGAGCATGTCGTCGACGTAAACCTCCATGTTCCTCCCGATCTGTGGTTTGAACATTCTGTTGATCAGGCGCTGGTATGTAGCTCCGGTGTTTTTGAGGTCGAAGGGCATCACTTTGTAGCAGTATACCTCCGGTCCTTTATGAACCGGTAAGCTCTTCATCTGCCGGGTTTATACGGATCTGGTTGTAGCCGGAGAAAGCATCCATGAAGCTGAGCAATTCGTGGCCTGCCGAGCTGTCAATAAGCTGATCTATCCGAGGGAGGGAATAGTTGTCTTTCGGGCATGTCTTGTTGAGATCTGTGAAGTCGACGCACATATGCCACTCCCCGCTTGTTTTTTTAACCATAACCACATTCGCTAGCCATTTTGAGTATGCCATATTTCGAATGAAGTTGGCTGCAAGCAACCTATCGACCTCGTCTTCTATCGCCCTTTGTTTGATCAGAGCGAAGCTTCGTTTCTTTTTCCTGACGGGTCGGGCAGTCGGGTCGACCCCAAGCTTATGCAAGATTACCTTGGGGTCGATCCCGGGCATGTCGGCAGGCGCCCAGGCGAACACGTCCGAGTTTCTTCGGAGAAAGTGGATCAAGTCTTCACGCCGGGCTCCTGTTAAGAGGGATCCGATCTGGGCAGTTTGCTCATTCCCTTCGATGAGGGGACCTCTATTAGCGCCTCTACCGGGGCCCTTTGAATTTCTTTTTGTTCGTCCCGAGTATCCAAGGACCCCTGGAAATCACTCGCACTTTCAAGGTCGTCGCTTCGCTCCTCGGAGGTGGATGTCGTTGTGAAGCATATCTTGGCGATTTGCTGGTTCTCGTAGGCCCGGCCTATTCCCCTTGATCCAATAGAAACTTGATCGCGATGTGGTAGGTCGAGATTTGGGCCCTAAGGGAGTTTAGCGTCGGGCGTCCCAGGAGGATATTGTAGGACGAGGGGATCCTGATGATGATGAACTCCACCCGTACGGTTCTCGTACGGCCCGCCTCCCCAATATTAAAGAGGAGGGTAACTACTCCCTCTGCCGGGATGGAGTGGTTAGTAAACCCCGACAGAATGTGGGTGGTTGGCCGCAGGTTTGACGGGCCGAGCCCCAGGCGCAGGAAGCAGTCATAGAAAAGGATGTCCGCCGAGCTTCTTGAGTCGACCAGTATCCTTTGGACCTCGTAACGGTGGACTCGTGCCGTAATCACGAGGGGGTCGTGAAGCAAGGATATTCCGTGGAGGTCTTCATCAGTGAAGGTGATGGGCTCGGATGCTTTGTTTTTCTTCCGGAGCTGGTCGCTGGTTCTATTGACTGGTAAGAGGCGGCGAATCTCATTGGCTTCATGTGCACCCCCCGAAGAGACGATCATGATTTGGCCAATCGTTAATTCGTCGGGAGGAAGATGGTTTTCCTGCTCCTTGTTTGCCTGTCTCTTTTCGCTCAGATACTTCGCTATGTGGCCCGAGCGAATCAACTCCTCGATATAATCGTGGAGTTGTTTACAGTTCTCGGTAGAGTGTCCCTGCGACCTATGGAAGGCGCAGTACGGGCCTCGAGTCCGTTTGGAAGCTTTATTGGTGACCGGAGGGAGCTTAAAGAATCGCTCGGCCTTCGCCTCCTCCAACAGCTCAGTCTGAGAGATGTTGAGCGGAGTATACTCCTGGAACTTCGGAGAGTATTGCTTTGGTCGGTCGACCTTCTTCTTCTTTTCTCTGCCCCTCCTCTTTTGGTCAGCCTGGTCTCCCCGGGGTAGGTTTGCGTTTACTTCGGCCTCGAGTTGGATTTCCCGTTCGGTCCAAGCTTATACCTCGGCCATGGTCCTAGGTTGCGCCAATGAAAAGGAGCAGAGCCACTCCTTATGCCTAAGACCTGACCTCAGAGTTGTGATTACAGTCTCGTCCCTGTGCTTGGGAACTTCAAGAAGAGCGTTGTAGAAGCGAGTGACGTATCCTTTAAAAGATTCCTTGTCCCCTCTCTTTATAGTGAAGGGGTAATCGACGGACCGCTTCTGTCGTTTGTTCCCGACGAAATGTCCGAGGAACTGGGCGGTAGCTCATCAAAGGTAGAGATGGAGTGTGGCGTGAGTCCTCGGAACCAGTCTCATCCAGCCCGGATGAGAGTGGCGGGGAACGCGCGGCATTGGGCAGCGTCGGAGTTGTCCTCGAAGCTCATGCCCGCCGTAAACGCATCCGGATGGTCTTTCGGGTCAGACTTCCTATCAAAGAGGTCCACTTTTGGAGGCTTGTTTTTGGAAGAGACGCGGACAGCGAGTAGCTCTTCAGTGAAGGGCTTCGTAAGCGAGTCGGTGGCATACCTGGCCCCCTCGTTTGAAGGACGACCCTCTCGATGTATACCTTCGATTTTCTTTTCGAGGGCGTCGAGACGGTCATGGTACCCCGAGGATTCGGCGTAGTCGGAGTTATGGCCCTTCCCGCTAGCAGCCTGCGCCTGGCTGCGGCTCCGGTTCCGTTCTATCAGGTTCCTCAGGTTCCCTAGTGAGGTCATTCTGGAGTCATCACGGCGAGTGCTGCTAGCGCATCCCGTCGAGGGAGAGGGTGCCGGCCATGCCTTGGAGTATGCGAGCTGACCGACACCTCCTCGGGGGGACGGGAGCGCGATGGGCCTCGGGGCGGGGAGCTCATTCACGAGACCTCGGCATGGAGCTGTGAGGCGCCCAACGGGTCATTGAATCAGTTGCCACGGGGCACCTGGGGCCGCTGGAGATAGCAAGACGCTGTTCAGTGGTGCTAGCGTGGGCAGTGTCATCTCCCCCTCTGCAGAGATCGTGATCCCGGACAGGAGGAACAGTGACCTGGGGGGCTTGTCCCGCCGTTTGGATGCAGACAAGGGCATCCACTATGGATGCAAGCCTGTCAATCCGCAGAGAAGGTGTGAATGGTGTTAGGGGGAGGGGTGGATCCGTCCGCGCCTCCGTTGTGGGGAGGGCAGCGGCTTGTGCTTGGATCGTCACGGTTTTCACTTGCCATGAGTTCGAGATCGGAAGATCAACTTTCGATGAGTGGAATTATCGATTTCCCACAGATGGCGCCAACTGATGAAGGTATGGATCTTCTTCAAATGTTGTCCTTCGTCGATCTGTCGCGAGCGTTGGTGAACGGCTGATATTGGTGTTGAGGGTTGCCTCCTTGAGCGTGTGGATCTCAGTGGGCTTGTTTTGAGGCAAAGCCGGGCTATCCGCAAAAGAAGTCCCGGGATGGTTGTACCACCATGGACCCTCCGACGATCAAGTTAGCCGAGAAATTTGGGCAGAGTAGAGGCTTATTGGGATAAAATTGCCTTACCTGAGTCGTCTGGGAGAGGGTTTTTTATAATGGTCGCTTGGAGCGAGCTGGCACGAGATCTTCGCCGGCCGTTACGTCCCTAGCGTTACGCCTGCGTGAATGACGGGATCCCCCCATTAATGAAGAGATACGCTCGTTAATGGGGGGATACGGCGACGTGGAATGCGGGATGTTAGTTGGCGGATATCTCGCTTCTGGAGAGATACGTGGAGCCGTGGCGGAGGCGCTTGGGCTCTGCGTTCTTGGTTGCTCGGTAGAACCGGGGAGGCTTATCTCGGCGGGAGGCTTGGAGGCGAGTGGAAGGCCGAGGAAGCTCGGTTCTGTGATAGTTCGGAGGCGAGCGGGAAGGGCTAAGGAAGCTCAGTATGTAGGAGGGCTCGGAGGCAAGCCGATGGTTATTTGCAAGGGCGAGCATATGAGTGTTCAGGGATCCATAGAAGGTCGGGTTATACCTCGGGACAATCGCCCAGGGAATGCCTCCAATGCATGGTGCTTGCTCAGTTTCCGTGAGCCCCGGGACATATCATCTGCCACGTGTCATGATCTGGGGAGTTCCCACTTGTGAGCATCATCAATGTCCAAACTGCAGCGGCCTTTCACATGGGCCAGTGGAGTCTCTGTAGACCCCGTTTTCTCATATTCTATATCCTAAACACACATTATTAGATGATAATTGTTCTTATTAGAAACATTTACTACTTATGGATCAATAAATATAAATTTCAGTCTTATTTTAACGATAAAGTACAACTCTGGTAATGAGCAGGTACGCGACAAATCTTTGAGTATATTGAAAAGTACGATTGAACGCGTGGTAAGGATAAGCAGAGGAAAAAAGGCCGTCGTGGTTCCGTATTCGTCGGGGGCTCTATATTTCCTTCATTTCCTTAAATGGGTTGAAGCGCCATCGCCAATGGGAGGCGGTGGGGGCCCACAATGGTGTTCTCAGCACATCAAAACTATTATGAATGTGGGACCCACATTTCTTGGTGTTCCAATGGCCATGAACAGGATCTTCTCTAACGAAGCTAGGGAAACGGCTTCTATTATTAGGTATGTCTTTTAAATTTCTTGACAAGCGTATCGATCATTTCAATTTTGCATGGTAATTAGGGGTTGAGTTTCTATTAATGACATGTCGACCTTTGGCGAATGTACAGGGCAGACCTGCTTTTGTTCCATTCATGCTATACTGGATTCCATGCATGGTTTATTTTGGCCCATATATTTATTTTTAGCTTGCATAGTTGGCCTGAACTAATGGATAACTTAAAAATTCAATCTAAGTTTGTTGTATAATTTTTGTGGATTGAAATCTCAGCCTAATCCTTGTCTGAGATGGCCATTTCCGCTCCAAAAAATAAACGTCCAAGTTCTGAGACCGGGAGCGTCCGATATCGAGTAATATTGGGCTTATTTTTCATTATTGGGGTTTTAGTATTAAGATTTTTTGTGGTTATTGATAGCCTAATGGGTTCATTAATGATTTAATTGGGTTATTTTTATGGTTAGTTTGACACCATTAATATAACTTTACACATCATTAATTAATAAAGAATTTGCCTAATTATTATAGTCATTTTAGCTAGTCATTTAAAAAAAATCCTAATTCTTATAAATTCTATTTCTAAACAATATAAATATGATATTCCCAATCCAAGATCAATATGAGAATGATCGCTGATGTCGTTCTCAAAAGTCCTGAAACCGAGATTTTAATTCGGTGTTATTCTCCATTTCTCAATATATTGATTCTAATTATTTTTAAACTTATTGTTTTATTTCTAATTCGAATTTATCAATCAATAACCGAGCCCCAACTATCCGCATTATTTTGTAAATCAAGAAAAATGTGATTTCTAAACATTTAAGACATTTTTTTTGTTGTTCACATATACAGGGCTATGTCCCATGGTGTTTTGGACCCAAACATTCTTGGGTTTCGCAGACTTCAACAAATTATTCGTCTATCTAGAACATGGGATTCTGTGCATTACTTATCTCCAAAAGGCGGAGATGCAATTTGGGGCGGCATAGGTTGGTCGATACACGAAAACTTTAATTGCGACCAGAGGAACAAAAGAAGTGCAATATCTTCGTTACAGGAAAAGCCAGGGCCGGGCAATTCGAGTGATGGGAGGATGAACTCTTGGGTTAATGTGATGGCTCGCTGTGCAAGGATCATGTTCTTCGGAAAGTTACCATCATGGTCATCTTTCGATTTTCCATATCATGATTCGAAGGTAAAATTTATACACAATGCATCTAATCTTTTTTGTTTATGGTTTCTTCATAGCTTTCATTTTATGACCGTTACAGATTTTCCATAGGTTTGTCTAAATATAGACATGATAGATACATTTTGGTTAGGGTCAATTGTCAAAAAGCCCCTGCCTGCTTCAAACCTGTGTAAAACCCCGAGGGCATTTTTCTCTTATTAAAAAACCCTGGGCTCAATCAAAACGGTTATAGCATGTAACATCCAAATAGTTGAAAGAATACAAGGCCTAAATGAAATAAGGCCTTGGGGTTTCTTCACAAAGACTTTGAACAGCAGACGCTTCCCAACAATTTCGAAAATTAAAGGGGTTTTTAGACAACTCCCGAGCGGGCCAGGGACTTTTTGACAATTTACCCTTTTGGTTATTATCAATTAAAATCATTTTTATTTAATGTACACGTTACTAAGGTGTTATTTATTTGATTGATTCTGAAAAAAGCTAATTAGATTATTTAGACCATATGCTTAATATCCTTAACATTAATCTTGAAAGAGTTTATTAAAAGTATCTGCTATATATATATGCATGCAGTGTGTCTCAACAATATGGTGTATCTCGTGGTAGAAGATAAGATCTTCCGGTAATGCATTGTACATTGGAATAAATTGATAGGCCATGAAAATTGTTAAATCACTCGATCTCTCCCAAGTTAATAATAGATATTTTTTTAAAATCTCAAATGACTTGTTAGCGCCAACACTAACTCTCATCGTTGATCAAAATTCTTCAAAAGACCTAAATTCGAGTATAAACAACTCATGGTAGTCTAATCGACTATACAAAAAATCTATAGAATTCCTACCTTTTCCCCCCTTCTAATACTTTGTGGAAGCCTCCACTATTTAACCTCATGATTTTTTGTAACTACCAACCATTCTTTTTGATTTATCTTGTGTTTTGTGTTCATATATATAGCAGAAACTATTGGTGGATTCTACTCTCCAAGAAAGGAAATCACCGCAATCAATGGTACAGAAAACACACGATGAAATTGACGACGGCATAGGAGTTGCAAAGAACAAAATCGTGATCAGTAGCACCATTCATGATGCATCTTGC
The DNA here is from genome assembly GCA_030015575.1 of Agapanthus africanus. Lineage (NCBI taxonomy): Eukaryota > Viridiplantae > Streptophyta > Magnoliopsida > Asparagales > Amaryllidaceae > Agapanthus > Agapanthus africanus. Next base: position 438,357,637 of record CM057338.1, read on the forward strand.
TTACGTCCACTAGAGACCGTACAACGGACTCGTACTCAGTTTTCTCATGGTATCGCCGATGATCTTGCGGACCCCAAATACTCCCATTATAAATATTGGTCGAACCCACTCGAGACCAAGTAAGTGAAACACCTAGTCAGCTTTCTATTAGCTATCATTTTCTTTCGCTTGGATATTATATAAAGAACATGGGGATTCCGTGTCACTGTAGGATACACGCGCTCTATGCTGTCGCTCATATGCCAACATTTAATTTCTTCGGATGTAGCAAGTATTTATGTAGTGAGTTAAATTTGACTGAAATATCCCTAACTATTTGTGTTTTTCAACTACTTTAAATGTTTTCTATATCAATAATCTTCCTTAAACTTTGTTTATTATAGTTTTTTTTCCCTATTACTAAAATACCTTTAAGGTTGTTGTACGGAAATATTTTCACTAAACTATTTGGGAGTGGTTTTAAGCCCTAAAACAATGATTATAGAAGCTATTTTAGTGAAATTTACCCTAATTAAAATATTGTGACATTAAATGGATCTGTTATCGATATGAGTTACATGTCACATCACTTTAAGTAATATACAACATCCATAATAATGAGAATGTTTTTTTTTGCATCAATTAGACGTCGATTTCCTCTATTTATGTATGAATGTTGTATTCCTATGTCCCTAAACAGATTTATTGAACTTAGGTTGCCAGATGCTCCAAATATTGAGATTTATTGCTTATACGGCATGGGTCCATCGACGGAGAGTTCGTATGCGGATGAAATTTCAACATTATTGAGTTCCGGTTTTATGTGTGCCAAAGGCTGGCGAGGGAATACCCAATTCAATCCGTCGGGTATGCCGACCTATGTGAGAGAATACCGAGACAATCGTGTTAATTCAGATAAGAGAGATTATTTCATGGACATTATGAATAATGAAGAATTGATTGAAGATATCATGAGGGTTGTTGCTGGTGCTTCAGGAAAAGAAATCGGTGGTGATCAATATTATTCCAACATTCTAAAAATTTCTCATCGAGTTAAACTCCATCCTGGGTAGAGCAAGACATTGATTAACCTCTTAGATATGAACCTCGAAAAATTGTTCGTTTGCAATATGAGTTTCCCGAATATGAGAAGTTCTTAAAGTAATGATATATATTGAGCCCCGGCCTTTACCTGTACAATATAGAGTAAAGACATATTTTGACCATTAATTGTAAGTTATCGGGGACATTAAAATTTAAAGCAAAAAGGATAGAGATTAAGCCTATTCCTGAGTATGTGTATATCTACTGTTCTAGTTCTTGTCTATGGAAAGAGTTTTTTATTAGGTTTATTTTTCAACAATTTTGTTGTATGCTGATATAGGATAAATTAACTCACGCTAGAGCTATCGAAGAACCTACCTCCGGAGCCCCGATCCAGTGCGCCCATCTATTCCTGCCATGGCCAAACCAAAGGCCCAAGCCATGCAGATTTGCCTCTACACCCGCACCCAATTCGTCATAACATGCTCATCCACCGCATGCAGATAGTAAGAAATCTAACAAGCAGTTGGTAATCGAAATCTTCCTAAAGCCTGAAAGATATATGGGAGATCGACATGAATCTACTCAGCCAATGACGGAGCCCCATGAATCTGCACACAATTTTCGTCCTGAAATCCTAGTTTTCATAGCTGTTACTTACTTGAGCATTGGAGAAGGTCCCCTTGGAGCACTCTTTGGATGCCCTTTGTCTTAAGTTACTCGGGATCAAAGATCTATCGTCTTTGCCCACGGCCCATGAAAAAAATTGTATTAGTGCTCGCACATTTGCTATATTCCATGTAGCATCACTATACATCACTACTTCAAAGTGGGTATTTCGCAACGGTTGGAACCATTACCTAAACCCATATTGATAACGGTTCCAACCATTACGAATACCCCGTCACAAGAAAGTATGGTAATGGTTACAACTGTTATGATAGACCTAATTTGGTAACGGCTGGAACCGTTACCATATAAGTTGTCGTTACCAATATATAGCAGATATCTGAAACATATCAGATATCTGCAACCTCTATGGTAACCGTTACCATAGAGGGTGCCGTTATAAAATGTAGCAGATATTATCTGATATGTTTCATATATCAATATCCAGTATAACTGTTACCAACCTATCTGTTACCAAAGAGTTATCGGTAACGGCTAGAACCGTTACCAGTGTGTGTGTGTGTGTGTGTGTGTGTATCGGTAACGACTATATATATTTAAATCTGAAAACCCCGCGTGCACTATACACGCGCTGCTTTCATTTACAACCAGTAATAAAAAATAATAATATCACAAAATCTCGCGCATTTATAATAATCAACTAATAATATGATTGGATTTCACGCAATTATAATTAACAAATAATATAATCAATAAATCACACGTAATTATAATATATATATATATATATATATATATATATATATATATAAACAATATAATCAATAAATCAACAAAATAAATGTTAATATCTAAGGTTGGTGGGAATGTTAATATCTAAGGTTGTCAGGACGATCCATCCCCATCGCCGTCCCGTGACCTGAAGAGGGCGCCTATCTCGTCTTGTAACACCCGCCGCATGGAATCCTCCTGCTGTTGCGTTAGCTGCTCAACCCTTTCAGTAAGCGCATGCAGCTGCTTTTGCGTCTACTGATGAACCTTGCTCCGTGAGCAATCGAATTCGTCTCTTCCGACGCAGATGATGCAACTGCCCACGTCCAGGCCACGGCATACTCGTGGACGGCCTTACGCCTGGTAAAGAGTCGGTGGGCCCCAGGACCAACCTCCCGTTCATACCCACCGTGATACCCGCCGGATAGCTCATCGAGGACAGGGGCAATGGCGGTAGTCGGGTCGTTAAGGCCAAGTCCTAAGAGGGCCGTCCTTTTTTGGAACTGGCTCTGTAAAGATTATATATAGATATATATAGATATGTGTTAACTTAAAATACAGAATCGACTTGATTATATGAAACTTACCATGTACTCGCCGGTGCCCTTGTGTAATGCGGCCCATCCCTTGGCAAGAGTGTAGTTAGCGGGATCTTTCCGTTTCTGCGATAAAATTATGATTATTTTAATAAGTAATTTGCGATAAAGAAAACATATATTTTTAAGCGTCGAAGTACTCACGAGGAGGAACTGTGTGCTGGACTGCGTGCGCTTCCCTTGGACCGGGACAACGTGGGATCTCACAGCGTTGTTTCAGTTCTGCATGTTGCGAACCGACTCCTTTTTGCAAATATAAAAAAAATTATATTATATTTCAGAATATGATTTCATTTTATATTGTTATAATTTTAAAAATTAAATTTATACCCGAACATCGGTGCGAGAATAATACTCAACTGGCCACGACCAATCGGATCTCGGGACATCTAACACTATGATATCCATCATCGGCCCTCACTACTCCTCAGTCGCCGCGACCCAGGCATTGTAATGCTTTTTTACTTTATTTCGGTGTTTTCTCTTGATATTCTGACACTCGTCTATGACCCAGATAAGGACGCGATATGAATCGAACGACACATGCACGCCATCTTCGCCGGGAACGCCGATGAATCTATAATGTCGTCAAGTCTGAAATTAATATATATATATATATATATATATATATATATATATAACGACGATTGAAATTTAAATGTTTAAAAGGATATGTGATATCGTGTTCGACTCAAAAAATTGTCGAACATTAGCAGTCTGGCGCGTATCCCATCTAAGATGGAGGGGGTACCGACTATAAGTACGAACCTCAGATCCCATATAATCCTCCCACTTGGTCGAGTTAGGACCAACAAACACACCCGCCGCATCGAACATCAGCGTCCAACGTCCAAGACCATCGGCTGGTTTGGAGTAGGCGAGCCCAGTATGACTCCTTTTCCTACCAAGGACACACACACACACACACACACACAGACACAATATTATAATATTCATAGTGTGTGTGTGTGTGTGTGTGTAGCATTAGACAATTTTAAATTACAGTCGTTATTAAAAGTTTTAAGCAATAACGATTATACATGCCCCTGATGTCCTTGACGTGCTACTAGAAGCGGTGCCAAACAACATTCCGCCAGTAGGGATAGGCGCTCCTACAAACAATAAACTGTTAGATAATTCAATAGAATTTAATAGACAACTAAAAATTCAATAGATAAATATATTGTAATGATGTATTAAATTTTAAATGAGTAAACTATATACCAGGTGCAGGAGTGACTGGGGTGTTCGGATCTCGCAGGGCGCTAATAGGGATAGGTGGATCTGCAGTGGCTGATGGGGCTGCTAGTGCTGCTGGTGGGGGTAGGTGGATCTACTGCGGCTGCTGGGTTGCCACATAGGTGGCCAGATCTGTTGGGCCTACCCTGGAGCTCTAGCCAATCTTGACTAGACATTTCTTCTTCTGATGTTTTTGTATGTCTGGTCCCTGTTGGAGATAGTGCCCTCAAAGTCAATTATTGGATCGCAGATACGTGATTGCAATGATTGAGGCAGGACCTATACCGATATGACAGTCTTGCTCGAGATGATAGTTTGCTATCTGGTTTGTCTTTATCATCGTATACATGCTTTAGTTCACTATTGCATGATGATAGAGCCCATATGATTCTTGCTTGACTACCAGCAGTATGATGGTGATCATATACGTGGGAGCTGGGGTCTGTAAGCACATCCTTAAAGTGTCCCTAGTCGTGGGAGTTTCGAGACAGGGCATCGATACTCCAGAGTAGACTAGTGTATACAGTCGAGACCCCGACGAGGGGTGGTGGCCGGTCTCACAAGCCACTGGTGTCAGTTGGTTCACCTAAGATGTATACAGGTGCTCATTGGGTTATGAGTACACCGGACAGGACTCGCTGGGAACATGCTAGTTGGTATTATACATATCGTCAGATAGCAGTTCCCTGATGACATGTGTACAGGTTAGTTCATCGACTTGAGGTCGTCATTTGTCTCGTGTGAGTTCTCACTGTGCTTTGATTTCTACCCTACCACGGCTCAAAGGAGTCGTGCAAACAGGTCTTTTTTGGGTACAATCCCGAGCTACATGGAGGCAAGTGAGCGGATCGGCAGGGGATTCGTCTCTCCCGGTATTGGGGGTGAGATCGCGCTGTGTCTAGGAGAGCCATTACACAAAGCCCTTGGCCGAGACAGGAGATTTACTGGTAGGTACTCCAGTAGTATCTCATGGTGTTCTGGGCCACTCTCTGACACGACTTATACCACTAATGGGGGTCTGACGTTACCAGCCCCCTAGGCAGATATGCGATACTCATAGACGAATGGACCGGACTGTATGTATATTGTCACTGTTAGGCTCAGTAGGGTTTATGGATGAGTTCGCTCGTCAGCTTCCCTTCCAATCAATACATAGGCAACCGTTACGTACAGCTTGTACCTCTGACGTGCTAGAGGTTATACCCAGTGCCAGTGTGTTGATGAGTCATTAGAGTCCCCCACAGACACTTTCCCAAGTTCGGGCGAAACGTTGTAGAGGCCATATGGTTTTATGGTAAGGTTCGGAAAATGCACGTGCGTTTTCGCACGTGTCATTTTTCGGGCAGATATTACTGGTCGGCTTTGGTTTAAGCCGGATCCGAGTATTATACTATGTAGATATAATATCTTTGTCTCAGATGCATTTGTATTCAGTCGTAATACAAATGCGGGTATGTTTATACTATTACGGGGTTATCCTGAAATCCGTTTCAGGATCGCTTTTGGAAGTTGCCAGTTTCCAGTTTTCTATCGCCCGTCTTTAACATTTGGTTAAAGACGGATTTATCTTTTCTTGAGATGAGTGTGGAAGCTTTTAGATGGTGACTAGGATGATGAGGTGGCTTGTGACTCATTTGTTCATTAATGGTGCATTAATTAGATGATGACTAAGGGTTATGAATCATAGTTTTCATTAAATGTGTTCATACAAGGTGTTAGATGATTCATTCATATCATTTATGGTTATGGTCACTCTCCCCACCTCCTACACTCACCTTCCTCATCCTATTTAGTGGCCGGCCCCCTCTTGCAAGAAAAAAATGGTTGCTTGAGAGGAAAAAGATAATAGTTTTAGTGTATGGAAATTTGATAGATACTCATTTCACATTTCCACCCGATCCAAAAGACAACTTCATTAACCGTTCGTCCATAACTTTGGACGTAACGAGACAAAGTGTTCTACTCATTCTCTACATCAATCTTGGTCATCTCTTTTAGCAAACTTGATGATCGAGTTGCCTCGGTTCAGAGGTGGGAGCCCGTTTAAAGATCCGTCGACGTGGTGCCACCTGGACGAGAAGATTGGAGATTCAGGAGATCGGAGCAGCCGCAACAAAGCGTGGGATGATGGTTGAAGACCGAAGGACTCGGATCATTCGGTATAACATTTCTACCCACTTTGTAGTTTGTTAGTTTAGCTTTAATGGCAGATCCGGGTTATAGTACGCGATAGCGCCAGTTGTAAAATGTTTTTGTTCCGCATTTGGCGTCTGTTAGACGGCCGGGGCGCTACCGTGGACTTACAGTGGTATTAGAGCCTCACCATTAAGCTATACTAACTTGTGCTAACGCGTTTAAAATATCGATCGAACGGATTTTCGAAAACCGCAAATTCCAGGGTTAAAGTTTCTGTCGATTTTAAATAGTGTCTAAAAATTATTTTACATATCACAGAAAACTAAGCAGGCTTTTCTAGGTATTCTGGAAAAATTTGGGCACGTGATCCCACAAGACCACCGCGGAACCGCGGTCAAACCTAGGGTTTGACCGCGGGACCGCGGCAAGGTTGTGGGAACAGTGCACCAACTTTTTCCAGAGAGCTTCATTTTGGAAATTGTGGTTTTTGGTATAGTTCTTTTGGGCCCAGATTTTGTTACTGTACAGCAAATGCACGTGGGGCCCACTTCGGGAAGTTTTGTCGATCGAAATTTTAAACTTGTTAGTATCCAGTACTTACTTTATATCTCCGACCGGGAATGTCATTTGATCGGTAAACCGCGTCTAATTGCTATAGTTCTTTTAGACGGGTTTGCGAACGTGACATTCACGTTGATGTTCTGTGTTGTGCTGTATTGTTGCGGATATGTCGTGGTGGATAGCAGTGTGCAATGGTAGTGCAGTTTGAATTTATTTGTACATTTGATATTGCGGGGCGAGCGTCCAACATGTGGACTGCCGTCACTGCCTGTTGTATAATATTCTTTTGGGGCACGACCGGGTTGATATCGATGTACCCGTTGTACATATTTTATTTTCTGTACTAGGTTTATCCCGCGAAGGAGTGCACGGATAGCCGGGTTCTGGAGGGCAACGGGTCCGTATCTCATGGCTTTGAGAGGCAGAGGGACCTCACTCTAGAATTGGCAGACTATTCGCCGCACTCGTAGGGGGTACAGGTTGACCCAAGGAGGGGTGCTCAAGTTACCGGATTCCGTGAAGTGCCGGATGGTCCATTCATTTTGCTGTAGGGGGCTGCCTCGCTTCAGGTTTTGGCGGGTAACTTGCCGCACCCGTAGGGATCTAGGTTTCATTGCACAGGCTATCCACACGACCAGGGGAACGTCGGGTTTCAGTAGCGGCTCTGTAAAACCCGGGGATCCCAGATTATTTGTATTATTCTGTGATGCTTATTACTTTTCTATAATTTTGCATATTATCACGCCTGGAGCGATTATTGTATATTGGTATATATACTATTAGATGTTGTATATGTTTTACACCCGCGCTAGTCCAGCCCCCGCTCTGTCGTTAGTTAAGTAACCTAACGGGTGATGACGGGACCCAGTGACGAATGCGGATGGCATATACGTACATTTTATTTTCGTTTTTTTCTGGTGTGATTGATTGATGGGACTACATTGATTCTTATCAATGCAAGGATAAAACAAACCTATATTTGATGTTGTTGGAACAAATTTTAAAAGGTGTTATTACAAAAATGTTTCCTGTTGCTTTGCATAGCGGTATTCAGTTGGAATATCCTGCACCTCATTCGACGAGGCAAGGGCCGAGATCCCTTCACCGGGAGTGACCCCTTGGGCATAAGTTTACGTCAGGGTAATAACTTCAATATAGTCGATTACAAGTTGCTTTGCATCGCGGTATTCAGTTGGAATATCCTGCACCTCATTCCACGAGGAAAGATCCGAGATCCCTTCACCAGGAGTGACCTCTTTAGCAAAAGGTTTTCGCCACTATATTTTTATAAAAAGCTATCAGGTTCCTTCAACGAGATCAAGTTCATTACGTTAAAGGTTTTTCACCAAAATCCAGCTGTAGCCCTCCGTCATTTCTTATGGTTGGTCAGTAGTATTCAAGCTATGTATATTTGGCCCTTAGTCAAAACATAGTGATTGGTAGCTGCTGGGGTGTTCACATGTTGCATAGATAGATGCGTTGGTTTGGGATAGTCATATTACTATACTTGGCCCTTTGTCAAGAGTATGTACGGGTGGGTTCAAATTGACCTTGATAATGATGGATAGAACTTGACATGTGACTTATGAGATATTTGGCGCTTAGTCAAGGTCATAAGAGCATGGGGCAAAAATATATATCGGGAGTTTCAAACATACAGGAAACTCGCCAGGCATGCGCATACCTTCTGGAGTGTGATAACTTGAGTGGCTTCCATCAAGTTATCATGCGATGATAGTTGGATCCCGATTCTCACTGATGAGTTGGTTTACTCTTCGGGTGATCCCGACTAATTCTTCTTTCAGGTTTGGAGGAGAATTTGAGATTACAGTGGGAGGTTTCCTGATTAGATAAAGTGATAACCATTCTGATCTAGGTTAGAGTGCATGCAAAGTGTTTCTTTTCTCTCTCTCTCTTTGGCAGCGACCTTTGACCGACCCTAGACTATGACTCAGTGACCAAGTTGACCGAACCTTCTTATAATACTGGCTTTTGGATTGTCTGAGTTGCATAAGTCATTGCCGCTCCTTCTTTTACCCTTTGTATTTCTCAGAACATCCCGTATTACTACGGACATCCACTTCTATTGGATAGATCCATCGTATGGTTATATACGAACTCGAAGAGACTTCTTCGAGGATGGATCCAGGTTCAGGAGAAATAGAATTGGTTTATTCAGTTGTCTTTTATTATCACCTTCTCTCAGGTTGCGAGGGCTCCTTAGTTTAGGAGAGTACACCTATTACGCTTATTGGATAGTTTTCTTCCAAACCATTGGCAGGTGCCGAAAGGTAGGGAATGGAGAAAACCAATTAGCCTAAGTAGGGTGTACAGAAGGTAATAACTAAAGACAAAATAAAGGGATTAGAAAGAGGGCAAAGTAAATTGCGACTGTTATCATTCACGACCAAACCGCGTACTTCATTGCCACTCCTATTTCACCTTTGATTTTTCCCCAGTTCGGGAGAAGAAGAATAAGGTAATATTCAGTTGTCTTTTATCATCACCTTCTCTCAAGTTGCGAGTTCTCCTAGGATTAGGAGAGTACACCTATTATGCTTACTGGATAGTCTTCTTCCAAACCATAGGCTGGTGCCGAACGGTAGGGAAGGAAGAAAACCTTTTAGCCTAAACGAAGGTGTACAGAAGGTAACGACTAAAGACAAATAAAGAGATTTGGAGAGATGGCAAAGAGATATACGGTTATAGTCATGAATAGGATTATGGAAGAGGCATTACTAGGAATACTAGGATACCCCTACGAAATTTTTCCATGTTTCAGTGCATTATTAAAGGAAAACTGATTTCCCGATTAGATACTTACTCCAGGGTATGTATTTACCAGGTTTCATTCTCATATCTGTATGGTTTTACAGATGATGAGTAGGAGTAAGTTATTGGGAATTAGGTGATCATCCTCATTATATCGGAATTCGTTGTAATTGGTGATATTTGAGGAAATCGCCTGGGTACAGTTTTAAACCTACGATGCACAGGTTTTGAGTTATTCAACTCAGCAGACTTATACAGAGTATTGTATGTTGTCCAGTGTCCGTCAGGACAAAGGGGTAGGTCCTCATACCATGTTCTGTTTACTTATGACTTCTCTAGTTGTTAAACAAGTGTTTCGTAGAAATACAATGTCTAAGTTTTGAGAAGTTGTGGGTATAGGAATAAAGTAGAGAACTAGGTGTCGCAAGTATCAGGATTCTTCAAAGAAATCGAAGATGTAGATTCTTGTGATTGGTATTCAGATAATAGTAATGATTTTGAGAAACTTGTTTCTCTTTCAGGTTACTCATAATTGGATGTATTCCTAAGTTGAGTAATGCTGATTAGCCTCTCTCCATTAAGTTGATATGCACTGGAGACAGCTGCATGATTTGAATCTGGTTCCAATTAAATTAGTGCCTCTATTTCTATATTGTATATAGAATGGTTCATATCTTAACGATGTTAAGATACGGGGAGTTGTCCAGCTTATGCTTAAAACCAGACACTGGATAGATCAAGGCACGTTTCTGTAATGGCGGTTTGTGGGTTGACCCCGGCTTTGACGAGGGTTGACATTTCTACCATCTGGAAGATCAATAGCGATATTGTTCTTGACTCGCCACAGTTTTAATAAAATGGATTTTTTCAGAAAACAGTAGTGGGAGTATGGTAGAACTGGAAGTCATTCTAGAACCGCAAACGATTACAGAAAATTTAATAGGACCTATATATTCAATCAGGTTTGACATTCCAATAGTCACTCCGCAGACATGGTGGGTAACCTCAGACACCCGAAAGGTACTCCGGTAGCCTCAAGGACGGTGACAGGGAGGTTCTTGTTTACCCAGACTTGACACTACTGTTGTTCCTGACTATGAGACCCGGCAAGAGGATAAGTATAACGTCGTTTTAAACTAGATTTAGAAGCGTACGTAGATATTATTCTGCCAGAGGGATGTCATAGTCAGTGGGAGCAGCGGAAGCATAGTGGGCAAGTAGCTTATGTCTATTTATAGGCTTGAGCAAATACAGCGGAGATTAGATCATCTAATTTTGATGAGACAGTCATGGCTTTGACTTCATCAGAATAGGGGATGGATCTGTTGAGAAGGTAGTAGGGTGTGATGTCATGAGTAGAAAGTAAAATTCCTATACTACGATCGGTTGTACTGTAGTCGTCACACAGTTGTTTCTCCAGACAGGATATGGATATAATATCAGACATTCTGGTTTCTAGATCTATGGTTTTAGATCTAGATTTGGGTAGTTTCCCAATGTGGGTACTTTGACAGTATTCTAATAGTATTTTAGAATAGATGACTCCTGGCATGGTGGTGTACCTGCAGGTGATGGAGTCACCCTCTCTAAAGGTGTCTTACAGACTAAAGGAGAGAGGGATGTGCATGATTGGCAGATCACTTGCTTAGGCAATTGAGTCAATCGTGAGATGTCAAGTACCACACCAAATGTTGTTTTTGCACTAGATGCAATAAGTTTATATTAATCCAATCCTGAAGAAACATAAGAAAGCAGTTTTAGAACATGAGTGCATGTTCTACGGATTTGATAATGGCAGCCTCTTTCGGGAGACGGTTATCATTCCAGGCTTCAAAGGTGACATGGATGACAGAGTGATTGTCAGAGTTATAGTTTTCCCTCCGACGAGGGACAGTATTATGGACAGATGGTCCAAGAGGATACTGTGGGAGACATGGTGTTGGATACTGATTAGGTTCAGTTATCGATATAGTCTAAGAAGTTTGAATCAGGAGTTCATTTATGAACTAGGTCCCATCAAATATTCAGACATATTCTAAGACAGGAATTACTCGATTCGGGAGATGGCTTTCTCCGCGAACTTGAGATTAAGAGAGACATAGAAAGAAACATCAGGGCGGATCCACTCACTGAGACTATTTCTCGAACACAAGAGTTTTACAAACTTGTTTTGTGAAACTGATTAGTAGAGGAGTTGAAAGTTCGGTATCACATGGGCTGTGAGTATGCGACTTCGCAATAATTAGCCTTAAGTGCAAGTGGGATATTGTTGGAGATAATGCCCTCAAAGTCAATTATTGGATCGCAGGTACGTGATTGCAATGATTGAGGCAGGACCTATACCGATATGACAGTCTTGCTCGAGATGATAGTTTGCTATCTGGTTTGTCTTTATCATTGTATACATGCTTTAGTTCACTATTGCATGATGATAGAGCCCATAGGATTCTTGCTTGACTACCAGCAGTATGATGGCGATCATATACGTGGGAGCTGGGGTCTGTAAGCACATCCTTAAAGTGTCCCTAGTCGTGGGAGTTTCGAGACAGGGCATCGGTACTCCAGAGTAGACTAGTGTATACAGTTGAGACCCCGACGAGGGGCGGTGGCCGGTCTCACAAGCCACTGGTGTCAGTTGGTTCACCTAAGATGTATACAGGTGCTCATTGGGTTATGAGTACACCGGACAGGACTCGCCGGGAACATGCTAGTTGGTATTATACATTTCGTCAGATAGCAGTTCCCTGGTGATATGTGTACAGGTTAGTTCATCGACTTGAGGTCGTCATTTGTCTCGTGTGAGTTCCCACTGTGCTTTGATTTCTACCCTACCACGGCTCAAAGGAGTCGTGCAAACAGGTCTTTTTTGGGTACAGTCCCGAGCCACATGGAGGCAAGTGAGCGGATCGGCAGGGGATTCGTCTCTCGCGGTATTGGGGGTGAGATCGCGCTGTGTCTAGGAGAGCCATTACACAAAGCCCTCGGCCGAGGCAGGAGATTTACTGGTAGGTACTCCAATAGTATCTCACGGTGTTCTGGGCCACTCTCTGACACGACTTATACCGCTAATGGGGGTCTGACGTTACCAGCCCCCTAGGCAGATATGCGATACTCATAGACGAACGGACCAGACTGTATGTATATTGTCACCGTTAGGCTCAGTAGGGTTTATGGATGAGTTCGCTCGTCAGCTTCCCTTCCAATCAATACATAGGCAACCGTTACGTACAGCTTGTACCTCTGACGTGCTAGAGGTTATACCCAGTGCCAGTGTGTTGGTGAGTTATTAGAGTCCCCCACAGACACTTTCCTAAGTTCGGGCAAAACGTTGTAGAGGCCGTATGGTTTTATGGCAAGGTTCGGAAAATGCACGTGCATTTTCGCACGTGTCATTTTTCGGGCAGATAATACTGGTGGGCTTTGGTTTAAGCCGGATCCGACTATTATACTGTGTAGATATAATATCTTTGTCTCAGATGTATTTGTATTCAGTCGTAATACAAATGCGGGTATGTTTATACTGTTACGGGGTTATCCTGAAATCCGTTTCAGGATCGCTTTTGGAAGTTGCCAGTTTCCAGTTTTCTATCGCCCGTCTTTAACATTTGGTTAAAGACGGATTTATTTTTTCTTGAGATGAGTGTGGAAGCTTCTAGATGGTGACTAGGATGATGAGATGGCTTGTGACTAATTTGTTCATTAATGGTGCATTAATTAGATGATGACTAAGGGTTATGAATCATAGTTTTCATTAAATGTGTTCATACAAGGTGTTAGATGATTCATTCATATCATTTATGGTTATGGTCACTCTCCCCACCTCCTACACTCACCTTCCTCATCCTATTTAGTGGCCGGCCCCCTCTTGCAAGAAAAAAATGGTTGCTTGAGAGGAAAAAGATGATAGTTTTAGTGTATGGAAATTTGATAGATACTCATTTCACATTTCCACCCGATCTAAAAGGCAACTTCATTAACCGTTCGTCCATAGCTTTGGACGTAACGAGAAAAAGTTTTCTACTCATTCTCTACATCAATCTTGGTCATTTGTTTTAGCAAACTTGATGATCGAGTTGCCTCGGTTCAGAGGCGGGAGCCCGTTTAAAGATCCGTCGACGTGGTGCCACCTGGACGAGAAGATTGGAGATTCGGGAGATCGGAGCAGCCGCAACAAAGCGTGGGATGATGGTTAAGGACCGAAGGACTCGGATCGTTCGGTATAACATTTCTACCCACTTTGTAGTTTGTTAGTTTAGCTTTAATGGCAGATCCGGGTTATAGTACGCGATAGCGCCAGTTGTAAAAAATTTTTGTTCCGCATTTGGCGTCTGTTAGACGGCCGGGGCGCTACCGTGGACTTACAGTCCCGCCATCAGACCCGCCATATATATCTAAATATTATTTCATTATTTATAATCATTATACAATTTAAACATTTATTTCAATTTCATTACCTAACCCGTTTCTTCGGTATATTAGCTAAAGATTCATTAGGTGGATTCTCAAAATCTTGAGCTGTGACGATCAATTGGATAATATCACATCTTACTAACGTATTGTTCGACGGCGCAAAAGAGTGATCGTTGGTACGTTCAATAGAAGGACCGAGTCATGTTAGTGCCTCTTCCCTGTCACTCTCATCGTCAGAGACATTCAATGTCGGCACATTATAATAATCTCTCAGTTTCCAATGACAAACAACACTTCAGTCAACGTTCTTCAAGTCTCGAGAATAATATATTTGTGTTTCCATTAATAGAAAGATAAAGTTATTGTATTCGTAGGCTGACCGCTGGGTGTTAACCAAAGTGAGACCGTATTCATCGATCTTTATACCCCGTTCAGACTTGGTATCGTATCATCTGCATTAGAATATAGCCTTATACATGTATGGGACCGCTATAACTTCTTCAAGAACACCAAAATAGGGTTTTCTTTTGTCGTTGACGGTTGCGACGCCGCTATTTTGTATAGCTCTAATACGTTCCGTCCTTTCAATCTCAAATTTGTAGCCGGAAATCCCGTACTCGTTGTGAAATGTAGTTGCAGTAATTGGACCGCTTAAAAGATCGTGAACCTCTTTATCAATATGCTCTCCACGATTCAATTGTCCATCAACTTCTTGTCTACACCAAGTGGCGAAAGTGCGCCTCTGTTCTTTTTCGATTCTATCGGCCGATCAACTAGGATTCGATTGCTTGAGTTTTTTTGGGCGAGATGTTCGTAATTTACATAAGTTAGATCAGTTAGATTAAATTTAATTTCGGACGTTTAAATGAATGAAATTATTACTTACTCTGCATATGTAGTAAAACATTCGCTGGTTAGCAAGATGCACGCATGTACAGTGCTAATGAGGTCGTAAAACATGTTTTTAGTTTTCCTGATCTAATTGGACTGTTAGGCATACGCGGCGGTTTGTTCGGTTTTTTCCTAATATCGTCGTTCAGAAAACGAGCACTGAAAGACGTGATTTCTTCCAAGAGATAACCTTCCGCAATCGAACTTTCAGGACGATACTTGTTGCGGATATAGTTTTTTTAAAGTTAATAGGTATCTGTTGAAAGATTATAGATATTAATTTACCACAATGATAATTTGCAATTTAAATGATGAATAATAAACATTTTCATACTTCTCGATGGGTTACATCCAACGGTAATGCACCGGACCGTCAATCTTTACCTCAGTTGTCAGATGGACGGACATGTGAACAATAATGTCGAAAAGGGAAGGTGGAAAGATAGTTTCGAACTTGCATAAGATCAAAATAATATCTTTTTCAAGCTTCACTATCTCACCGACTTTTACATTTTGGAACACAATTGGCGAAAATGCGTGCAAAAGTTGTTAAGCATGAGAGAAACTTCTGATTTTACTGATACTCTGAGGCATAACGGAAGAAGATGTTGCATTGGTATGTGGTAATCATGACTCTTAAGTCCTACGATTTTTCCGTTTTCTACCTATACCTGTTTGGCAATGTTTGATAAGAAACTGTCAGGGACTTTCAATTCTTTCAACACCCGCAATAATCACCGCTTCTCCTCTTTTCTCAGGTTGTAGATTGCCGGTGGAATCTCATTATAACCCGGTTTACCGGTCACAGACCGAGATTGCAATTCTTTCTTAATTGACAAACCATCCAAATCCGTCAAATTACGATGGGAATTAAGATTGGCATTCATTTTTAGATCCTTATACAGCAGAAGATTAATGACGTGCGTAGAAACACCTTTCTCGATATGCATGACATCTAAATTGTGGCGCAACGGTAGATTGGACTAGTAAACAAGTTGAAATAAACCACTTCGCTTCTTCCAACCAGTTGGGCATGATATTGTATCTTTGTTTTGTGTTTTTCCGAATGTGATATTATGATAATCTCTTCATTGTTGTAGTATGTCGTTACCAGATAATGGTTTAGGAGGCCTACCGGTCTCTGTCTTGCCATTGAACATTTCTTCATTCTTTCTGAATTTATGAGGTATAGGCAAGAAACTTCGGTGACCCATATAGGACTCTTTCCCACTAAATTTCAAGCGTACGTGGCTCGTATTAATATGACAATAAGGGCACGCAAACTTATCTTGAGTTGTCCATCCTGACAGCATGCCGTAGGCAAAAAATGTTGGATATATGTATTCCCTAGAGGCCAATATATGATGGTGTATATACCGGTAAGTGTGCGTGTAGTATATATATTCAGGGCACATTCTTGCTCGACATGATAGTATGCTATCTGGTTGTACTTTATCTGACATGTTCATTTGATCATGCTTTCACTCATTTGGTACATGTTGATAAATCCCTTAGGATATTTGCTTGACTACTAAGATTATGATGTGGATCATACTAGTGTGACATATGTAGTTTATGAGCATATCCTTAAAATATTCCTAGTCGTGGGTGTATCGAGACCGGGCATCGATATTACCAGAGTAGACTAACGTATACGTTACTTGTCCCATATGATGGGCGATGGATGATCCCATATCCATTGGTGTGGTGACATCAAAGACTATATACGGGTGCTCAGTGAGACTGGGTACACTGAACGGACTCGCCGAGAACTCCTATGTGGTATTATATCTATCATCGGATAGCATTTCTCAGGTGACACTGGTACATGTTAGTCTGTAGACCTGAGATCATCATAGAATCTTGTGTTCCTCCCACTGTACTTTGATCTCCACCCTACAACGGCTCTACTGAGTCGTGCAAATAGGTGGATTTTGGGTACGGTCCCGAGGCACATAGAGGCAATGAGCGATAGGAGTGGTTTCGTCTCTCCCGATATTGGGGGTTGATGTTGCGCTATGCACGATTGGCTATAACAGGAAGTCCCTGGCCAGGGCTACTGATATTTACTGATAAGTGTTATCGGTAGTTTCTCGATCTTTTATGAGCCATATACCGGCATGACTTATTGAGTTATTGGGGTCGACGATACCATCGCTAGACTTGATATGCAGCATATCCGATGAAGAGACGGTGTTGTACGGTAAGTGTTGCCAGTTGGCTTGACGGGAGTTTTAGCAGGTTTGCTTGTGTTTCTTCTGATCGCTCAATACCTGGGAGCCGTTACGTATAACTTGTGCCACCGACAGTTTGTGGGCGTGTGATGTGATCACTGCCTACTGCTAGCGTATTGACGAATCTTAGAGTCCCACAAAGGGGTCTCCTAGCTCAGGCGAAAAGATGTGGGGTGCATATGTGATATGCGTGGGAGCTCGATTAAATGCGTGTATTGGATACCGTATTTTAATTGGGCGTTTTCTGTTGGACGGGTCGTATGTGATATGACCGGGATATTAAATCAAGTGTTGATTTAATATTAAGTCTATTAGCTCATTTATTAAAACCTATTTCTTTATGATGCATGCATGAGTGTATGTATATATTGATATGGATGCACACATGCAAGCATACATGTGTCATGGTTGATGATACATTGGTGGTGGCAATGCAAGACTCACATGGTAACAAATATATGTATATTTTGTTTATTTGAGAAAAGCAAAATGGCAACAAAATCATAGTTGACTATTCAGCTCTTTTGAGTTGACCAAAGTCAATGGTTTCACTTGCCCATAGTTTTGCTTAACCTCAAGTCATAAAATATCTAGATATTTTATAACCATGGTTTGGCATGAGATAATTCACTTACTCTCTTGAGATTAGGTTGAGTTATTGATAAGATTCACTTGAGTCAAGCTTGAGCCATCTCCTTCTTCCTCTCTCTCCTCTTCAAGTTCTCTAGGGTTTAAAAAGAAAGAGAAGAAATTAAAAGGAAAAGTTTTTTAAGTGAGATCCAAACCACATCACCATTCTACTTTAGTCTAGCCCACTAGTGTGGAGTGCTTGCTTCATCTTCATCCTTGATCAAGTGAAGCTTGGAGCTTGAGCAAAGCGACTTCGTGGTGGATCGTCGTGAACTTGGAAGAATTTAAGCCAACCGGTTCAAACCCTACTTGTGCCAAGGAGTCAAAAGAGGAGGTCTACAAAGGTTGTATTGCTTACCTCTTAGTGTTAGACACTTGTAGTATATGATACTTGTATGTTGTTGCTCTATTTTTCTAGTTCGATTCATGGTTGGATTGTTTAGCACCCCCTAAATTTTTGTTATGACATGTGTGATGCAACCCTAACCCTAAGCATGGTGCTAAAGAACCCCTACAGTGGTATCAGAGCCAAGCTAGAGGTTTAGAGTAATCTAAACGCCGTTAAAAAATTTCGAACGAACATCGATTACCCCGAAAATTCTTCTCTGGAAAATTTTCAAAATGTTGGAATTTTTCACATTAAAATTTTTCAGAAAATCATGCAGGTAATTCTATAGACCCTCTAGAAGAACGATACCCTAACTCGATCAAATGACCGCGGAACCGCGGCAGAAGCATGCCTTTGGCGGCGGTTCCACGGCGCCATTTGTGAGGCTCGGGTCGCCCCTTCTACGGTTGGTCTTTAGGTACTGTGGCATGCTTTTGGGTATTTTTAATATTGCTCATGTGTTGAAATTCTCTATGGATTTTTGGGTAATTGATCGATCGATCAAATGGTTTAACATCGCCTAGTTTGTTTGAATGTAATACAATAATTAGAATCTACACTTATTGGTTTTGTGAAAATTAATTATTGCTTGTAAATTTATCATTTTGGTCACGGATGGAATCGGGAATCTTGTTGAATTACCCGGTTTCTTTTGAAAATGTGTTTTCATCATTGCGACCTAAATGAAAGATTTACAGTGCTAGGCATGAAATCCAGAATGTGAGATATTCCGGGTTTATGATGTCTAAGAATAGTGACGATTCCAAATATTGTAGATTGACATTCTATTCTGCGACCGTAAGTGTAGTATGTGGTGTATCGCTGGTTTCGTTGCTATACATCAACGACAATTGGGGTACGCATACTTACTTACGTTGATGATATGTGATATTATGTGTTGCTAAGATATGATGTACATGATCGCCGTGAATGAATGGCCGGGGGTTTTATGTGAGATAAGAGTTTTTCTTTTCATTCATGTAAAATTAATTGTATGTAATATTCTTTTATTGGGGCACTTCCGGGTTGAGGATGATGTCACCATTGTTGTATATTATTTACTTTTCCGCATTAGGATACACCCAAGGAGGGGAGCACAAGTGACCGGGTTCTATGGTTTAGTAGGAGGCCATCTCGAGGAGTTGAGACCGGGTCTCCTAAACTCTACAATTGGTAGGTCACTTGCCGCTCTCATAGGGGTCTAGGGATGTGGGCTTGGCTATTCATAGCGACCGTGGAATCTGTATTTTCTATTGTTGGCTAAATACAAAATATTGACCTCCTAGTATATCCTGTATTTTCATATATGTGCTTCTGCTATTGATATTCTGTGATGAGATCGCTTTATATGATGAGATGAATGATATTATTATATATATGATATATAATAAACATTGCTTCTGTTTTGCATCCGCGCTAGTCCCGCCCCGCTATGCCGTTAGTGAAGTAACCTAACGGTGCATAACAGGACACTGTGGCGAATGCGGATGGCATAAGCGTACGTTGTATTTTCGTTTCTTTTCTGTGATGGCTTAAAAACTTAAATGATGGGACTACATTAGTAAGATTAATGTAAACAAAAGGAACTCTAAAAAGATGTTGTAGAATCAGATTTGAAACCTATTCGGCTTTTTATGAAAAAACAAGTTTTCAAATTGCGGAGCTTAAGCCACTCCTTTTGAAACCATTGGATTCTACAACGATATCAAGTTCAAAGCGTTAAAGGTTTTCTTAAAAACTATCCGCAACCCTCCGTCATTTTAGGAAGTAGAGTACTTAGTATTCGTGCTGCGTATTTTGACTATAGTTAAGACGCAGTGTACGGTAGCTAAGTGATGTCTTCCTACAACGCATATGATGCGATTAGTTAGGACATTCATATGATTATGTTGACTATAGTTAAGGGTCATATGGGTGGGTCTAGTTAATCACGAAATGACGGGAATAACTTGACTAGTACTTATGATGTGTTGACTTTAGTTAAGGTCATGAGTGTTAAGGGTAAAAACCATATCAGGAGTTTCGAGAGTTGAAATTTGCAATGAGATTGCATACCTTCTATATGATAGTAGGATCCCGATCCCACTGTGAGCAATAGTTGCTCCCGAGAGAATTTTGCACTTTACAATTAGCTAACTTATTAGGTGTCTAGAAAGGTGTCAACGGGGCTACGCCTATGGGAAAATGAGGTTTATTTTAATTAGGTCCGTGCGAAAGCACGGGAAACCTCCCTCAGAAGTACCGTTACTGGCCTGACTGAACGGTTAGTGAAGTTATAGAATGTAATTAATCCTGGCTAATTTTTTCTTTTTAAGGTTTGAAGGAAAATTTGATAAAAGCAGTTGGAGACATCGATTTGATAAGATAAATAATCAATCTGATCTTTGCAAGAGCTTTCACTGAGTGTATTCTTTTCTCTCTCCTAATGGCAGATAACCATGACTGGACTTAAGCTACTATTAGAGAAAAATAAGTTTACCGGACCGAACTATAAAGACTGGTTGAGAAACATTAACATTGCTCTCACATATGATAAAGTATCATATGTCCTCACTGTCTCAGCCCCGTCCAAACCAGGCCCTGAGTCTTTTGTTGCGGATAGGGAGATCCGCAAAACATGGGATATTAACTGTGCTACCGCAAAATGCCTCGTGCTTGTATCGATGGACAATATACATCAAAAGCAGCACAAGGAGATGGATGTTCAATCCATCTTCTCCATACAAAGAAGTTGTATAGGGAGCAGTCTCGTATCCTACGATACGAAATATCTCGAAAGTTGTTTCAGATGCGGATAGCTCCTGGCATTTCAGTAGGTGACCACATTTTGAAGATGATAGCTCTTATAGAAGAGCTTGAGGGCCTTGGATGGACAATGGATAACGAGCAATATACGGATATTGTTCTACAGTCTCTTCCCTCTGCCTTTGCTCCTTTCATAGTGAACTTCAAAATGCACAATATGGAGAAGTCACTACCCGAACTTCTCAATACGTTGAGAAATGAGGAGAGCATGCTTAAGGCGAAGTCTCCCTCTGCTTGTTGGACAATCTTCCTCTTCCGTCCCAAAAGCCAAGGCCAAGGGAAGGAACAAGAAGAAATCCACCAAGCTGGGAGGTGGAATCAAGAAGGCAAAGGGGAAAGACAAATCCAAAGCTGCGAAGTCGGGAAAAGGAGAATGTTTCTTTTGCAAGAAGACGAGTCACTAGAAGCGGAACTGTACTGAGTACCTTGGTCTCAAGAAAAGGAAGCATGGTGATGCTTCAGCTTCAGGTGTGTTCGTAACTGAAAACTGTTTTTCTATAAACTCTGCTTCCTGGGTATTGGATACCGGTTCGGGTTCTCATATCTGCAATTCTGTGCAGGGGCTGAGAAATAGCAGAGTTTTGAAGACCGATGATCATACTCTCCGAGTTGGAAATGATTCCAATGTACATGCAGTTTCAGTGGGAGAGTATCACCTAGGGTTGCCATCGGGTTGTATATTGGTTTTGAACCCATGTTATTTTGTACAAAGCATGATTTTTAATATAATATCCGTTTCTTTGTTGGATAATGAAGGATATCATTTTGTAATGCAGCACAATGTTATGAACATTAAACTGAATCAAGAGTTAATTGGTTGTGGTACACTTAATAACGGGATATACGTCCTTAATCAACACACAGTTTTCAACATACAACACACAAACAAAAGAAAATTTTTAGATATAAATGAAGCTTTTCTTTGGCATTGTAGACTTGGTCATATTAATGAAACAAGACTAAACAAGCTTCATAAAGATGGATATTTAAATCCTTTTGAGTATAAATCTTATGCGACTTGTCAGTCTTGTATCAAAGGGAAAATGACCAAAACTCCGTTTACTGGACATGCAGAAAGAGCTACTGAGCTCTTGGGCCTCATACATAGTAATGTATGTGGGCCAATGTCTACACATGCGAGAGGCGGTTTTTCTTACTTCATAACTTTTACCGATGATTTCTCCAGATTCGGTCATGTGTTTTTATTAAAGCATAAATCTGAAGCTTTCGAGAAATTCAAGAAGTACAAACTTGAAGTAGAAAAACAAACAGGAATGAGCATCAAAATACTTCGATCAGATCGAGGTGGAGTGTATCTTAGTAAAGAGTTTTCGAACTTCCTAAAAGAGAATGGGATTCTCTCTCAGCTCACTCCCCCTTACACACCACAGCACAACAGTGTGTCAGAGCGGCAGAATCGCACCCTATTGGATATGGTGTGATCCATGATGAGTGATACTGAGTTGCCTCTCTCCTTTTGGGGGCATGCATTGGAGACTGCAGCTTTTCTGTTGAACAAAGTTCCAACCAAGACCGTATCTACCACTCCATATGAGATATGGTATGGGAAGAGACCATTTCTTAAACGAGTTAAGATTTGGGGTTGTCCGGCTTTTGTTAAAAAACAGAATCCAGACAAACTCGAGACACGATTGGTCAAGTGTATATTTGTGGGATATCCGAAATATTCGTTTGGGTATCTTTTCTACCACAAGGAGGAACAAAAGGTGTTTGTTTCTCAGTATGCCACGTTTTTAGAAAATGAGATTTTTCCAAATGATGCTGATGGCAATGTGGAAGATCTAGAAGAGGTTCTAGAGACACAAGTTACAAATGATGACTTGGTTGAACCTGAAGTTGCAACAGAATCTTATGAAGCCCAGCCACTCCGTAGATCTGGTAGGACTTCTCGCCCACTGGAGAGATACTACGGTTTTCTCGTTGATGGTGATGGAGAAGATTGGATCATGGATGATGATGGTCCTACCAGTTTTCAGCAATCTATCACGAGTGGTGACTCTGTGAAGTGGCTGGATGCCATGAGATCCGAAATGGAGTCTATGTACACCAACAAAGTATGGACTTTAGATGTTGTACCCTCTGGAGTAAAACCCGTAGGGTGTAAATGGATCTTTAAGAGAAAGATCGGTGTAGATGGGCAGGTGGAGACTTATAAGGCAAGACTTGTGGCGAAGGGGTTTCGGCAAAGACCAGGACTAGACTATGATGAAACCTTTTCTCCTGTAGCCTTGCTTAAATCCATTCGGATCCTACTTGCTATTGCTGCTCACTACGACTATGAAATCTGGCAGATAGACGTTAAAACTGCTTTTCTAAATGGTGATTTAGAAGAATGCGTTTATATAGATCAGCCAGAGGGCTTCATCGATAGTGGGAGCAGCGGGAAAGCATGTAGGTTGCTTAAATCCATTTATGGATTAAAACAGGCATCACGGAGTTGGAACATCTATTTTGATGATGTTGTCAAAGAGTTTGATTTCGTCAAAAATCCAGATGAACCTTATGTTTATAAGAAGATTGTAGGAAGTACTGTCACATTCCTCGTATTGTACGTGGATGACATTCTTCTGATAGGAAACGATGTTCCTATGCTACAATCAGTCAAATTGTTTTTATCACAAAGGTTCTCCATGAAAGACCTGGGTGATGCCTCGTACATATTGGGCATGAAGATCTATAGGGATAGATCTAAAAATTTGTTGAGATTGTCCTAAACCAGGTACATTAACACCATCCTAAAGAGGTTTAGTATGGAAGACTCCAAGAAGGGTGCCTTACCCGCTAGTCATGGAGTCACTCTCTCCAAGGACTTTTGCTCAAAGACCGATGAAGAGAGAGAGCTCGCATGAGCATTATACCCTACGCTTCTGCTGTAGGATCTATAATGTATGTGATGTTATTTACATGTCCTGATGTAACTTATGCAATGGGTGTAGTAAACAGGTATCAATCCAACCCGGGGGAAAATCACTGGACAACCGTGAAGAACATTTTAAGTACTTGCGAAGGAATAAAGAAATGTTCTTGGTGTATGATAACGGGGATCTCCAAATGGAGGCCTTTACTGATTCAAGCTTCCAGAGTGATAAGGATAACAGCAAATCTATCTCAGGGTTTGTCTTTGCCCTCAATGGAGGGCCGGTGTGTTGGAAGAGTTCCAAATAGGATACCGTTGCAGACTCCACGATGGAAGCTGAATATATTGCTGCAAATGATGCTGCCAAGGAAGCCGTCTGGATGAGGAAGTTCATCTCGGAGCTAGGAGTAGTTCCGACCATTATTGATCCAATACCATTGTATTGTGATAATAATGGGGCTATGGTGTTGGCCAAAGAGCTCAGGTCCCATCAGCGATCCAGACACATCCTCAGGCGATATTATCTGATCCGGAAGATAGTAGATCGCCGCGAGATCGAGATTCGGAGAGTAGATATAAAAGATAACACCGCGGATCCACTCACCAAGGCCCTCCCTCTGCTGCAACATGAGCGACTTTTTGAGATGTTGGGTATGAGATACGCCAATAATTGGCCTTAGTGCAAGTGGGAGATTGTTGGATATATGTATGTCCTAGAGGCCATTATATGACAGTGTATGTACCGGTACGTGTGTGTGTGTGTATTCAGGGCACATTCGTGCTCGACATGATAGTATGCTATCTGGTTGTACTTTATCTGACATGTTCATTTGATCATGCTTTCACTCATTTGGTACATCTTGATAAAGCCCTTAGGATATTTGCTTGACTACTGAGATTATGATGTGGATCATACTAATGGGACATATGTAGTTTATGAGCATATCCTTAAAATGTTCCTAGTCGTTGGTGTATCGAGACTGGGCATCGATATTACCAGAGTAGACTAGCATATACGTTACTTGTCCCATATGATGGGCAATGGATGATCCCATATCCATTGGTGTGGTGATACCAAAGACTGTATACGAGTGCTCAGTGAGACTGGGTACACTGAACGGACTCGCCGAGAACTCCTATATGGTATTATATCTATCGTCGGATAGCAGTTCTCAGGTGACACCGGTATAGGTTAGTCTGTAGACCCGAGATCGTCATAGAGTCTTGTGTACCTCCCACTGTACTTTAATCTCCACCCTACCACGGCTCTACTGAGTCGTGCAAACAGGTGGATTTTGGGTACGGTCCCGAGGCACATTGAGGCAATGAGCGATAGGAGTGGTTTCGTCTCTCCCGATATTGGGGGTTGATGTTGCGCTATGCACGATTGGCAATAACAGGAAGTCCCTGGCCAGGGCTACTGAGATTTACTGATAAGTGTTATCGGTAGTTTCTCGATCTTTTATGAGCCATATACCGGCATGACTTATTGAGTTATTGGGGTCGACGATACCATCCCTAGACTTGATATGCAGCATATCTGACGAAGAGACGGTGTTGTACGGTAAGTGTTGCCAGTTGGCTTGACGGGAGTTTTAGCAGGTTTGCTTGTGTTTCTTCTGATCGCTCAATACCTGGGAGCTGTTATGTACAGCTTGTGCCACTGACGGTTTGTGGGATGTGATGTGATCACTGCCTACTGCTAGCGTATTGACGAGTCTTAGAGTCCCACAAAGGGGTCTCCTTGCTCAGGCGAAAAGATGTGGATATGTGATATGCGCGGGAGCTCGATTAAATGCGTGTATTGGATACCGTATTTTAATCGGGCGTTTTCTATTGGACGGGCCGTATGTGATATGACCGGGATATTAAATCAAGTGTTGATTTAATATTAAGTCCATTAGCTCATTTATTAAAACCTATTTCTTTATGATGCATGCATGAGTGTATGTATATGTTGATATGGATGCACACATTCAAGCATACATGTGTCATGGTTGATGATACATTGGTGGTGGCAATTCAAGACTCACACGGTAACAAATATATGTATATTTTGTTTATTTAAGAAAAGCAAAATGGCAACAAAATCATGGTTGACTATTCAACTCTTTTGAGTTGACTAAAGTCAATGGTTTCACTTGCCCATGGTTTTATGGCCCATGGTTTTGCTTAACCTCAAGTCATAAAATATCTAGATATTTTGTAACCATAGTTTGGCATGAGATAATTCACTTACTCTCTTGAGATTAGGTTGAGTTATTGATAAGATTCACTTGAGTCAAGCTTGAGCCATCTCCTTCTTCCTCTCTCTCCTTCAAGCTCTCTAGGGTTTAAAAAGAAAGAGAAGAAATTAAAAAGAAAATGTTTTTAAGTGAGATCCAAACCACATCACCATTCTACTTTAGTCTAGCCCACTAGTGTGGAGTGTTTTCTTCATCTTCATCCTTGATCAAGTGAAGCTTGGAGCTTGAGCAAAAGGACTTCGTGGTGGATCGTCGTGACTTAGAAGGATTCAAGCCAACCGGTTCAAACCATACTTGTGCCAAGGAGTCAAAAGAGGAGGTCTACAAAGGTTGTATTACTTACCTCTTAGTGTTAGACACTTGTAGTATATGATACTTGTATGTTGTTACCCTATTTTTCTAGTTCGATTCATGGTTGGATTGTTTAGCACCCCCTAAATTTTTGTTATAGCATGTGTGATGCAACCCTAACCCTAGGCATGGTGCTAAAGAACCCCTACAGAAAAATTATTAATTTTCCACAACAAAATAGCATGCATCTGAAAAAATTCTTTATCATGTGCATCATAGGTTCTCACGCCAGGTTCCTACAACGACTTTAACTCATCGATCAAGGATTGAAGGTACACGTCGATGTGTTTCCTAGGCGACGAGGGACCGTCGATTAAAAGCGCCACTGTAAAATAAGATTATGTCATAGCCCTCCATGGAGGTAGGTTATATATAGTCACTACAACGGGCCAAGTACTGTAAGCCCGCTATGAACCATCCTAAATGGAATGAAACCGTTGCTCATAATTCCCAGCCTCACGTTATAAGAGTCTGTGCTAAATGTAGGATGTTTTTCATCTAAAACTTTCTATGATATCGAATCTCTATAATGACTCATTTTTCCCTCTTCACGAGGCGCTTTATGGTACTACTGCATTTCGGACGCCGTCACCTCATACATAAATAACTGTTGGAGTCTCGGTATTAATGGAAAATAACGAAGAATCTTTATGGGCACATCACTCGAATGGAAGTCTTTCTTAGGCTTGAATCGATTGGTCCCGCACACGGGGCAGTTTCTGAGTGTGGCATGTTCATTCCGGAATAAAACACAGTCATTCTTGCATGTATGGATATTCTCACATTTTAGGCCGATATTTGTGATTATCTTTTACGACTCGTACCAGTTCGGTAACACTACATTTCTGTTTGGAAAAGCTTCCTTCAGTACTGCTAGGAGATTAGTGAAAGACTGGTTACTCCATCTGTTCTTGCACTTGATTTGAAAGAGACGTACGAAAAAGGACAGTTTTGAAAACCCTTTGCAATTTGGATATAGCGGGATTCTTGAGTCAGCCCTGTACTTCTCCAATAACGAGCGTCTAGTGCTTTCCGTATCATCAGAAAGCCCCGCGACATTTATAAGCCCATTCATGTCATCAATCGGCGCGAATAATGAATTATCTTCTTCGATAGGTTCGTCTTCTTCATACTGCTATTCATCTTCCTCCTCTTCTTCTACTATCCCTTGCCAATCTTCGGTTTTTGTTTCAATGAATTCATTTTCCGTTTCTTGCACCTATGCCTCATCTTCCGTTACACCGACTTCTTCTTGTTCATGAAATGCCCACATACTGTAATCTCTAACGAAACCGTCTTTCATGATGTGTAACTCAACTTCCATCTTCTTGAGCAATCGTGTATTCATACACTTAGAACAAGGACATAAGATTTCGTACTCTTTCGATAACCCAAGATGTGTGTAGGAAAAATCGGTGAAAAAGTAAACACCGTTAAGAAAAAGCTCATGCACTCTTGAGGGAGTATCGACGTACATCCAACTCTTGTTGTGGAGGTACGGAAGTGCCATATTGGAACAGTTCGGACGAAGTAAGGTTCCTATAGACAAGAGTCATGGAATTAAAATTTCTTGACAAATACGCCATAGACGAATACTAAGAAGCGTTGGTGTTAGGTTTAATTGATGATTTGGTTTAGTTTCAATCGACGATTTAGATATAAGATTGGCCGCCGAATATGTCTTTAAAGCAAAAAAATAAAGGTCTGAGGATGAAGAGTAAGAAGAGGATTTACTGCAGAACGAGGATCAGAAGGAAGATTGGACGGGACCATTCTCGACGGCTATGAAGATTATCAGAGTTCGAGAGAAAATGCTCATAACTCGGGAGTTGAATTCTTCTTCCAAGAAAGATGATGATGATATTAATGGTTCTTTATATGATGTCGAGGGTAACGGCTGTCGGGGGAAAGGCTTCTATCTCATTAAGAATTTATAGAGCATACACCCATTCACTTATGCTTTCATCCATTTCGAGAAAATTTCGGAAGCACCTCTCCGCTGTTCTCCGAGTACACTATAATAGAAAAGATTATCATTTCAATACTGTTAAACAACATTGAAACAAATATCTAATCTATCTTTATACATGGAGAACCAGCGGAAAGGTACCGACGAAATATCTCGAAATGAATGAAAACACAAGTGAATTGACGTGTTTACTTTATACATTCCTAATTTGTCCACACCTGTCAAATCTATCGGTTATCATATAATAAATTTTCTCGTCACATAGACTGCACGATGGTTGTTAGCACCGAATGATACCTTTTGATATTGATAACTTTCGATATTGATAACTTTCGTGTAGTTCTATGTTACGAAGAAAATGAACGTATATTAGTCGATCGACGGGTTCTAAGGCACATAATTTAGTTTTGATCGACGATTTAGTTTAGGAGTATATATGGTTTCAGTGTTAGTGTTTAGTTGGCAAATTTGTTAAATTTAGTTTCAATTGACGATTTAGTTTAGATGTATGTGTATGCTAAGTAGCATGTATTCAGATACAGGACACGATACCTTAAATTTTTTCCAAAACACTATAATTTTTCCCAACTTTGGTTAATTTTACTAATTACACTAAAATACTCTTAGCTATTGCTATTTTTTCACTAAACAACCTTAAAATTTTTCCTAAGCAGCCTATTTTTTCAATTTTACTAAATTACACTAAAATACCCTTAATTATTTTTGTTTTTCACTAAACTAACTTTAAAAAATTTAACCAAACAATTCATCTTATTAAATTATCTAAATTACAATAAATTTCACTAAAATACCCTTAGCTATTTTTGTTTTTCACTAAACTATCATTAAAATCTTTACTAATAATCCCTATTTGCTCAATTTTACTTTTTTACACAAAAATACCCTTAACTATTGTTGCTTTTTCACTAAAATGTCTTTAACTATTATTTCTTTTCACTAAACTACCTACAAAAATTCGCTAAATTACCCGAACCCTAACCCTAAGACTTAATTCTAATCATTAGTTTAACCCTAACCCTAACCCTAACCCTAACCTATATTCCCTACCCAAACCCTAATTCTTCATATAACAACAGCAGCAGCAACAACGGCAACACCAACTTAAAACTCAAAAAAAATCATAATTTTTACAAATCAAACCAAAAAACTTAAAATTAAACCGGTTTTGTACTTACCTTTTGACGATCACGAAGCAGAGCAAGCTTCGAGCGGCGACGCGAGCTTCGACGAGCTCGATCGGAGGCGATGAGCGACGAGTTCGAGTTTGAGAGTGGCGGTGAAGAAGACAACTAAGAGGCGGCCACGAGAGGTGAGGCAGGGGCTAAGGAGGCAAGGCGATGGCCATGGAGGCGAAGATCGGCAGCGGCGAGGAGAGGTGGTCATGGGAGAGGCGTGGGAGATTTTGGCTCCAAAAGTTTTAGGAGATGAAAAAGAAGAGGCTCGAATATGGAATTGAGGAAAATTGGGGTTTTATCTCGATTGGGTTGTGGGGGTCGCCACATATTGGAATTGGTAGCGGTTGGAACAGCTACCAAAGCCATGACAACCATTACGAGAAATTGGTAATGGTTGGAACCGCTACCAATTATTCATTACCGTTGCCCATATTTGTAGTAGTGCATGCGGTTAATGAGCGATCATACGTGTAACATGGTTCTTAATTTTTTTAAAATATTCTGTTTTAAAATCCTAGGAATGTTGGAAAATTCTTTTAAAAATTGTCTTAACATTTAACATGTTCATGATATTTTGATACTACTTTTGGATACTAAGTAGATGATATCTGAAAATGACCCGAATCGATCTAAAATGACATATCAACACCTATGAATTTTGGCTCATATGGTGGTGTCCTCGTGATTCTTCAGACGAAGGGGTTCCATGACGTGACCTCTTCCCCCGGATTCAAGAAACAGGGCTCTCTTTCGTTCACTTAGCCCTTCTTTCTATGTTCAGCGTTGTACTCCTAGGCTTCATTATGTCTTACTCTCTTTCGGTGGAGAGGACTGTCACGTTCCGCTTCACAAGATACGCGAGCGGAGACACGACGAGACCTGTAACGTAACTATACCAAGTAGATATTCTACCCGATACAGTTACGCTAAGCGTATAGTATGCAAGAGTATACAAAAGAAAGTAAATAAAAGCTAAGTTTTATTCATTAAACCAACATTTATTACAAGATTCATCTTTCAATTTTATTACATTGATAAAGAAAAAGACTGAAAATAAAACAAGCCTTAACAGTTAGGCTGATACAAAAGAAACGGAAAAGGTAACTAATTTAGTAAACCTAAGTGACTAAAACTCCGTTTCAAAATGGCCGAGACCCCTTGCTGAAACTTCCACGTCAGTCATTCTGTCCCTGTTATCTTCTAGTTCTGACGAACATTTCAGCGGAAAAGAGAAAAATATCCGTCAACGAGCTTTCGCTACGAGTAGAATTCCCAAAGGGGTTATATGCGAAAAAGGTGAACTAAAGTGTATAATATAAGATAGATTCACAAATGTATAAATAAAAGTGTAGATAAGGTGTCGCTTAGAACTACTTTCAGTATTTTGGTGTATTTTACTTTGGTTCTGCAAAGGTGCACGTGTTCTTGAGAGTATTCCATTCTACCACGGAACAACGGTAATGATAATAAAGTTGGCAATCCATTCCACTACGTAAACATGGAACTG
Organism: Agapanthus africanus; assembly: GCA_030015575.1. Classification (NCBI taxonomy): domain Eukaryota; kingdom Viridiplantae; phylum Streptophyta; class Magnoliopsida; order Asparagales; family Amaryllidaceae; genus Agapanthus; species Agapanthus africanus. Next base: position 438,388,870 of record CM057338.1, read on the forward strand.
CGATAATCAGAGAGGACTTTTGAGATACATTGTACGACCTTGCTATCCAAACTACTTCACTCATGTCTTGTTTAATTGTAAAAGGGTTCCATTAGGCGCTAGCACGTGGATTTCCTAGGCATGGTAAGAGGAGGGGTTCACTTTATATATCAGAGTTATCCGAACTTCAGATCATTCATGTACATCTCATGCCCAGGTCCACACGCCTAACCCTAACAGCACAAGTAACCATGTTATGTTAGGATTCATAGGGTTCAGTTAAAGAATCGAATTTAAGTTGTAAAAGGGGTTTGCAAAGTCCAATTGACTAGGTAAGTATATGGTATTAAAGTGTAAACAGGGGTTTTAGACAGTTAGGATATTTTTATGAAACTAGGGTTTGTGAAAGTTCATAGTATTTTGATGAAATAATAGTTTTAGAATAGTTTTGAGGTATTTATTTGAAAAAGGATTTATAAAAGTTTAGGGCTTTTATTTGAAAATACGACTTTTAGAAAAGTCAAGCTATTTATGTGAAAATACGAGATTAGGAAACTTTAGGGTGTTTTAGTGAAAATACGGTATTAGGAAACCTTAGGGTGTTTTTGTGAAAATACGGTATTAGGAAACATTAGGGTATTTTAGTGAAAAATATGGTCGATCATATTATAGAAATGATAAAAAAAAGACGAGATAATGTTCCTCTCGATTCCGGCAGCATTTCGGCTGTAATTGAAAATATATTGATATAAAATCGGGCAGCATAACGACGTGTTTGCATTTGCAAGTCCAATATTTAAAAGGGGTCGAGATAGGTCATTATCCCGACCTAAAAGTCCAAGGGTTTTTGCATAGGTGTAATCCAAACTTCAAGTCGAAGTAAAAACATCTTTCGGGTTCTTCCGTATTATACTATATATAACAAATAACAATAAATAAAGGACGTGTTAAAATTGAGAGCATGAAAGAGCTAACTAAGATGAACATTTTTAGAGAAGGCGACGAGGGCAAAAGAGACCGAACAAGAATCCTACCTTGAAAGTCAGGATGTCGGGTATACGTCAGTAGTTGCTTTTCGTTGCGTACCTCCTTCCTCAGATTTGTAGTAAGGACAAGGGAGGTACCGTTGCGAAAAGAACAAAACAACAATCGCTTAGTATTTTTTGAGGATTAAATTGGAAAATAAAAGAGGGAGAAAAAGCCAAATGAAGTCAACATATATATAGGGTTCGAAAACCCCCAAATTAAGCCAACGAGAGCCGCCAAACTCGCCGCCGGCCTCCCAGATCACGCCACGTGGCGAGATCGACTGCCCTCATTTGCTCACATGGGCATGTGTCCCCCATGCGTGCCCGAGCTCAGCAGAGCTGAGCTCGAGCAGGCCAGGGCCTGCAGGCTTTGGCCACCCTCCCTCCCTCCCCTCCTCTCTCTCTCTCTATATATATAATCTTTTCAATTTTTAAAAACGAAAAATTGATTTAAAAACTGTTTTCTTCATTAAAAATACTTTTAAATTCCAGGAAATTCTAAATAAAATTTAGAAAAATTATAAATTATTATTTTATCATTTTCAATAATTTTCACCTCAAAAATAATTCATTTTCCTCAAAATCACCGCGACCGGATCCGCAAGGAGAAGGAACACAATGATCACCTATTCTAGCAGGCTCTACAACCCATGCGACTTGCACGGAGCAACAGCCCTCGATTTCGCATGAAACGACAGCGCCAAGGAAAGAACAGTCGGATCTAACTCCTCAGACAATGCTTATCCTGTGCGAAACGACTATTCCACTACCCAAGAATGTTGGTTCACTGTCGGTGCATGCTAGACCCATGGCGACAGTTGTAGTTGCAACCACTCCAACAGTAGCAGCTCCTACTCCGTTTTTGTCAACCTCGATAGCAGGGCCTTCGTCCCTTGCTAATATGAACGTTGCTGCTCTGCATAGGTTAATTGCCGAACAAATGAAGTAAATGAACCAAAAAACAGTGAAACCAGTAGCCAACCAACCTTACCCTGACGAGTATAATGATGTGTCTTATCCCATAGGGTATGCCATCCCCGCGTTCTGTACGTATAACTGAACCGGAAGCCCTAGGCAGCATTTAGCCCACTTTAAGGTGGCATACAGTGATTCAGCTAGAAATGAAAAGCTCTTGCTGCGTCAATTCCTGAAGAGCTTGCATGTTATGACCTTCGAATGATTCGCTGGATTTAGAGGTAGTGTCACCGATAAGGTAACACTTACCCAGCTCACCATGCTAAACCCGCTAAGGGAGGAAACACTGCTGGAATTTGGGCAAAGGTGGAGAACTACAAGTGTATGCTGCAATCCTCCGATTCTCGATGAACAATTAGTGCAACTCTTGCTTAGCAGTATTCCATGTCGAATTCGGTTATTCCTCCTCTCTGCAAAACACAAAGCATTTGCTCTATTGTTCGAGTAGATAGCGGATTTGTAAAATTCCGATCCTACGCTACTCGAAGACCACCGAGCGTAAGCACGCGAAAAACTGGAGCGAAACCAAAAGCCTCGCAGCTAGAAGAAGCCCAAGCATGTTATGTCCTTGATGGTGGACACCAATGAAGACTTGCCCATTCCAAGCTCAGCACAGTCGGCCCTTCAACCGACAAAGTCGTCCGAAGGAATCCGGTCAAAAGTCTCTCTAGAGGAGAAATGAACAAAAAATACTCTTTCACAAAAGAGTCCACCAAACACATCTTCGAGTTGGCCGTGAAGCATGGCAAGGAGCTACCTAAAATTAGGAAGCTCGATGAAGCTAAGAAGAAAAACAACTCGAAGTACCGCCCTTACTATCGCTTGATATCTCACCCTATCGAAAATTGTTTTATATTTAAAAATTGGGTAGAGGAGCAGTATAAGCTCGGGAATATCGTTTTGGCCGATAAATTTATGATCGATGTTCCTACCACATACAGTCGTAATGTCACACCCCGCTTCCCAAAAGACGAGAGTCGACACGTGACGAGGCTCACGACGTGTTTATTCTGATAAAGTAATTTCTCGTAACAAATACGTTAAGCGTATATAAGCAATATAAAATATGACAAGAATGAACATGATAATGAAAATTCCAACAACTGATTTATTGCATCCAGAGTTTACAAGGTTCAACAGTTGATAAATATTTGAATACAAGATACGATAACATGATAAATCTTAAACAAAAGGCATATTGAAAATAACAACTGAAATGGAAACTAGTCGTCCACTTGCGAAGAAATTTGGTTGTACTCCTCTTCCGTAGGCTTTATCTCCTTTGACCCTAAGTCACCTGGCGAATATTCTAAAGAAAGAAAGAAATAGGGTGGAATGACCGTCAGCAAACTATGCGCTTTGTAAGTTGCTAAAAAGGTGAGAGTATAAGCATATGTGAATAATGACAAGAAATATGGTATGAATGAAGATCATGAAACAGTGAACGAGTATGGTATGGCAATTAAATAAACATGGCAGTTCTATATAACATGGCTATCAAATATAGGCATAGTGTGATGGAACTCATGCACCCTAGTAAGCAATTTAAAACATGGTGGATTTGGGTTTTTAAAAAATCAAGAGAGCATGAAGTTCCAAACTAAGGATTGGCAACTAAAGACATGAACTTGTGAACATAGAAAGCTACAAATAAGCGTTTGTGATGCAACAACCTTTGTAGCTTCTTCATATGCTCCAAAGTTGTGGTTTAACTCCATGCTAGGCTCCTAGATGGTTGATGGAACAATCTTGATGAAGATCCTCTTGGCCAAAGATAGATCCAACTTGAGAGCTCCTAGCTTAGGCTATAGCTTCTCCACTTGAAGCAACTGGAACTTCTAGTTTGCTAGTCTAAGAGTTCAAGTGATGTAGTTTACTGTCACTCTTTCATTTTCTCACTCCCTATTATTTTTCTTATCTCTTTTGTGATTAGAGATGGAAAACTAAAGAGCAAATGAAGGAGGAAGATGAGAAAAAGAAATGAAAGCATAAACTAAAATGATATGAGAGTATACTCTCAAATACCCCTCTCATATCTCTCTTCCAAGTATCCATCCATTCCTCTCTCCTCCACTTGTCCATCCAAAACGGGGTGGGTGTGTACCCTAGCCCATGTGATGAACACATGCACACAAAAGAGTAAAAAGAAAAAGAAATTGGAAAATATATTGATATGCAAACATACAATATACATTTTCCATTTGCACTAATATGAAAAAGTGAGATGAAAAGAATATGTGACATAATACTAGTAAATACATATATCCAATATATGTATTAATATATTAAATCAAAACTTAATTAGTGCAAATGGATATATGTATTAATATATTAAATCAAAACTTGATTTAATATCCGTCTTTCCAAAAGACCGGCTAGTCTTTTCAAACGTCTGATTACCGTCAGTGTATCCAATACACTTATCTTAATCGAACTCTTGCATATACTACTATACCACAACTACATCATTTCTCCTGAGCCGGGAAACCCTCTGTATGGGACTCTAAAGGCTCGACAATACGCTGGCAGTGAGTTACTAGATGATATCCATAACCCACTAGTACGTTAGTGATACTAGTTGTACATAACGGCTACCTAAGTATCTGTCGAAAAGTAGATCGACAAGCAAGCTCGTCCGAACCCCTAATGAGCCTATAAGTGACATTCACCGTATAGTCTGGTCTCTTCGTCTGAAAGTGTCGCATACCAGATCTTGGAGGTGGATAACGTTAGACCCCTAATAACACGATAAGTCATGCCGATGTCAAGCTCATCACCATTCGAGAAACTACTGATCCAATAAATAAATCTCATCTACTTAAGCCTAGGTCTTATGGTGATGGCCAGCCGTGCACAGATCGACATCAACTCCATATACTGGGAGAGACGAATCCCTTCTATCACTCACTGCCTCCAAGTGCTTCGGGACTACACCCAACTACTACTTGTTTGCACGACTCTTTAAAGCCGCGGTAGGGTAGTAATCAAAGTACAATGGGAAAACACTCAACAAAAATGACGATTTCAGGTCAACAGACTACCATGTACTCATTCCACCAGAGAACTACTATCTGACGATGGGTATAATACCATATAGTTACTTTCAGTGAGTCCGTCCAGTGTAACTCATAACCTAATGAGCACCCGTATATAACTTTTGGTGTCATACACCAATGGCTATGAGACATGCCATCTCCCCTTTCGGGAATAAGAAATGTTTACACTAGTCTACTTTTGAATATCGATACTCAGTCTCGATACTCCTATAACTATGGACATTTAAGAATTTGCTTATAGACTGCCCAACCCCCACGAGTATGATTTCCATCATAACGCCGATAGTCAAGCAAAGATCCTACGGGATTCATCAACATGTATTAACGATACGTAATAACAAGTAAAACATATACACATGTTAAGATAAAGACAATCCAAATAGCATATTATCATATCGAGCAAGACTGTCCTGTACATATATATCTCCAGTATTCAATACAATAAATGGTCTCTAGGGCGTACATATCCAACAATCTCCTACTTGCACTAAAGCCAGTTATTGGCTTATCGCAGACCTAACATCTCGAATAGCTGCTCAAACTGTCTGAGGTAAAGCCTTGGTGAGTGGATCCGCTATGTTGTCCTTTGTGTCTACTCTCCGAACCTCGATCTCCCGGCGATCAACGATCTTCCTTATCAGGTGATACCGCCTCAAGATGTGTCTGGATCACCGATGGGACCATGGTTCTTTCGCTAACGCCATAGCCCCATTATTATTGCAATACAGAGGTATTGGATCAATAATAGACGAAACCACCTCAAGTTCAAAAATTAACTTCCTCATCCAGACATCCTTTTTTACGGTATCGTTGGCAGCAATGTATTCAGGCTCCATCACCGAGTCTGCTACGGTGTCATGTTTTGAACTCTTTCAACAGACCGCCCCTCCGTTGAGGGTAAACACAAAACCCGAGACAAACTTGCTGTCATCCTTGTCACTCTAGAAGCTTGAATTGGTAAAGGCTTCCTGTTGGATATAGTGCCCTCAAAGTCAATTATTGGATCGCAGGCACGTGATTGCAATGATTGAGGGAGGACCTATACCGGTAGGACAGTCTTACTCAAGATGATAGTATGCTATCTGGTTTATCTTTATCATTGTGTACTGCTTTAGGTGACATTATATATATCCCTATTACACGTTGATAGAGCCTATAGGATTCTTTCTTGACTATCAACAGTATGCTGGCGATCATATACGTGAGAGTTGTATAGTCTATAAGCAAATCCTTAAAAGTGGTCCCTAGTCGCGAGAGTTTCGAGATAGGGCATCGATACTCCGGAGTAGACTAGTGTATACAGTCCAGACCACGACGAGGGGCGGTGGCCGGTCTCACAAGACATTGGTGTCAGTTGGTTCACCTAAGATGTATACAGGTGCTCATTAGGTTATGAGTACACCAGACGGGACTCGCCGGGAATATGCTAGCTAGTTTTTAAAACCCGTCGTCAGATAGCAATTCCCAGCTGACATGTGTACAGGTTAGTCTATCGACCTGAGATTGTCATTTGTCTCGTGTGAGTTTCCACTGTGCTTTGATTATTACCCTATCACGGCTCAAAGGAGTCATGTAAACAGGTTTTAGTTGGGTACAGTCCCGATCCACATGGAGGCAGTAAGCGGATCGGCAGGGGATTCGTCTCTCCCAACGTTGGGGGTGAGATCGCGCTGTGTTTAGGAGAGACATTACATGAAGTCCATGGCCATAGCAAGTGAGATTTATTGGTAGGTATTCCAGTAGTATCTCAGGGTGTTTTGGGCTACACTCCGACACGACTTATACCGCTATTGGGGATCTGACGTTTACCAGCTCCCTAGGTCCGATATGCGATACTCATAGACGAATGAACCGGAATGTATGGATATTGTCACACATAGGCTCAGTAGGGTTCCTGGATGAGTTCGCTCATCGTACTCCCTTTCACTTAGTACATGGGCAGCCGTTACGTATAGCTAGTACCACTGACGGCTTGTGGTTAAACCCACTGTCAGGGTATTGATGAGTTTTTAGAGTCCCCCACAGAAAGTTTCCCAGTTCGGGCGAAACGTTGTAGAGGCCGTATGGTTTTATGGCAGGGTTCGAACATACGCGTGCACTTGTGCACGTGTAATGGTTCGGACAGATAATATTAGCGGGCTTTGGTTTAAGCCGAATCATAGTATTATAGTGTGTAGATTTTTGTCTCATTGCATTTGTATTCGGTTGGAATACAAATGCGGGTATGTATATACAATTATGGGGTTATCCTATAATTCGTCACGAGATCGCTTTTTGAAGTAGACGGCTCGTATCTTCTTTTTGGCCGTTTCTCGTTCTATCTTTCTTTGGCTGAAATTTGGTGTGAGGGGTTTATTTGCAAAGTGGCTTTTACAAATGGGATGGGGTTTTCTGTGGTGACACAACTTCCAGCAACTTCATGAGGATTCTAGACGAGTGTGACTTTTTATTTGCATTATTGTTCTTTTGGAAATGCTAGGATATTTGTGATGGATTTTTTTCTTTATCGTCACCACTTGGATAAGCCTTGCACTCACCTCCCTTTTCTCTTGTGCTCACCCCCACCATTCCATTGCCTTGGCCGAGCACTATGAGGCAGCCCCAATTTTTGAGTGAGAGAGAATGGTGAATCATTTCATTGCATCAAAAATCCTTTGCACTCCTTCAAGCTCATTTTCCATTCTCACTCCAAATGGCAACTTCAATTAACCCTTCATCCATTCACTTGGGTGATTTGAGACAAAGTATTCTACATCATCTCTACATCAACCTTGGACACGTCGGCTAGCAATCTTCATGTCCGAGTTGCCTCAGTTCAGAGGCGGGAGCCCGTATAAAGATTCGTTGATGTGGCGCGGTTTTAGGCGAGGAGGAGATCGTAGATCAAGCGAGATCGGAGAGCGAGCTTCGTCGGTGAGTCCGCAACATGCTAGGGATAGAGCTTAAAGACAGAAGGACACGGATCGATCGATATAATCTCGAAACCCCCTTTTTACAGAATACTAGTTTACGGTTAATGGAACGATCCGGGTTTTAAGTTTGCTTTAGCGCCAGTTCGAAAAAGTTTTTGTTCCGCATTTGGCCTCGGAAAGACGGCCGGGGCGCTGGCGTAGACTTACATGGTATCAGAGCCAAACTATTAACCGTCTACTAGTTGGTTTAGACAATGTTAAAGTATCGAAACCGGAACAAACCCAAACGATGCCACGGAATATGTATTCTCTGTTGTTTTTAAAAGTTCCAGAAAAATTATTTAAACATGTGCAGAAGACTACTCAGGAGGACACATGAACACACCCCAAACACGGACCCAAGCCATCGGTTTTTGGCTTATCCCCTAGCCCCAGATCCGGCGTCGCCAGCCCTGTATTGGCCTTCTGTGTTGGTGTTTTGGGTGTTGTTCTGGTCTCTGGGAATTTGGTTCTGTGGTGTTGTTTATTTAGCCCAATTTGGATATTTATCAAGTTGTATGGGCTATTCGGGGGTTATTTCGGAGTCGATATTTTTAACATTGTTTAAAGTTTTGCAGTGCATTACATTATTATCTGTGACCGTGAATGTCATTCGAGCGGTAAATCTTGTCTAATTGCTATAGCTCTTTTAGACAGATTTGTGAACGTGACATTCACGTTGATATTCTGTGTTGTGCTGTGATGTTGCGGATATGTCGTGGTGGATAGCTTGCGTGCAATGGTAGTGCAATTTAGATATATTTATACATTTGATATTGCATGGCGAGCATCCGACATGTGGACTGCTGTCACTGCCTGTTTGTATATTATTCTTTTGGGGCACGACCGGGTTGAGGTCGATATACCTGTTGTACATATTTTCTTTTCTGTACTAGGATTACCCCGCGGTGGAGTGCACGGATAGCTGGGTTCTGGAGGGCAACGGGTCCGCATCTCATGGCTTTGAGAGGGAGGGGACCTCACTCTAGGATTGGCGGGCTATTCTCCACACTCGTAGGGGTTATAGGTTGACCCAAGGAGGGGTGCTCAAGTTTCCGGATTCCGTGAAGTGCTGGGTGGTCAATTCACGATGCTGAAAGGGGCTGCCTCACTTCTGGTTTTGGCGGGTAACTTGCCGCACTTGTAGGGGTCTAGGTTTTCATTGCACAGGCTATCCACACGACCAAGGGAACGTCGGGTTTCATTTTTGGCTCTATGAAACCCGGGGCTCCCAGATTATCTGTATTGTTCTGTGATGCTTATTACTTTTCTGTGATGTTGCATTTTATCATGCCTGGTGCGATTATTGTATATTTATATATATACTAGTAGATGTTGTATATGTTTTACACCCACGCTAGTCCTGTCCTCGCTCTATCGTTGGTTAAGTAACCTAACGAGTGATGATGGGACCCAGAGACGAATGTGGATGGCATATACGTACAATTTATTTTCGTTCTTTATTGGTGTGATTAATTGATGAGACTGCGTTGATTCGTATCAATGCAAAGAAAACAGACCTATACAGATATTGTTGGAACATTTTTCAAAAAGCTGTTATTGCAAGGACGTTCTCTTTTGTTTTGCACAGTGGTATTCAGTTTAGAATATCCAGCACCTCATTCGATGAGGCAAGGGCCGAGATCCCTTCACCGGGAGTGACCCCTTAGACAGAGGTTTGCATCAGGGTAATAACTTCACTATAGTCGATTATTTTTGCTTTGCATCGTGGTATTCAGTTTGGAATATACCGCACCTCATTCTACGGGGAAAGAGCCGAGATCCTTTCATCGGGAGTGACCTCTTTAGAAAAGGTTTTCGCCACTATATATTTGTAAAAGCTATCCGGTTCCTTCAACGATATCAAGTTCATTACGTTAAAGGTTTTTCGCCAAAAACCATTCGTAGCCCTCCGTCATTTCAGACGGGTAGCACTTAGTATTCATGCTATGTTTGTTGGCCTTAGTCAAGGCATAGTGTATGGTATCTATTTGTTACTTTTCTATTGCATAGATAGATGCGTTGGTTTGGGACAGTCGTATAGCCTTGTTGGCCCTAGTCAAGGGCTTGTACGAGTGGGTTCAAATTAACCTGGACAATGACGGGCAGAACTTGACATGTGACTTATGATTTGTTGGCCTTAGTCAAGGTCATAAGAGCATGGGGTAAAAATCACATCGGGAGTTTCTGAAGAAACTGAAACTTTCCAGGCATGCGCATACCATCTGGAGTGTGATAACGTGAGTGGATTTCGTCACGTTATCATGCGATGATAGTTGGATCCCGATTCCCACTGATGAGTTGGTTTACTCCTCGGATGATCCCGACTAATTCTTCTTTCAGGTTTGGAGGAGAATTTGAGGATACAGTGGGAGGTTTCCTGATTAGATAAAGTGATAACCATTCTGATCTAGGTTAGAGTGCACGCAGAGTGTTTCTTTTCTCTCTCTCTTTGGCAGCGGCCATGACTGGCCCTAGACTATGACTCCATAACCAAGTTAACCGAATCTTTTTAAAACACTGGCTTTTAGATTGTCTGAGTTTTGCATACATCATTGCCATTCCTTCTTTTACCCTTTTCATTTCTCCAGAACACCTTGTATTACTACGAACGTCCACTTCCATTGGATAAATTCATCGTATGGTTATATACGAACTCGAAGGAACTTGTTCCAGATTCGAGGATGGATTCTTGTTCTGGAGAGATTGAATACACTACTACAAATAAGGGTTGCCCCTACGGATTTATTGGTAGGGGCAACCCCCTGCCCCTACGGAGATGTACGTAGGGGCGAAAAAAGACCCCGCAGGTGCAAAGGCCGCAGGTGCAAGTTGAAGCCCTGAACTTGCCCCTACGGGCAAAATCTTTCCCCTACGGAGTTCTGTGTAGGTCCTGTTTCACCTACGGAGTAGGCCGTAGGTTAAAAAAAGTTATATTATTTACGGTTTTTTAAATATATTAACTGTACCTACGGATATATCCGTAGGGCCACGTACTATCCCCTACGGATACCTACGTAGGTACTTATCCGTAGGGGCAAAATATCAGAAATCCTGATATTGTGCCCCTACGGATAACTCCGTAGGGACGTTTGTGTGCCCCTAGGATATATCCGTAGGAGCAATCCCAACCCCCTAATACTGAGACTAGGGGGGAAATATCAATTAATGCTGATATTTTGCCCCTACGGTTTAAGCCGTAGGGGCAACATGTGTACCTACGGATTAATCCGTAGGTACAAATTATCTTTTTTTTTTAAAAGGGCCGCCTGATTTTTTCTCGCCCTGTGCACAATAATATATATCAATCAAATATAAAATTAATCATCACGCAACATATATCGCAGTATTCATAATCACATCTCATGCATATAATATACAAAAGAAACCCAAAAACTGAATATGATATAAATATAAACCAATATCAATATCAATATCGTTTCAAAATGTAGTACAATATGTATCATATAAATAAATACATGTTTCAAAAAATAAGAATCAAAAAGCTACCCTAGCTCGGTCCAGCTCCACCTCTGATAAACGATAGAATCTGGCGCGCCTGCTCCTGGGTCAATAAACCATGCAATTCGGCGCGTGTGGGAGTCTGAGCGGCCTATGGAGCTGGCGATGTGGTCTGCGCAGCCGCCGTCGAGGTAGTAGCTTGCGGAGCCGCGGCTGCGGGAGTCTGAGCGGGCGGTGGAGCTATAGGAGCTGTCTGCGGAACCGCAGCCGATGTAGCGGCTTGCGGAGCCGCAGCCGAAGGAGATGCCTCGGCCGATGTACCCTGTCGCGTCTGGACCTAACGTGTGGAGACGCTGCTATTCTTTGTGGAGCCGCTGCTATTTATGAATCCAGCTGGAAGCCTCTGCATGAGTTAGTAGTCATGGAGATTGATTATAAAAGAAATAGAGAGAAGAAAATAGAAATTGTAGATAGTAGAATAGCACACTCATTTCAAAAATTGCACTTTGATCTTTATGTCTACCTTTTTTTTAATTACCAATGTATCTCGATTTTATTCGCAAAATATCCTTTTCTGTGCGGCGGCTGGCTGGCTCAATTTCATACAACATAATAACTGCGCTGGGCTTGAAGTTGCACATTGCCCCTCAACTTTAATCACTACTAATTTATGGTTTCGCAACTTTGTAGTAATCCCAAAACATGATTTATTTTCTGCAAATGCTAGAAAATTTCACTCCTCAAATTTTGCATCTTTACTCTATTTTTCACAACGGTTAATTTGTTATGTTTCACCACTTGGGTATTTGAGGAAATATCTTCTATTTTCTACCATTTTACTGAAATTGCATGTTTTTATTGAAAATAATACAATTGCATAACCTTAAGAAAAACAACCACCCCCTTTTTAATGAATTTGGATGGGTAATTATCCCAATTTTTTTTAAAACAAAAGAAAAACAGTGACCTATAAACAAAATGGGTAAATGTCGTGATCAATAAATTACTTACCATTTGCTGAGACATGTATTTTTGCAGCATCCATACATCCTTTTCCTCTTCCTCGATGCCGTATTCTCATTATTTTCGTCTAATCCATCTGAATCTTCAATTAAATTTAATTAAACCAAATAAAATCAAAAATTAAAATCAAACAGCAACAACAAAATCAATGAAATTTATAGCCTACCAGAGTCTTCAAGAATCTCCACATATGAATCCTGGGCCTTCTTCTTTTTCTTCAAAGATTTTTTAGAAGCAGAGAATTTTGTTTTCTGGCAAGTGCTTTGAAGCTAAACATCATATTGCCTTTGTATTTGAAAACCAAAAAATGCCCAGTTTGCAGATTATTGGCTACTGTAAATTCATGCCACCCATCTCCACTCATGGAAGCAACTTTGTTCTCGATGTGAAGATCAACATGCCATATTTTGTAACAACCCTAATTTTCTTATACACTTTTTCCTATAAATTTTTTTTCAAATATTTTTTAAAATCCATAAAGGGGTATTTATTGCCTGAGCACAAAATTTAAATAATTAATTAACAATTTAATTACAAGAAGGAGCTTGTAACTCATTGGTAATATCTTGCATTGCTGAACCAAGCCACCAAAGTTCAAATCCCATGCCCCACAATATTTTTAATATTTATTTTGTTTTAAATTCTTCTTCAATATTGTGTCTCTTCATTTTCTAAACCACCATGTACACTTCTAATTCCTAGATCAGTTTCAGAGACCTTTGAAATCCCCATTTACTCCATTTTAATGATTTTTAATACATTTTTACATTAAAACTTTTCATATACCCTATTTACTCCAATTTTTAATGATTTTATACATTTTTACATTAAAACCTTTCATATACCCTATTTACTCCAACTTTTAATGATTTTATACATTTTACATTTTTATTTAAAAACCCTTCACCTACCCTACCCCTAGCCTACCCTATAAATACACCCCCTCCCCTCTACCCTCTCATCCCAAAATCCTAAGCTCACTCTCTCAAAATTGTTACAAGAAGGGTGTACTTTGAAATCGAGTTCGCGGCGAAGCTCCGATGAGATTCCGGTGGGAATTCCGGCGACGTTTTTAGAAACAACCGGTGACGAAGCAACGCCTCGGCAACTTCTTTAGTTCCTCTATACTCTTTAGTATAGATCGAAACCTGTAAGTCCCATCCCTCTCTCTTTTCTATTTCTTAAAAATACGAAATTACGAACCTCGACGGAAATCGGAACAAACCGATTTCCAATTCGATTTTTCTATCAAATCTCACTTATCACTAATTCCATAATGCTTAAACATATTCATGTTGACTATTAATCACTTAAAAATTAATTTGAATAAGTTTTCACACATGAAATGATAACCTTTTCAACTTACCGTATTTTTTTCACCTTAATATCCCCATGTTTCAATTTCACATTTAACCCTTTAACATTGCTATACCTTAAAATAGATAACGAGGTAATGACCTACCTCCTCACACACACATATGAAACCATAATACGCTATCTTGAAAACTACCAATACGATAAAAGAAGATTTTACATTAAAATACCATTTCCTTAATAAAACCTTTTATAAAAATTTAGGTTTGATACATTTGTTTAAACAATATCTTCAACAGGAAAAATACGATAAGTTGTGGACATCAATCGTTTATCTAAACCTGACTTTGTGGTGTCTAAGCAAGTGTGTCTAAGGCAAGTGGTTACTTAATTAGGGCCACTACTTGTAGTGGAGAGCCTCCCACTTACCTGACACTTACCTGGCCGCAATTGGCGGTGAAGAGGCGATTTGAGACTTCTAACGACTTGTCGTTTAGAGCTTTTAGAATAGGCTAGTTGGCTTAGGAAACCCTAGAATCTAAAATACGGAAAAATTACACTTTGCAAATAAATACCTTTTACTTTATAAAACCGTTTTCTAAAGGATTAGTATTTTACAATCTTTGCAAAGCGCTGCTACAACCCATCTTTGGGGAACCCGTTCGGGATCGTGCGGTTTATTGCGCACCCTCGGGCTAGTAGTGCGAGATTCAGACCTCCGCAAGGAGCATTCGGTCTCGAAAGGTTTAAAATACGACATCTTAAGAAAATGTGAATTTTGAAATATAAAATATCTATTAAAATTATTTTTGTATAAACATATGTATATTTATCATTTAAACACCTATTTTATTATAATATAAATTTTCCACCTTTTTCTAAAAAATCACAAAGAATAAAGGTTACACTAAAATACCATGAACTTCAAATAATCAATATTACAGATAAATACCATTATTTATGAAATTAGGATATTTTCATTAGAAATGTCACAACATAAAATCCACAACTCTAAAGACGAATAATAAATACTTGAGGCGTATTTTGAAAAGTATATAAAAGTATTTTTACATAAAACCCCTCAAGTTTTATAAATTACCCTAAGGACCCTAACAATTAAAAGACCTCGATTCACAGTTCTGATTGTCTGACTCGGGTTTGAGTCTGATTAATCTGACTTGAATATGATTCAAGTCAATTTATAATCTACAAGATCCCAAGTCAATATGAACATTTGAATCCATGAATCCAATTATCAATTTACACAACTTGACTGAACCGAACCATGAATATATATTCATTTTATATGATTCTTAGTATTCCATTTACATGACTCTACGATTATAATCGTTTCCTGATATCATGGTTTCGGTCAGTCAGTCAATCAATCATACAACCAACACAATTTACAAGATAACAATACAAACAAGATATCGCGGGGTTTAAGGGGTAGATTGGTACGGAAGGTGTTAAAGGTGGCACGAGACGGTGAGATTAAGACATCTAACATGAATCCAATTGACGTTGTTCCGGGTTGTATAACGGAGCCTTGTACTTCCATTTGCCCTGGTCTTTAGCATACTAAGACCCCTCTCGTATACACTGGCATCCTTCTGTACCAAGCTTCAACAACAGCGTTAACACCATACTACAATAATATAACAATATAATACAACTGTAAAAGCCACCCTCTCCCTCTCTCTCTTTCTCTCTGTCTATTCTATTTCTCCTCTTACCTTTGGGACTTACCGAGCGACCTGTTCGCTGACGACATTCTATTTCTTTCTTCTTTGAATGTCGTCAGGTGATTCGGACCCGACAGAGATCGAGCCATCTGCAGAAGACTTGAAGCAGTTTGCCGAAAATCCAGCACTTTAGTTTCATTGTACACTTTTCCTTTCTGTACTTTTCATTTCCTGTTATGCCACTGTTTATGCATCTTTTTATTTCAGTTGTATTTCCTTTCATGTATTGTACAAAGAATGTTAATAAATAAAAGTTGTTGTTATTTTTATTCTTATTTCTTGTGTATTTATTTTATATTGCTTAGATACTCTTAGCGTATGTACTTCTGAGTATATACGTAGCGGATCTCGTCGCGTCCCCTTTGCCGTACACTGGGAAGCGGGGCGTGACATATTTTGCCATTGTGGCTCATGCAGGTCAGAGCTATATGAAACCCTATCATGCAGTTCTGGTCTGCGTGAACAACCTAAGCAATATAAAACACAAGAACCAGCAACTAAAATATTCTTTACAATCATGTTCCTTGAATCCCATCATTTCTTATTCTTTGAATCATATATCTTGAATCTGTCCTAACCCAAAATTCCCTCACCTCTTTTACAATTTTACCAAAACCTTCGCATCTTTTCATTCCTTCACACATTCTTCACATTTCTAAAACCCTTGCACCACCTTGTTATTTTTCGCATACTGTCAGTACACCAGCACCAAACTTTCCTTGAAACTGTTACACTTTTCTTTTACAAATTTTGAGGACGAAATTTTTATAAGGAGGGTAGAATGTAACAACCATAATTTTCTTATACACTTTTTCCTATAAATTTTTTTTCAAATATTTTTTAAAATCCATAAAGGGGTATTTATTGTCTGAGCACAAAATTTAAATAATTAATTAACAATTTAATTACAAGAAGGAGCTTGTAGCTCATTGGTAATAACCAAGCCACCAAAGTTCAAATCCCATGCCCCACATTATTTTTAATATTTATTTTGTTTTAAATTCTTCTTCAATATTGTGTCTCTTCATCTTCTAAACCCCCATGTACACTTCAAATTCCTAGATCAGTTTCAGAGGCCTTTGAAATCCCTATTTACTCCATTTTAATGATTTTTAATACATTTTTACATTAAAACTTTTCATATACCCTATTTACTCCAATTTTTAATGATTTTATATATTTTTACATTAAAACCTTTCATATATCCTATTTACTCCAACTTTTAATGATTTTATACATTTTACATTTTTATTTAAAAACCCTTCACCTACCCTACCCCTAGCCTATCCTATAAATACACCCCCTCCCCTCTACCCTCTCATCCCAAAATCCTAAGCTCACTCTCTCAAAATTGTTACAAGAAGGGTGTACTTTGAAATCGAGTTCGCGGCGAAGCTCCGACGAGATTCCGGTGGGAATTCCGGCGACGTTTTTAGAAACAACCGGCGACGAAGCAACGCCTCGGCAACTTTTTTAGTTCCCCTATACTCTTTAGTATAGATCGAAACCTGTAAGTCCCATCCCTCACTCTTTTCTATTTCTTAAAAATACGAAATTACGAACCCCGACGGAAATCGGAACAAACCGATTTCTGATTCGGTTTTTCTATCAAATCTCACTTATCACTAATTCCATAATGCTTAAACATATTCATGTTGACTACTAATCACTTAAAAATTAATTTGAATAAGTTTTCACACATGAAATGATAACCTTTTCAACTTACCGTATTTTTTTCACCTTAATACCCCCATGTTTCAATTTCACATTTAACCCTTTAACATTGCTATACCTTAAAATAGATAGCAAGGTAATGACCTACCTCCTCACACACACATATGAAACCATAATACGCTATCTTGAAAACTACCAATACGATAAAAGAAGATTTTACATTAAAATACCATTTCCTTAATAAAACCTTTTATAAAAATTTAGGTTTGATACATTTGTTTAAACAATATCTTCAACAGAAAAAATACGATAAGTTGTGGACATCGATCGTTTATCTAAACCTGACTTTGTGGTGTCTAGGAAAGTGTGTCTAAGACAAGTGGTTACTTAATTAGGGCCACTACTTGTAGTGGAGAGCCTCCCACTTACCTGGCACTTACCTGGCCGCAATTGGCGGTGAAGAGGCGATTTGAGGCTTCTAACGACTTGTCGTTTAGAGCTTTTAGAATAGGCTAGTTGGCTTAGGAAACCCTAGAATCTAAAATACGGAAAAATTACACTTTGCAAATAAATATCTTTTACTTTATAAAACCGTTTTCTAAAGGATTAGTATTTTACAATTTTTGCAAAGCGCTGCTACAACCCATTTTTGGGGAACCCGTTCGGGATCGTGCGGTTTATCGCGCACCCTCGGGCTAGTAGTGCGAGATTCAGACCTCCGCAAGGAGCATTCGGTCTCGAAAGGTTTAAAATACGACATCTTAAGAAAATGAGAATTTTGAAATATAAAATATCTATTAAAATTATTTTTGTATAAACATATGTATATTTATCATTTAAATACCTATTTTATTATAATATAAATTTTCCACCTTTTTCTAAAAAATCACAAAGAATAAAGGTTACACTAAAATACCATGAACTTCAAATAATCAATATTACAGATAAATACCATTATTTATGAAACTAGGATATTTTCATTAGAAATGTCACAACATAAAATCCACAACTCTAAAGACGAATAATAAATACTTGAGGCGTATTTTGAAAAGTATATAAAAGTATTTTTACATAAAACCCCTCAAGTTTTATAAATTACCCTAAGGACCCTAGCAATTAAAAGACCTCGATTCACAGTTCTGATTGTCTGACTCGGGTTTGAGTCTGATTAATCTGACTTGAATATGATTCAAGTCAATTTATAATCTACAAGATTCCAAGTCAATATGAACATTTGAATCCATGAATCCAATTATCAATTTACACAACTTGACTGAACCGAACCATGAATATATATTCATTTTATATGATTCTCAGTATTCCATTTACATGACTCTACGGTTATAATCGTTTCCTGATATCATGGTTTCGGTCAGTCAGTCAATCAATCATACAACCAACACAATTTACAAGATAACAATACAAACAAGATATCGCGGGGTTTAAGGGGTAGATTGGTACGGAAAGTGTTAAAGGTGGCACGAGACGGTAAGATTAAGACACCTAACATGAATCCAATTGCCGTTGTTCCGGGTTGTATAACGGAGCCTTGTACTTCCATTTGCCCTGGTCTCTAGCATACTGAGACCCCTCTCGTATACACTGGTATCCTTCTGTATCAAGCTACAACAACAGCGTTAACACCATACTACAATAATATAACAATATAATACAACTGTAAAAGCCACCCTCTCCCTCTCTCTCTTACTCTCTGTCTATTCTATTTCTCCTCTTACCTTTGGGACTTACCGAGCGACCTGTTCGCTGACGACATTCTATTTCTTTCTTCTTTGAATGTCGTCAGGTGATTCGGACCCGGCAGAGATCGAGCCATCTGCAGAAGACTTGAAGCAGTTTGCCGAAAATCCAGCACTTTAGTTTCATTGTACACTTTTCCTTTCTGTACTTTTCATTTCCTGTTATGCCACTGTTTATGCATCTTTTTATTTCAGTTGTATTTCCTTTCATGTATTGTACAAAGAATGTTAATAAATAAAAGTTGCTGTTATTTTTATTCTTATTTCTTGTGTATTTATTTTATATTGCTTAGATACGCTTAGCGTATGTACTTCTGAGTATATACGTAGCGGACCTCGTCGCGTCCCCTTCGCCGTACACTTGGAAGCGGGGCGTGACATATTTTGCCATTGTGGCTCACTGGGTTAGCCTTTTCTCTTCTCTTGACCATCTTACTAATCTACTTGGTAAATTTATTCGGAACCGGCTGCGAATCATTAAAAGACATGCATAAGAAAGGAAGCTAAAATACAGATATATAGCATACCGATACATCGAAACTTCAAAGTTGCGATGACAATCCAGAGATATTTATTTCTACACTCGTGGTGCACATGCGAATGCGTCAGGCATCATGGACAAATATTTGAGAACATGGAAAGTATTATTAGTATAAAGTAATTAAAGCTTTTAAACACCTTGGGTAGATATTTTCTTAGTTGATGCAATCATATCATGAGGACTTAATTTAAGCTATTATATATATGGATATGTATTTTTCTAATCTAATATATTACACACACACACACACACACACACACACACACACAGAGAGAGAGAGAGAGAGAGAGAGAACCAATTTGGTAGAAAAATCAGGTAGCAGGACCCTGAAGAAATGGAGTCCACAGCATTTCTCATCATCATCATCCATGATCCCTTTGAAGAAATATTATCAAAAGGGGAGAATAAATACTACAAGCATTGAGAATTATTATATAAATGGGTTGAACGCACGTTTCAACTTCTTGCAAGCATTAACTAGCAGTAACAATGTATAGCAACTTTTATTTTTTTGAATTTCAAACTCGTCAATGAGATCTGATCCTGACTTCTCAACTCCCCCTTATTGATAATTCCTATATGTGGTTTATAGGAAGGAAAAAAAATAACTAAAGGCAGTAATATCGAATACTACTTTATTAATTACCATTCTGCATGCATACAATGCAAGAGATAAGGATGAAACTTACATCATCTCGATAATTTAATTAAAAAGGCATGGATCGATCCCTACGCTCATTACCTAAAAATTATTTTTCCATCGCCCGCGAACCCAAAATCCCCAAACCCTCGTTCCCGCCGATCGCCTGTGTTTCGTCGCCGTTCTCGTCGTCGCCAGCGCAGGCCGATTCGTCGCCGCCACCGTCTGGTTCTTCCTCATCTCCGATTTCGTCGTTGCCTCCGATCGATCGTCGACGCCTCCACTGCACAGGTTAGGAAATCTTAAATTAAACAAATTTTTGATTATTTTAGGGCTAGGGTTCATGGTTTGGGTACCGATGAGGCATCCGTTGGGGTTAGCGTTAGGGTTGCGGTTGGGGTTGGGGTTGGGGTTGCGGTTGGGGCTGGGGCTGGGGTTGCGGTTGGGGTTGGGGTTCGGCAGGGGGTTACGGTTGGGGTTGGGGTTAGGGTTAGGGTTAGGGTTGGGGCAGGGGGTTGCGGCAGGGGGTGAGAATTTTTCTAGGTTTCTTTTAAAGCTTGTGAAGGAAATTTTGAGCCCCTTAAAAATGAACATTTCTAATGATTTTGATAAGAGACAAGGGAGCAATAAAGTTTTGTTTTCTATTTGTCTAGATTCAAATGTCTACTTATATATATATATATATATATATATATATATATATTTACAATCTCAATATTCGTGGCATGTTGGTTATAAATTTCTCTTTCTGTAGAGATATATAGCCTACTTCAGCACATAGCTAGGTATGTGATAAAATTATTTTTGATAAAACAATGCATGATATAATATAGAAATATATTTGTTTCTTAGCTTCAATCATACAAACGTGTTCCAAATTAACGTAATTCAAATAGCAATTCCTTGGAATTTTTTAGTCCAGAGAATCTTGATCGAGTCTCAGGATCATATTGATTCAAGAATTTGGTGTGACACCAAAGACTGGACGTTAGACGAATAGCCGGTGGTAAAACTTCTTAAAGTATATTAATTTTGAATCTTCTTCTAAACTCAATGATTCTACATTGATAAAGAAAAGCTTAGATATCGATGACAAATGGCCACATATTACAAGTTACAAAGATGATGTTCAACACCTTCCCAACTTTTTCATTGCTTATGATATTTTCTCTCCTCTCTCTCCTTTTCTCCTGGTCTCTGTCTATCATGAAACTTTGGGCATGCAAATTAAGACTCTCTCCTCTTTTTGGTTATTATTTTTCCCTTTGTCTAAAGGCAGTGTGAGTTTCATCCTTATATTGTGTGTTCTCCCACGGTATTTTGATTACCACCCTACCACGGCTCTACTGAGTCGTGCAAACAGGTGGCTTTTGGGTACAGTCCCAAGACACATGAAGACGATGAGCGATAGGAGGGGTTTCGTCTCTCCCGGTATTGGGAGTTGATGTTGTGCTGTGCTCGATTGGCTATATCAGTAAGTCCCTGGCCAGGGCTGTTGAGATTTACTGATAAGTGTTATCAGTAGTTTCTCGACCTGTTATAGACCATTCATCGGTACGATTTATTGAGTTATTGGGGTCGACGTTACCATCCCTAGACTCGATATGCAGCATATCTGACGAAGAGATCGGACTGTGCGGTAGTGTTGCCGGTTGGCTCGACGGGAGCTGTGACAAGTTCGCTTGTTTTCTTCTGATCGCTCAATACCCGGGTGGCCGTTACGTTTAGCTGACCTCTTGCGGCTTGGGGGTGCTTGAAATGATCATCACCCACTGCCGGCGTATTGACGAGTCTTAGAGTCCCACAATGGAGTTACCTAGTCCAGGCGAAACGATGTGGTGCGCATATGAGATATGCACAGGGACCCGATTAAATGCGCGTATGTGATACCGTATATTAATCGGGCGGTTTGCTATTGGTCAGGTCGTATGTGATATGACCGGTTTGCTAAATCAAGTGTTGATTTATCATTGACCATTAGCTTTTTCACTTTAAACCCTTCTTGTCTTTTGTTGTATGCATGCATGTATTCATTTATTCTCTTTGATGCACATATGGATGTGCATGCACTCATACATGCATACAAAATTCTATCATGGTTGTTGATATATTGGATGGTGGCAATATAAGACTCACACTTTAATAAATACATTGATATTTATTTTTGGAAAAGATAAATGGAATTGGATAATTACTCATGGTTGATTATTATATTCCCCCCACTAACCTTTGTGTTAACCATAAGTTATTTTCCATGGCCATTTTTGATCCAAAGATAAATATCTAGATATTTATTAACTTGGGTTAAGAGTGAGAAGAAGAAAATATATATATTTTCTTTTCTCATTCTTATCTCAATATACTTATCATTATCTTGAGCTCTTCATTTGCCATCTTCTTCTTCCTCACTCTCTTGCTTTCTAGGTTTTGATAGTGAACAAAAGAGTGATCAAGTTAGGGTTTTGAAGTGAGAAAATAAACCACATCTCCATTCTACACTACTCCTGCCCATTAGTTTAGAGTGTTGGCTTCTACTTCATTTCTTGATCAAGTAGAGCCTTGAGCTTGGACAAAGAGGACCCCGGATGGATCGTCGTGGACCTAGAGGATCTCAAGCGAGCTTCTTTCAACTCTCAAGTGGTCAAGGAGTTTAGCGTAGGGAGCTACAAATGTTGTATTCTCAAACCCTAGCCTTTTACTACTTGTGATGGTGTTAAAAGTTTTGTGTTACCCTAGCTTTTCTAGTTTGATCCTTAGAATAGTTTCTTTAGCACCCTATAATTTTTTATATGGCATGTGTGATGCTACCAAACCCTAGTAGTGGTGCTGTAGAAACACCTTCATGGTATGAGAGCCAAACTAGAAGCCTAGACGATGTTACGACAATGCGAAAACGAAAACTTCCGCAAAAATACGAAATTAGAAAACCCAAGAAATGCTCTCTGTACTTTTTTCAAAAAGTGATCTAAAAATTATTTTAGCAACTGCAGAGAGGCATTTAAGATGATATAAGAAAACTGGTGCAAAACGAGCTGGAGGGGCTCGGAAAAATCCGGCGACCCATACGGATTTTCCGGCGTCGCCGGCCGGTGGTGCTCCCCTCTGGCTCGTATTGTTCCAGTGTTCTGTACATTATGATATGGGGTTTCTAGTATTGTTTGGTTGTCCAGAATTGCAAGTTATGTAAGTTTGGTATTGAGCTCTTTGCGGAATGGTTCGTATTCGTATTTTTATAGCATCGTATTGGTAACTTTGGCGACGTTAAACAGATCGAATAAATTATCAAACACCGGTATCTTCCAGGTTGAACATACTCGATATATAATGCAGGTATTCCTATGGACCCTCTAGAAGAAAGTAACCCTAATTCGAGATGTGACCACCAAACCGTGACTAAACCTTAGGGTTTACCGTAGTTAGTGGCGCCACAAATGAGGCTTGGGTCTGCCCTTCTATGGTTGGTCCATTAAATACCGTGGCATAGATTTTGGGTATTGTTTAATGGTGCTCAAGTGTTGAGCTTGCTGGGGAATATGGGTGTTCGTTAATTCGATCGAAGGGTTTAATATCGCCTAGTAGAATGTGATACTTGTTTCTACGACCGTAAGCGTAGTATGCGTATCGCCGGTTTCGTTGCTATATGTCAACGGCAATTGAGGTACGCATACTTGCTTACGTTGATGACATGTGATGTTAAGTGTTGCTTTGTTGTGATGTATAGGATTGTCGTGATCGAATAGCCGGGGGGTTTTTATATGAGATGAGAGTTTTACTTTTCATTCATGTAAAATTCATTTATAATGTAATATTCTTTTATTTGGGGCACTTCCGGGTTGAGGATGATGTCAATTGTTGTATATTATTTACTTTTCCGCATTAGGATAGACCTAAGGTGGAGAGCATAAGTGACCGGGTTCTAGAGTCCAGTGGGAGACCATCTCAAAGAGTCGGGACCGGGTCTCCTAACTCTAGAATTGGTGGGGTCGCTTGCCGCTCTCGTAGGGGTCTAGGGTGTGGGATTGGCTATTCATCACGACCGTGGAATCCATATTTTCTATTGTTGGCTAAATACTAAATACGGACGTCCTAGTATATCCTATATTATCATCTCTGTGTTTCTGCTGCCTATATTCTGTGATGTGATCGCTTAATATATCTGAGACGAATGCTATATTATATATGAGATATATGATAGACATTGCTTATGTTTTACACCTGCGCTAGTCCCGTCCCGGTATGCCGTTAGTTAAGTAACCTAACGGTGCATAGCGGAACATTGTGGCGAATGCGGATGGCATAAGCGTACGTTGTATTTTCGTTTCTTTTTTGTGATTGGCTTAAGGACTTAAATGATGGGACTACATTAATATGATTAATGTAAAGAAAATAAACCTAAAAAGATGTTGTAGAATCAGATTAGAAAACCACTCAGCTTTTTTATGAAAAAACTACTTTTCAAAACTGCGTAGCTTAAGCCATTCCTTTTGAAAAACCATTTGATTCTACGACGATATCAAGTTCAAAGCGTTAAAGATTTTCTTAAAAATCATCCGCAACCCTCCGTCATTTTAGAAAGTAGAGTACTTAGTATTCGTGCTACGTTTGTTGACCTTAGCCAAGGCGTAGTGTACGGTAGCTAAGTGATGTCTTCCTACAATGCATATGATGCAGATTAATTGGGACGGGCATGTGACTTTGTTGACCTTAGCCAAGGATTATGTGAATGGGACTAATTAATCAAGAAATGACGGGTTGAACTTGACTAGTGCTTGTGACTTATTGACCATAGCCAAGGTCATGAGTGCTAGGGGTAAAAACCACATCGAGGGTTTCAAGAGTTGAAATTTGCAATGAGATTGCATACCTTCCATATGATGGTTGGATCCCGATCCCACTGTGGGCAATAGTTGCTCCCAGGAGAGTTTTGCAGTTTACAATTAGCTAACCCATTAGGTGTCTAGAAAGGTGTTGTTTACCGCCGGAAGCCGGGAAGACTGGACGTCTTGCCTGAATCTGGGGGCAGATGCCAATTGGTGCTATCCGTCCACCTCTCCGAAGAAGCCAATTTGATTTATGGCACCGTGTATCGAAGGTTTAAATGGATGCGGCCGATGTAGCAGACTTCGTCAGATTCCCCCTCGCTTGAGGGGTTTTTGATTGTGGGGACGCTCTTCTATGCAGGCGCAAGCCCCTGCAGTTAATTACGCTACCGCATCGCGGTAACAACTTTCTCCTTCTCCAGATGGTGACTTCGTGTCGTGGGTGTTTGTTTTGTGTTCGGTTGCCCGTGGATTGTATACGGAGACTAATTTGTGTTGTCGCCCGTAAGACGTGGATTAGTCCAAATCCGTATCTTTCTTAGATTTAGGCTTGGGGTGTGTGTTTAAGGATACGTTAGCCTTATTTGAGGCTAAGATCGACTTAAACGTTCGTTAAGGACACGTTAGTCTAATTTTAGACTAAAATCAACTTAACGAGATCGTTTAGATCCGACAAGAGAGCAATTGGGGGCTCTATTGTTTAGTTTAGTGACATTGCGGTCGATAAGTAGTTTAAGGATATTGCGGTCCAATGTTAGTTTTAAGACGTTGCGGTCAAGGTTAAGGACATCATAGTCCATGAGTTTAAGGACCTCACAGTTCGATGTTAGTTTTAAGACATCACGGTCGAGGTTAAGGACATCATAGTCCGGTATTAGTTTTAAGATATCACGGTCGAGGTTAAGGACATCACAGTCCGGTATTAGTTTTAAGACATCACGGTCGAGGTTAAGGACATCATAGTCCATGAGTTTAAGGACCCCACAGTCCGTAGCAGTGTGTGGTTGTCAGGACCCGTTACCTCTCTGACGTCGTTGAGGAATTACAACGACAGATATCAGAGGAGTAAAGAGATGTACTCTCGAACCGGGTGTAAATTGATCGGGGGAGCAGTTGTGCTCAGTTCAATTTATATTGAGGACTTATGGCCAGAATTGGGCTAAGTCCAGTTGAAGATATTCAACATTTTATTCATATTTAGCCTGTTAAGCCTTTATTTGGGCTCTGCCCTTTTAAACAATGTATAGCATTGGGCTCTGTAATTAAATGCATAGCATTTAAATTGGGCCTGTTAGGCCTTTACTTCTGCCCTTTTAAATAATGCACAACATTTAAATTGTTCTGTTAGACTTTTTAATTAGGCTTTGCCCTTTCTTAATAATGCACAGCATTTAGTGGTCTGACAGTGCGCCACGTGGCCTGTCAGGCGCTTTGCGCCAATTAAAGAGCGCAAGGCGCCAGCGCACGTGGAGGTGACACGTGTCACGCTCTGCTGAGCGCAAGTCTGTTAGCGCAGTGCGCTGAGCTAGTGCGCTGCTGACACGTGGCGCGCTCTGGTGAGATGCGCCAATCCAAGAGCGCAGTACGCTATTTTTAGAAGCGCAAGGCGCGGATCATTCTGTGGTTGACATGTAGCGCGCTCTGGTGAGTTGCGCCAGTCCAAGAAGTGTAAAGGCGCATTTCAAAATTGCAAGGCACTGTCTAATAGCGCAGAGAGCATCTTGATCCAATTCAGATCAAAGAAACAAGTTTTTCTTGTTCTAAAGAGGTTCTACCTCAAGATTTCAAGAACCAATGGTTCTGATTCTCATCAAAAGGCTGTGCCTTTATATAGATCAAAAGATCTAGAAATGAAGTAAATTACTTCTTTAATCTTTTATGATTGGATCTTTATGATCCTTTTTTTTATATTAAAGATTTTGATCTTGTTCTTAGATCTTTGATCTTTTTAGAAGAAATTCTTCTTTTGTGAGGTGTTTTCATCTCTGTTCTTCCAAGAATTTAATTTTTTACCTTGAAGAAGATGATCTTTTTTCTTCAAAGGCTTGCCTTTCAAATTTTTCAGAGTTCTCCCTTTTTTCTATCTCTCTATCTGTGAGACTTGGAGTCTAGGGGCCTTTATATAGGGCCAATTGGTATGTTGAGTTAGTTACAAAGATCTTTCTCTGATTGATCTGGGGATATTTCCCCACCATTGGATCTTTGATCCTAAGGTCTCTGTTTTACAGAAGATAATCTTCTTATTTTAATAAGATTGGAAAGATCTTTCCAGAATTTTAATTCTGATTAATTAAATAATTTATTATTTAAATTTTAGTGCTGGCGCAGTTGGCGCAAGCGCACCTGCGCTTGACACGTGTCGCGCAGCGCAACTGCGCTAGCGCACCTGCGCTGACACGTGGCGCGCAGCACAGAGCGCAGCGCAGCTGCGCTAGCGCACCTGCGCTGACACGTGGCGCGCAGCGCAGAGCGCAAGTTATCTGAAGCGTTGCTTCCTTTATTTAAAATTTGAGTTTTAAAACAAAGCCTTACTCTGATTGGGGGTGTGCTGCCTTGGGCGCAGCGTTCCTTGCGCTGGCGTGTCTGCTTTTGACACGTGGCGCTCTGCGCACAGCGCAAGGGATCTGAAGAGTTGCTTCACATTTTGAATTTTGAAATTCAAACAGAGCTTTGCTCTGATTGGGGAAACAAATGCCCCCCCACCGTTGCGCTCACGTGGCGCACACGTGAGTGCAGCGGTGGCAACATCTGATCTATTGGATCGATTCAGGAATTGAAGAGGCGCTTGAGCGCCTATAAATAAGACCCTTGGTCCTCAGCAGATGATTATCATCTTCAAGAATTTTATTTTCAGAGCCTTGCTCTTGTTTTCAAAAACTTCAGAGTTAGAACCCTAGAAAATTTTAGGTAAAAATTTAAACTTAATTAAATCAACTTTAATTAATAGAGCCTTGCTCTTTATAGATCTTTTCATCTAAAGAAATCCCCTTTGGGGTTTCACAAACAGAGCTTTGCTCTCAAGAATTTATTTCAGGGTTTCTTAACCCATGAACAGAGCTTTGCTCATTGACAGAATATAGGTCTTTTGATCTTCTGATGATGAACTCTTAAGAGTTTTTCATGGATTTTTAAGATCCCACAACTTTGATTTTTAGGAATTAAATTTTTTTCTTTTGATGGATTTTTCCATCATTATTACAGAGCTAGGCTCTTTAAGAAATTTTATTCCCTTGTGACCAGAATTTGACAAATGTCACTCTGTGACAGAGCTTTGCTCTGAAAAGGGAGATTTTCTCCTTGTCTCAAAGGATTTCTCATTTAATGAGAATATTCTTTTTGAGGATCTCCTCATTAATTGACAGTCTCATCCAATGATGAGGCTGTCTTATTAACTGATGCATTGTCATCTGGATTTTGTGGGTCCCCCTTTGGTCCTCTCTCCACTGCATTGCAGTGTAGTACAAATTTCAAAGTACCAAGCGTCGGAATTAAATTATGATACTGATCATTGAACTTCGCCTTTTCTTGCAGGCAACATGTCTGCTGATCTTTTGTTCCCATTTTTCCGCTCAGAGGGAGGATTCCCTGAAGCGCCAGTGGACCGGGAGGTTCTTACTCTTATTAAGGATTACGACCGTGAGTATAAGAACCTTCACCTGTGGGGTAGGTGGTACAGTGAAATCATCAAGGGTCACCGAAGCTTTTCTTGTGCGACGCCGTCAGAGCCGATCTCATCGATCCCATATGCGGATGCACCCCCGGTGAACTATGCCGTGGAGGTCGTAAATTGGAACTCGGAGGATCTTCTTCAGCCTTCGATTGCTGCTATTCCCGTGCAGCCGTCGGCAGCCGTGGATATTCTGGGGCGGCGCATATGCCAGGGTGAATTGCGCCCTTAGGGACAACCTTACAACATTGGATTGACCCCTCGACAATCGGCCGGGTATTTGCAGTGGGCCAGATATATCTTGTCAGCGAAGAAGATGCATTTGATGAAGATTGGTCTATACCCCACAGTCTACGCCTCATTGTTCGAGTACCCCGTTCCTCCGACGTGGTGGGTTAAGGCATTCGTGGAACAATGGAACATTCCCACCCATACCTTTCTTCTGACGGACAGGGAAGTCTCCATCCCCCTGGAAGAATTTGCTGAGATTTCCAGTTTGCCGGTGAGGGGGGAGCATTATGAAGAGCTACTTCCTCCTGATGAATATGTCTTCGCCACCAAGCCGCTGGTAATGGGCCTAACACCGGAGATTGCTATTCAGCACCAGTTTCCGAGCCTGGTAAGGGTGCTGAATATGTATGAAAGTCTCTATTTGGAATCGGGTGGCCGGGGAGTTAGTTTTGCAGACTTCATCGCCCGCTTTCTTCGTCCGGAGATTTTATCACAACGGGGCGAAAAATTTGCCAAGCTCGACGACCCCTTCTGCTTTGGCTTAGATCGTCGACCAGTACTGGAGGACGACCAAAAGGGTTTTTACCTCCCCGATGCTGCAGTTATGCCCTTATTGGAAATCGCCGCCCCGGGTATTGACGAGGAGACCTTCTTTCTCGGGTTTCTGGGGTTATGGCTGTGCTGGTTCGCGCTCCCCATGCACCCGTGCTACATGAGGCCGTCCGCTTCTACCCAGCGCATCGGATGGTGGCTGGTATACAGTTGTCGATTGGAATCGCCGGGTTGGCCCACCTGTACCATGGACTCAGCGTGGCGGCATAAGCAAATGAACCGGGGGTGCAACCTGCCAATCTCCCGATGCACTATTTTACATCATGGATGGAAATGCATGTGCTCGGGGTTTTTGGTATTCACAAGAGGCCCTCGTTCTACGAGAAGTGCAGACTCCCGAGAGTCATGTGGTTAATTGGCGCTTCTATTGTGAATCCGTCTCCATGGGAGGTTAGGGGGTTGCTTCTTCGTCCGCGCACGGTCGGAGCGGGCATCTCTTTCACGGACAAGGTCATGACCATCGGCCCGGAGACTTCTAAGGCGGTGTTGGCGTTGCGTGATAATTTCAAGGATGGGGCCTCCGTATTGAAAGCCCGGGAGATTCTTCACTTATACTCCATCCGGCCGGGCTTCCTGGTGTTCAGGCAGAATGACTTGGCGCTCTTTATGAGGTACAACCCCCATCGGTTCGCCCAACAGCTAAGCTATAACCAGGGGGTCCCACTGGAGGCGTTTTTGGAAGAGCCTGCGGCCACCAGGGAGGGGATACGGAGTGCACTACATCATTTTATGCGGCTGAACACGGGCTCCCACTTCTTCATCAGCGAACCGACTTGCATTCCAAGGGCCCTCAATGTATACGGGGCCTGGTATCAGCATGCGATGGGTGCTGTTATCCGAGAAGAGAAGCGGCTGCTGATTGATCGCAAGGGTGCGCCCCCGGCCAGTGATCGCAACGTTTCCCTGAGGCGAAGGACCCCTGTCCCTCCTCCACTAAGAGGAGATGCTGGAGATGAGCCTCCACGTGTGCTAAGCCCCACGCGTAGTTTGCCGCGTGATTCTGTGGACGTGCCCTTAGCGCCCCGTGCTCCGGTGGAGACAGTGAATGTGGTTTCGCCTGAATCCGGCATGGGCTCGGACATCGGGACCCGCCGTCCTAAGGTGCCCACGAAACGTAAGTTGATTTTGGGTGCACCCGGGGTTCGCGTGCAGAAGAGGAAGAAGAAGTCGATCCTCTCTGCTGACGTTGCGTTTGGTCAGGAACCTCATGCTCCTTATAGCGAAGGCTTGGATGAGTACGGGACTAACGATGGCTTATTTATACAGCCAGACGGCACTGATATGGCGGCTGCCATCACAGCTTCTGAGCGATTAGCAAGGCGCGACGCGTGGTTGGCTAAACTCGCGCAGTCGGGTAATCATTAGTTGTATTTTTTGTCATTGCATCGTACCTTTATCATTGTTTTTTGACTAACGCTTTTCCTTCTTTTAACAGGCATTTCTACCGAAGAAGCTATTGCTGGTTCTCTCAAAACTTTCCAGGAGGAGGAACGACTCAGAGCATCCTTAGGCCTTGGTACATTTCAGTTTACTATGCCTCTGCTTCCATTTCTTATGAGTAATCTGACCCCCTCTTTGTCTTATCGCAGGGACCACAAGACCTATCTCGCAAACTGACGCGGGAGTTCTCTCCGGGCCAGCTACCGATGTTCCGGCCTCTTCGGAATTGCCGCAAGAGACCCAACTCAAAAAGCCGATGATGGATGCCTTGAAGGCTCTGGAGGCAACTCTAAACGCGGACGACGACGCCTTGCTGAAGGAGGCTTCCAAGAGGCCCGTCGTGATGGCCCGGGAGGATAGAAAGCGCTTGAGGCGTGCAGCGAAGGAGCGTAGCGCTGCTTTGGCCGTGGGAGCGGGCTCAAGCGCCGTCACTCCCGCTGCTACTCTTTCAGAGGAGCCTCCGGTCGCCTTGTCTACTGCTCATAGACGGGCGGCGCGTGCAGCTCGTGAGGCCAACGGTCAATCCACCTCAGGTAATGTGCCTTTCGAGGCTTTGTTATAAAAGTTGTAAAACTATCGGTTCTTATACATCTTGTCCCGCAGGGCCGAGTCCTACTGACGGGGCGGCGGCGACCGTCGAGCCTGAGGAGACGGTGGAGAAGGTAGCAGCTGATCCCGAGGCGACGGTAGGCGGTGCAGCCATAGTCGCCGGGCTTGAGCTAGTGGCTGACGAGACAGTCATGACTACTATGCCCGAGACGGCCACCACTGCTGAGCGCGATGTGGCGGCAGATGAGACGGCTGCTACGGCCGAGCCTGAGGCAGCGACGGATGGAGCGGCTGCGACCGATGAACCCATAGCAGTGGTGGGCGAGACGGCTGCGACCGCCGAGCCCGAGGTGGTAGTTGATGAGACGGGCATGATCGCTGAGCATGAGACGGCCGTTCTTTCTCAAGAGTCGGGCGCCGCTCCGATCATCGCTCTCCTCGCTTACGGCTCCTTGTCGTCTTCCGGCGTCGCGAGCATGACGACGGCTCCCGTAGAGTCTGGCGATGAGGCAACGGGAGGTGAACCCATGCCAATGGAGGAGGGAGACGCCACCGTTTCGGCTGGCGACTCATCAGGTAAATTTTGGGTTACCGTCCTTCTTTTTATTCTACAATCCTTTCTGACAGGGCTTATCTTGTTTCTAACGCAGGTGCGGCTAGTGCTGATGCCCCTTTACTCGAGGTAGCTTCGTCAGTTACTGTCTTGACGGTGGCCACATCTCTACCCTCTCTCGTACCGTCGCAAATGCTGGAAGGTATGGATTTGTGACTTATCAGTCTTATCTTGGCTGCATAATTTATGTACTGATGTTGTATTATTGCGTCCTTGCAGGAGTGCTTTTTGATCACCTGTACCAAGTGATGCACCCACACTTCTCCTTCCCGTCGGAGCTTGCTTCCTCCAGCGGCGCTGGTGAGTATAGTTTTCAATTAATGCCCTTTCTTTTTTCAATAATGGAATTATTTCTGATTCTTCCTTGCCCTGATTGCAGTGCTACAGATCAAAGGAGGAGATGTAAGATCAGTCGCGCCACCGGTCCTCCCGGCTTTGCCACCTGCTGCAGCTGGTATAGTAGATTCCGTCATTGATGACCTTTCTATATTTCTTGAACCGTCATTTGATCATGTTTTATTTTGCAGCTGTCGTTCCAATCCCGGCCCCCTTCGAGTCTCGCATCATGATGCCGGCAGGCCCATTCTCCAGACGTCCATCCTCAAAAGGTGCTGCAATGAGTCTGAGTATGCTGAGCGGATGCGTCGAGGAGCTTGACGATAGAAGCTCCTGTATCTGTCGCAGATTTCGCTGCTGAGGTTAATCCGATGCTGGCGACGCTTGTAAATTTCCACAATGAAGGCGTCGTCGAGTCTTGGGTTAACTACTGCAGGGAGATCGAGGCCCGCTTGTATCAGCTGGAACTTATGCGTCCTGCCCCCGAGATTTTGGCCACGAGTACTCAACGGGCGGCATGGCTCAAGCAGAGCGCTTCTTACTTCTGCCATCTTGAACAAGAAGTGGCTTTAAGGCGGAGGGAATGCAAAGAGACCTTAAGCGAGTCTGCTCGACTGCGTGCTGAGGTCGACGCGAATGCTGCTCGGGTGAAAGTTATCTTCGAGGGTCTCCTGCAAAGTATCTCCGACGGGTTAATATTGAAGCAGAAGCTCGATACCGTTGAGCATGATGCCCAAGGTCGTGAAGCAGCTCAGCGAGCCATCGAAGAACAACTTTCATCCTACTTGCAGCAGCGGGCCCAGGTGGAAGCAGAGTTGGCTGCGGCAGCCGATCAGGAGAAGGCGCTGAAGGAAGTGCGAGAGCAACTTGCGGATTTGTTGAAGACGCTTCCTTCTCCTTGAACATTTTGTATCATTTGTAATTGTAAATAAAATGTATTTGTTTCTTTTATTCTTTCACACGATGTAACTTGTACTCAATTGAATTCATGAATAAAAGATATACATTCTTCATAATGTCTTGTGTCATTTCTCTGCTTTCTTCTTTCTTGTTGTGTTGTTCGCCCTGTGATTTTAGCAAGTACGGTCCGTAGATAGTATGTAACTGTCAATCTTATGCTTTTTGTAGAGTGGCGACTGCTTAGAAAATAGGGTTAGGGTCTGTCACCTAAGACTTCTCAACTTTATGAGCCGTGAGGGTCTCATAAAGTATTTTCTCCCTCCAGGTCGAGAGGATCCCGCAGGTGCGTTTTCTCTTTAGGAATTGTGGGGATTCCTAAGTGTGTTTTCTCTTGAGAGTCGTACGGATCTCACAAGAGAATTTACTCCCTTACGAGTCGTGAGGACCCGCAAGTAATGGGTGAAGTTGCCCTTATTCGCATTTCACGGAGTCAGGGGTTGTTGCGGATACTTTCCGGGGTACCGTAGTTTAAAGACATCGCGGTCAAGATTAAGGACATCATAGTCCGTGGATTTAAGGACTCCACATTCCGTTGTTAGTTTTAAGATATCACGGTCGAGGTTAAGGACATCATAGTCCGTGAGTTTAAAGACATCACAGTCCAACGTTAGTTTTAAGACATCACGGTCGAGGTTAAGGACATCATAGTCCATGAGTTTAAGAACCTCACAGTCCAACGTTAGTTTTAAGACATCACGGTCGAGTTTAAGGACGTCATAGTCCATGGATTTAAGGACTCCACAGTCCGGTGTTAGTTTTAAGACATCACGGTCGAGGTTAAGGACATCATAGTCCGTGGATTTAAGGACTCCATAGTCCGGCGTTAGTTTTAAGACATCACGGTCGAGGTTTAGGACATCATAGTCCGTGGATTTAAGGACTCCACAGTCCAATGTTAGTTTTAAGACATCACGGTCGAGGTTAAGGACATCATAGTCCGTGGGTTTAAGGACCCCACAGTCCGTGAAATGTGTGGTTGTTGGGACTCGTCACCTCTTTGAAGACGTTGAGGAATTACAACGACAAATATCAAAGGAGTGAAGAGATGTACCCTTGAACCAAGGTAGAATCATTTTGAAATCTCTGGGGTTGATTGTTAGTTTTAAGACATCACGGTCGAGGTTAAGGACATCATAGTCCGTGGATTTAAGGACTCCACGGTCCAATGTTTGCTCTGAATGCTTCCCACGAGTTCACTGCCGTGTTTGGCGAGGACTAGGCTCCGCTCTGGATGCTTCGCACGGGTTCATTGCCGTGCTCTGCGAGGACCAGGATCCGCTCTGGACGTTTTCCACGGGGTCAGAAGTGACGTTATCCGTGTTCCACATAACCAGGAATTCGCACTAGATGCTTCCCACGGGTTCACTGCCGTGTTCGGCGAGGACTAGGCTTCGCTCTGGATGCTTCATACGGGTTCACTGCCGTGTTCTGCGAGGACCAAGATCCGCTCTGGATGCTTCACACGGGTTCACTGCCGTGCTCTGCGAGGACCAGGATCCGCTCTGGATGTTTTCTACAGGGTCAAAAAGTGACGTTATCCGTGTTCCACGTAACCAGGAATTTGCACTAGATGCTTCACACGGGTTCACTGCCGTGTTCGGCGAGGACTAGGCTCCGCTCTGGATGCTTCACATGGGTTCACTGCCGTGCTCTGCGAGGACCAGGATCCGCTCTAGATGCTTCACATGAGTTCACTGCCGTGCTCTGCGAGGACCAGGATCCGCTCTGGATGTTTTCCACGGGGTCAAAAGGTGACGTTATCCGTGTTCCACGTAACCAGGAATTTTGTTGATTATATTCGCATTTCACAGAGTTGGGATTTGACTTTCGGTCATCTGTACACCGTCGAGTCATGGAACTGGGAGTTGCCGCTGTTCCGCTTTGCTTGATATCGTGTCTGCTGAGACGAATGTTGAGATGAGCTCCAGGCTATCTGTGACTCATCGAGATTTGGCTTCTTCTTCTGAGGAAACCTGGGGGAGGAGGAGTGTGATTCCTTCTTTGTTTGAGCCCCTGGATTGTATACAGGGATTGATGTAATATCACCTGTAAGGCATAAATTTCATTCATTTTTTTTTCATTTTTTTTTCTTTCCGCAATGCTCTATCATTTCAGCTTTTTATATCGCGAAGGTCGCGATTGCCCAATCATTTCGGCTATTTTTCACGGTGCCCAATCATTTCGGCTATTTGTTTTATTTTTACTCGCTGCTTTTTATTGCGAGTTGCCTAATCATTTCGGCTATTTCGCATGCATACATTTTTTTTACTCGCTGATTTTTATTTGCAAGTTGCCCTATCATTTCGGCTATTTCGTATGCATGTGTGGCTTGCTGTATTTTCGCTGCAAGCTTGGGATTAGACACCGATTTCGGCATCAGCACCGCTACAACTGGGATATTGTCAGGAGAGAATCATCATTTGCCTCTGTCGATGTCGAACAAAGGTGGCTTAATAAACAGGGTTAGGGTCCTGTCGACTAAGGCTTTTAACTTCATGAGCCGTAAGGGTCTCACAAAGGTATTTCTCCCTACAAGTCGTGAGAATCTCGTAGGTGTGTTTTCTCCTTGGGAATCGTGAGGATTCCTAAGTGCGTGTTCCCCTGTAAGTCGTAAGGATCTTACAAAAGGGTTTTCTCCTTATAAGTCGAAAGGGCTTATAAGGGTTGTTCACCGTACGAACATATACCTAGTCACGGATGGGACTTGGTTAGGGAAATGTTTATTCGCGCTCATGGATTGTATACAAGGGTCAGTATCGAGCCGCTTGTAGGGCACTATCGAAGGTTGTGGGGGTTTCTTAAGAACAGGTTCAGGTCTCTGTAACTTAAGACTTTCAAATCTTATGAGCCGTGAGGGTCCCATAAGAGAGTTCTCCTTACGAGTCGTGAGGATCTCGCAAGTGTAATTTCTCCTTAGGAATCGTGGGGATCCCTAAGTATGTTGCTCCCTTGTGAGTCGTAAGGATCTCACGCGGGTGGTTTCTCCTTACAAAGTCGAGAGGACCTTGCAAGTGTCTCTTAACGAGGTTGCACCCTTTCGGGTTTTCACAAACACTCGCCGATAGCCCTGCTGTTTTTACTCACGGAACCCTTTCGAGTTTTCATCTGTGCCCATTTTGCTTATGGACATACCGTTTTCTTTTTTTTTTTCTTCTTTTTTTTTGTAACGAGGTTGCGCCTTTTTGGGTTTTCACAAACACTCGCCGGTAGCCCTGCTGTTTTTACTCACGGAGCCCTTTCGGGTTTTCATCCGTGCCCATTTCATTTATGGACATACCGTTTTTTTATTTTTATTTTATTTTTTATCAACTTCGGGATGCTGCGATCCGCCGCAGCTTCTTGACATCTCGGTCAACAGCTAGTTTTAGGACATAGTGGTCCGTTGTTAGTTTAAGGACGTTTCGGTCCACTGTTAGTTTAAGGACGTTTCTGTCCACTGTTAGTTTAAGGACGTTTCGGTCCATTAACCAGCTACTACTTATAGAGTTTTGGGCTTAGGAAGATAGCGAGCAGACATAGTCGTCGTCATCTATCATTGACCTAGGTCGTAACTCGTTAGGCGTAGTATTTCTTCAGGAAGCGGTCGTTTATCGGTCTGAAAGGTCTTTCGCCATGCATGTCCATGAGTAGATAGGCTCCACCCTGGTAGACCTTGTCTATAATATACGGGCCTTCATAGATCGGCTCGATTTTTCCCCGCTTGGCGCGATTGGGGATCATAGGTCTTTTGACCACTAGCACGAGTTCGCCCTGGCGGAATGTCCTCGGCCTGGTCAATCTTTCATATGAGCGCATCATCTTTGCTTTATAAGCCTCCAAATTTTGTTGCGCTATGAGCCGGGTTTCATCAAGGGCATCGAGCTTCTCAAGCTGAAGGTGGGCATTCTCTTCGTCTGTTAGCTCGTAATGAACTGCCACCCGTAGAGAGGGTAACTCTATCTCGAGGGGGAGCACCGCATCTGTACCGAATACTAACGCGTACGGCGTCGTGTTCATGGCCGTCTTGAACGTAGTTCGATACGCCCAGAGAGCTTCTTGCAGTCTCTCATGCCAGTCCTTCTTATTTCGGGACACCGTCTTCTTCACGATCTTCGTCAGAGTCTTGTTGAAAGCCTCCGCTAGACCGTTGGCTCGAAGATTATAAACTGAGGAGTATCTCCAGTCTATGTTGTGCTGTTGTGCGAAGCGGCTAATCTTGTGGCTTCTGTAGGCTGACCCGTTATCAAAGATGATCCGTCGCGGAGTTCTGAACCGATAAATGACATGCGTCTTGAAGAAATGGAGGATATTCTCCGTCTTCACTTCCCTCAGCGGTATTGCTTCTGCCCATTTGGAGAAGTAATCAGTCGTCGCCAAAATGAATCGATGTCCTCTGGACGATGCTGGTTCGATGGGGCCGATTATGTCAGTTCCCCACATTTCAAACGGCCAGCTAGCCACTGTTGGGTGTATTGAATTTAGATGTTGATGGATAAAGTCCCTATGGATCTGGCACGAGTGACATTGTTTCGCATACTCGAGGCAGTCCTGAATCATCGTAGGCCAATAATAGCCCATCCGTTTAATCTTCAACTACATCTTCGGCCCGGCTTGGTGAGAACCGCAGAGTCCATCATGAATTTCTTGGACGACTCTTTTCGCCTCTTCAGGGCCCAGACATCTTAACCATAAAGAATCAAATGACCTCTTGTACAGAGTATCATTGAAGAAAGCGAAAGATAGGACTCGCTTCATGAGCTGATGTTTTGAGGATGCATCTTCAGGCGTTCGACGGGATTTGAAGTAGTCTATAAAGACTTCTCTCCAATCTTCAACCTTCTCTTGGTCTTTTATTTGCAGGGCCATTTGCTCGGTCGCTTCCTTTTCCTCGGATGATTCCGGAGATATTTCTGCCGGTGCAAGGACCCGACGTCTTTGTACCACGATTCTGACGTCATCGAGGTTCTCATCAGCCAGTTCTTTAGCAAGCTTGGCTAATGCATCTGGTTTGCTATTTTCCGCACGCGGTATGCTTTCCAAGTTGTAGGAAGAAATTTGAGTCAGCAGTTGCCGTACTTTCTCGCCGTACTTTACCAACTCTGGTTTGCACGTTTGGTAGTCGCCATTTACTTGACTAACGACCAGTTGGGAGTCTCCGTATATGAGGAGGTTTTCAATTCCCATGTCGATGGCGATTTCGAGGCCTGCTATCAAAGCTTCATACTCGGCTTCATTGTTTGTCCTTGGCTCTGTTAAGGAGAAGGCAAAGCGCATTATCCTTCCTTGTGGGGTCACGAAGATGAGGCCTATCCCTGATTTGATTATGGGCGTGTTCTGTTTGCGCTTCTTCATGGAAGACGCACCATCAAAATAAAGTTCCCACCGGGTATCACTTCCGTCGATCGCATCAGACGCATGTTCTTCTGGCAGTTCGCAATTCAAGGAAGAATCGGCCGGTATCGGATGCTCAACAAGGAAATCAGCGATGGCCTGGCCTTTCACTGCCTTGAAAGGCTGATAGGTTATTGAGAACTCCATCAAGAGCAGGGCCCATTTAGCGAGCCGACCTGTCAATATGGCCTTCGACATCAAATATTTGAGATGATCCACCTTCGATATGAAACGAACTTCATGCGCCAATGCATAGTGCCGGAGTTTCGTTATCGCGAAGATCAGCGCCAGGCAGTGTTTTTCGATGGGAGAATAATTGCTTTCTGCCCCCAGGAGAACTCGGCTCAGGTAGTAAAGAGCTCTTTCTTTCCCTTGGTCGTTCTCTTGTGCCCATAATGTGCCTAAAGAACCTTCGAGGGTTGTTGTATAAAGAATAAGGGGCTTTCCTTTGACCGGAGCGGCCAGCACTGGCGGGTTGTGCAGATACTGCTTGATTTCGTCCAGCGCGCCTTGGCATTTGTGATTTCAGACGAATGGGGTTCCCTTCTTCATCAGGTGACTATAAGGACGACATTTGCCAGAGAGATTGGCTATAAATCGCCGGATATACGCGATCTTCCCTTGGAGAAACCGCAATTGTTTGAGAGTCCTTGGCGGAGGCATTTCCATGATCGCCTTGATCTTTGACGGATTTATCTCGATACCTCGGTGTCGGACGATAAATCCCAGGAATTTACCTGAGGACACCCCGAATGCGCACTTGAGAGGGTTCATCTTCAAGTTATATTGCCGAAGGCGTTGAAATATGATCTTCAGATGTTCGAGATGTTCCTCATATGATTTGCTTTTAACCACGAGGTCGTCGATATACCATTCGACGATTTCATGTATGAGGTCATCGAAGATCTTCGTCATGGTCCTCTGATAAGTGGCACCGGCGTTCTTTAGACCGAAGGGCATCACCTTGTAGCAGAATATACCCAAAGGGGTCCGGAAAGCGGTGTGCTTCTGGTCTTCGGGATGCATCTTTATCTGATTATAT
The DNA here is from genome assembly GCA_030015575.1 of Agapanthus africanus. NCBI lineage: Eukaryota > Viridiplantae > Streptophyta > Magnoliopsida > Asparagales > Amaryllidaceae > Agapanthus > Agapanthus africanus. Next base: position 438,428,655 of record CM057338.1, read on the forward strand.
CCTGATGAGCCGTCCATGAAGGAGAAAACTTCATGAGTGGACGTGTTATCTATCATCAGTTCAGTGACTGGTACTGGGAAATCGTCCTTCGGGAAGGCTTTATTGAGATCCCGGAAGTCCATGCATATGCGTACTGTCCCATTTTTCTTCATCACCGGGACGATGTTGGCGATCCAGTCAGGGTACTGAACCTCTTGGATGAAGTCAGAGTCGATCAGTTTCTTGACCTCGGCGTTGATGCTCATCTTAAGCTCGAGCCACATCCTTGTTGGTGCTTGTTTGATTGGCTTAACGTCCGGGGATATCGCCAGTTTGTGGACAACAATCTTTGGATCTAGTCCTGGCATTTCGAAATAGTTCCATGCGAAGCAATTTCTATGCTGCATAAGCACGTCTTTTAACGCAGCCACCCTTTCTTCAGATAGCAGCTCGCTAACGAATGTGGGTCGCGGGTCACTTGCCGTTCCCAAATCAATCTTCTTGAGGCTATCTGCAGTAGTGTGTATTCCATCTTCTTGCTCTTTTGGCGCCGGTGGAAACTCTGAGATCACCTCGTCATCATTGTTTTCGAAGCACCAGGGGAAATCATCCATGTTCTCGGTCTCTTCCTCTGATATCGTTATCATATGACAAGTACGTTAGTGTATATGCCCTAGGGGCCATTATTGTATCATACTAGTTTGTATATTACTTAATGGAAGCTTGGGATATTCACATGTATATAACAGTCTTGCTAAACATGGTAGTATGCTACTTGGTTTTTCTATCTTAATATGTGAGTATACGTATTGATAGAGCTCTTAGGATCTTGCTTGACTACCAGCGTTGTGATGGCAGTAACACTAGTGGGGGCTGGGTAGTCTACAAGCACATCCTTATTCAGGTCCCTAGTCGTAGGATTATCGAGACAGGGCATCGATACTCCGGAGTAGACTAGTGTGTACGCTTCTCATCCCAGTTAGGGAGATGGTCTGTCCCACAGCCGTCAGTACGTTGTAATGGAGATAGTATGCAGGTGCTCGTTGGGTTACGGGTACACCGGACAGGACTCACAGGGAACTGTTGGTTGGTTTTATACCAGTCGTCAGTGAACAGTTCCCAGGTGACATGAGTACAGCATAGTCCGCAGACTTGACACTGCTACTTCGCCTCGAGTGTGTCCCACTGTTCTTAGATTGCTACCCTACCACGGCTCAAAGGAGTCATGCAAACAGGTAGCAGTTGGGTGCAGTCCCAAGCACTTGGAGGCAGTGGCGGTTAGACAGGATTCGTCTCTCCCGGTATTGGGGGTTGATATCGCGCTGTGTCAGAGAGCCATTACGCAAAGTCCCTGGCCAGGGCAAGCGAGATTTGCTGGTAGGTTCCAGTAGTTTCTCAGGGTGTAATGAGCTTCACTCCGACACGACTTATACCGCTATTAGGGGACTGACGCTTGCCGCCCCCTAGGCCCGATATGCGATAGTCTTAGACGAACAGACCGGACTGTACGGAGATTGTCACATCAGACTCAGTAGGAGTTTGGATGGGTTTCCTCACCGGCCTTCTTATCGATATCTACCTGGGGACCGTTATGTACAGCTAGTGCCGCTTGCGGTCTGTGGTTAAACCCACTGCCAGCGTAGTAGTCGAGTCTTTAGAGTCCCACACAGAGAGTTTCCCTACTCCAGGAGAAACGATATAGAGGTCGTATGGTTTTACGATAAGGGTTCGGACGCATACGTGTGTTTATGCACGTACGACATCCGGACAGTTTTTACTAGCCGGCTTTGATTTAAGCCAGTTTCTAGTATCCGGTTATTGGATTTATACAGTCTAAAGTTTTTTCGTGTTTTTCACGGATAGGAGGGGCGTTCTCGTAATTACGCGAGAAGCTTCTAGAAGATGGTGACTTGGGGGTTAAGGTGGCATATGCATTAAATGAGATTAGTGAGTCATATGAGTGATTCATCCATGTCATTAATGCATCATAAATGCTTAATGACTCATGGAGATGAATCACCCTCTTGTATTTATGAAGCATGATCATTAATCCTTTATTTTCTTTTATTGGATAAATGATAATGCTTGATATATATTATGATAGATCATTATCTCATCTCATTCTCTTGCTCACTTTCTCTCTCCTCAAGCTCTCCCTCTTCAAACCCTAATCCTCCCCTCTCATGTGTTGAGATCAAGGATTAGAGTAGACTACTTAATCCTTAACCATTCTCTATATCACGTAGGTTACTTAGATTAGCGATTTAAGAAACCTAGTTACCTCAAGTTAGAGGTGAAGCTTGTAGTAAAGCTCTCGGGTGGATCATCTACTACATAGAGAAGGCCGGAGAGGACGTGGAGAACGGAAAGAAGAAGGACATGGTTCTTTAGGTATAATCACTTATCATAGTAGTTAACTCTTCTATGGTTTCTTGTTAGTTATTGTTTAAGCAAAGATTCTCGGTTAGTCGATGTTTACGCATAAAACAAGATCGTTTTTCATTATTCCGCCTTCCCGCAAGTCGTGGGGTGTTGTACATCGACTTACAGTGGTATCAGAGCCTCGCTAAACAATAATTAACTCATTAACAAAGTCGTATGAATTTCGAATGCAAAACGAACCAAAAAACGACATCGATATCACAAGTTTCTGTCGATTTCAAAACAGGCTCTAAAAATTTTTCAGGTTGCTGCAAAGTAACAAGCATAGAAAGATAAGAACACTGGAGAAAAATGGGTTAGTGAATCGGCCATACAGCCGTGGAACCACGGCCGATCCCACCGATCCGCCGCGGATCCGCGGCCGAGTTGGGGCCGATTCGACCCAGTTTGCTCCTGTTATTCTTTTGTGATATTGTTGTGTTTTCTGGAATGTTTATTTTCTGCTCAAAGTCTCAGGTGCACAGAGAAGTTTTGGGAGTAGAATATGATATGTTTGCTCGATCGAAATTATACGATGTTTGCTAATTTGATTATATCTGTGATTGTATAATGTGTTCGTAAACCTCCCCTAACTGCTAGTATGTCGGTTGGCAGGGGGTTGCACATTTCTGTAATGGTTTTTACTGTTTGTGGTTGTGAACTGTATTGGACTATTGTGATGATTAGCCGGGGTTTTAAGATGGGTTGTTATATTCATTCATTTAATGTAATTGTAATATGTTGTAATATTATTTTGCGGGGCACATCCAGGTTGCGGTTGTAGCCACCGTTGTATTATTTCATTTTACTATTTTTGCTCTTAGGACAGACCCAAGGTGGGGTGCACAAACTACCGGATACTTTGAAGTGTTTAGTGGCCTACTCACTTTGTTAAGGGAGACCGCTTCACTTCGGGTATTTGACGGATAGTTTGCCGTACCCATAGGGGTCTAGGGTGGGGTAATGGCTATTCATCACAACTGTGTAATCCGTCTTTTGTTGCAGGCTCTAAACAAACGCGGATTGCTTGCAAATCCAATAAAGTTCATATGAGATCTGGAATGCCTATTATTGCGTCTGACGAATGTACAATATCTATATATGATAGCTATTTAGACGTCACTTATGTTTTACACCCACGCTAGCCCAGCCCTCGCTCTGTCGTTAGTTAAGTAACCTAACGGGTGATGACGGGACCCAGTGGCGAATACGGATGGCATAAGAGGACGTTGTATTTTCGTTGTTTTCTGCAATGATAGGTTAATGATGGGACGCATTATTTATAATGCAAAGAAAATAAACCAAAAGATGAATCGTTGGAACAATTTAAAAGAAACCATTCGGTTATTTTAAGACAGATGATATTTTTAAATTGCGAAGATTTAACCACTCTTTTTAAAAGCTATCAGGTTCCTTCGGTCATATCAAGTTCACTACGTTCACGGTTTCGCCAAAACCATTCATAGCCCTCCGTCATTTCATTTGGGTATTTAGCAGTATTCAAGCTATGTATTTTGACCTAACGCCAAGGCATAGTGTTTGGTAGCTGCTGGGTATTCATTTGTCGCATAGATAGATGAGTTAGTTTGGGACAGTCGTATTATCATTTTGGCCGAACGTCAAGGATATGTACGGATGGGTTCAAATTAATAAGATAATGATGGGTAGAACTTGACATGTGACTTATGACATTTTGACCTAACGCCAAGGTCATAAGAGCATGGGGCAAAAATATATATCGGGAATTTCTAAAGAAACTGAAATTTGCAAAGAGATGCATACCATTTGGAGTTTGATGAATGTTGATAGGATTCCTTCAACATTATCATACGATGATATTTGGATCCCGATCCTACTGTGAGTATATGCCACTCGTCAGGAGATTCGTCACTTAACGATCAATGCTATAAACTAAGTAGGTGTCAAGAAAGGTGTCAGCGGGGTTACGCCCCCAGAGAAAAGAGGTTATTTAATTAAGGAACTTCGCGAAAGTGTTGGAAAACCTCCCTCGAAGTACCGACACCAGCCTGGCTGAACGGTTAAGCAAGTATTGTACAGTAAGAATAGTCCTGGGTAATTCTTCTTTTATGGTTTGAGGAAGGATTCGAGAAACAGTGGGAGCCATCCAGTTTAGATAAATTAAAAACCACTCTAAACTTGCAAGAGCATCATGCTAAAGAGTTTTCTTCTCTCTCTCCTAATTGCAGCGACCGTGAAAATGACTGGACTTAAGTTACTTTTAGAGAAAAATATACTGACAGGGCCAAACTATAAAGATTGGCTGCGGAATGTCAAAATGGCTTTGACCTATGACAAATTGGGGTACGTCCTCACCGTTAAGGCACCTGCTGTCCCTGGTCCCAAATCCAGTAATGCGGATAAGGAAATCCGCAAAATCTGGGATTTCGTTGCGCTAAAGCCAAGTGCATCGTGCTTGCCTCGATGAACAATGAACATCAGAGGAGGCATGAGGATATGGAACTAGATGCCATATTTCTCCATACAAAGGAACTTTATGGAGAGCAATCTCGTATAGCAAGATACGAGACCTCTAAGAACTTGTTTCGAGCGAGGTTGGCTGTCGGATCATCGGTAGGAGAACATGTCCTAAAGATGATTGGCTACATAGAAGAGCTCGCAGACCTTGGGACGACTTTGGATAATGAGCTCTATACAGACCTTATTCTCCAGTCCCTTCCTTCCACCTACGCCCAGTTTATTCTGAACTTCAACATTCAAAGAAAAGAAGTTGAACTTCCGGAACTCCTTAACATGTTGAGGAGTGCAGAGGGCACCTTGCAGAAGGCAAGAGAAACACCCGCTATGTTTGTTAGCGGTGCTTCTTCTTCCGGGTCCAAGGCTAGGGTCAAAGGAAGGAAAAAGAAGGCCGCCACCAAACCTAGAGGAGGTGTAAATAAGGTGGGAGGGAAGGGAAAGAAAAAGTTTGCGGTACCGGTAGTGGCCCAGGATGAGTGCTTCCATTGTCACAGGAAAGGACACTGGAAAAAGGATTGTAAGGCGTGGAACGCCAAGAACAAGGAACCGAAGCAAGCTGTGGCTTCGACTTCAGGTGTGTTTGTAATTGAGAATTGTCTATCAATCAACTCTACTTCCTGGGTATTGGATACCGGATCAGGATCTCATATTTGCAATTCATTGCAGGCACCGAGAAACCGTAGAGTGCTGAAGGATGGTAATATGACCCTAATGGTTGCTAACGGAGCTAGCGTGGGAGCTGTGTCCGTAGGGGATTATCGCCTGGGATTGACGAGTGGACACATTTTGGTTTTACATAACTATTTTTGTGTACCCAGCTTAACGTGTAATATCATATCTGTTTCCTTGTTATCAAATAAAGGTTATGATTTCACGTTTGTAAGTGATGTTGTTAACATCCACCTTAATCATAGTTTGATTGGGTCCGGTACACTGGATAACGGTATATATGTCTTAAACCAACTCCAAATTTTCAATGTCCAGAACACACTAAAAAGAAAGTCTCCAGATTTAAATAAAGCTTTCTTATGGCATTGTAGACTGGGTCACATCAATGAGAGAAGGTTGACTAAGTTACATGGAGAAGGATATTTGGACTCGTTCGAATATCAAACTTATGCCACTTGTCAATCTTGTCTCAAATGAAAGATGACAAAGACTCCATTTACTGGACATGGAGTAAGAGCGAGCGAGCTCTTAGGACTCATACACAGCGATGTATGTGGTCCAATGTCTACACATGCAAGAGGTGGTTTTTCCTATTTCATTACTTTTACGGATGATTACTCAAGGTATGGATTCATTTATCTGATGAAACATAAATCCGAGGCTTTTGAGAAATTCCAAGAGTACAAGAATGAAGTAGAAAACCAAACCGGCAAAAGTATCAAGACACTAAGATCTGATCGAGGTGGTGAATACTTGAGTGCCGAGTTCCTAGGTTACCTAAAAGAGAAAGGAATTCTCTCTCAGCTTACTCCTCCATACACTCCACAGCATAACGGTGTATCGGAGAGACGGAATCAAACCCTATTGGATATGGTACAATCCATGATGAGTAATGCTGAGTTACCGCGATCTTTCTGGGGTTATGCGCTAGAATCAGCGGCATATCTTTTGAACATGGTTCCTACCAAGACTGTGCCTACCACTCCATATCAGATGTGGAGTGGGAAGAAACCCCATCTTCAGTATATAAAGATTTGGGGATGTCCAGCTTTTGTTAAAAAGCAGCATGTGGACAAGCTCGATGTACGATCAGTAAAGTGTAAGTTTGTGGGATATCCAAAGAACTCCAGGGGATATCTATTCTATTACGCAGAGGAACAAAAGGTATTTGTTTCTCGTAATGCCCATTTTCTAGAACATCAGTTTTTAGAAAAGGAAATAAGTGGGAGCGAAATAGAACTGGAAGAAATTCCAGAACCACAAACTACTGAAAGTTTGGTAGAACAAGTAGTTCAAGAAGAACAGGACATTCCCGCACCCCTCCGTAGGAGTAGTAGGCCATCTCATTCGCCTGAGAGATACTACGGTTTTCTCATAGATGGGGATAGAGAGGATTGCATCATCATTGATGATGAACCTGCTAGCTTCCAGCAGGCCATCCAGAGCGGCGACTCGGTACGATGGCTAGATGCAATGCGGACCGAAATGGAGTCCATGTACACCAACAAAGTATGGACTTTGGACTTTGCTCCAGATGGGGTAAAACCCATAGGATGCAAATGGATCTTCAAGAAAAAGATTGGTGTAGATGGACAGGTGGAAACCTATAAGGCTAGACTTGTTACAAAGGGTGTTCGTCAAAGACCTGGTTTGGACTATGACGAAACTTTTTCTCCAGTGGCTATACTCAAATCCATTCGGGTCCTTCTTGCTATTGCTGCCTTCCATGATTATGAAATCTGGCAGATGGACATAAAGACGGCTTTTTTGAATGGTAATTTAGAAGAGTGCGTCTATATGGATCAGCCAGAGGGTTTTAATCAGAGTGGGAGCAGCGGGAAAGTATGCAAGTTGCTTAAATCCATTTATGGATTAAAGCAAGTATCATGGAGTTGGAACATCTATTTTGATGAAACAGTCAAAGAATATGACTTTATCAAAAATCCAGATGAACCATGCATATATAGTAAAGTTGTAGCAAGAACTGTCGTATTCCTCGTCTTGTACGTGGATGACATTCTATTGATAGGAAATGACATTCCTATGCTACAATCTGTTAAAGGATTCTTGTCACACAGGTTCTCCATGAAAGACTTGGGTGATGCCTCTTACATTCTGGGGATCCGGATCTATCGTGATAGATCTAAGAGGATGTTGGGACTTTCGCAGTCCAGGTATATCGACACTGTACTAAAAAGATTCAGTATGGAAGATTCTAAGCGCGGTAATCTACCGGCTTGTCACGGAATCACCCTATCCAAAGAGATGTCTCCCAAGACTGATTTGGAAAGGGAACGCATGTCTTTTATACCCTACGCTTCTGCGGTAGGCTCTATAATGTATGCGATGTTGTGCACCAGACCAGATGTAGCTTACGCACTGAGCGTGGTAACCCGGTATCAGTCAGACCCAGGGGAGAAGCACTGGATAGCAGTAAAGAACATTCTCAAGTACCTGAGGAGGACTAAGGAGATGTTCTTGGTTTACGGCGGAAAAGACCTCAAGATGGAGGCCTTTGCTGATTCCGGCTTCCAGAGTGATAAGGACAATTCTAAGTCCATATCGGGTTATGTCTTTACCCTCAATGGAGGGGCGGTGTGCTGGAAGAGTTCCAAGCAGGACACCGTTGCTGACTCGACGATGGAAGCGGAGTATATTGCTGCTTGCGATGCCGCAAAAGAAGCGGTCTGGATGAAGAAGTTCCTAACAGAACTTCAAGTGGTTCCTACCATTGTTGATCCAATACCTCTGTATTGCGACAACAATGGAGCTATAGATTTAGCAAAGGAACCAAGGTCCCATCAGAAGTCCAGACACATCTTAAGGCGGTATCACCTGATCAGGGAGATCATTGATCGTCGGGAGATCGAGGTTCGGAGAGTTGCTACTGAAGAGAACATTGCTGATCTATTCACTAAGGCCCTACCTCAGATTCAGTTCGAGAGGCTACTCGAGATCATCGGTCTTCGATATGCCAGTACATGGCCCTAGTGCAAGTGGGAGATTGTTAGTGTATATGCCCTAGGGGCCATTATTATATCATACTAGTTTGTATATTACTTAATGGAAGCTTGGGATATTCACATGTATATAACAGTCTTGCTAAACATGGCAGTATGCTACTTGGTTTTTCTATCTTAATATGTGAGTATACGTATTGATAGAGCTCTTAGGATCTTGCTTGACTACCAGCGTTGTGATGGCAGTCACACTAGTAGGGGCTGGGTAGTCTACAAGCACATCCTTATTCAGGTCCCTAGTCGTAGGATTATCGAGACAGGGCATCGATACTCCGGAGTAGACTAGTGTGTACGCTTCTCATCCCAGTTAGGGAGATGGTCTGTCCCACAGCCGTCAGTACGTTGTACTGGAGATAGTATGCAGGTGCTCGTTGGGTTCCGGATACACCGGACAGGACTCACAGGGAACTGTTGGTTGGTTTTATACCAGTCGTCAGTGAACAGTTCCCAGGTGACATGAGTACAGCATAGTCCGCAGACTTGACACTGCTACTTCGCCTCGAGTGTGTCCCACTGTTCTTAGATTGCTACCCTACCACGGCTCAAAGGAGTCGTGCAAACAGGTAGCAGTTGGGTGCAGTCCCGAGCACTTGGAGGCAGTGGCGGTTAGACAGGATTCGTCTCTCCCGGTATTGGGGGTTGATATCGTGCTGTGTCAGAGAGCCATTACGCAAAGTCCCTGGCCAGGGCAAGCGAGATTTGCTGGTAGGTTCCAGTAGTTTCTCAGGGTGTAATGGGCTTCACTCCGACACGACTTATACCGCTATTAGGGGACTGACGCTTGCCGCCCCCTAGGCCCGATATGCGATAGTCTTAGACGAACAGACCGGACTGTACGGAGATTGTCACATCAGACTCAGTAGGAGTTCGGATGGGTTTTCTCATCGGCCTTCTTATCGACATCTACCTGGGGACCGTTACGTACAGCTAGTGCCGCTTGCGGTCTGTGGTTAAACCCACTGCCAGCGTAGTAGTCGAGTCTCTAGAGTCCCACACAGAGAGTTTCCCTACTCCAAGCGAAATGATATAGAGGTCGTATGGTTTTACGACAAGGGTTCGAACGCATACGTGTGTTTACGCACGTACGACATCCGGACAGTTTTTACTAGCCAGCTTTGGTTTAAGCCAGTTTCTAGTATCCGGTTATTGGATTTATACAGTCTAAAGTTTTTTCATGTTTTTCACGGATAGGAGGGGCGTTCTCGTAATTACGCGAAAAGCTTCTAGAAGATGGTGACTTGGGGGTTAAGGTGGCATATGCATTAAATGAGATTAGTGAGTCATATGAGTGATTCATCCATGTCATTAATGCATCATAAATGCTTAATGACTCATGGAGATGAATCACCCTCTTGTATTTATGAAGCATGATTATTAATCCTTTATTTTCTTTTATTGGATAAATGATAATGCTTGATATATATTATGATAGATCATTATCTCATCTCATTCTCTTGCTCACTTTCTCTCTCCTCAAGCTCTCCCTCTTCAAACCCTAATCCTCCCCTCTCATGTGTTGAGATCAAGGATTAGAGTAGACTACTTAATCCTTAACCATTCTCTATATCACGTAGGTTACTTAGATTAGCGATTTAAGAAACCTAGTTACCTCAAGTTAGAGGTGAAGCTTGTAGTAAAGCTCTCAGGTGGATCATCTACTACATGGAGAAGGCCGGAGAGGACGTGGAGAACGGAAAGAAGAAGGACACGGTTCCTTAGGTATAATCACTTATCATAGTAGTTAACTCTTCTATGGTTTCTTGTTAGTTATTGTTTAAGCAAAGATTCTCGGTTAGTCGATGTTTACGCATAAAACAAGATTGTTTTTCATTATTCCGCCTCCCCGCAATTCGTGGGGTGTTGTACATCGACTTACAAAGTACGAGCTCGCTACCAAGACCGATGTGGATCCGGGCCTATCCTCGTGGATTTGGGTTCATACTTTTGTGGCGGAGTTATCCTCCAACTGTCGGATAGAGCGAACTTGTCGAGCTGATACTGATCTTCGACCCAGTTCTTGAAGGTGAACCAATCTTCGAGAGGATGTCCTATTACTCGGTGATAAGAGCAATAGTCTGGATGAGAGACCTCGTTAGCTTGCTCGGGGTGTTTAGACTCCGGCAGTGTAATCATTTGATGTCTTATGGCAAGATCAAGTATCTTCTTTGTTTTGTCTTGAGGAAAAGAGTATGTTTGACTCATCTTCTTCATAAGGGATAAATACGGACCGCTCGATTCCCGCTCGTGTGACTTCTTGGTCCCGCTTTGTCGTTGCTGAATGCCTTTTCCGTTTTTTGACTTGTTTCTGCCTCTGCGTCGGGCTTTTTTTACATCAGGTTGACAGGGAGGGGCATTTTCATTTTTCGCAACCTGTTGGAGAAGGCGTTGCGTCCTGGCTTTCTCGTAGATGGCCATTTCGCGGTTATGGTCGTCTCGAATTTTTTGACCAGTTTCCCTTATAAGCTTGTCCATTTGTTCTTCGAACGACGGACTGGGCATTTTTACGTCGGGGACTTTTTCTGGTTCAGGATTAGCACTCTCCCATTGGGCATCTCCTTCTTCATCAAAGTCATGTATGACATAGCAGTCGTGGAGTAGCTCCCGTTTCTTGGACCGAACATATCCAAGCCCGATCGCTTCCATTCTCCCGTTGGGCAACTTGCGCTGAGTTCCGGGAACGTTCCAGATCCTGTCGTAGAACTTAGCTTTTCGAGCGGTCTGTTTGAAGGGTATCCCTTGGCGCATCAATAACCTTTTCAAGCCTTCTGTGTAATATCTAGGCAGGCAGATGGGCTGGAGCCAGTCAAGTGTAGGATCTGCGCCGTGCCGGATTTCTTTCTCCACTTTAGTTTTCCCGGAGCGGTAGAATAGGATCACCTTTTCACCTTCTCGTCTAGGAGGGACATAGAACGCCTGCAGCTCTTCCACACTGTAGGTATCAAGCGCGTCTAGTTCTTTATGATGTTTGGGCGGAACCATGGCAACTTGCAAACTTTGCTCTTCATCAGCGAATGTTTGTATTGAAGGTCGAGCGGAGAATATAGCATTAACCTCGTCTTCCGAATCGCTGCCAAAGATCAACATAGGAGCGGACGATCCTGGCTTGTTGTACTGGGGTGGACCTGAATAAACCATCACTTCCTCTTCTTCAGTACCACTCCCGAAGACTGGAATGGTGGCGATAGCTTTGTTCTCCGGCTTGTGACATCTTTCCGTGTCCTCGAAATCTGGCAAGAAGTATTTTGCATCTTCATACTTGCGGGCTTCGTTCACGGAGAATGGGTTCAGCTCTCCTGTTACGGTATACTCGAGACCATCCTTAAAGTATTTCGTACACTGATGTTGTATGTAACAACTCCATTTTTAATGTACAAAGAATTGATTTAAATTCAATGTATACTTGGAGTATTTATTACGGCTGATATCTCTTTAAATATTTATTTCACTCCATAATTACAAGAAAGAGCTTGTAGCTCATTGGTAATACCTTGCACTGCTGAACCAAGCCACCAGAGTTCAAATCCCATGCCCCACATTATTTTTGTATTTATTTTGATTTAATTTCTTTTGGAAGTCAACAGTCAAAATGCCATAACTCACAAAATATGTACTGGACATGAAAAAGTAAATATACCAAATTATACCCCTGAAGATTCCCCGGCCTCTGGTGGTGTGACTCGGCCTGACTTGGCACCGCCGGCCGGCGAACCGGCCGACTCGGTCCGGCGCCGCCGACCGGACTTGGCCGGACGGCCGAGTCACCAACAGAGAAAAGTTGGGTCTTGAAGTGGTCAACCCTCCAGCATACTCTAAATGCTTGGATCGGTTATCATTTGGCCAATAAATCCCTTTTAATCCTAGGTTTAATGAGTTTTAATGATTATTTATATATTTTTATATTTTTTTATTAAAAACCCTAACCCTAGCCTAACCCTATATAAACCCCCCATACCCTCTACCCTCTCATCACTTTTTCTAAGTCCACTCTCCCAAAATTCCAAGAGAACTTGGTACGTGAGAAAACGAGCGAAAGGCGAAGCGCTGACGAAATTGACGGCGAAATCCCGGCGATCGTACTAGTACCTCTTCACGACGTTTCGACGCACCGGCAAACCCACTACCTTCCTCTCATTCTCTAGCGCTGTCCAAACCCGTAAGTTTCCCTTTTCTACCTTTCTTTTCCTTAATAATAATACAACTTTATAAACCCGACGGAAATCGGAATAACCCGATTTCCGATTCGGTTTTCTATCAAATCTCACTTATCACCAATTCCATAATGCTTAAACATCTTCATGTTGACTACTAATCACTTAAAAATTAATTTGAACAAGTTTTCACACATGAAATGATAGCTTTTGCAATATACCGTATTTTTGCACTTAAATACCACCATATTTAGTTTATCACATTTAACCGTTTAACATTGCTATACCTTAAAGTAGATCACGAGGTAATGACCTACCTCCACACACACGCAAATACAACCCTAATTGATATCATCAAAACTTAGAATACGATAATACAAGATTTTACATTTAAATACCCTTTTCTTAATAAAACCTTTTCTAAAAGTTCTAAGTTTTAAACAATTTTAAAACAATATCTTTTAATAGGAAAATACGATATGTCGTGGACATCGATCGTTTATCTAAACCTGACTTTGTGGTGTCTAGGCAAGTGTGTCTAAGGCGAGCGGTTACTTAATTAGGACCACTACTTGTAGTGGAGAGCCTCCCACTCGCCTGGCACTTACCTGGCCGCAATTGGCGGTGAAGAGGCGATTTGAGGCTTCTAATGACTTATCGTTTAGACCATTTAGAAATAGATTAGTTGGCTTAGGAAACCCTAGAATCTAAAATACGGAAATTTACACCCTTCTACAAATAAATACCTTATCTTTATAAAACCGTTTTCTAAATGATTAGTATTTATTAAATCTTTGCAAAGCGCCACTACAACCTACCTTTGGGAAACTCGTTAGGGATAGTACGATTTATCGTGCACCCTCGGGCTTACTAGTGCGAGATTCAGACCTCCGCAAGGAGCATTCGGTCTCGAAAGGTTTAAAATACGACATTTAAGAAAAATGAGATTTTTGGAAAATAAAATATTTATTAAAAATTATCCTTGTATAAACATATGTATATTTATCATTTAAACACCTATTTTATTATAAGATAAAGTTTCCACCTTTTTCTAAAAAATTACAAGATTAAAATTTACATTAAAATACCATGAATTTCAATTAAATCAATATTACAAATTAATACCTTTATTTATGTAATTAGGATATTTTCACTAGAAATAAGACAAAATAAAATCACACTCATTATAACCATAAAGACGAATAATAAATACTTGAGGTGTATCTTGAAAACTATACAAAAGTATTTTTACATAAAAACCCCTCAAGTTTTATAAATTATAATAAGGACCCTAACAATTATAGAACATCGACTTACATTTCTTTTAGTCTGACTCGGGTTTGAGTCTGGTTATTTCTGATTTGAATATGATTCAAGTCAATCTATATTCTTTAATATTCCAACTCAATATGAACACATGAATCCCAGAATCCAGTTAACAATCTATACAACTTGACTGAATCAAACCATGGATATACATACATTATCCCGTTATACCATTTACCTGATTATGCAGTTACAATCTGTTTACTGATATCGTGGTTTTGGTCAGTCATCCAACTTACACAATACAATACAACAATACAATCAAAACACTACAGGGTTTAAAGGGTAGATTGGTACGGAAGGTGTTAAAGGTGGCACGAGGTGGTCAGATTAAGACCCCTAACCTATATTCCGTTGCTGTTGTACCGTGGCTTAACGGTTCCTTGTACATTCCATTTGCCCTGGTCTCTAGCATATAGAGACCCCTCTCGTATACACTGGCATCCTTCTGTACCAAACTACAAACAACAGCGTGAACATAATATTCTACAACATAATACTTTAGAAAATACTCTTATTCTGTCTTTCTAATTCTTCCTTATCTTTGGGACTTACCGAGCGACCTGTTCACTGAAGTCATTCTATTTCTTTCTTCTTTGAATGTCGTCAGGTGTTTTGGACCCAGCAGAGATCGAGCCCACCGGTGAAGACTTGGAGCAGTTTCACGAAGACCCCGAGCTCTAGACATTGTACCTTGTTTTATTCAGTATTTTCATTTCCTGTTATGCCATTGTTTAGGCATCACTTTTCATTTCAGTTGTATTTACTTTTCATGCATTGTACAAAAGAATGTTATTAATAAAGTTGCTGTTATTTCTATATCTCTTGTCTCTTGTGATTTACTTTTATATTGCTTAGATACGCTTAGCGTATGTACTTCTAAGTATATACGTAGCGGACCTCGTCGCGTCCACTTCGCCGTACACCGGGAAGTGGGGCGTGACAGGTTTTGTTGGTGGCCCATGCAGGTCAGAGCTGTATGAATCCCTATCATGCAGTTCTGGTCTGCGTGAACAACCTAAGCAATATAACAAAAGAACCAGCAACTAAAACATTCTTTACAATTCATGTTTCTTGAATCTTACAAATTTCTATTCCTTGAATCTTATCATTTCATGTATTTGAATCTGTCCTAACCCAAATTTTTCTTCAAGGTTATGGATTTCCCGAACAACACCAGCACCAACGTCAATAACACACCTCCAGCACTACCTCTTGCACCAGCTATTCCTGCACCACCCACCGAGCAAACAGTGATACTTGAAGCGATCCACAACCTTCTTGAGGGATAGCAACAACTCCTGAACCGTCATGAGATCGATGCACCAGGGGTAAAGCAATTCAGGGCTTTGCACCCCAAGCAGTTCTCTGGTAAAGGAAGCCCTCTTGAAGCTGAAGAATGGGTACAAAGCATCGAAGATGATCTGGCAGCAGCACAAGTGCCAGACATAGCTTGGGTCCGTGTGGTGAAACTACAACTCACGAATAATGCTCGCAACTGGTGGAAGGCAGAAGAAAGCCGTCTCGTACAGCCGATTGAATGGAAGACTTTTCGCGAGAAGTTCGAAGCGAAATACTTCCCTGTAACTGCCAGGTTTGCAATGGAGCAGCAGTTCATTCATCTACAATAGGGTTCAATGTGGGACAAATCAGTAGATGAATACGACGCTGAATTCACCATGTTAAGCCGGTAAGATATGTCACAATAGTTCAATTTTTTTTAAATATCACATACTACACAGCTAACACAATCCTTAAACAGATTCGCGGCACACTTGATACCGACGGACAAGATCAGAGCCCGTCGCTTTCAACAAGGACTGGACACGGAGATTCAGGCTGCTCTAGCCACAGGAAAAATTTTGACTCATGAGGATGCTCTGGAAGCTGCCCGCAGTTATGAGGCAGTGATAAAAGCAAGGGGCGGACCTCAGTCTGCAGGAGTCAAACGCCCTGCCAACCAGATGGCAGGTGGAGCCTCGTCCAGGCCACCTTTCATGCCAAGGCGACCTGGAGTACCAACCCATCGTCCCAGCCCAGCCTTTTGCACCTACTGCAAGAGAACTGGACATATGATGAAGGACTGCCGTCGAGCCCAACCGCCTTTGCTTAGTCTGCGGCTCAGCTACTCACGATATTGGGTCTTGTCCCCAAAGACAGAACCCAGTTACTGCACCCAGGCCAACAATTACTTATCCGCAGCGACCAGCTCTTCAGGCACCTGCTCCCAGACCTGCACTACCTGCACCACCCAGAGGACCACAAGCTGCACCACCTCCTCGTCAGTTCCATCAAGCTCAAAGGAACGTTCCGAGGGATGCTCTTCAGGCCAGGAGGAATGTACCAAGGAGCCAGGCTTTCACGATGTCAGTGGAAGAAGCTGAGGCCACTGGCCAAGTCATCACTGGTAAACTTTTCTTTTCAAACTTTGCTTTTCTATTCTGCTACTTAGTTACATATTTCCTATACCTAAAACAAATCCCACATACCTTAGATACAATCTTAGTATCCTCAATCCCTGCACTGCACTGTTTGATACTGGAGCATCACACTGCACTGTTTGATACTGGAGCATCACACTGCTTTATATCGCAACGGTTTGTTCGAACCCATGCGATTCCAGTCTCACCGCTTGTATCCAGCTGGAATGTCAATTCAGGAAATAGCGTTCTAAAGGCAACTATAGGATACAGCTTGTGTCCAGTCGTCATCTGCAGTCGAGAGTTTTATGCTGACTTCAAAGTGCTGGACATACCGAACTTCGATGTGGTTCTAGGAATGGATTGGCTTGGAACTTTTTATGCTACCATCGACTGTCGTCAAAGGAGAGTAGTAATCGAGATTCCAGACCATCCAGTCTTCTATGTCAAAAGCGGAGACCGTACACTGGAGCCAAGTACCTACAAAGCGAAGCCAAGAGAAGCAGTAGTTGCAGCAGCTCAAGCGGAGGAAGAATCAAGACCGGATGTAGTTCGAGAGTTCGACGATATATTTCCTGACGATATATCGGGTTTGCCTCCCGATCGAGCTCTTGAATTCAGTATTGATTTAGTACCAGGAGCACAACCGGTGATCAAAGCACCCTATCGTTTAAGTCCGCAAGGTTTGAAGGAAGTCCGAACACAGTTGGACGAATTACTGGCGAAAGGATGGATTCGTCCCAGCACTTCAAGTTGGGGATCACCTGTACTACTTGTGAAGAAGAAGGAAGGTTCATACAGAATGTGCATCGATTACAGAGCCTTGAACGAAGTCACTATAAAGAACAAGTATCCACTCCCGCGCATCGATGATTTATTCGATCAGCTAAGTGGATCTTGTGTTTTCTCTAAATTAGATCTTCGTTCAGGTTATCATCAAGTGAAGGTCAAGGAAGCTGATATTCACAAAACAGCTTTCAGAACTCGCTATGGACATTACGAATTTCTAGTGATGCCATTCGGAGTGACCAACGCACCTGCAATATTCATGAACCTTATGAATCAAGTTTTCCGGGAGCATCTAGACAGGTTTGTTGTCATCTTCATCGACGACATCCTGGTATGTTCTAAGAGTCGGAAAGAACATGCAGAGCACTTACGAATTGTCCTAGAAACTCTTTGACAACATCAGCTTTATGCCAAGTACAGCAAGTGCGAGTTTTGGCTAAATCAAGTTGGTTTTCTTGGACATATCGTATCAGGAGAAAGAATCTCTGTGGATCCAGCGAAAGTTTCGGCAGTTAGCGAATGGCCTACAACAAAGTCAGTGAAGGATATTCGAAGTTTCTTGGGTTTAGCTGGATATTACAGAAGGTTTATTGAAGGCTTTTCGAAGATAGCAACGCCCCTGACTAAGCTCACACGTAAAGATGAAGAATTTGTGTGGTCAGAAGCATGCGAACAAGTTTTCGTAGAACTCAAGTCAAGGTTGACATCAACGCCTATTCTCGTCATACCGGATCAATCTGGAGGATTCGAAGTGCATTCCGATGCATCCGGTAAGGGATTAGGATGTGTTCTACATCAGCACGGTAAGGTCGTGGCTTATGCTTCAAGACAACTAAAGATTCATGAGCGCAATTATCCGACGCATGATCTGGAGTTAGCAGCCGTCATCTTTGCTCTCAAGATTTGGCGTCATTATCTACTTGGTGAACGAGTGAACATCTACACAGATCATAAGAGCCTGAAGTACGTGTTTACTCAGAAGGAGTTGAATATGCGGCAGAGAAGATGGTTAGAACTCATGGCAGACTTTGACTTCAACTTGCAATATCACCCAGGGAAGGTGAATGTAGTACCTGATGCTCTTAGTCGCCAACCATTAGCAATGAATCTCACCGCTCAGTGGAAGCTTCAACAAGATTTGCATCAGAAGGAGATTGAAGTAGTCATGACAGGTAATGCTTCAAGTTTGATGAATTTACAAGTTCAATCAACCATTGTCAATCAGATCAAAGCAGCTCAAGCAAGTGATGCTAAGTTGCAAAAGATCAGAGAATAAGTGGAGAATGGACTCAGAACAGACTTTATCATCCATGAAGACAGATCTTTGAGATACGGCAGCAGATTGTGTGTACCAAAAGGTCCTGTTCGGGAAGAGTTAATGAAAGAAGCTCACAGCTCTCCCTATTCAGTACATCCTGGAGGTACCAAAATATACAAAGATCTACGTCAGAATTATTGGTGGCATGGAATGAAGCGTGAAGTAGCCAGAAGCGTCGCAAAATGCTTGGTGTGTCAGCAAGTAAAGGCTGAACATTACAGGACTGCTGGATTACTTCAACCGTTACCAATCCCAGAATGGAAATGGCAACACATCACGATGGACTTTGTGACTGCTCTTCCTCACAGCACAAAGGGTAATGATGCCATATGGGTCATTGTGGATCGACTCACAAAGTCGGCTCACTTCATCCCATTTTGAGTTGGCCAATCAACTGAGACACTAGCAAAGAAGTACATGGAGGTAATAATCTAATTTAGATTTAAAACTCTTCATAATGTACTATCTCTGATACCCATGAACTCATACAGGAAATTGTGAGACTCCATGGAGTACCGGTCTGCATTGTCTCCGATCGTGACACCAGATTCCGATCGCAATTTTGGCAGAGTCTGCAAACAAGCTTGGGAACAAGTCTGAACTTCAGCACGGCTTACCATCCACAAACAGATGGTCAGTCGGAACGAACTATTCAGATCTTGGAGGATATGCTCAGAGCATGTATGTTAGACTTCAAAGGATCGTGGGAAGATCACCTACATCTTGTGGAGTTTTCGTACAACAACAGCTACCAAGCAAGCATAGGAATGGCACCTTTTGCAGCATTGTATGGAAGGAAGTGTCGTTCGCCATTAAGTTGGGACGACATCAGAGATAGGGAACTTCTTGGACCAGAGATGATAGTAGCGACTGTTGATGTGATCCGTACTATCAGGGAAAGGATGCGCATAGCCTAAGATCGACAGAATCACTGGGCTGATGCAAAGAGACGACACTTAGAGTTCCAGCCAGGAGATCACGTATTCCTGAAGATATCTCCGAACCGCGGAGTGATCCGATTTGGAAGACGGGGTAAATTGAGTCCGAGATACATTGGACCGTTCGACATACTCGAACGAGTCGGTGAAGTGGCATACCGCTTAGCGCTTCCACATTCATTGGAAGGAGTGCATAATATGTTCCACATATCCCAACTCAGAAAGTATGTAAGTGACCCCAGCGATGTTCTCGATCATTCCGAGCTCACTATACAGCCCGACTTGTCTTGTGAGCAACAGCCTGTGGAAATCCTGGACAGGAAGGTGAAGACACTTCGGAACAAGGAAGTTAACTTGGTTCGAATGATGTGGAGGAAAGATACTCCAGGAGAGTCCACTTGGGAAAGGGAGGATGAAATGCGTACTAGATATCCACACCTCTTTGTAAACTAGTCCTCAAATAAAAGTTGTAAATTTCGAGGACGAAATTTTTATAAAGAGGGTAGACTGTAACAACTCCATTTTTAATATACAAAGAATTGATTTAAATTCAATGTATACTTGGAGTATTTATTACGGCTGATATCTCTTTAAATATTTATTTCACTCCATAATTACAAGAAAGAGCTTGTAGCTCATTGGTAATATCTTACACTGCTGAACCAAGCCACCAGAGTTCAAATCCCATGCCCCACATTATTTTTGTATTTATTTTGTTTTAATTTCTTTTGGAAGTCAACAGTCAAAAGGCCATAACTCACAAAATATGTACTGAACATGAAAAAGTAAATATACCAAATTATACCCCCGAAGATTCCCCAGCCTCTGGTGGTGTGACTCGGCCTGACTCGGTGCCGCCGGCCGGCGAACCGGCCGACTCGGTCCGGCGCCGCTGGCCGGACTTGGGCGGACGGCCGAGTCACCAACAGAGAAAAGTTGGGTCTTGAAGTGGTCAACCCTCCTGCATACTCTAAATGCTTGGATCGGTTATCATTTGGCCAATAAATCCTTTTTAATCCTAGGTTTAATGAGTTTTAATGAATATTTATATATTTATATATTTTTTTTATTAAAAACCCTAACCCTAGCCTAACCCTATATAAACCCCCCATACCTTCTACCCTCTCATCACTTTTTCTAAGTCCACTATCCCAAAATTCCAAGAGAACTTCGTACGTGAGAAAACGAGCGAAAGGCGAAGCGCTGACGAAATTGACGGCGAAATCCCGGCGATCGTACTAGTACCTCTTCACGACGTTTCGACGCACCGGCAAACCCACTACCTTCCTTTCACTCTCTAGTGTTGTCCAAACCCGTAAGTTTCCCTTTTCTACCTTTCTTTTCCTTCATAATAATACGACTTTATAAAGCCGACGGAAATCGGAACAACCCGATTTCCGATTCGGTTTTCTATCAAATCTCACTTATCACCAATTCCTTTATGCTTAAATATCTTCATATTGACTACTAATCACTTAAAAATTAATTTGAACAAGTTTTCACACATGAAATGATAGCTTTTGCAATATACCGTATTTTTGCACTTAAATACCACCATGTTTAGTTTATCACATTTAACCGTTTAACATTGCTATACCTTAAAGTAGATCACGAGGTAATGACCTACCTCCACACACACGCAAATACAACCCTAATTGATATCATCAAAACTTAGAATACGATAATACAAGATTTTACATTTAAATACCCTTTTCTTAATAAAACCTTTTCTAAAAGTTCTAAGTTTTAAACAATTTTAAAACAATATCTTTTAATAGGAAAATACGATATGTCGTGGACATCGATCGTTTATCTAAACCCGACTTTGTGGTGTCTAGGCAAGTGTGTCTAAGGCGAGCGGTTACTTAATTAGGACCACTACTTGTAGTGGAGAGCCTCCCACTCACCTGGCACTTACCTGGCCGTAATTGGCGGTGAAGAGGCGATTTGAGGCTTCTAATGACTTATCGTTTAGACCATTTAGAAATAGGTTAGTTGGCTTAGGAAACCCTAGAATCTAAAATACGGAAATTTACACCCTTCTACAAATAAATACCTTATCTTTATAAAACCATTTTCTAAATGATTAGTATTTATTAAATCTTTGCAAAGCGCCACTACAACCCATCTTTGGGGAACTCGTTAGGGATAGTACAGTTTATCGTGCACCCTCGGGCTTAGTAGTGCGAGATTCAGACCTCCGCAAGGAGCATTCGGTCTTGAAAGGTTTAAAATACGACATTTAAGAAAAATGAGATTTTTGGAAAATAAAATATTTATTAAAAATTATCCTTGTATAAACATATGTATATTTATCATTTAAACACCTATTTTATTATAAGATAAAGTTTCCACTTTTTTCTAAAAAATTACAAGATTAAAATTTACATTAAAATACCATGAATTTCAATTAAATCAATATTACAAATTAATACCTTTATTTATGTAATTAGGATATTTTCACTAGAAATAAGACAAAATAAAATTACACTCATTATAACCATAAAGACGAATAATAAATACTTGAGATGTATCTTGAAAATTATACAAAAGTATTTTTACATAAAACCCCCTCAACTTTTATAAATTACAATAAGGACCCTAACAATTATAGAACATCGACTTACATTTCTTTTAGTCTGACTCGGGTTTGATTCTGGTTATTTCTGATTTGAATATGATTCAAGTCAATCTATATTCTTTAATATTCCAACTCAATATGAACACATGAATCCCAGAATCCAGTTAACAATCTATACAACTTGACTGAATCAAACCATGGATATATATACATTATCCCGTTATACCATTTACCTGATTATGCAGTTACAATCTGTTTACTGATATCGTGGTTTTGGTCAGTCATCCAACTTACACAATACAATACAACAATACAATCAAAACACTACGGGGTTTAAGGGATAGATTGGTACGGAAGGTGTTAAAGGTGGCACGAGGTGGTCAGATTAAGACCCCTAACCTATATTCCGTTGTTGTTGTACCGTGGCTTAACGGTTCCTTGTACATTTCGTTTGCCCTGGTCTCTAGCATATAGAGACCCCTCTCGTATACACTGGCATCCTTCTGTACCAAGCTACAAATAACAGCGTGAACATAATATTCTACAACATAATACTTTAGAAAATACTCTTATTCTGTCTTTCTAATTCTTCCTTATCTTTGGGACTTACCGAACGACCTGTTCGCTGACGACATTCTATTTCTTTCTTTTTTGAATGTCGTCAGGTGTTTTGGACCCAGCAGAGATCGAGCCCACCGGTGAAGACTTGGAGCAGTTTCACGAAGACCCTGAGCTTTAGACATTGTATCTTATTCTATTCAGTATTTTCATTTCCTGTTATGCCATTGTTTAGGCATCGCTTTTCATTTCGGTTGTATTTACTTTTCATGCATTGTACAAAAGAATGTTATTAATAAAGTTGCTGTTATTTCTATATCTCTTGTCTCTTGTGATTTACTTTTATATTGCTTAGATACGCTTAGCGTATGTACTTCTAAGTATATACGTAGCGGACCTCGTCGCGTCCACTTCGCCGTACACCGGGAAGCGGGGCGTGACATTGTGTAGAAGGGATGATGTTGTACTCGTGTAACCAAGGCCGGCCGAGCAAAGCGTTATAGCATGTCGTGGCGTCAATGACATGAAATTTAATATCCGTGACAAGTAGCCCGAATCGTAATGTCAATATCACAGATCTGAGAGTCCGCGATGACTGGGAGTCAAAACCGGAGATGGTGATTTTATCACGAACGAGATGCTGGACGCTCATGCAAATTTCCTTCAACACTCGCACGTTGAGAAGATTGACGGAAGACCCATTGTCGACCAGGATTTTGCCTATCTTTATATCATGGCAGTATCCCGAGACATAGAAGCGACGGTTGTGCTCGCACGTCCTAAGGAGGAGGTCTTCGTCGCCGAAGGTGATATCGGCCGTGTGTACTTCCTCCAACTCATCCTTCATCTTTTCTTCGGCGAGAAAAGCTTGGAATTGCTCTGGTTCTTGGAGCACCTTGATCAATGAATCTCTCACTTCTTTGGATAATAAAAGGGCGTCGAGCATGCTGAGCTGCGAAGGTAGCTTCCTCAAGTGTGCCAGAACGTTGTAGTCCACCTTACTCTTCTTTGGCGGGTCTTTGGCGGTCAGTTCTTTCATGACTTGGTCATCCAGGACGATATCCTCGGAGACCTTTTCTTTTCCCTTATCTTTTTTACTCGTAGATCCGAGATTCTTTTCTGGAAGCGTGCGATTGTGCAGCTAGATGTTTTCATAGGCCTTCGGTTCTTCTTCCTTCCCCGAGGTGGATTCCTTAAAGAAAGGGGCAAGAGCCATCTCTTCATCAGAGTCACTCCCGAAAGTGAGAATTTGCAATCCCCTGGTGTTGACCATGCGGCAGTTACCAGTATTTCTTTTATGCTCCTCAGTCGCACTTTTTTGCTCCCGATGAGTCTTGCGTTTCATCCGCTTGAAATGTTGCTGGTGAGCAACATACCCTTGCCACCATCTTTTAAAAGCGTCGCATTCCTCGGTGGGATGCGAAATCTTTCGATGATATGAGCAGTAGCTAGGATGTGTTTTTGCTTCACCGGGAGTGTTTCCTTCAGAGGGTGGTAGCTTCATTCCCATTGATATGGCTTTAGCAAACCTTTTCCTCGTCTTGAACTTGTTTTTATCCGCAACGGATGTCTTTTGATTTGGCGGGAGGGGCTTAACTCTTTCGTCCAGTCGCCGGCGTTTAGCCCTTTCAAATATGGCCGTCTCGTGCTTCCGATCAGCTTTACTTTTCAGGAGAGCTTCATTGAGGAATGTGTCAATCATTTCATCTGACGGCCCCAGAAGTTCTGGTTCAGGTTCTGCCGCCAGCTTCTCAGTGCAAGGAGTTTCTTCATCGTCTATCAACGAGTGAGAGATCACATGACAACTTGCCACGTACTCCTCAGATCCATCCGACGAGTCTTCTCTATCATCTTCGTCCTTAAGGATGTGGCTGAGGAACTCTTGGAGCGTGATCGGAGTCCGCACCTTCTGGTTATACTCTTCCAGCGCGTCAATCTGCTTCTGCAGGTCCGTGCGCTTGTCACCAGGCTTCACGGGCTTCTTGGATTTCTTCTTCTTTTTCGAAGATTTCGACGGCTGGGTATGCGAGCTTAGGCCATCCCCACCAATCTTTGGAGCTGGACGCGGCTTCAGCATTCTTTCGATGATCTGGGGTTCCAGCGGATTCTTCCACCTGATCGCCGGGCATGTCTGGAGCTCATTCAGCATCCTTTTGGTTTTGGCCGAAAGAGCCACCTCCTATGGAGCTTCCTCAACAAAAGAGCACGTTGCCCCCGGTGTGTCCGTCTTCTTAGGAGTGTGCGGTTATGGTGGGTTTACCTTCCACTTCTCAGACAGCGCAAACTTGCCTTGTAGGTACTGATCTTCGACCCATCCCTTAAAGATGAAGCAATCCTCGATCAGATGACTTACCGTTTGGTGGTAAGGGCAATAATTAGGATTATTCACTTTGCTGGGTTGCGACGGTCGCCTGGGATTCGGCAAGTTGATAAGCCTGTTGCACATTGCCAGCTCAAACAGCCTCTTTGTTTTATCCCGCGGGAATGAGTAAGGACGCTTCATTTTCTCATTATAATAGCGCCGTCTCTCCTCCAGTTGATCCGCTAGCTTTGGGGCACTGGGCTGCGGTTGGGTGTTCGCGACGAAGGTCGCCCTTCCCTTTACCCTTATCGTTTCGAGGTTCCGGCTTCGGAGGAGACGGTCTGTGACCCATTTGATCCATCTGGGCTAGCTTATCAATTAGAGCCTGGAACGTGGTCGGTTTAAAGAACATCATGAACTATGAAATAGTTGCATGAGGGTCTAGGGTGCCCACGAACATGCCTACCGCCGGTGCTTCTTCGATGCGTTGTTCGCACTTCGACCACAAGTTCCGCCACCGGATTGCATATTGAACCCATGTCTCGCCCGGCTTCACCCTTGCATTAATCAACGCAGTTATTGGGGTGCGTTCGCTGGCGCTTGCGAATCGCTGGGTGAATAGCAACTCCATCTCTGTGAAAGTTTTGACGGAGTCATTCGGGAGCTCGGAGTACCACTCAAACGCCGTCTCCGATTAGCTGCCAACGAATTGGCGAAGCAAGAGCTTATCATCGCCGCCGGTGTTGCCACAAAGAGCCCTGAACTGGGAGACATTTTGATGGGGATTGCCTGTCCCCTTGTAGACATGGAATTTCGGGATTGTGTAGCCCGGCGGGTATTTTATCTGATCATACCAGCTCGGATATGGTCGCCCCGTTTTGACAACATGGTCGGCTGCCTCATTTGCCTGGTGAAGTCTTATTTGTTGAGCAATGTAGTCATCCACGGCAGCTTTGGAAATTGTCTCCTCCTTGGCTGTTGAAAGAGCCGGCGGTGGATTTGACGTTTCTCCTCTGTCATCTTCAAGGATAATCGGAGGATCTTCGGCTTGGGGATCCGGCTGGATCATCATTTCGACCATGTCTTGGAACAGGTGAGCCATCTGCTTTATATTGGCCGCTTGTTCCGCGGCCTCCTTGTCCTTCCTTTCAAGCATTCTACGAAGGAATTCGGCATCGGTCTCGTATTCGCGACGTTGTTCCGATGACGCCTCCGAAATTTCTTTAGGTCCGGTGAGTGCGGCCATCGCAGTGAGCATCTCCTGGAGCTTCTGTTGCTGTTGTTCCTGGGCTCTTGTGATGGATTGGGTGAGTGGTCGGTGGCCCGTTGAAGCACGGCTATCTTCCTTCCCAGATGCCATGTAAACGGTATGGACCACCATGCCCCCAGACTTAGGGCGTTTGGGTTCAGTGCCTTTGACATTCTTCGCGGGCACGGGGATCTTCTCCGGCCTTCTCTTCTCATGAGCGGTCGAAGTTGAGGGAGCCATCGCAGTGGGCACCCAGACAGCTTTTCGTGGCTTGGCAGGATGGCTCACTTCCTGTTGGACCTTCAGCTTTTTGTGCTAGCGGGAGAAATTTGGATCGATCACCGAGTCTTGGGCCTGCCGCCAGACTTTGTAAACCTTGGAGGACAGCCGCTGAGGGGACTGCTCTGGTTTTGCTTCCGCAACCTTCTCTAGTGGAGGAGGAAACATTTTCAGTACAGCGGTAGGAGAATTCCTACGCACCTTATTCAACGGCTCAAAGTTGTTCCCGGTTAGAATAGCAGCATTAATCTCCGCCGTCGGGGCTGGTGGAGCTAGCCCAGAAGGGGAGTTACCTCCTGACTTCCTCACTCGACGCCAGTGGCGACGTCGAGCGTGCCGTGCTGATGGAATTGGTTCGGTGACGGGGATGGCCCTGTCTTGCCCCCTGTTCAGGTGAGAGGCTGTTGCCGGTGTCAGTCTATTAAAAACTGATGTCCTTTGAGTAGCAGGAGCGGGAATTGGGACGGTCAATCTTGTAAAGACCGACCCCTTGGTAGGAGAAGCCGTCTTTACAACTTCAGGAGCGGGTTTGGTTACTCTCTTCGGAATAACCTTTTCTGGGACCGCAAGCTTCATCGTGGGCCCGCAGGAGTTCTGGCCCAGCCTGGAGAAGACCGGGGCACTGATATTGGGCGACCCGTTGAGAGGGGCCGCAGCAGCTGTAAGTCGATCGAAGACCGACTTCTTAGGAGCTTCTGGTACGGGCACGGGAGCAGTGAAGCTCATTGGCGGGAGCATGGTCCCGAAAAATAATCCAGTCGTAGCCTGGGTGACTTGTTCTATCGGCATCATGAACAGGGACGCCGCTTGAGTTCCATAAGCTACACCTCCAGGTGAGGCGGAGCGCGGGTTGTAGCTACAGTTGGAGCACTTCGAGCAGGTGAATGCCATTGCTGTTTGCTTTTTGCGCCAAGCAAGAGACCAAATCTTAGTAACTTGAAACCCAAGGGCAACCATTAACAAACCACGATTGGTTCGCGAACACTCCACACGAAGTGTGGAGTGGAAAGAGGAAAAGGTCCCACCGGGCGTGCCAGAATCTGTTTACCGCCGGAAGCCGGGAAGACTGGACGTCTTGCCTGAATCTGGGGGCAGATGCCAATTGGTGCTATCCATCCACTTCTCCGAAGATGCCAATTTGATTTATGGCACCGTGTATCGAAGGTTTAAACGGATGCGGCCGATGTAGCAGACTTCGTCAGATTCCCCCTCGCTTGAGGGTTTTTTTATTGTGGGGACGCTTTTCCCTGCAGGCGCAAGCCTTTGCAGTTAATTACGCTACCGCATCGCGGTAACAACTTTCTCCTTCTCCAGATGGTGACTTCGTGTCGTGGGTGTTTGTTTTGTGTTCGGTTGCCCGTAGATTGTATACGTAGACTAATTTGTATTGTCGCCCATAGGACGTGGATGAGTCCAAATCCGTATCTTTCTTAGATTTGGGTTTGGGGGGGTGTGTTTAAGGATACGTTAGCCTTATTTGAGGCTAAGATCGACTTAAACGTTCGTTAAGGACACGTTAGTCTAATTTTAGACTAAGATCAACTTAACGGGATCGTTTAGATCCGACAAGAGAGCAATTGGGGGCTCTATTGTTTAGTTTAGTGACATTGCGGTCGATAAGTAGTTTAAGGACATTGCGGTCCAATGTTAGTTTTAAGACGTTGCGGTCAAGGTTAAGGACATCATAGTCCGTGAGTTTAAGGACCTCACAGTCCGATATTAGTTTTAAGACATCACGGTCGATGTTAAGGACATCATAGTCCGGTATTAGTTTTAAGACATCACGGTCGAGGTTAAGGACATCATAGTCCGGTATTAGTTTTAAGACATCACGGTCGAGGTTAAAGACATCATAGTCCATGAGTTTAAAGACCCCACAGTCCGTAGCAGTGTGTGGTTGTCAGGACCCGTTACCTCTCTGACGACGTTGAGGAATTACAACGACAGATATCAGAGGAGTAAAGAGATGTACCCTCGATCCGGGTGTAAATTGATCGGAGGAGCAGTTGTGCTCAGTTCAATTTATATTGAGGACTTATGGCCAGAATTGGGCTAAGTCCAGCTGAAGATATTCAACATTTTATTCATATTTAGCCTGTTAGGCCTTTATTTGGGCTCTACCCTTTTAAACAATGCATAGCATTGGGCTCTGTAATTAAATGCATAGCATTTAAATTGGGCCTGTTAGACCTTTACTTCTGCCCTTTTAAATAATGCACAGCATTTAAATTGGTCTGTTAGACTTTTTCATTGGGCTTTGCCCTTTCTTAATAATGCACAGCATTTAGTGGTCTGACAGTGCGCCACGTGGCCTGTTAGGCGCTTTGCGCCAATTAAAGAGCGCAAGGCGCCAGCGTACGTGGAGGTGACACGTGTCACACTCTGCTGAGCGCAAGTCTGTTAGCGCAGTGCGCTGCGCCAGTGCGCTTCTGACACGTGGTGCGCTCTGGTGAGTTGCGCCAGTCCAAGAGCGCAGTGCGCTATTTTTAGAAGCGCAAGGCGCAGATCATTCTGTGGTTGACACGTAGCGCGCTCTGGTGAGTTACGCCAGTCCAAGGAGCGCAAAGGCGCATTTCAAAAGTGCAAGGCACTGTCCAATAGCGCAGAGCGCATCTTGATCCAATTCAGATCAAAGAAACAAGTTTTTCTTGTTCTAAAGAGGTTCTACCTCAAGATTTCAAGAACTAATGGTTCTGATTCTCATCAAAAGGCTGTGCCTTTATATAGATCAAAAGATCTAGAAATGAAGTAAATTACTTCTTTAATCTTTTATGATTGGACCTTTATGATCCTTTTCTTTCTTTTTTTTTATATTGAAGATCTTGATCTTGTTCTTAGATCTTTGATCTTTTTTGAAGAAATTCTTCTTTTGTGATGTGTTTTCATCTCTGTTCTTCCAAGAATTTAATTCTTTACCTTGAAGAAGATGATCTTTTTTCTTCAAAGTCTTGGCTTTCAAATTTTTCAGAGTTCTCCCTTTTTTCTATCTCTCTATCTGTGAGACTTGGAGTCTAGGGGCCTTTATATAGGGCCAATTGGTTTGTTAAGTTAGTTACAGAGATCTTTCTCTGATTGATCTAGGGATATTTCCCCACCGTTGGATCTTTGATCATAAGGCCTCTGTTTTACAGAAGATAATCTTCTTATTTTAATAAGATTGGAATGATCTTTCTAGAATTTTAATTCTGATTAATTAAATAATTTATTTTTTAAATTTTAGTGCTGGCGCAGTTGGCTTAAGCGCACCTGCGCTTGACACGTGTCGCGCAGCGCAGCGCAACTGCGCTTGACACGTGTCGCGCGGCGCAGAGCGCGGCACAACTGCGCTAGCGCACCTGCGCTGACACGTATTGCGCGGCGCAGAGCGCGGCGCAACTGCGCTGACACGTGGCGCGCGGCGCAGAGCGCAGCGCAACTGCGCTAGCGCACCTCTATTTGACACGTGGCGAACAGCGCAGAGCGCAAGTTATCTGAAGCGTTGCTTCCTTTATTTAAAATTTGAGTTTTAAAACAGAGCCTTGCTCTGATTGGGGGTGCGCTGCCTTGGGCGCAGCGCTCCTTGCGCTGGCGTGTCTGCTTTTGACACGTGGCGCTCTGCACGCAGCGCAAGAGATCTGAAGCGTTGCTTCACCTTTTGAATTTTGAAATTCAAACAGAGCTTTGCTCTGATTGGGGAAACAGGTGTTAACGGGGCTACACCTCTGGGAAGACGAGGTTTATATTAATTAGGTCTGTGCGAATACATGGGGAACCTCCCTCAAGTACCGACACTGGTCTGGCTGAACGGTTAGCGAAGTTGTAGACTGTAATTAATCCTGGCTAGTTTTCTTTTTAAGGTTTGAAAGAAAAACTTGATTAAAGCAGTGGGAAACATCGATTAGATAAGATAATAACCAATCTGATCTTTGCAAGAGCTTTCGCTGAGTGTATTCTTTTCTCTCTCTTAATGGCAGATACCAATGATAGGACTCAAGCTTCTACTAGATAAAAATAAACTGAATGTGACCAATTATAAAGACTGGCTGAGGAATCTTAACATTGTCTTGACTTATGATAAGGTATCATATGTCCTCACGGCTCCAACCCCGACCATCCCAGGTCCTAAATTTTCGGTAGCGGATAAGGAAGTCCGCAAGACATGGGACGCTAACTGTGCCATGGCTAAATGCCTCGCGCTTGCATCGATGGATAACACACATCAGAAGCAGCACGAGAATATGGACGTCCAAGCCATATTCCTCCATAAAAAGGAGTTGTATGGAGAGCAATCTCGCGTATTATGATACGAAGCATCCAGAAAGCTGTTTCAGATGCGAATGGCCCCTGGCACACCAGTAGGAGACCATGTTCTGAAGATGATAACTCTCATAGAAGAGCTTGCGGACCTTGGGTGGACAATGGACAATAAGCAATATACAGATATTATTCTGCAGTCTCTCCCCTCCACCTTTGCTCAATTTATAGTTAACTTCAACATGCACAACATGGAGAAGGAACTACCTGAACTCCTTAATATGTCAAGGAGTGCAGAGTGCACGCTGAAGTCAGTGAAGACTCCTGTTTTGAGTGTTGGGCCATCTTCCTCCTCTCGTCCAAAGGCTAAGGCTAAAGGAAAGATGAAGAAGAAACTCACCAAACCTAAGGGTGGAGTCAAAAAGGTTAAGGGGAAAGATGAGTCAAAAAGGTTAAGGGGAAAGACGAGTCCAAAGCTGGGGAATCGGGGAAAGGGGAATGTTATCACTGCCACAAAACAGGACACTGGAAGCGCAACTGGACGGAGTACATGGATCTCAAGCGCTTCAGGTGTGTTTGTGATAGAAAACTGTTTTTCAATAAACTCTGCTTCCTGGGTATTAGATACCAGTCCAGGTTCTCACATTTGCAATTCTATGCAGGGGCTGAGAAATAGCAAGGTTTTGAAGACAGGTGACCATACTCTCCGCGTTGGAAATGGTTCCAATGTACATACAGTTGCAGTGGGAGAGTATCACTTGGGGTTGCCGTCTGGATGTATATTGGTTTTGAACCCATGTTATTATGTACCTAGTATGCTTTGTAATATAATATCCATTTCTTTGTTAGACAATGAAGGATATAATTTTGTATTGCAGAACAATGTTATGAACATTCATCTGAATCAAATGTTGGTTGGGTATGGTACACTTAATAACGGGATATACGTCCTAAATCAACACACAGTTTTCAGCATACGACACACTAATAAAAGAAAACTTTCAGAAATAAATGAAGCTTTTCTTTGGCACTATAGACTTAGTCATATTAACGAAACAAGACTAAACAAGTTACACAAAGATGGATATTTAAACCCTTTTGAATATAAATCTTATGCGACTTGCCAGTCTTGTATCAAGGGTAAAATGACCAAAACTCCATTTACAGGATACGGAGAAAGAGCTACTGAGCTCTTAAGCCTCATACATAGTGATGTTTGTGGACCAATGTCTACACAGGCTAGAGGCGGGTTTTCATACTTCATTACTTTAACTGATGATTTCTCAAGATCCGGTCATGTATTTTTATTAAAGCACAAGTCCGAAGCTTTTGAGAAATTCACTGAATATAAACTCAAAGTAGAAAACAAACCGGCTTGAGCATCAAAATGCTTCGATCAGATCGAGGTGGGGAGTACCTCAGTACAGAGTTTGCAGACTTCCTAAAAGAGAATGGGATTCTCTCTCAGCTCACTCCTCCTTACACACTACAGCACAACGGTGTGTCAGAACGACGGAATCGGACCCTATTAGATATGGTTCGTTCCATGATAAGTGATGCTGAGTTACCCGTCTCATTTTGGGGGCATGCATTGGAGACTGCAGCGTTTATACTGAACAGGATCCCAACCAAAACCGTGTCTACCACGCCATATGAGATATGGCATGGGAAGAGACCATCTCTTAAACGAATTAAGATTTGGGGTTATCCAGCCTATGTTAAAAAGCAGAATCCGGACAAACTCGAGACACGGTCGGTCATGTGTAATTTTGTGTGATATCGAAAGAATTCTCATGGATATCTGTTCTACCACAAGGAGGAACAAAAAGTGTTTGTTTCTTAGCATGCTACATTTTTAGAAAAAGAATTTTTTACAAATGATACTGATTGCAGTGTGGTAGACCTAGAAGAAGTTCTAGAAACACAAATTACAAATGATGATTTGGTTGAACCGGCTGTTGCAAAAGAAACTGAGGAACCGCGGCCACTCCGTAGGTCTAGTAGGACTTCTCGCCCACCGGAGAGGTACTACGGTTTCCTCATTGATGGTGACAGAGAAGACTGCATCATGGAGGATGATGATCCTACCAGCTTTCAGCAAGCTATCACGAGTAGAGACTCTGTGAAGTGGCTGGATGCCATGAGATCTGAAATGGAGTCTATGTACACCAACAAAGTATGGACTTTGGACACCCCTTGGGGTAAAACTTGTGGGGTGCAAATGGATCTTTAAAAGAAAAATTGGTGTAGATGGGCAGGTGAGACCTATAAGGCAAGACTTGTGGCGAAGGGTTTTCGTCAAAGATCAGGTCTGGACTATGACGAAACTTTTTCTCCCGTAGCTATATTTAAATCCATTCGGATCCTACTTGCTATTGCTGCTTACTACGACTATGAAATTTGGCAGATGGACGTTAAAACAACATTTCTAAATGGAGATTTAGAAGAATGTGTTTATATGGAGCAGCCAGAGGGCTTCATTGACAGTGGGAGCAGCGGGAAAGCATGTAGATTGCTTAAATCCATTTATGGATTAAAGCAGGCATCACAGAGTTGGAACATCTGTTTCGATGATGTTATCAGAGAGTTTGATTTCATCAAAAATCCGGATGAACCTTGTGTTTATAAGAAGGCTGTAGGGAGAGCTGTCATATTCCTCGTATTGTACGTAGATAACATTATTCTGATAGGAAATGATATTCCTATGCTACAGTCGGTCAAATCTTTCTTATCACTAAGGTTCTCCATGAAGGACCTGGGTGATGCCACATACATTCTGGGCATTCGGATCTATATGGATAGATCCAAAAGGTTATTGAGATTGTCCCAAACCAAGTACATCAACACCATCCTAAAAAGTTTTAGTATGGAAGACTCCAAGCGGGGTGCCTTACCCCCTTGCCATGGGGTCACTCTCTCTAAGGACTTTTGCCCAAAGACCGATGAAAAGAGAGCTCGCATGAGCATTATACCCTATGCTTCGGCAGTAGGATCTATAATGTATGCGATGTTATGTACACGCCCAGATGTAGCTTATGCACTTAGTGTAGTAAGCAGGTATTAATCCAACCCAGGGGAGAATCATTGGATAGCTGTGAAGAACATTCTTAAGTACTTGCGAAGGACTAAAGAATTGTTCTTGGTGTATGGTAATGGAGATCTCCAAATGGAGGCCTTTACCGATTCGAGCTTTCAGAGTGATAAGGACGACAGCAAATCTATCTCTGGGTTTGTATTTACCCTCAGTAGAGGGACGGTAAGTTGGAAGAGTTCCAAACAGGATACCGTTGCAGACTCTACGATGGAAGCTGAGTACATTGCTGCGAATGATGCCGCCAAGGAAGCCGTCTGGATGAAGAAGCTCGTCTCGGAGCTAGGAGTAGTTCCAACCATTATTGACCCAATACCATTGTATTGTGATAATAATGGGGCTATGGCATTAGCCAAGGAGCCCAGGTCCCATCAACGGTCCAGACACATCCTGAGGCATTTTCATTTGATCCGGAAGATTGTAGATCGCCGCGAGATCGAGATTAGGAGAGTAGATACAAAGAATAACACTGCGGATCCACTCACCAAGGCCTTCCCTCAGCCGCAGCATGAGCGACTTTTGAGATGTTGGGTATGAGATACGCCAATAACTGGCCTTAGTGCAAGTGGGAGATTGTTGGATATATGTATGCTCTAGAGGCCATTATATGATAGTGGATGTATTTATACATGTATATATATATATATATATATATATATATATATTCAGTATACATTCTTGCTTGACATGATAGTATGCTATCTGGTTCTTCTTTATCTGACATGTTGACTTGATCATGCTTTTATTCATTTACACATGTTGATAAAGCCCTGAAGATATTTGCTTGACTACTGTGATTATGATGGAGATCATACTAGTGGGACGTCTGTAGTTCATAAGCATATCCTGAAATGTCCCTAGTCGTAGGTGTATCGAGATGGGGCATCGAAATACCAGAGTAGACTAGCGTATATGATACCAGACCCATATGATGGGCAATGGATGTTCCTACATCCATTGATGTTTGACATCGAGATCGTATACGGGTGCTCAGTGGTGACTGGGTACACTAGGCGGACTCGCCGAGAACTCTTATATGGTATTATATCTTTCGTCGGATAGCAGTTCTCAGGTGACACCGGTACAGGTTAGTCTGTAGACCCGAGATCGTCATAGAGTCTTGTGTGTTCTCCTACTGTATTTTGATTACCACCCTACCACGGCTCTACTGAGTCGTGCAAACATATGGATTTTGGGTACAGTCCCGAGACACACGAAGACGATGAGCGATAGGAGGGGTTTTGTCTCTCCCGGTATTGGGAGTTGATGCTGTGCTGTGCTCGATTGGCTATATCAGTAAGTCCCTGGCCAGGGCTGTTGAGATTTACTGATAAGTGTTATCAGTAGTTTCTCGATCTTTTATAGACCATTCATCGGCATGATTTATTGAGTTATTAGGGTCGACGTTACCATCCCTATACTCGATATACAACATATCTAACGAAGAGACCGGACTGTATGGTAGTTTTGCCGGTTGGCTCGACTGGAGTTGTGACAAGTTCGCTTGTTTTCTTCTGATCGCTCAATACCCGGATGGCCATTACGTTTAGCTGACCTCTTGCGGCTTGGGAGTGCTTGATATGATCATCACCCACTGTCGGCGTATTGACGAGTCTTAGAGTTCCACAATGGAGTTACCTAGTCCAGGCAAAACGATGTGGTGCGCATATGAGATATGCGCGGGACCCGATTAAATGCGCGTATGTGATACCGTATATTAATCGGGCGGTTTGCTATTGGTCAGGTCGTATGTGTTATGACCGGTTTACTAAATCAAGTGTTGATTTATCATTGACTATTAGCTTTTTCACTTTAAACCGTTCTTGTCTTTTGTTGTATGCATGCATGTATGCATTTATTCTCTTTGATGCACATATGGATGTGCATGCACTCATACATGCATACACAATTCTATCATGGTTGTTGATATATTGGATGGTGGAAATATAAGACTCACACCTTAATAAATAAGTTGATATTTATTTTTGGAAAAGATAAATGGAATTGGATAATTACTCATGCTTGATTATTATATTCCCCCCACTAACCTTTGTGTTAACCATGAGTTATTTTCCATGGCCATTTTTGATCCAAAGATAAATATCTAGATATTTATTAACTTGGGTTAAGAGTGAGAAGAAGAAAATATATATATATATATACTTTTCTCATTCTTATCTCAATATACTTATCATTATCTTGAGCTCTTCATTTGCCATCTTCTTCTTCCTCACTCTCTTGCTCTCTAGGTTTTGATAGTGAACAAAAGAGTGATCAAGTTAGGGTTTTGAAGTGAGAAAACAAACCACATCACCATTCTACACTACTCTTGCCCATTAGTTTAGAGTGTTGGCTTCTACTTCATTTCTTGATCAAGTGGAGCCTTGAGCTTGGACAAAGAGGACTCCGGGTGGATCATCGTGGACCTAGAGGATCTCAAGCGAGCTTCTTTCAACTCTCAAGTGGTCAAGGAGTCTAGCGTAGGGAGCTACAAAGGTTGTATTCTCAAACCCTAGCCTTTTACTACTTGTGATGGTGTTAAAAGTTTTGTGTTACCCTAGCTTTTCTAGTTTGATCCTTAGGATAGTTTCTTTTGCACCCTATAATTTTTTATATGGCATGTGTGATGCTACCAAACCCTAGTAGTGGTGCTATAGAAACACCTTCAGTTAAGGCGTAGTGTACGGTAGCTAAGTGATGTCTTCCTACACTGCATATGATGCAGATTAATTAGGACATTCATATGACTTTTTTTATCATAGTTAAGGGTCATGTGGGTGGGTCTAATTAATCATGAAATGACGGGTAGAACTTGACTAGTGCTTGTGATTTGTTGACCATAGTTAAGGTCATAAGTGCTAGGGGTAAAAACCATATCGGGAGTTTCAAGAGTTGAAATTTGCAATGAGATTGCATACTTTCCATATGATGGTTGGAACCCGATCCCACTGTGAGCAAGTGTTGCTCCCAGGAGAGTCTTGCACTTTACAATTAGCTAACTCATTAGGTGTCTAGAAAGGTGTTAACGAGGCTACGCCTCTGGGAAGACGAGGTTTATATTAATTAGGTCCGTGCGAAAGCATGAAGAACCTCCCTCAAGTACCGACACTGGCCTGGCTGAGCGGTTAGCGAAGTTGTAGAATGTAATTAATCCTGGCTAGTTTTTCTTTTAGGGTTTGAAGGGAAATTTGATAAAAGCAGTAGGAGACATCGATTAGATAAGATAATAACCAATCTGATCTTTGCAAGAGCTTTCGCTGAGTGTATTCTTTTCTCTCTCTTCATGGCAGATACCAACGACAGGACTTAAACTTCTACTAGAGAAAAATAAACTGAATGGGACCAATTATAAAGACCGGCTGAGGAACATTAACATTGCCTTGACTTATGATAAGGTATCATATGTCCTCACGGCCCCAGCCCCGCCTGTCCCAGGTCCTAAATCTTCAGTTGTTGATAAGAAAATCCGCAAGACATGGGACGCTGACTGTGCCACGGCCAAATGTCTCACGCTTGCATCGATGGATAACACACATCAAAAGCAGCACGATCAGATGGATGTGCAACCCATTTTTCTCCATACAAAAGAGTTGTATAGGGAGCAATCTTGTGTCCTACGATACGAAGCATCTAGAAAGCTGTTTCAGATGCGGATGGCCCCTGGCACACCAGTAGGTGACCATGTTCTGAAGATGATAGCTCTTATAGAAGAGCTTGAGGACCTCGGATAGTCAATGGACAACGAACAATATACCGATATTATTCTGCAGTCTCTCCCCTCTACCTTTACTCAATTTGTAGTAAACTTCAACATGCACAACATGGAGAAGTCACTACCTGAACTCCTCAATATGTTGAGGAGTGCAGAGAGCACGCTAAAGTCAGTGAAGACTCCCGCTTTGATTGCTGGGCCATATTCCTCCTCTCACCCGAAAGCCAAGGCCAAGGGAAAGATGAAGAAAAAACCCGCCAAACCTAGAGGTAGAGTTAAAAAGGTTAAGGGGCAAGACAAGTCCACGGCTGGGGAATCGGGGAAAGGGGAATATTATCACTGCCACAAATCGGAACACTAGAAGCGCAACTGCACTGAGTACTTGGATCTCAAAAGGAAGAAGCATGGTGATGCTTCCGCTTCAGGTGTGTTTGTATCAGAAAACTGTTTTTCTATAAACTCTGCTTCCTGAGTATTAGATACCGGTTCAGGTTCTCACATTTGCAATTCCATGCAGGGGCTGAGAAATAGCAATGTTTTGAAGACAGGTGACTATACTCTCCGGGTTGGAAATGGTTCCAATGTACATGCGGTTTCAGTAGGAGAGTATCACCTGGGGTTGCCGTCAGGGTGTATATTGGTTTTGAACCCATGTTATTATGTACCTAGTATGCTTTGTAAAATAATATCCGTTTCTTTGTTAGACAATGAAGGATATCATTTTGTATTGCAGAATAATGTTATGAACATTAACCTGAATCAAATGTTAGTTGGGTATGGTACACTTAATAACGGGATATATGTCCTAAATCAATACACAGTTTTCAGCATACAACACACTAATAAAAGAAAACTTTCAGAAATAAATGAAGCTTTTCTTTGGCACTGTAGACTTAGTCATATTAATGAAACAAGACTAAACAAGCTACATAAAGATGGATATTTAAACCATTTTGAATATAAATCTTATGCGACTTGCCAGTCTTGTATCAAGGGTAAAATGACCAAATCTCCGTTTACAGGACACGGAGAAAGAGCCACTCAGCTCTTAGCCCTCATACATAGTGATGTATGCGGGCCAATGTCTACACAGACTAGAGGCGGTTTTTCTTACTTCATTACTTTTACTGATGATTTCTCAAGATTCGGTCATGTATTTTTGTTGAAGCATAAGTCTGAAGCTTTCGAGAAATTCACTGAGTACAAACTTGAAATAGAAAAACAAACCGGATTGAGTATCAAAATGCTTCAATCAGATCGAGGTAGAGAGTATCTCAGTACAGAGTTTGCAGACTTTCTAAAAGAGAATGAGATTCTCTCTCAGCTCACTCCTCCTTACACACCACAGCACAACGGTGTGTCAGAACGACGGAATCGAACCCTATTAGATATGGTTCATTTCATGATGAGTGGTACTGAGTTACCTGTCTCATTTTGGGGGTATGCATTGGAGACTGCAACGTTTCTATTGAATAGGGTTCCAACCAAAACCGTGTTTACCACGCCATATGAGATATGGCATGAGAAGAGACCATCTCTTAAACGAATTAAGATTTGGGGTTGTCCGGCCTATGTCAAAAAGCAAAATCCGGACAAACTCGAGACACGGTCAGTCATGTGTAATTTTGTGGGATATCCAAAGAACTCATATGGATATCTATTCTACCACAAGGAGGAACAAAAGGTGTTTGTTTCTCAATATGCCATATTTTTAGAAAAATAATTTTTTTACAAATAATACAGATGGCAATGTGGTAGATCTAGAAGAGGTTCTAGAGACACAAGTTACAAATGACGACTTGGTTGAACCGGCTGTTGCAACAGAAACTAATGAACCTCGGACACTCTGTAGATCTGGTAGGACTTCTCGCCCACCGGAGAGATACTACGGTTTTCTTATTGATGATGATAGAGAAGATTGCATCATGGAGGATGATGATCCTACCAGTTTTCAGCAAGCTATCACGAGTGGAGACTCTGTGAAGTGGCTGGATGCCATGAGATCTGAAATGGAGTCTATGTACACCAACAAAGTATGGACTTTGGACGTTGTACCCTCGGGGGTAAAACCCGTAGGGTGCAAATGGATCTTTAAAAAAAGATTGGTATAGATGGGCAGGTGGAGACCTATAAGGCAAGACTTGTGGCGAAAGGATTTCGTCAAAGATCGGGTGTGGACTATGATGAAACTTTTTCTTCCGAAGCCATGCTTAAATCCATTCGAATCCTACTTGCTATTGTTGCTCACTACGACTATGAAATCTGGCAGATGGACGTTAAAACTGCATTTCTAAATGGTGATTTAGAAGAATGCATTTATATGGATCAGCCAGAGGGTTTCGTTGATAGTGGGAGCAGCGGGAAAGCATGTAGATTGCATAAATCCATTTATGGATTAAAGCAGGCATCACAGAGTTGGAACATCTATTTTGATGATGTTATCAAAGAGTTTGATTTCATCAAAAATCCAGATGAATCTTGTGTTTATAAGAAGGCTGTAGGGAGAGCTGTCACATTCCTCGTATTATACGTGGATAACATTCTTCTGATAGGAAATGACATTCCTATGCTGCAGTCGGTCAAATCATTCTTATCACAAAGGTTCTCCATGAAGGACATGGGTGATGCCACGTATATATTGAGCATTCAGATCTATAGGGATAGATCCAAAAGGTTATTGGGATTGTCCCAAACCAGGTACATCAACACCATCCTAAAAATTTTAGTATGGAAGACTCCAAGCGGGGTGCCTTACCCGCTTGCCATGGAGTCACTCTCTCCAAGGACTTTTGCCCAAAGACTGATGAAGAGAGAGCTCGCATGAGCATTATACCCTATACTTCAGCCGTCGGATGTATAATGTATGCGATATTATGTACACGCCCTGATGTAGCTTATGCACTAGGTGTAATAAGCAGGTATCAGTCCAACCCAGGGGAGAATCACTGGATAGCTGTGAAGAACATTCTTAAGTACTTGCGAAGGACTAAAGAATTGTTCTTGGTGTATGGTAACGGAGATCTCCAAATGGAGGCCTTTACCGATTTGAGCTTTCAGAGTGATAAGGACGACAACAAATCTATCTCTGGGTTTGTATTTACCCTCAATAGAGGAGCGGTGAGTTAGAAGAGTTCCAAATAGGATACCGTTGCAGACTCTACGATGGAAGCTGAGTACATTGCTGCAAATGATGCCGCAAAGGAAGCAGTCTGGATGAGGAAGTTCATTTCGGAGGTAGGAGTAGTTCCAACCATTATTGATCCAATACCATTGTATTATGATAATAATAGGGCTATGGCGTTAGCCAAGGAGCCCAGGTCCCATCAGCGGTCCAGACATATCCTGATGCGATATTATCTGATTCGGGAGATAGTAGATCGCCGCGAGATCGAGATTAGGAGAGTAGATACAAAAAATAACACCGCAGATCCACTCACCAAGGCCCTCCCTCAACCGCAGCATGAGCGACTTTTTGAGATGTTGGGTATGAGATACGCCAATAACTGGCCTTAGTGCAAGTGGGATATTGTTGGATATATGTATGCCCTAGAGGCCATTATTTGATAGTGGATGTATTTATACATGTATATATGTGTGTGTGTGTATGTATATATATATGTGTGTGTGTGTGTGTGTGTGTGTGTGTGTATACATACAGAGGACATTCTTGCTCGACATGATAGTATACTATCTGGTTACTCTTTATCTGACA
Source organism: Agapanthus africanus (assembly GCA_030015575.1). Lineage (NCBI taxonomy): Eukaryota > Viridiplantae > Streptophyta > Magnoliopsida > Asparagales > Amaryllidaceae > Agapanthus > Agapanthus africanus. Next base: position 438,469,896 of record CM057338.1, read on the forward strand.
TGTTCACTTGATCATGCTTTTATTCATTTGTACATGTTGATAAAGCCCTGGGGATATTTGCTTTACTACTGTGATTATGATGTAGATCATACTAGTGGGACATATGTAGTTTATAAGCATATCCTGAAATGTCCCTAGTCGTGGGTGTATCGAGATGGGGCATCGATATTCCAGAGTAGACTAGCGTATATGATACTAGACCCATGAGATGGGCGATGGATGTTCCCACATCCATTGATGTTTGACATCAAGATCGTATGCGGGTGCTCAGTGGAGACTGGGTACACTGGACAGACTCACCAAGAACTCCTATATGGTATTATATCTATCGTCGGATAGCAGTTCTCAGGTGACACTGGTACAGGTTAGTCTGTAGACCCAAGATTGTCATAGAGTCTCATGTGTTCTTCCACTGTGCTTTGATTTCCACCCTACCACGGCTCTGCTGAGTCGTGCAAACAAGTGGCTTTTGGGTACAGTCCCGAGACGTGTGGAGGCAATGAACGATAGGAGGGGTTTCGTCTCTTCCGGTATTGGGGGTTGATGTTGCGCTGTGCTCGATTGGCTATATCAGTAAGTCCCTAGCCAGGGCTGTTGAGATTTACTGATAAGTGTTATCAGTAGTTTCTCGGTTTGATTATAGGCCATACATCGGCATGACTTATTGAATTATTAGGGTCGACGAAGCCATCCCTAGACTTGATATGCAGCATATCTGACGAAGAGACTGGACTGTGCGGTAGTGTTGCCAGTTGGCTCGATGGTAGTTTTGACAGATTCGCTTGTTTTCTTCTGATCGCTCAATATCCGGGCGGCCGATACGTTTAGCCGACCTCTTGCTGCCTGGGGGTGCTTTATATGATCATCACCCACTGCCGGCGTATTGACGAGTCTTAGAGTCCCACAGAGGAGTTTCCTCGCCCAGGCGAAATGATGTGGTGTGCATATGTGATATGCGCGGAGACCCGATTAAATGCACGTATGTGATACCGTATATTAATCGGGCGATTTACTATTGATCGGGTCGTATGTGATATGGCCGGTTTGTTAAATCAAGTGTTGATTTAACATTGACTTTATTGCTCACTTTGTTTAAACCATTTTCTTTATTATATATATGCATGCATGCATATGTTTATGTTGAAGCACATGTTGATGTGCATGCACACATACATGCATACACTTGTGTGTATCATGGGTGTTGATACACTAGTGGTGGCAATGCAAAACTCACATGAAAGTATTTATCTATATATTTATTTTTGAGTTAATGAAAATAGAATTAATTCATGGTTGATATTTATCATTCATTCTCTACACTTAACCTTGAATTAACCATGAGTTAATTTTCTATGGCTCTTATTGCTCAATAATAAAAATCTAGATATTTATTAACCCATGGTTTAAAATGAGAAGGATTTAATATATATATTATTTCATTCTCATTTTTCTTTCTTGCTTATCACAACCTTTGAGCTCTTGAGTTGCCATTATCTTCTTCCTCCTCTCTCTTGCTCTCTTGACTTTGTTAGTGAGTGGGATAGTGATAAAGATAGGGTTTTGAAGTGAGAAAACAAACCACATCATCGTTCTACACTAGTCTAGCCAATTAGTTTAGAGTGTTAGCTTCATCTTTATCTTTTGATCAAGTGGAGCTTGGAGCTTGGACTAAGAAGACTCCGGGTGGATCATCGTGGACTCGGAAGATCACTAGCAAGCCCGTTCAAACTCTCAAGTAGCCAAAGAGTCAAGTAAAGAGAACTACAAAGGTTGTATTCTCTTTACTTAGTGTTTTATTACTTGTAGTATATGATACTATTTCATATGTTACTTTAAATTTCTAGTTTGATCCTAGGTTAGTTTGCTTAGCACCCTAAAAAATTTAATTGTAGTATATTTTATGCATTACAAACCCTTGTGAGGTGCTAGGTAAACCCAACACAATAAGTTTCAATTCAAAATAATATGTATTGCAACATCTATTTCATTTTTACGGTAAAATACTATCATGTTTACATACGAAATTGATTGTTCATTTTACCCATATTACCTTTAGAAAACTCATGAGGCAATGACTTATCTTATCACAACACACATTTTTGACATAGCACGATGAATTTTGGAACATTAGTTTTGGGAAAATACGAGTTTGCAATAAAATACCCTAAACATTCAAAAACCGTTATCTTTAAAAGTGTATTATTTAATTCCTTGCAAATGCGCCTCTACAATCCATTTTGGGAAACTCCGGTTGGGATGGTGCGGGTTATCGCACATCCTCAAGCCTTGTAGAGCGAGATGCAGACCTCCTCACAGAGCATCCGATCTCGATAGAATTTTTAATGCAATTTTTAAGAAAAAATGTGATTTCTATTTAATAAATAAGTTCTATTTTATATATATATATATATTATCAAAATATCTACTTTAAGTATACAATATATATATATATATATATATATATATATATATATTTCATGTTTTCTAAATCAAAGGAATCACAAATGTCATGAAACTACCATTACAACTCAATGCAATTCCATTATTACACTAAAATACCATATACATTGAAATCTAGGTTATATCCACTAGAATATTTCACTTTATAAAAATTACAATTATGAAAACCCTAAAGACGATAATTAAATACTTGAGGTGTATATTGAAAATATATCAAAACTATTTTTTATAAAAAAAACCCTCAAATTATATTAATTTACAATAAGGACCCTAGTAAATATAGGTTTAAGCGGGACCAATTCTCTTTTGCCTCAGGGAGCCGGAGAATATGGGTGCTTGCCTATCTAAGGTAGACAACCTAAAAACGATGTTATCAATACGGTAATTGTCTTGGAAAAAAACTCAAACCTGTCGTCCATGTGCAGCAATTACCGATAACATCAAAACTAACTCAGGACTTCAATTCGTTGTAAAGTGTCTGACTCAGACAGAGTCTCATTTTAATATGAAATCAATCTGACTTGAATTCAATTCAAGTATAACTACAATACAATATGAATCCATCTATATCAATATGACTCGACCAAACCGAACCATAGATATACTCTGATTACATGACTATCCATTTATATCCATTCCGTTTATATGATATCATGGTTTCGGCAAGTCATCCATCTATAGCACAAACAATACAATCAATACAAAAGACATTACAGGGTTTTAAAGGGGTAGACTGGTACGGAATGTGTTAGAAGTGGCACGAGACGGTCACTTTAATACACCTAACCTGAATATCCATTGCTGGTGTACCGTGGCTTAACGGTTCCTTATGCTCTGTATACCTTAGTCTCCGAAATAGTGGGACTCCTCTCGTATACGCTGACATATTCTGTACCAAGCTACAAACAACTGCGTTAACATAACAAACTCACCAGTTATATTCTCATCTGTCTATTCTTATCTATCTTTGGGACTTACCGAGCGATTGTTCGCTGACGACATTCCTTCTCTTTTTCTTTGGAATGTTGTCCGGTGGATCGGACTCTCTGGAGGTTAAGCCCAGTACTGAAGACCTGGAGCAGTTCGCTATTGACCCAGAGCTCTAAATGCTTGTATATATTTTCTTTTCAGTTCATGCCATTGTTTAGGCATTGCTTTCCATTCCTGTATTTACATTTTTAGTTGTACTTGTAAAAAAATGTTTAATAAATAAAATTTGTTATCCAGTTACATTTATTGTCATTTTTCTTGTGTACATTCATTATATTGCTTAGTTACGGTTAGCGTGTTTACTTCTGAGTAAATACGTAGCGGGCATCGTCACGTTTTCTTACCCGTACACTAAGAAGCGGGGCGTGGCAGGTTTTGTTGGTGGCCCATGCAGGTCAGTTCTGTATGGACATGCAGGTCAATTCTGCATAAAGTCCTAAGCAATATAACACAAGAATCAGCAACTAAAAACCTTCTTTACATTTTATATTCCTTGAATCTTACAATTTCATATACTTTAAATCTATCCTAACCCTATTTTTCTTTCAAGGTTATGGATTCTCCAAACAATACTAGCACCAACTTCAACAACACACCACCACCTCTATCGCTTACGCCTACCATTGCTGCTCCGATCAATGAGCTGATGGTACTATTTGAGGCAATCCGAAGCCTCCTGGAAGGACAGCAGTAGCAGACTGCTATCTTATTGAACCGCTCAGAAGCGGAAGCACCCGGAGTGAAGAAATTCTGGGCATTGCATCCGAAACAATTTTCTGGGAAAGAGAGCCCTCTAGAAGCTGAAGAATAGGCTCAGAGCATTGAGGATGATCTGGCAGCTGCACAAGTGCAAGAGATCGTTTGGGTACGGATTGCGAAGCTGCAACTCACTGACAACTCCCGAGTTTGGTAGAAGGCGGAAGAAAGCCGTCTTGACCAGCCGATCGAATGGAAAACTTTCCGCGACATGTTCGACGCAATGTACTTTCCAGAGACTACCCGATTTAACATGAAGCAGCAATTCATCCACCTACAACAGGGTTTGATGTGGACCAAATCTGTGGATGAGTATGATGCTGAGTTTACCATGCTCAGTAGATAAGATATGTCTCAATATTCGATTTTCAAATATCACATACTACACAGCTAACACAAGATCTTAACAGGTTCGCGGTACAGTTAATACCGACTGCTGAGATCAGGTCCAGAAGATTTCAGCAAGGGTTAGACCAGGAAATCCAAGCTGCCTTAGCTACAGGGGATTTCCCAACCCACGAACTGTCTTTGAAAGCTGCCCATCGATATGAGGCAGTGGTGAAGATGAAGAGCATACCCCAATCTGCCGGAGTGAAGCGCCCTGCCACCCATATGACAGGAGGAGCCATTTCAAGGCCAACTTTTATGGCCAGAAGACCGGGAGTACCAATCAACCGGCCCAGCCCAGCCTTTTTCACCTACTGCAGGAGGGATGGACACCTGGCGAAGGACTGCCGGCGTGCAAATCGCCTTTGCTTAGTCTGCGGCTCAGCCACACATGATATTGGGTCTTGTCCTCGTAGACTCAATCCAAATGCTACACCCAGACCAGCAATCACTTATCCGCAGCGCCCAGCCATCCATGCACCTGCTCCACGACTCGCTCTCGCAGCTGCACCTCCTCATGGACCGACTGCACCTCCTCCTCGTCAGTTCCATCAAGCTTAAAGGAACTTACCTTAAGGACAACGGAACGGACAGAGGAATGCTCCTCCAGCAAGGAGGAATGTACCGAGGCGACAAGCTTTCACAATGACTGTGGAAGAAGCTGAAGCCACTGGCCAAGTCATTACTAGTAACTCTTTTCTTTCAAGCTTTCTTTTAGTCTTTATACATACCCATATATCTTTTTCTTATACCTAAACCTATCCCACATAACTTAGGTACGATCTTAGTAGCCCCACTTCCTGCACTAGCACTCTTCGATACTGGAGCATCTCATTGCTTTATGTCGCAACGGTTCGTCCGAACTCATGCGATTCCAGTCAAACTTCTCGTATCCAGCTGGAATGTCGGTTCAGGGAACGACATTCTAAAGGCAATAATGGGATACAAAATGTGTCCAGTGGTCGTCTGCAGCAGAGAATTCTATGCTGATTTCAAGGTACTAGACATACTAAATTTCGATGTCGTTCTGGGTATGGATTGGCTAGGAACATTCTATGCTACCATTGACTGTCGTCAATGGAGGGTATTGTTCAAGATTCCAGACCATCCGGTCTTTTATTTCAAAAGTGGAGACCGTACCCTGGAGCTAAGCATATACAAAGCAAAACCGAAGAAGGTGGTGATTGCAACACATCAAGCGGAAGAAGGATCGAAGCCAGAAGTAGTTCGAGAGTTCGATGATGTATTTCCTGAAGACATTTCAGATTTGCCTTCCGATCGAGCTCTTGAATTCAGCATTGATTTAGTACCTGGAGCACAACCGGTGATCAAAACACCGTATCGGTTAAGCCCTGAAGGTTTGAAGGAGGTCCGTACTCAGCTGGACGAACTTCTGCAGAAAGGATGGATTCATCCCAACACTTCAAGTTGGGGATCTCCAGTTCTACTTGTGAAGAAGAAGGAACGTTCATATCGAATGTGCATTGATTATAAAGCTCTGAACGAAGTAACTATAAAGAACAAGTATCTACTTCTGCGCATCGACGACCTATTCAATCAGCTAAGTGGATTTTGCATTTTCTCCAAGTTAGATCTTCGTTCGGGTTATCATCAGGTGAAGGTCAAAGAGTCTAATATTCCGAAGACGGCATTCAGGACTCACTATAGTCATTATGAGTTTCTTATGATGCCATTGGAGTGACCAACACACCAGCTATATTCATGAACCTAATGAATCAAGTTTTCCAAGAGTACCTAGACAGGTTTGTTGTCATCTTTATCGACGACATCCTGGTGTATTCTAAGAGTCGGAAAGAACATGCCGAGGACCTATGGATTGTCCTGGAGACTTTACGATAGCATCAACTCTATGCCAAGTACAACAAGTGCGAGTTTTGGCTAGATCAAGTCGGTTTCCTCGGACATATTGTATCAGGCGATGGAATCTCTGTAGATCCAGCTAAAGTATCAGCAGTAAGCGAATGGCCAACACTGAAGTCAGTAAAGGACATTCGAAGTTTCTTGGGATTAGCAAGTTATTAAAGAAGGTTTATTGAAGGATTTTCGAAAATTGCAACACCCCTGACCAAGCTCACACGTAAAGATGAAGAATTCATGTGGTCAGAAGCATGAGAACAAGCTTTCGTAGAACTTAAGTCAAGATTGACATCAGTGTAGGGATTCTCTAGCACCATCCTAAGGTTTGGGTTGCATCACACATGCTATAATAAAAATTTAGGGGGTGCTAAACAATACCAACCATGAATCGAACTAGAAAATTAGGGTAACAACTACTAGTATCTCATGCAAACAAGTGTCTAACACTAAGAGGTAAGTAATACAACCTTTGTAGACCTCCTCTTGTGATTCTTTGGATCTAGTAGGGTTTGAACCGGTTCGCTTGAATCCTTCCAAGTCCACGACGATCCACCACGAAGTCCCTTTGCTCAAGCTCCTAGCTTCACTTGATCTTTGAAGAAGTGGAGCAAACAACCTACACTAATGGGCTAGACTAATATAGATTGGTGATGCGGGTTTGGATCTCACTCAAAAACCTTTTCTTTTTATGTTCTTCACTCACTTTTTGAAACCCTAGAAAGCTTGAAGGAGGAAGAAGAAGGAGATGACTCAAGTGAGAATAATCCAACATAATCCTAAGAGAGTTAGAATTATATCATGCTTAACTATGGTTATAAAATATCTATATATTTTGAGATTTGAGTTTAAGCAAAACCATGGGCTACAAAACCATGGGCAATGAAACCATGGTATTGACTTTGGTCAACACAAGAGAAAAGAATTGAATAGTCAACGATGATTTTATTCCCATTTTACTTTTTTCAAATAATCAAAATATATAAACATGTTACCATGTGAGTCTTGCATTGCCACCACCAATATATCATCAACCATGACACATGTATGCTTGCATGTGTGCATCCATAACAACATATACATACACTCATGCATGCATCATAAAGAAATAGGTTTTAATAAACGAGCTAATGGACTTAATATTAAATCACCACTTGATTTAATAACCCGGTCATATCACATACAACCCGTCCAATAGTAAACGCCCTATTAAAATACGGTATCATATACTCGTATTTAATCGAGCTCCCGTGCATATCCCATATGCACCCCACATCTTTTCGCCTGAGCTAAAAGACCCTTTTGTAGGACTCTAAGACTCGTTAATACGCTAGCAGTAGGGAGTGATGATATCACATACCGACAAATCATCAGTGGCACAAGCTATACGTAACGGCTCCCAAGTATTGAGCGATCAAAAGAAACACAAGCGAACCTGTCAAAACTCCCGTCGAGCCAACCGGCAGCACTTTCCGTACAGTCCGGTCTCTTCGTCAGATATGCTGCATATCGAGTCTAGGGATAGCATCGTCGACCCCAATAACTCAAATAAATCATGCCGATATATGGCTCATAACAGATCGAGAAACTACTCATAACACTTATCAGTAAATCTTATCAGCCCTGGCCAGGGACTTCCTGTTTTAGCCAATCGTGCATGGCGCAACATCAACCCCCAATACCGGGAGAGACGAAAACCCTCCTACCGCTCATTGCCTCCATGTGCCTTGGGACTATACCCAAAATCCACCTGTTTGCATGACTCAGTAGAGCCGTGGTAGGGTGGAGATCAAAGTACAGTGGGAGGACACACAAGACTCTATGACGATCTCGGGTCTACACACTAACCTGTATCAGGGTCACCTGAGAACTGCTATCCGACGATAGATATAATACCACATAGGAGTTCTCAGAGAGTCCGTTCAGTGTACCCAGTCTCACTGAGCACCCGTATACGGTCTTTGGTGTCACCACACCAATGGATATGGGATCATCCATCGCCCATCATATGGGTCAAGTAACGTATACGTTGGTCTACTCTGGAATATCGATGCCCCGTCTCGATACACCCACGACTAGGAACATTTCAAGGATATGCTTATAAACCACACATGTCCCACTAGTATGATCGACATCATAATCTCAGTAGTCAAGCAAATATCCTAAGGGCTTTATCAACATGTACCAAATGAATAAGATGCATGATCAAATGAACATGTCAAGATAAAGTACAACCAGATAACATACTATCATGTCGAGCAAGAATGTCCTCTGAAAACACACACACATACACACACACACATACCAGTAAATCCACTATCATATAATGGCCTCTAGCGCATTCATATATCCAACAATCTCCCACTTGCACTAAGACCAATTATTGGCGTATCTCATACCCAAATCTCAAAAAGTCGCCCATGCTGCGGCAGAGGGAGGGCCTTGGTGAGTGGATCCGCGGTATTCTTTGTATCTACTCTCCGAATCTCGATCTCGCGGCGATCAACTATCTCCCGGATCAGATAATATCACCTGAGGATGTGTCTAGAACGCTGATGGGACCTGGGCTCTTTGGCCAACGCCATAGCCCTATTATTATCACAATACAATAGTATTGGATTAATAATGGTTGGAACTACTCCTAGCTTCGAGATGAACTTCATCATCTAGACGGCTTCCTTGGCAGCATCATTTGCAGCAATATACTCAGCTTCCATCGTGGAGTCTGCAACGGTATCATGTCTGGAACTCTTCCAACATACCGCCCCTCCATTGAGGGTAAATACAAACCCTGAGATAGATTTGATGTCATCCTTATCACTTTGGAAGCTCGAATCGGTAAAGGCCTCCATTTGGAGACCCCCGTTACCATACACCAAGAACATTTCTTTAGTTCTTCGCAAGTAGTTAAGAATGTTCTTCATAGCTGTCCAGTGATTCTCCCCTGGGTTGGATTGATACCTGCTTACTACACCTAGTGCATAAGCTACATCAGGGTGTGTACATAATATTGCATACATTATAGATCCTACAGCAGAAGTATAGGGTATAATGCTCATGCAAGCTCTCTCTTCATCAGTCTTTGGGCAAAAGTCCTTAGAGAGAGTGACTCCATGACTAGCGGGTAAGGCACCCCACTTGGAGTCTTTCATACTAAACCTTTTTAGGATGGTGTTAATATACCTGGTTTGGGACAATCCTAACAACCTTTTAGATCTATCCCTATAGATCTTTATGCCTAATATGTATGAGGCATCACCCAGGTCCTTCATGGAGAACCTTTGTGATAAAAACAGTTTGACCGATTGAAGCATAGGAACATCGTTTCCTATAAGAAGAATGTCATCCATGTACAATATGAAGAATGTGACAGTACTTCCTACAATCTTCTTATAAACACACGGTTCATCTGGATTTTTGACGAAATCAAACTCTTTGATAAGATCATCAAAACAGATGTTCCAACTCCGTGATGCCTGCTTTAATTCATAAATGGATTTAAGCAACCTACATACTTTCCCGCTGCTCCCACTATCAATGAAGCCTTCTGGCTAATCCATATAAACGTATTCTTCTAAATCATCGTTTAGAAAAGCAGTTTTAACGTCCATCTGCCAGATTTCATAGTTGTAGTGAGCAGCAATAGCAAGTAGGATCTGAATGGATTAAGCATAGCTACAGGAGAAAAGGTTTCGTCATAGTCCAGTCCTGGTCTTTGACGAAATCCTTTCGCCATAAGCCTTGCCTTATAGGTCTCCACCTGCCCATCTACACCGATCTTTCTCTTAAAGATCCATTTGCACCCTATGGGTTTTACCCAGAGGGTACAACATCCAAAGTCCATACTTTGTTGGTGTACATAGACTCCATTTCGGATCTTATGGCATCCAGCCACTTCACAGAGTCACCACTCGTGATAGCTTGCTGAAAAATGGTAGGGTCATCATCATCCATGATGCAGTCTTGTCCATCACTATCAATGAGAAAACCGTAGTATCCCTCCGGTGGGCGAGAAGTCCTACCAGATCTACAGAGTGGTGAGGTTCAAAAGATTCTATTGTAACATCAGGTTTAACCAAGTCGTCATTTGTAACTTGTGTATCTAGAACCTCGTCTAGATCTACCACACTGCCATCGGTATCATTTGGAAAAATTTCATTTTCTAAAAATGTGGCATACTGAGAAACAAACACCTTTTGTTCCTCCTTGTGGTAGAAAAGATACCCAAACGAATGTTTCGCATATCCCACAAATATACACTTGACCGATCGTGTCTCGAGTTTGTCTGGATTCTGCTTTTTAACAAAAGCCAAACAACCCCAAATCTTAACTCGTTTAAGAGATGGTCTCTTCCCATACCATATCTCATATGGAGTAGTAGACACGGTCTAGGTTGGAACTTTGTTCAACAGAAAAGCTGCAGTCTCCAATGCATGCCCCTAAAAGGAGAGAGGTAACTCAGTATCACTTATCATGGATCGCACCATATCCAATAGGGTGCGATTCCGCCACTCTGACACACCGTTGTGCTGTGGTGTGTAAGGGGGAGTGAGCTGAGAGAGAATCCCATTCTCTTTTAGGAAGTTTGAAAACTCTGTACTAAGATACTCTCTACCTCGATCTGATTGAAGTATTTTGATACTCATTCCTGTTTGTTTTTCTACTTCAAGTTTGTACTCCTTGAATTTCTCGAAATCTTTAGACTTATGCTTTAATAAAAACACATGACCAAATCTCGAGAAATCATCAGTAAAAGTTATGAAGTAAGAAAAACCGCCTCTCGCATGTGTAGACATTGGCCCACATACATCACTATGTATGAGGCCCAAGAGCTCTGTAGCTCTTTCTCCATGTCCAGTAAACAGAGTTTTGGTCATTTTCCCTTTGATACAAAACTTACAAGTCGCATAAGATTTATACTCAAAAGGATTTAAATATCTATCTTTATGAAGCTTGTTTAGTCTTGTTTCATTAATATGTCTAAGTCTACAATGCCAAAGAAAAGCTTTATTTATATGAAAATTTTCTTTTATTTGTGTGTTGTATGTTGAAAACTGTGTGTTGATTTAGGACGTATATCTCGTTATTAAGTATACCAGAACCAATCAACTCTTGATTTAGTTTGATGTTCATAACATTATGCTGCAATACAAAATGATATCCTTCATTGTCTAACAAAGAAACGGATATTATATTACAAAGCATGCTAAGTACAAAATAATATGGGTTCAAAACCAATATACAACCCGATGGCAACCCTAGGTGATACTCTTCCACTGAAACTGTATGTACATTGGAACCATTTCTAACTCGGAGAGTGTGATCACCGGTCTTCAAAACTCTGCTATTTCTCAAGCCCTACATCGAATTGCAGATATGAGAACCCAAAACGGTATCTAATACCTAGGAAGCGGAGTTTATAGAAAAACAGTTTTCAGTCACAAACATACCTGAAGCAGAAGTATCACCATGCTTTTTTTTGTTGAGATCAGCAATATACACGACACAATTCCACTTCCAATGCCCCGTCTTCATGCAATAGAAACATTCTCCTTTTCTCGACCTGTCAACCTTGGATTTGTCTCTTCCTTGTGCCTTCTTGATTCCACCTCTCAGTTTGGTGGATTTCTTCTTATTCTTTCCCTTAGCCTTGGGTTTTAGGATGGAAGAGAAAGATTGTCCAACAATCAGAGAGGGAGACTTCGCCTTAAGCATGCTCTCTGCATTTCTCAACATATTGAGAAGTTCGGGTAGTGACTTCTCCATGTTATGCATGTTGAAGTTCACTATGAATGGAGTAAAGGCAGAGGGAAGAGACTATAGAACAATATCGGTATATTGCTTGTTCTCCATTTTCCATCCGAGACCCTCAAGCTCTTCAATAAGAGCTATCATCTTCAAAACGTGGTTACCTACTGGTGTGCCAGGAGCCATCCGCATCTAAAACAGCTTTTGAGACGCTTCGTATCGTAGGATATGAGATTGCTCCCCATACAACTCTTTTGTATGGAGAAAGATGGATTAGACATCCATCTGCTCGTGCTGCTTTTGATATGTATTGTCCATTGATGCAAGCGCGAGGCATTTGGCAGTAGCACAGTCAATATCCCACATTTTGCGGATCTCTTTATCCGCAACAGAAGATTCAGGGCCTGGGCTGGGCGGGGCTGAAGCAGTGAGGACATATGATACTTTATCATATGTGAGAGCAATGTTAATGTTCCTCAGCCAATCTTTATAGTTCGGCCCATATAGCTTATTTTTCTCTAACAGTAGCTTAAATCCAGTCATGGTTATCTGCCATTAGGAGAGAGAAAAGAATACACTCAGCGAAAGCTCTTGCAAAGATCAGATTGGTTTTTATCTTATCTAATCGATGTCTCCCACTGCTTTTATCAAATTTTTTCCTTCAAACCTTAAAAGGAAAAAAAGCCAGGATTAATTACATTCTACAACTTCACTAACCGTTCATCCAGGCCAGTGCCGGAATATTGAGGGAGGTTCTCCGAGCTTTCATACGGACCTAATTAAAATAAACCCCATTTTCCCAGAGGTGTAGCCCCGTTGACACCTTACTAGATACCTAATGGGTTAGCTAATTGTAAAGTGCAAAACTCTCCTAGGAGAAACTTTTGCTCACAGTGGGATCGGGATCCTACTATTACATAGAAGGTATGCAATCTCATTGCAAATTTCAACTCTTGAAACTCCCGATATGGTTTTTACCCCTAGCGCTCATGACCTTAACTATAGTCAACATATCATAAGTACTAGTCAAATTCTTCTCATCATTTCGTGATTAACTAGACCCACCCATATGACCCTTAACTATAGTCAACATAATCATATGAATGTCCTAACCAATCGCATCATATGCGGTATAGGAAGACATCACTTAGCTATCGTACACTGCGCCTTAACTATAGTCAAAATACGCAGCACGAATACTTACTCTACTTCCTAAAATGACAGAGGGCTGCGAATATTTTTAAGAAAACATTTAACGCTTTGAACTTGATTTCGTTGTAGAATCCAATGGTTTTAAAAGGAGTGGCTTAAGCTCCGCAATTTGAAAACTTGTTTTTTCATAAAAAGCCGAGTAGGACTACAACATCATTTTTAGGCTCCTTTTTGCTTACATTAATCTCATTAATGTAGTCCCATCATTTAAGTCCTTAAGCCATTACAGAAAAGAAACGAAAATAGAACGTACGCTTATGCCACCCGCATTCGCCACAATATCCCGTTATGTACCGTTAGGTTACTTAACTAACGGCATAGCGGGGCGGGACTAGCGCGGATGCAAAATATAAGCAACGTTTATTATATATCATATATATAATATATCATTCGTCTCAACATATAAAGTGATCACATCACAGAATATCAACAGCAGAAAAACATATATGAAAATACAGGATATACCAGGAGATCCGTATTTTGTATTTAGCCAACAATAGAAAATAAGGATTCCACGGTCGCGATGAATAGCCAAGCCCACACCCCTAGACCCCTACGAGAGCGGCAAGTGATCCTACCAATTTTAGAGTTTAGGAGACCCGGTCTCCTCGAGATGGCCTCCCACTGAACCCTAGAACCCGGTCACTTGTGCTCCCCTCCTTGGGTCTATCCTAATGCGGAAAAGTAAATAATATACAATAATGGTGACATCATCCTCAACCCGGAAGTGCCCCAATAAAAGAATACTACATACAATTAATTTTACATGAATGAAAAGAAAAAATATCTTATATAAAACCCCCGGCCATTCATTCACGACGATCCCGTACATCATATCTCAGCAACACATAATATCACATATGATCAACGTAAGTAAGTATTCGTACCCCAATTGTCGTTGATATATAGCAACGAAACCGGCGATACACTACATACTACATTTACGATCGCAGAAAAGAAAGTGAAAAACTACAACAATTTGAATCAACACTGCCTTTAGACATCATAAACCCGGAATATCACATATTCTGGATTTCATGCCTAACGATGCAAATCTTACATTTGGGTCTCATCTATGAAAACACCTTTTCAAAAGAAGTCGGGTAATTCAACAAGATTCCCGATTCAACCGAGACCAAAATATTATATTTACATGCAACTAATTACTTTTCACAAAACTAATTAGTGTAGATTCCAATTATTATATCACATTCACAAATATCTAGACGATGTTAAACGTTTCGATCGAATTAACAAACACCCACAAATTACCTCAAGAGGTCAACACTTGAGCAAAGCTAAAATACCCAAAACATGCCATAGTGCCTATGGACCAACCGTAGAAGGGTCAACCCTTGCATCACCTATGGCGCCATGGGACTATGACAAACCCTAAGGTTTGGCCGCAGTTCCATGGTCATAGAATCGAGTTAGGGTTACGTTCCTATAGAGGGTCCATAAGGTTACTTGCATGAACTTTCAAATATCTTTAACTTGGAAAATTCCAACACTTGGAAAATTTCCAGCGAGAGTAATGGGGGGCGATAGATGTTCGCTTGAACTGTTAAACATCTTTCAAGTTACCAAAAATAATGTTAAAATTACGACTACGAAATACTCTGAATTAGCCCTTAAGCAAAATTAATATCACATGAAATTTTGGGCTAAACAAACAATACCTGAAACCCCAAAATTTACAGACCAGAGCACCAGAGGAAAACGAGGCAGTTTGGAGGCGGGGGGGCCGGCCAGGCCGGAAAAATGAGGGATGTGGCCAGTTCAAAACTGGTGGATGGGCCTCATTTTTCTTCAGTGTTCTCAGTACATCATATGCAAGCTTCTGCAGTTGCTAAATTTTTTTTTCGAGACCATTTAAAAATCGACAGAGAGCATATCCTAGAGTTTCAAAATATCGTGATTTCGAAGTTGTTTCGGTTTCGTAATTTATCTAATATCGTTTAAATTTCTAGCTTGGCTCTGATACCACTGTAAGGGTTCTCTAGCACCATCCTAGGGTTTGTGTTGTATCACACATGCTATAATAGAAATTTAGAGGGTGCTAAACAATACCAACCATGAATCGAACTAGAAAATTAGGGTAACAACTACTAGTATCTCATGCAAACAAGTGTCTAACACTAAGAGGTAAGTAATACAACCTTTGTAGATCTCCTCTTGTGACTCCTTGGATCTAGTAGGGTTTGAACCGGTTCGGTTGAATCCTTCCAAGTCCACGACAATCCACCACGAAGTCCCTTTGCTCATGCTCCTAGCTTCACTTGATCTTTGAAGAAGTGGAGCAAACAACCTACACTAGTGGGCTAGACTAATATAGATTGGTGATGTGGGTTTAGATCTCACTCAAAAACCTTTTCTTTTTATATTCTTCACTCACTTTTTGAAACCCTAGAGAGCTTGAAGGAGGAAGAAGAAGGAGATGGCTAAACTTGACTCAAGTGAGAATAATCCAACATACTCCTAAGAGAGTTAGAATTATATCATACTTAACTATGGTTATAAAATATCTAGATATTTTAAGACTTGAGTTTAAGCAAAACCATGGGCTACAAAACCATAGGCAATGAAACCATGGTTTTGACTTTGGTCAACACAAGAGAAGAGAGTTGAATAATCAACCATGATTTTATTCCCTTTTTTCTTTTCTCAATAATCAAAATATATAAATATGTTACCATGTGAGTCTTGCATTGCCAACACCAATGTATCATCAACCATGACACATGTATGCTTGCATGTATGCATGCATATCAACATATACATACACTCATGCATGCATCATAAAGAAATAGGTTTTAATAAACGAGCTAATAGACTTAATATTAAATCAACACTTGATTTAATAACCCGGTCATATCACATACGAACCGTCCAATAGTAAACGCCCGATTAAAATATGGTATCATATACTCGCATTTAATCGAGCTCCCGCGTATATCCCATATGCACCCCACATCTTTTCGCCTGAGCTAGGAGACCCTTTTGTTGGACTCTAAGACTCGTCAATACGCTAGCAGTAAGCAGTGATCACATCACATACCCACAAACCGTCAATAGCACAAGCTGTACGTAACGGCTCCCAGGTATTGAGCGATCAGAAGAAACACAAGCGAACCTGTCAAAACTCCCGTCGAGCCAATCGATAACATTTTCCCTGCAGTCTAGTCTCTTCGTCAGATATGCTACATATCAAGTCTAGGGATGGCATCGTCCAACCCAATAATTCAAATAAGTCATGCCGGTATATGGCTCATAACAGATCGAGAAACTACTGATAACACTTATCAGTAAATCTCATCAGCCCTGGCCAGGGACTTCCTGTTTTAGCCAATCGTGCATGGCGCAACATCAATCCCTAATATCGAGAGAGACAAAACCCCTCCTATCGCTCATTGCCTCCATGTGCCTCGGGACTGTACCCAAAATCCACCTGTTTGCACGACTCGGTAGAGCCATGGTTGGGTGGAGATCAAAGTACAGTGGGAGGACACACAAGACTCTATAACGATCTCGGGTCTACAGACTAACCTGTACCAGTGTCACCTGAGAACTGCTATCCGACGATAGATATAATACCATATAGGAGTTCTCGGCGAGTCCGTTCAGTGTACCAGTCTCACTGAGCACCCGTATACAGTCTTTGGTGTCACCATATCAATGGATATGGGATCATCCATCGCCCATCATATGGGTCAAGTAACATATACGCTAATCTACTCTGGAATATCGATGCCCCGTCTCGATACACCTACGGCTAGGAACATTTCAAGGATATGCTTATAAACTACACATGTCCCACTAGTATGATCCGCATCATAATCTCAGTAGTCAAGCAAATATCCTAAGGGCTTTATCAATATGTACCAAATGAATAAGATGCATGATCAAATGAACATGTCAAGATAAAGTACAACCAGATAGCATACTATTATGTCAAGCAAGAATATCCACTGAATACATACACACACACATATACACATACCGGTACATCCACTATCATATAATGGTCTCTAGGTCTTACATATATCTAACAATCAGCACCTATCCTTATCATTCCGAACAATCTGGAGGTTTTATAGTGCATTGCGATACATCTGGTAAGGGATTAGGATGTGTTCTACATCAGCATGGTAAAGTTGTTGCTTATGCATCAAGACAGCTGATGATTCATGAGCGCAACTACCCAACACATGATTTGGAGTTGGCAGCCGTTATCTTTGCACTCAAGATTTGGCGCTATTATCTTCTTGGAGAACGAGTGGACATACACACGGCCCAAAAAAATCTGAAATATGTATTTACTCAGAAAGAGTTTAATATGCGGAAGAGAAGATGGTTAGAACTAATGGCAGATTTTGACATCAACCTACAATATCATCCAGGGAAGGTGAATGTAGTACCTGATGTACTTAGTCGCCAACCATTAGCATTGAATCTCACCGCACAGTGGAAGTTTCAACAAGATTTACATCAAATGGAGATTGAAGTGGTTATGCCAGGTAACGCTTCAAGTTTGATGAACTTACAAGTTCAATCTACTATTATCAATCAGATCAAAGCAACTCAAGCAAGTGATGCCAAGTTGCAAAAGATCAGAGAACAAGTAGAAAGTGGACTTAGAATAGACTTCATCATCCATGAAAACAGATCTTTGGGATACGACGGTAGGTTGTGTGTACCAAAAGGTTCTGTGCGGGAAGAGTTGATGAAAGAAGCTCACAGCTCTCCCTATTCAGTACACCCTGGTGGCATAAAGATGTACAAAGATCCACGCCAAAATTACTGGTGGCATGTGCTGGGTTCCTTAGGTGGCCGCTGGGTTTCGGGAGGCATCGACCATGCCATTTTCAAAAAATTGGCGCTAAAGAACCCAAACGCTAGAATCTAAACTAGAGAATTAGACGAACAAGCATGTAAATATCTTTACATCTAAGTGAACAAGGAATACAACCTTTGTAAACCGGTCCTTCACTTCAATAGCTCCGTGTAGTAGTCCCTTCGCTCTAAGTAGTGATCTCCCGGACTCTAGTGAGGCTCCACAAGGTGAAATGAACTAGCTTACTTGAAGTCTTCGAGGCCGAAGATGATCTACGTCGAGGAGACACTAACTCAAGCTACCTCTTTACTAAGTGATGAACTAGTGAAGAAACAACCCAATCTAAATGGCTAGTAGAGACGAGGTTGATGAAGTAGGAATTTTTCTCACTTTAGAAATAATTTTCTCACTAATTTTCTTCACCTCTCATGAAGCTAGAAAGCTTGAGGAAGGAGATGAAGAAAAGCAACCATGGATGAAGCAAGTGAAGAATGAATCAAGTGGTGAGAATAGCAACCATGGGTGAGTTAGTGTCATACACTAACTCATGTAAACCATGGCTAACAATAATGGTTAGGTTAATAAATATCTAGAGTGAGACAAAATTAGTGGACTAAGTCAATGGGTTCTACATATAACCGGTCGATATCACATATCGCGAGAATAGAATACGATATCATATACGCGTATTAATCTGGGTCCCGCACATATCACATATGTGCTCCTACTTCATTTCACTTGAGCCAGGAAACCTCTGTGTAGGACTCTAAAGACTTATCAATACGTCGACAGTAGGTGGTGATTATATCAGTCACCCACAAGCCGTAAGCGGTCTGCTAAACATAACGGCCACCCGGGTATTGAGCGATCAGAAGATCAACAAGCAAGCCTGCTCATACTTCCATGAATCCAATCAGTAACACTACCGTACAGTCCGGTCTTTTCGTCTGATATGTCACATATCACAGCCTGGGGATGGTATAACATCAGACCCCAAAAACCTGATAAGTCATGCCGATGTGAGGCTCATGACGGTTCAAGAAACTATTGATAACATTTACCAGTAGATCTCAGCAACCCTGGTCAGGGATTTCCTATTATGGCCAATCAAGCATAGCACAACATCAACCCCCAATACCGGGAGAGACGAAATCCCTTCCTATCGCTCATTGCCTCCATGTGACTCAGGACTGTACCCAAAAACCACCGTTTTGCATGATCTCTTGAACGTGGTAAGGTAGAAATCAAAGCACAGTGGGAATCACACAAGACTCTATGACGATCTCGGGTCTACAGACTAACCTGTACCGGTGTCACCAGAGAACTGTTATTTGACGATAGGTATAATACCATCTAGGAGTTCTTGGCAAGTCCGTTCAATGTACCCAGTCTCCATTGAGCACCCGTATACCATCTCTGATGTCAAACACCAATGGATATGGGATCATCCATCGCCCATCACATAGGTTGAAAAGCGTATATGCTGGTCTACTCTGGAATATCGATGCCCCGTCTCGATACTCCTACGACTAGGAACATTTGAAGGATGTACTTACCGACTACTCTTGCCCCACTAGTATGATCCGCATCATAATCCTGGTATTCTAGTACTCATCCTAAGGGCTTTATCAACATGTAATAGACCATTTGTTGTAGTATCTCATACTCAACGTCCTATAGAAGTCTCTCTGGGGAAAGGCCTTTGTGAGTGGATCCGTCATGTTATCCTTCGCGTCAACTCTCCTGGCCTCGATCCCCTGGAGATCAACCATCTCCCTGATCAGGTGATATTGTCCTCAGAATATGTCTGGATCGCTGATGAGACCGTCGTTCCTAGGCAAAAGCCACAACTCCATTGTTGTCACAATAACAATTATTGGACGCTCAATGGTAGGAACCATGTTCATCTCATAAACAAGAAATGTCCAGACAGGCACTTTGGCAGCATCGTTGGTAGCGATGTATTCAGCGTTTATCGTCTAGTATGCCACGGTATCTAGCTTGGAACTCTTCCAACATACCGTCCCTCCACTGAGGGTAAAGACAAAACCTATGACTGACTTTCAGTCGACCTTATCACTCTGGAAGCTCGAATTGGTAAAGGACTCCCACTGGAGTTCAACGTTACCAAAACCCTAAGAACATCTCTTTAGTGCTTCTCAAGTACTTAAGAATGTCCTACACAGCTGTCCAGTGATTCTCCAAGATCTGATTGATTCCTGATCACTACACCTAGTGAGTCAGCTACATCTGGTCTGGTACATAACATCACATACATGATAGAGCCTACTGCCGAACCATAGGGTATCCCTTGCACACGAGCTCTCTCCAAATCAGTCTTGGAAGACATCTATTTAGATAGAGTGATTCCTGAGTAAGTGGAAGAAACCACCACGCTTAGAATCATCCATACTAAATCCCTTTAGTATGGTGTTAATGTACCAGGATTTGGGACACTCCCAACATCCACTTTGATCTATCACCATAGATCATCATCCACAAGATGTAGTAGGTATCATCCAGATCTTTCATGGAGAATCCTCGTGATAAGAGGAGCTTGACCGAGTGTAGCATAGGTAACCATTTCCTATCAAGAGTATGTCATCTTCGTACAATACGTGAAAGACAACCTTACTCTCTACAACCTCCTTGTATATATAAGGTTCATCTACCTTTTTGATGAAGTCAAACACTTTGAATACCATATCAAAACAGATGTTCCAACTCCGCGATGCGTGCTTTAATCCTGATGGACTTAAGCATAGCCACTGGAGAAAAGGTTTCATCATAAACCACACCTGGTTATTGACGATAGCCTTTTACTACAAGTCTAGCTTTGAAAGTCTCAACTTTTCCATCTACACCAAGAATCTTCTCAAGATTCATTTGCTCCCAATGGGTTTTACCCCTTCAGGTGCAACATTCAAAGTCTTACTTTGTTGGTGTACATGGATTCCATCTTTGATCGCATAGCATCCGGACATTTCACAGAGTCCTTACTCGTGATGGCCTGCCTGAACCTGGTTGGGTCATCATCTATCATGATGCAATTCTCGCTCCCACCATCACCAAAGAAACCGTAGTATCTCTCAGGTGAATGAGGAACCCTACCAGATTCGCGGAGAGGTTGAGCTTCGTTGGAGACTATTGAATCCTTTGGTTTTACCAAATCATCAGCTATTAGTTTGTCCAGCTGGAACTTCTTCCAGTTCTACCTCATGACCACTAATTTCTTCATAAGAAATTCCTTTTCTAAAAAGGTGGCATGCTGAGAAACAAAACACATTTTGCTCCTCAATGTGGTAGAAGATATTCCCTCGCAAATGTTTGGCATATCCAACAAACTTATACAGAACTGACCTTGCCTCGAGCTTGTCCGGATTTTGCTTTCCAACATAGGCAGGACAACCCCATATCTTAACTCGTTTAAGATATGGTCTCTTCCCATACCATATCTCATATAGACTGGTAGGCACTGATTTGGTTGGAACCCCATTCAATAGGTATGCAGCTTCTCAAGTGCATAACTCCAAAAGAAAATAGGTAACTCAGCAGTACTCGTCATAGAGCGCGCCATATCTCATAGGGTGTGATACCTCCGCCCCGATACACAGTTATGATGTGGTGTATTCGAAGGAGTAAGCTGAGAGAGAATCTCATTATCTGTTTTAGAAAATCCAGGAACTCCATGCCCAAGTATTCTCCTCCTCGATCACATCGTAGGACTTTAATACTTCCACCCGTCTGGTTCTCAACTTCAAGCTTATATTCCTTGAATTTCTCAAAAGTTTTAGACTTGTGTTTCAACAGGAACATATGTCCGAATCCTAAGAGATGATCAGTGAATATAATGAAGTACGAAGAACCAACCTTAGCATTTGTAGACATAGGACCGTATACATCATCATGTATCCGTCCCAAGAGTTCAGTAACTCTTTCTCTGTTTCCAGTAAACGGAGTATTGGTCACTTTACCTTTGTGACAAGACTGGAAAGTATCATAAGATGAAAATTTGAATAGATTCTCATATTCATCCTTATTTAACTTAGCTGGTCGTATCGCATTGATATGACCTAGTATACAATGCCACAAGAAGGATTCGTTTATTTCTGAACTATTCCTCTTGTGTGTGTTCTATATACTTTGAACTGTGGTTTGATTTAGAAAACATATGCTATTTCATAACGTGTCTGATCTAATCAACTCTTGATTAAGGAAAATGTTCATAACATTATCCTATAATACAAAATTATATCCTTATTTAACTTAATAAAGAAATTGATGTAATGTTGTATATCAGGTTCGGTATCTAACAACATTTGTTCAGAATCAATGTATTTACCATTTGGTAATACAACGTAATATTTGCCAACTGATTTGGTTGCAACAATTGCACCATTCTTTAACACTTAAAGACATATCATCCAATCTTAATTCTCTACCTTTCTGTAGCCCATGTAACAGATTACATATATGGGATTCTGATCCGGTATCTCATCTTAGGACGTAGAGGATACTGAGAAACAGTTCTTGGTAACGAACACCCGAATAATATGCATCAACATGCTTTTTACTCGATTGGGTCGCGTAGGAATCCGGATATTCCCCTATTTTCTGCTCGGACTTATAACAATTATAAGATAGAGTGGAACCAACGTTCCCCAGCTCAGTATAATAAGGAGGTTCGGTCAATGCATCCATATTATTATCTTGATTAAGGCATTTTACGGTCGCTACCAGGAGAGAGAGAAGAAAACACTCTGCGTGCGCTCTTGCAAGATCGGATTGGTTAGTATTTTATCTAATCAGGATGGCTTCCACTATTTTTATTAAATCTTCCTTCAAACCCTAAAAGGTAAGACTAGCCGGGATTAATTACACCCTACAAGTTTGCCAATCTTTCGTCCAGGCCAGTGTCGGTACTTTGAGGGAGGTTCCCCGTGCTTTCACGCGGACCTAATTAAAATAAACCTTGTTTTCTCAGGGGCGTAACCCCGTTAACACCTTTCAAGACACCTACTTGATCGGCTAATTGTAATGTGTAAAACTCTTCCAGGAGTAACACTTACTCGCAGTGGGTATCGGGATCCAACTATCTCATAGAAGGTATGCAATCTCATTGAAAATTTCAACACTTGAAATTCCCGATAATATTCTACCCCTAGCGACTTATGACCTTAACAAGGTCAACAAATCATAAGCGCTAGCCAAGTTCAACCCGTACATTTCATGATTGAAGTAAACCCGCTTGTACGGCCCTTAATAAGGTCAACAAAGTCGTACGACTGCCCTAATCCAATCGCATCACATACATATGCAGATAAGCACTAGTCAGCTACCGCACACTACGCCTTAACAAGGTCAACAAACGTAGTACGAATACTAAGTAGCACTTATCTGAAATGATGGAGGGCTACGACAGGTTTTTAAGAAAACCTTTTGCGTAATGAACTTGATCTCGTTGTAGAATCGAGTGATTTTGAAAAGGAGTGTTTTTTAGGGTTTTACTAGTTTTGCTAAAGAGGTCACTCCCGGTGAATGGATCTCGGCTCTTTCCTCATCGAATGAGGTGCAAGATATTTCACAAATACCACTATGCAAAGCATGAACTAAAAAATCAATCAAAAGACAAAACCGAGTGGGTTGTAGCATTTGCCAATTTCGCTAAAAAGGTCACTCCCGGTGAAGGGATCTCGGCTCTTTCCTTATCGAATAAGGTGCTGGATATTCTACAAGGAATACCTCTATACAAAGTAAGAACTAGAGCTACCAGTTTTTAAAACAAGATTCTGCAACATCTTTAGGTTACTTTTATTTCATTAATCTCATTAATGAAGTCCCATCAATTATGCTTCCTAAGCATCACAGAAGAAACGAAAGCAACAATAATTATTATATATCATATATATAATATAAGCATTCGTCTCAGAATATCAAGTGATCACATCACAGAATATCAGCAGCAGAAGAACACATATGAAATATTGGATATACTAGGAATTCCGTGTTTTAAATAATCCAGTAAAAAACACGGATTCCACGGTCGCGATGAATAGCCAAACCCACATCCCTAGACCCCTACGAGAGCGGCAAGCAATCCTCCCAATTCTATAGTTAGGAGACCCGGTCTCGACTCCTCGAGATGGTCTCCCACTAGACTTTAGAACCCGGTTACTTGTGCTCCCCACCTTGAGTCTATACTAATGCGGAAAAGTAAATAATATACATCAATGGTGACATCATTCTCAACCCGGAAGTGCCTCAATAAAAGAATATTACATACAAGTTTTTACATGAATGAAAATGAAAAAGTCTCATCTCACATAAGAAAAAACCCAGCTATTCAAAACACGACGATCCAATATAACATATCACAGCAACACATAACATCACATGTCATCCACGTAAGTAAATATGCGTATCCCAATTATCGTTGACATATAGCAACGAAACCGGCGATACACCACATATTACACTTATGGTGGCAGAAAAGAAAGTGAAAAACTACAACAATTGGAATCCGCAACCACCTTAGACATCATAAACCCAATGTATCACATACTTTGGATTTCATGCCTAACCAAATGAATTCCTTAGACATCACATGCCTAACAATTATAAACCATGTATTTCAGTCTCGATACTGAAAACACTTTCCAATAACAAGTCGGGTAATTCAACAGGATTCCCGACAACCTGATCGAATGCTCGTCGGAAACTTTAGTAGAAGACTGCACCCCCGATGCCATCAAAAAAGTGCACTAAGGCGGAACACCGCGGCCGCGAGCACCCGAACGAATGCTTTTGGCGACGGGGTTCTCCTGCAGTCACTTGGTCGGGGCTATGGGGCGTGGCTATCTAGTAACGTTACCCGGCGAGTATCCGCATACACTACGTAATTGCGACAGACTTTTGATCCACATCAAAATCCCTTAGCAACCGATCAAATGAGACTAACTTGCTAGATTTATAAAATTCAAATCAGTTTTCACAAAACCGATTATGTGGATTCCAAATATTGTATCACAATCACAGATAGCTAGACGATATTAAACTTTTCGATCGAATCAACAAACACCCAAAATTTCCCAAAGAGCTCAACACTTGAGAGGAGTTTAAAAAATACCCAGAACATGCCACAACACCTATGGACCAACTGTAGAAAGGTCAACTCTTGCCTCACTTATGGCGCCACAGAACTAGCACAAACCCTAGGGTTTGCTGGCGGTTTCGACGGTCACAAAATCGAGTTAGGATTTCGTTCTTCTAGAGAGTCCATAGAAAACACCTGCATGATTTTCTGAAGATTTTAAACTTGGAAAAAATCCAACTCTTGGAAAATTTCCAGCGAAGGAAAAATTGGGTTATTGATATCCGTTCGAACTTTTTAACGTCGTCTAAATAACCCGAAATGATATTAGAATTACGATTACGAAACACTCTGAAATTCCTTTTACAGAAAGATAACATCACATGCACTTTTAGTAAAAACAAGCAACACCTGAAACACCATAACCCAGAGACTGGAACACCCTACCAAAACGAACCTAAAATTCCATAGAAAAACCGAGCTGGCCGGTTTTTATAGCAATGTGGCCAGCCATTTTCCGGTGAAGGTGGTTCGTTTTCCTGTGGTGTTCATGTTACATCTCATATAACATTCTGCAATTGCTTAAAAAAATTTAGACACTTTGAAAAATTCGACAGAAACTGGGTTGATGTTTCGAGTGTTTCGGAGTTGTTTCGGTTTCATAATACTACAACATCGTCTAATTCTCTAACACGGTTCTGATACCACTGCTGGGTTCCCTAGGCAGCCGCTGGGTTTCGGGAGGTATCGACCATGCCGTTTTCAAAAATTGGCGCGCTAAAGAACCCAAACGCTAGAATCTGAACTAGAGAATTAGACGAACAAGCATGTAAACATCTTTACATCTAAATGAACAAGGAATACAACCTTTGTAGACCTGTCCTTCACTTTAATAGATCTGTGTAGTAGTCCCTCCGCCCCAAGTAGTGATCTCCCGGACTCTAGTGAGGCTCCACAAGGTGAAATGAACAAGCTTTCTTGAAGTCTTCGAGGCCGAAGATGATCTACGTCGAGGAGACACTAACTCAAGCTACCTCTTCACTAAGTGATGAACTAGCGAAGAAACAACCCAATCTAAATGGCTAGTAGAGACGAAGTTGATGAAGTAAGAATTTTGCTCACTTTAGAAATAATTTTCTCACCAATTTTCTTCACCTCTCATGAAGCTAGAAAGCTTGATGAAGGAGATGAAGAAAAGCAACCATGGAATGAAGCAAGTGAAGAATGAATCAAGTGGTGAGAATAGCAGCCATGGGTGAGTTAGTGTCATACACTAACTCATGTGGAGAATAAACCATGGCTATCAATAATGGTTAGGTTAATAAATATCCAGAGTGAGACAAAATTAGTGGACTAAGTCAATGGGTTCTACAAGCTTCAACCATGTGACAAATTTCCAACCAATTTAAATAAGGCTGCCTAGGGAACCCAGCAGTGGTATCAGAACCGTGTTAGAGAATTAGACGATGTTGTAGTATTGCGAAACCGAAACAACTCCGAAACACTCGAAACATAAACCCAGTTTCTGTCGAATTTTTCAGAGTGTCTAAAATTTTTTAAGCAATTGCAGAATGTTATATGAGATGTAACATGAACACCACAGGAAAATGAACCACCTTCACCGGAAAATGGCTAGCCACATTTCGTTTTGGTGGGGTGTTACAGTCTCTAGGTTATGGTGTTTCAGGTTTTGCTTGTTTTTGCTAAAAGTGCATGTGATGTTATCTTTCTGTGAAGGCAATTCGGAGTGTTTCGTAATCGTAATTCTAACATCATTTCGAGTTATTTAGACGACGTTAAAAATTTCGAACGGATATCAATAACCCAATTTTTCCCTCGCTGGAAATTTTCCAAGAGTTGGATTTTTTCCAAGTTTAAAATCTTCAAAAAATCGTGCAGGTTTTTCTATGGACCCTCTAGAAGAACGAAACCCTAACTCGATTCTGTGACTGTCGGAACCGCCACCAAACCCTAAGTTTTGTGGTAGTTCCGTGGCGCCATAGGTGAGGCAAGGGTTGACCCTTCTACTGTTGGTCCATAAGTGTTGTAGCATGTTCTGAGTATTTTTTAAACTTGGAAAAAATCCAACTCTTGGAAAATTTCCAGCGAGGGAAAAATTGGGTTATTGATATCCGTTCGAACTTATTAACGTCGTCTAAATAACCCGAAATGATGTTAGAATTACGATTATGAAACACTTTGAACTGCCTTTACAGAAGGATAACATCACATGCACTTTTAGTAAAAACAAGCAACGCCTGAAACATCATAACCCATAGACTGGAACACCCCACCAAAACGAACCCAAAATTCCACAGAAAAACCGAGCTGGCCGGTTTTTATAGCAATGTGGCCGGCCATTTTCCGGTGAAGGTGGTTCGTTTTCCTATGGTGTTCATGTTACATCTCATATAACATTCTGCAATTGCTTAAAAAATTTTTAGACACTCTGAAAAATTCGACAGAAACTGGGTTTATGTTTCGAGTGTTTTCGAGTTGTTTCGGTTTCGTAATACTACAACATCGTCTAATTCTCTAGCACGGCTCTGATACTACTGCTGGGTTCCCAAGGCGGCCGCTGGGTTTCGGGAGGCATCGAGATGCAATCTCATTGCAGCATGGAATGAAGCGTGAAGTATCCAGAAGCGTCGCTAAATGCTTGGTGTGTTACCAAGTAAATGCTGAACTTCACAGGACAACTGGTTTACTTCAACCGTTACCTATCCCAGAATGGAAGTGGCAACACATCATTATGGATTTCGTGACCGCACTTCCTCGCAGCACGAAAGGTAACGATGAGGTATGGGTTATTGTGGATCGACTCACAAAGTCGGCTCACTTTATTCCCTTTCGAGTTGGCTAATCTACTGAGACACTAGCAAAGAAGTACATGGAGGTAAGAATCTAAGTAAGATTTAAATCTTCAATGTGTACTATCTCTGATACCTATGAACTCATGCAGGAAATCATGAGATTACATGGAGTACCGATTTGTATTGTCTCCGATCGTGACACCAGATTCCGATCGCAATTTTGGCAGAGTCTGCAAGCTAGCCTGGGAAAAAGTCTGAACTTTAGCATAGCTTACCATCCACAAACAGATGGACAGTCTGAGCGAACAATTCAGATACTTGAAAATATGCGAAGAGCGTGTATGCTAGATTTCGGAGGATCGTGGGAAGATCACCTATATCTTATGGAGTTTTCATACAACAACAGCTACCAAGTAAGTATAGGAATGACTCTTTGCAGCCCTTTATGGAAGGAAGTGTCTTTCACTATTAACTTGGGATGACATCGGAGATAGAGAACTCCTTGGACCTGAGATGTTAGTGGCAATTGTCGATGTAGTTCGCACTATCAGGGAAAGAATGCGCATAGTTCTAGATTGACAGAAGCACCGGGCTGATGCAAAGCGCCGTCACTTGGAGTTCTATCCGGGAGATCATGTCTTTTTGAAGATTTCTCCAAACCGTGGAGTGATTCACTTTGGAAGACGGGGTAAGCTCAGTCCAAGGTATATTGGACCGTTCGACATACTCGAACAAGTCAGAGAAGTGGCTTATCGCTTGGCACTTCCACCTTCATTGGAAGGAGTGCACAATATGTTCCATATATCCCAACTCAGAAGGCATGTGAGTGACCCTAGTCATATTCTTGATCACTCCGAGTTCACTGTATAGTCAGACTTATCCTGTGAGCAACAACCTGTTGAAATCCTGGATAGAAAGGTGAAGTCACTTCAGAACAAGGAAGTAAACTTGGTTCGAGTGATGTGGAGAAAAGACTCTCCAGGAGAATCAACATGAGAACGTGAGGAAGACATGCATGCAAGATACCCCCACTTGTTTGTAAATTAGTCCTTAAAATAAATATAAATTTTGAGGATGAATTTTTTAAGGAGGGTAGAATGTAACAACTCTATTTCAGTGTACAGAAAATTGTTTAAAAGTTAATGTACAAATGAAGTATTTGCAATCCTGTGTATACTATAAGTATTTGATTTGCTTTTGAACAGCAAGAAAGCACTTGTAGCTCATTGGTAAAGTCTTGCACTGCTGTAACGTAGCTCTGTGTTCGAATCCCCCCAGCCACATATATTTTTTTGTTGATTTTCTTTTAAACTTTTAGAAGCTCAAAAGTTTACACGTGCAAAACACGTAAAATGAAAGTCACAACAAAATCAAACATGTGCACTGTGGTATACCAAGCGACAGGGACACATGGCCAATATCCAAAGCCCATACCACCGGATTGGACCGGCAAGATGAGTTGAGGGGACCAGCATCGCCGGGCTAGTCCGTAGGGAATGCCCCTAAAATTTAACCCTAGCACCCCTTCGCCTACCCCACTACCCCCATGCTGTTTGATTTCTCTGCATTCATCCAGTGAGTGATAATTCCTCTCTTAAATCCATTTTAATGCACATTTTTAACTCTCAATTCATTACCCTAAACCCTAATTTTCCCTATAAATACCACACTATATTTTACCCCTCCTCATTCAGAAATCCCATGCCAAAACTCTCTAAAATTTCCAAGTCCAAAGTTGTACAAGTGGAGTTAGCAAAGGTCGAAATTCTGGTGACGTTTCGGGAAGAATCCGGCAACGAAACAACTCCCCGATAATCCTAAAATCTTCCCTACCTTTTCTCTCTAATTCCAATCAGTAAGTTCCCTCTTTCCTCCTTCTCTTCTATTAAAACGAATTCATTCTTCCAAACTAGTCGGAAGTGGAGTTAATCCGACTTCCGGTTCTATTTTAACTAAAAACATAATTTTTCTTTAGAACAAATTCACCATCTTTTGTATATTGTTTAACAAACATAAAATAACATTCACAATAAGTTTCAATTCAAAATAATATGTATTGCAACTTCTATTTTATTTTTACGGTAAAATACCATCATGTTTACATACGACATTAATTATTCATTTTACCCATACCTTTAGAAAACTCATGAGGTAATGACCTACCTCATCACAACACACATTTTTGACATAGCACGATGACTTTTGGAACATTAGTTGTGGGAAAATACGAGTTTGCAATAAAATACCCTAAACATTCAAAAAATGTTTTCTTTAAAAGTGTATTATTTAATTCCTTGCAAATGCACCTCTGCAATCTATTTTGGGGAACCCCGATCGGGATGGTGCGGGTTATCGCACATCCTCAGGCCTAGTAGAGCGAGATGCAAACCTCCTCACGGAGCATCCGATCTCGATGGAATTTTTAATGCAATTTTTAAGAAAAATGTGATTTCTATTTAATAAATAAGTTCTATTGTTTATAAATATATATATATATATATATATATTATCAAAATATCTACTTTAAGTATACAATATATATATATATATTCTATGTTTTCTAAATTAAAGAAATCACAAATTTCATGAAACTGCCATTACAACTCAATACAATTCCATTATTACACTAAAATACTATATACATTGAAATCTAGGTTATATCAACTAGAATATTTCACTTTATAAAAATTATAATTATGAAAATCCTAAAGACGATAATTAAATACTTAAGGTGTATTTTGAAAATATATCAAAACTATTTTTCATAAAACCCCTCAAGTTATATTAATTTACAATAAGGACCCTAGTAAACATAGGTTTAAGTTCTCTTGAGCCTCAGGGAGCCGGAGAATATGGGTTCTTGCCTATCTAAGGTAAACAACCTAAAAACGGTGTTATCAATATGGTAATTGTCTTAGAAAAAGACACAAATCCTGCCATCCATGTGCAGCAGTTATCGATAACATCAAAACTAACTCAGGACTTCAATTCGTTGTAAAGTGTCTGACTCAGACAAAGTCTCAGTCTAATATGAAATCAATCTGATTTGAATTCAATTCAAGTATAACTAAAATACAACATGAATCTATCTATATCAACATGACTCGATTGAACCGAACTATGGATATATTCTGATTACATGACTATCTATGTATATCCATTCCGTTTACATGATATCATGGTTTCGGCAAGTCGTCCATCTATAACACAAAACGATACAATCAATACAAAAGACATTACGGGGTTTTAAAGGGGTAGACCGGTACGGAATGTGTTAGAAGTGACACGAGACGGTCACTTTAATACACCTAACCTGAATATCCATTGCTGTTGTACCGTGGCTTAACGGTTCCTTATGCTCCGTATAGCTTAGTCTCCGGAATAGTTGGACTCCTCTTGTATACGCTGGCATATTCTGTACCAAGCTACAAACAATTGCGTTAACATAACAAACTCACCAATTATATTCTCATATGTCTATTCTTACCTATCTTTGGGACTTACCGAGCGATTGTTCGCTGACGACATTCCTTCTCTTTTTCTTTGGAATGTTGTCAGGTGGATTTGACCCTCTGGAGGATGAGCCCAGTACTGAAGATTTGGAGCAGTTCGCCATTGACCAAAAACTCTAGATACTTGTATATATTTTCTTTTCAGTTCATGCCATTGTTTAGGCATTGCTTTCCATTCCTGTATTTACATTTTCAGTTGTTCTTGTAAAGAAATGTTTAATAAATAAAAGTTGATGTTCAGTTACATCTATTGTCATTTTTCTTATGTACATTCATTATATTGTTTAGTTACGCTTAGCGTGTTTATTTCTGAGTAAATACGTAGCGGGCCTCATCATGTCTTCTTACCCGTATACTGGGAAGTGGAGCGTGACAATTTTGCTCTTCAGACTCAAGATCCAGGGAAAAAAACTAGATATGAGAAAAGAAACATGAAGAAAAGAAATGGAGCTTATATCCCAAGAATTCAATTCCTCTAAAAATTGGGTTTAACTCTATATAAAAAACTTAGTTTTTATATAAAAAAAAGGGAACATAAGAACTTAGTTCTCAAAACCCGATCTCAAATCTTCAAAACAGAGATCATGGCGATCGTCAATAGTCAAAACACCATTAACAGAAGTTTAGCTTCTTTCAAAAAATAAACATAGATTAAATCTCTAAGGGCTCAGCGCCTCACATGAAACACACGTGAGCACTTAAGAACTCAGCACATCACGTGAACGCCAAGAAACTCAGCTCCTCATGTGGCAACACGTGAGCTGAAAAAAGGAGCAGCGCCTCACGTGGTACCCATGTGAGCACTAAACAAAAGTGCTTAGCACTATACATAGTCAAAAGACTAAGTGCTTAGCACTGCTGAATGAAGGAAAAAGCCCATGACTGAGCCCAAAATTTGCTAAGTCTCTGAAATTTCATTGCAGCCAAGCCTATATGCTCTGTTGTCAGGTGGATTTGACCCTCTGGAGGATGAGCCCAGTACTAAAGATTTGGAGCAGTTCGCCATTGACCAAAAACTCTAGATACTTGTATATATTTTCTTTTCAGTTCATGCCATTGTTTAGGCATTGCTTTCCATTCCTGTATTTACATTTTCAGTTGTTCTTGTAAAGAAATGTTTAATAAATAAAAGTTGATGTTCAGTTACATCTATTGTCATTTTTCTTATGTACATTCATTATATTGTTTAGTTACGCTTAGCGTGTTTGTTTCTGAGTAAATACGTAGCGGGCCTCATCATGTCTTCTTACCCGTACACTGGGAAGTGGAGCGTGACAATTTTGCTCTTTAGACTCAAGATCCAGGGAAAAAAACTAGATATGAGAAAAGAAACATGAAGAAAAGAAATGGAGCTTATATCCCAAGAATTCAATTCCTCTAAAAATTGGGTTTAACTCTATATAAAAAAAACTTAGTTTTTATATAAAAAAAAAGGAACATAAGAACTTAGTTCTCAAAACCCGATCTCAAATCTTCAAAACAGAGATCATGGTGATCGTCAATAGTCAAAACACCATTAACAGAAGTTTAGCTTCTTTCAAAAAATAAACATAGATTAAATCTCTAAGGGCTCAGCGCCTCACATGAAACACACGTGAGCGCTTAAGAACTCAGCACATCACGTGAACGCTAAGAAACTCAGCTCCTCATGTGGCAACACGTGAGCTGAAAAAAGGAGCAGCGCCTCACGTGGTACCCATGTGAGCACTAAACAAAAGTGCTTAGCACTATACATAGTCAAAAGACTAAGTGCTTAGCACTGCTGAATGAAGGAAAAAGCCCATGACTGAGCCCAAAATTTGCCAAGTCTCTGAAATTTCATTGCAGCCAAGCCTATATGCACTGTTGTCAGGTGGATTTGACCCTATGGAGGATGAGCCCAGTACTGAAGATTTGGAGCAGTTCGCCATTGACCAAAAACTCTAGATACTTGTATATATTTTCTTTTCAGTTCATGCCATTGTTTAGGCATTGCTTTCCATTCCTGTATTTACATTTTCAGTTGTTCTTGTAAAGAAATGTTTAATAAATAAAAGTTGATGTTCAGTTACATCTATTGTCATTTTTCTTATGTACATTCATTATATTGTTTAGTTACGCTTAGCGTGTTTATTTCTGAGTAAATACGTAGCGGGCCTCATCATGTCTTCTTACCCGTACACTGGGAAGTGGAGCGTGACAATTTTGCTCTTCAGACTCAAGATCCAGGGGAAAAAAACTAGATATGAGAAAAGAAACATGAAGAAAAGAAATGGAGCTTATATCCCAAGAATTCAATTCCTCTAAAAATTGGGTTTAACTCTATATAAAAAAACTTAGTTTTTATAAAAAAAAAGGGAACATAAGAACTTAGTTCTCAAAACCCGATCTCAAATCTTCAAAACAGAGATCATGGTGATCGTCAATAGTCAAAACACCATTAACAGAAGTTTAGCTTCTTTCAAAAAATAAACATAGATTAAATCTCTAAAGGCTCGGCGCCTCACATGAAACACACGTGAGCGCTTAAGAACTCAGCACATCACGTGAACGCCAAGAAACTCAGCTCCTCATGTGGCAACACGTGAGCTGAAAAAAGGAGCAGCGCCTCACGTGGTACCCATGTGAGCACTAAACAAAAGTGCTTAGCACTATACATAGTCAAAAGACTAAGTGCTTAGCACTGCTGAATGAGGGAAAAAGCCCAGGACTGAGCCCAAAATTTGCTAAGTCTCTGAAATTTCATTGCAGCCAAGCCAATATGCTCTGTTAATGGATCTTAACAAAATTTAATGATCCTTAAATATATTTCTAAGTTGATCTTAGTCTCATACAAGACTAACGTATCCTTAGTTAAAATAAATTGAGCCTATATTCTCACATATATTTAAGTCAATCTTAATCTAAACCAGATTAAAGGTCCTTAAATAAAATAAAATATTGTTTGAACTGACGGAACATACAATCTAGGTTCAAAACCAAATCCAATATATACAGATTTTGACTAATCAGCGCCCTACGGGCGATGATATATATTAGTCTCCATACAAAATCTAAGGGCAACCACATATAAAAAAACATAACACGACACGAAGTGACCTACCGGAGCAGGAGAAAGTAGTTATCGCAATGCGATTACGTAATTAACTGCAGGGGCTTGCACCTGCAGGGAAAAGCGTCCCTACAATAAAAAAAAACCCTCACAAATGAGAGGGAATCTGATAAAGTCTGCTATATCGGTCGCATCTATCCAAACCTCCAATATACAGTGCCATAAATCAACTTAGTATCTTCGGAGAAGTGGATGGATATTTTCCAAATAGCATCTGCCCCCAAATTCAGGCAAGACGATCAATCCCAGTTCATCTTTGTTTTTGGCGATCAACAAATTCTGGCACATCCAATGGGACCTCTTCCTCTTTCCACTCTACACTTCGTGTGTCGTGTTTCACGATCAAAATCGTGGTTCACTATATTCATGGTTTCCCTTGGATGTGAGGTACTAAAACTTGGTACTTCGCTTCTGTACAGAATCAATGGCCTCTTACTGCACTTCCTACAAAAGCAACTCCCACTCCGTCCTAAGTGGAGGAGTGATGTATGATCCCAACGCGGCTTCCATCTTCTCAATGCCGATAAAACAAATCACTCAGGCCACTACCGGACTATTCTTCAGGACCATGCTCCCCCTTGAGCTTTGGCGTCACAACGCCACGAGAAGAAGCTCCCCGAAGGTCGGTCTTTGATCGAATGGCTACTGTGATTGCTCCTATCAGCAAGCCGTCCAACTCTGAAGTCTCAGTCTTCAATAAACTAAAAAGAAACTCAAATGGGCTCGTAAAGAAGCCCATGATTCCAGAAAGGGTTGCCCTAAAACGGCTATCCCTCCCTGCTCCTACCATACGTGAGGCCAACAAAAGTGCTTCACCACCAAGACGGTCGGCCTTCGGCAGATTGGCCAACTTTGCTCCAACTCCGCCAAGAGCGTCCGTCGTCAATAGACTAACACCAAGCGAAGCTCCCCAGCAATGCCGGGGGCATGAAAAAGACGCCTCTAATACTGAGGCAGTTCCTACTGCACGACATGTTCGACGTTGCCACTGGTGTCGAGTGAGACAAGCTGAGGGCAACTCTCCCTCCGGGCTTACCCCACCAGCTCTTATTGTGGACGTTGACGCTGTTATTCCAACTGGGAACAACTTTGAACCGCTTAGGAGGGTGCGTAAAAATTCTTCAACGATGGTGCTAAAGAAATCACCTCCACCTGTAGAAGCTATAGTGCAAGCAAAGCCGGAGCAGCCTTATCACGACTCTTTTTGCAAATCCACAGAGTCTGGTGGAAAGTTCAAGACTCGGTGCTCGATGAAAGCTGTTCTCATCGACCGAAAAAATCCAAGGTCTGACGAGAAAATGCGTGCTCCTTCACCATACAAGGGGTTCTTCTCACAAAGTGGTGCCTGTCATAGCGGCTCCTCCTGCTCCAACCTCTCATAAAATAAGGAAGTCGGAGAAAATTTTATTGCTAGTGGAAAAATCCAAAGGTGAAAGCTCCAAACGCCCTAAGTCTGGGGGCATAACCATACATACGGTCTATATGACCAATGGTAAAGTGGAGAACCATGCTTCTGTGAGTCACAGACCGCATACCCGGTCATTGACGAAATCTCAGGAGCAACAGCAGAAGCTCCAAGAAATGTTTGCCATGATGGCAACACTTACCGGACCTAAAGAAAGTTCAGACAAAGAAACTGAACAACGCTAGGAGTAAGAAACCGATATAGAGTTCTTGCGATGGGTTCTAAAGAAGAAAAATTAGGAAGATGCAGAGCAGGCTGCTAACATAAAGCAGATGGCTCTTCTATTCCAAGATATGGTTAGGATGATGATCCAACCAGAATCACCGGCTGAAAATCCTCCAGTGATTATCGAAGATGATAGAGGGGAAACATCGAATCCTCCCCAGGCTCTATCAACGGCCAAGGAGGAGACGATCTCCAAGGCGGCCCTGGATGATTATATCGCTCAGCAAATTAGAGCTCTCCATGCCAATGAAGCTGCCAACCAAATCGTCAAAACCGGACGACCATATCTGGCCTAGTACGACCAAATAAAGTACCCGCCGGGATATACTATCCTAAAATTCCACATATATAAAGGAACAGGGAATCCCCATCAGCATGTCGTGTAGTTCAGACCCCTATGTGGCAATACTGGAGGTGACGACAAATTGTTACTTCGCAAATTCGTCGGAAGCTTATCAGAGACAGCTTTTGAATGGTACTCGGAGCTCCCAAATGACTCCATGAAAACCTTCTCTTAAATGGAGCTTCTTTTCACACAAAGGTTCACCAGTGCGAGCGAGCTACTCCAATCATGGCGCTAATCAATGCTAGGGTCAAGGCAGGAGAAACGTAGGTCCAATATACGATCCGATGGCGGAACTTATGATCTAAATGCGAACAGCGCATTGAGGAGTCTTCGGCTGTGGAGATGTTCATTGGGACCATTGATCCCCAGTCAAACATATCCCATTTCAGGACCTTCTTTAAGCCCACCACGTTTCAGGCGTTGATTGATAAGTTAGTACAGATAGATCAGATGGGTCATGGTCCTTCCTCCTCAAACAAGGATCCTCGAAACAACAATAAATGCAAAGGAAAAGCAGCCTTTGTTTCCAACACGGAACAACAACCGAGCAGTCCAAAAGCAATAGCTTACCAGAACAACCCCCGTACGCGCCCGTTCTTAGAAGAAAGGCTGGGATGTGCATACTCGTTCCCTCGCGATAAAAAAAGGAGATTGTTTGAGCTGGCAATGTGAAATAATCTAATCACATTGCCAGACCCGCGAAGGCCCGCATAAGCTGGTGATGTCAATAACCCCGATTACTACTCCTGCCATAGGATAGTAAGCCATCCAATCGAGGGCCGGTACATCTTCAAAAACTGGGTCGAGAACCAGTGCCGGTAGGGGAAGTTCGCACTGTCCGATAGTTGGAGGGTAGATCTGCCCCCAAAAACACGCTCCCAAAAAAGTGGATGTGCAGAGGGCATCCTGCTCGCTCATGTAAGAAGCTCCATAGGAAGTATGTCTTTCAACAAAAACTAAAAGAATATTGAAGGATTTACAAGCATGTCCGGCGATCAAGTGGAAAAGCCCGCTTGAGCCCGAAATTATAGAAGGGATGTTGAAACCGCATCCTACGCCGAAAGTTGCCGAAAAGAAGGAAAGCCCCCAAGTCAAGCCTTCGAAATCTTCGAAGAAAATGAAGAAGAATAAGAAGCTTATGCAGCTTGCTGAATACATCGACAAACGCACAGACATCCAGAAATATATAGATGCGCTGGAAGAATACAATCAGAAAGCGCGAACGTCAGTCATACTTGAAGTATTCCTCAAGCATATTCTTGAGGACAAGGATAGAGAA
Source organism: Agapanthus africanus (assembly GCA_030015575.1). Classification (NCBI taxonomy): domain Eukaryota; kingdom Viridiplantae; phylum Streptophyta; class Magnoliopsida; order Asparagales; family Amaryllidaceae; genus Agapanthus; species Agapanthus africanus. The sequence continues at coordinate 438,507,979 of CM057338.1, forward strand.
GATGATGAGAAAAGTGACTCATTAAACGAAGGGGAGGAGCGTGTAGCAAGCTGCCACATGATCTCTCATTCATCACTATATGATGAAGAAGCTCCGCCGGCGTCAGAAGCTGGCGTGGAGGAACTGGGGGCAGGATCGGCGCTAAATTCCCAGAAACTGCCAGAAGAAGACCCAATTGAAAAGTTACTAAATGAAGCTTTTCAAAAAGAACAAAAACAACCAAGAACACGAGACGGTCATATTTGAAAAGACTAAGCGTCAGCGTCCGAACAAAGAAGCTACAGTGTGGATGAGTCATAAAGCTCTCCGACCAAACCAAGGCATGCCTGCAATAAATAAGAGCAAGATCAAAACTGAGAAGCGATTTTCCAAAGCCCTGTCGCTGGGGATAAAGCTGCCACCTCTCATGATGTATGCCAGGGGTCCTATATTTCGATGGCGGAGAGGGACATCTAAAATACTGTGCATATCACCGAAGTATCGCTCATCCCATCAAGGAATGCAATGCCTTTAAGAAGTGGTAGTAAGGATATGTTGCCCACAGAAAACACTTCAAGAAGGAGAAGCATGAAGCTCGTGCTTGTCGAAATGAGAATGGCGAAACGGCAACAAACAAAAAAGCAACTGGCAGCTGTCATATGGCTGATACCAGTTCAGAAGGGGAAAAACCCTGAGTTCTTACATTCGGGAACGATTCTGAAGATGAAATACCCATTGATTCTCTCTTTGAAAACTCCCCCTGGAAAAAGAAGAGGAAGAGAAACATTGCGAGAACATTCAGCTGCGTAACTGTGCGTTGCCCAGAAAGAACCTCAGACCCGCAAGAAAAGGTCCGAATAAAAAGGACAAAGGGAAAGGGAAAATACCTGACGAGATTGTCTTTGATGAAGAAGTGGCCAAAGAGCTCACCGCGAAAGACCTGCCTAAGAAAACTAAGACGGATTATAATTTCCTTGCGCAGCTAAGAAAAATGCTCTCACAACTGAGAATTTTATATGCTTTGCTCTTGTCCAAAGTGGCGCGAGACTCCCTGATCAAAGCCTTACAATAGCCTGATTAGTTTCAAGCCTTCCTCATAGAAGAGAAGATGAAAAATGAACTGGCAGAGGTCCACACGGCTGACATCACATTTAGCGATGAAGATCTACTCCACGGTACATACGAACATAATCGACCGCTCTATGTCACCGGGTACTGCCATGACGTCAAGATAGGGAAAATCCTTGTCGACTACGGATCTTCCGTCAATCTTATCAATGTGAGGGTACTGAAGGAAATATGTATGAATATTTAGCACCTTGCCCGAGATAATAACCATCTCAGGGTTCGACTCGCAGTCGTCACAAACACTTGGATCCGTAATATTGATGCTTCGCTTTGGGCTGCTCGTCACTGACATCAAATTCCATGTTATTCACGCCAAGACTTGTTATAACGCTCTGCTCGGCAGGCCTTGGCTACACGAGTACAACGTCATCCCTTCTACACAACATCAGTGTATGAAGTATTCCAAAGATGGCTCGGAGTACACCGTCATGGGAGAGCTCAATCCTTTCTTGGTGTACGAGGTGCGAAAGTATGAAGACGCAAAATACTTTCAACCAGATTTTGAGGATACTAAAAGGTGCCATAAGACAGAGAATATGCAAAAGTCTGTAGCCACCATCCCGATCTTCAGAAGTGATACTGAAGAAAATGAAAAAATAGTCTACTCAGGACAACCTCAAAGAGAAAACAATAAGCCCGGATCATCGACCCCTATCCGGTCTTTGGCAGCGACTCTGAAGATGAGGCGAACGTGGTGTTCTCACTTCGCCCATCGACACAAACTCTTGCCGAAGCGGATCGGAGTCTACATATTATAATGACTCCGTCTCGACACTACAGAGAACATGACGCTCTTAATACATAAAGTGTGCAGGAACTGGAAACTTTCTACGCGCCTCCAAGATGAAGAGGTGAAAAGGCGATCCTTTTCTACAAATCTATGAAGACTAAGGTGGAGAAAGAAGTCTGGCATTATGCCAAACCCATTCTGGACAGGTTCCAGCCCATCTGAATGCAAGGATACAACATGGAGGGATTAAAGAAACTATTAAAGTGCCAAAGCGTACCTCTCGAACAAGCGATTCGGCAGGCCCAATTCTACAAAAAAGATTTGGGATATTCCTGGGACTTAACGAAAGAAGCCCAACGGAAAAATGGAAACAACTGGGCTGGGATATGTTCGGTCCAAGAAACGGGAGAAAATCTACAGCTACCATGTTATAAACAGCTCGAGTGAAGAAGATAACACTCTTCCAAACATGATGTCAAATTGGAGCGAGATCCCACTTTAAGAACGTTAAGTCTGTCGCTCGAAGAGCAAATTGACAAGCTAATAAAAGAAGCTTGTCAGGCGAGCCAAGACAACCACAGCCGCGAAATGACCATATATGAAAAGGCAAAGAAACAGTGTCTCGATCAGCAATCAGTGGAAGAAGTAGACCGTAATGCTCTTCATCCATAGCCCACTATTTGCTTTTGCGAAGAGAGAAAATCCTGAAGCGGAGATAAAAATAAGGAGAGGAACACAAACAACGTTCAACAAACAACGTTCAAGGACAACAAAGCAGGTCGAAAACGCCGATTAATCTAGAAAAGCCCGATTGGAGCCCGTCCTTTATAAAGAAAATGGGTCAAAAATATTTCTTCCCTCGAGACAAGACAGGGAAAATCTTCAGCCTTGGCATGAAGCATCAAATGTTGACGCTTTCGGAATCTCGGCACCCTGAACAGATAAATGGGGTCCACCATATGGACTATTGCTCCTATCACAGAGCAATAGGTCATTCCCTTGAGGACTGCTTCACGTTCAAGGACTGGGTCGAGGACCAATATCAACAAGGCAGGTTTATACTACCCAATAGCTGGAGGATAAACCCGCCACAAAAGCATGAGCCAAAAAAGACATATACAGTCAGGATGGGACTAGCTCGCCCATGAAAATAGAAGTGGACTCGCACCTATCATATGGTAACTCTCTCAAAAGAGGGAGAGGACGAGGACGTGAGTGACCTTTTCGGATCCTTCACAAGTGAAGACAATGACGAGGAGATCTTAGAATTTCAACCGGCACTAAAAGAGTTGGAGGATGGGATACATACCACGGCATACAACCTAAGAAAAAATGACTTGGGAATGGAGGATGATCCGAGGCCGACGTTTGTCAGTGAGCTGCTGTTCAAAAAACAAGTAGCCACATTAAAAGATGTGCTTATGCAGTACAAAGACTGCTTCGCTTAGAGCTGTTAGTTATATGTATGCCCTAGAGGCTATTACTATACATAGGATGTATATTGTAGTGGATGCTTGGACATATATAGGGAGGACTTTCTTGCTCGACATGATAGTATGCTATCTGGTTGCTCTTTACCTTAACGTGTACACTGATTGTCTCTCTGTTACATGTTGGTAAAGCCCTTAGGATGAGTACTTGACTACCTGGACTATGATGCGGATCATACTAGTGGGGACATGGTAGTCCATAAGTACATCCTTCAAGGTCCCTAGTCGTGGGTGTATCGAGACAGGGCATCGATATACCAGTGTAGACTGGCGTATACCTTCTCGACCCATACAGATGGGCGATGGATGATCCCATATCCATTGGTGTTTGACATCAGAGATGATATACGGGTGCTCAGTGGAGACTGGGTACACTGGACGGACTCGCCGAGAACTCCCAGATGGTATTATACCTTACGTCAGATGGCAGTTCTCTGGTGACACTGGTACAGAGTAGTCTGTTGACCCGAGATCGTCATAGAGTCTTGTGTGGTTCCCACTGTGCTTTGATTTCCACCTTACCACGTCCAAGAGGGCGTGCAAAACTGTGGTTTTTGGGTACAGTCCCGAATCACATGGAGGCAATGAGCGATAGGAGGGGATTCGTCTCTCCCGGTATAGGGAGTTGATGTTGCGCTGTATTCGATTGGCTATAACCGGAAATCCCTGGCCAGGGTTGCTGAGATTTACTGGTAAGTGTTACCAGTAGTTTCTCGAACTGTTATAGACCTCATATCGACACGACTTATCGAGCTACTAGGGTCTGACGTTTACCACCCCTAGGCGAGATATGCGACATATCAGACGATCAGACCGGACTGTACGGTAAGTGTTACTGGTTGGATTCACAGGAGTGTGAGCGGGCTTGCTCGTCGATCTTCTGATCGCTCAATACCCGGGTGGCTGTTACGTTTAGCAGACCGCTTGCGGCTTGTGGGTGTTTGATATGATCATCACCTGCTACCGGCGTATTGACGAGTCTTTAGAGTCCTACACAGAGGTTTCCTGGCTCAAGCGAAACGAAATAGGAGCGCATATGAGATATGTGCGGGACCGAGAATAATGCGTGTATGTGATACCGTATTCTATTCTCGCGATTTGTATCATCGGCAGGTTATATATGATATAGCCGGGTTACCGAATCAAGTGTTGATTCGATACATTGATACACTTGATACTAGTCGGTTATATGAAATATGACCGGATCATTAAATCAAGTGTTGATTTAATGATTTAATGTATAATTATATATTTGATATATTACTTAGCATTAACTAGTATTGGTTCACATTAAATGGATTTTCTCACTTGAAGTGCACATTGTATTTGTGATATATTTTTGTACACTTGTTTGTATCATGTTTGATGATACATGCAACCTTGGGTGTGTGTATGCTATACACTATGTTTAGTGAATGGTTAGGGTTTCATTTCTTTTATTTATCTATTCATTTTTTATTAAAAGAAAAGAAAAACAAAATGGTTGCTTTTAGAACTTTCTTGATGCTTCATGCATCTTTGACTAAAAATGACCATTTTGTCTTCATCTCCTAAACCTAACCATTCAACTAACCTTAGTTCATTCTCTACACTTAACTAAGTTTGCAATATGATAAGAATGAAGGGTTTTTCTTTTTAACTTAATCTTTTTATTCTTATCATATTCTTTTTCTTCTTCTTCTTCTTCTTCAAGAAGAAGAGAGCTTGCAACCTTCAATGGTGATTTCATGAAAAGAGTGAGAAATCTAATTCTAAATTGAACCCACTTCCTATTTCTTCATCCTCTACCACTTGCTAAGTAGTATAGGGTGTTTTCTTCACAAGTTTCATGACTTGGTGAAGTTGGAGCTTGATCTTGAGTTGCCTCGACGTAGATCATCTTCGGCATCGTAGTCGACGACCTAGCCCGATCATTTCTTCGGCGAAACCATCGCTAGAGTCCGGGATCCGACGATCGCAGCGGAGGGACATCATTATGGAGCTAAGGAAGTGGAGGACCGGATCTACAAAGGTTGTATTTCCGTTCACTTATTAGTAAAGCAGTTTACTAGTTGTAGTTTTCGCCTAAAACTCTAGTCAACGATCGCATTAGGGTTTCTCGGCACCGGAAATTTTTGAATTTGGCATGGTTGATACCTTGTGAGACCTCTAGTGTGTGCCTAGGAACCCTACAAGAGCTACTCCGAAATTCCGAGTTTGGATCCAAAGGTAGCCATACACAAGCTGGCCATATCGCCAGATATAAAGCCATTCAAACAGGCACCAAGAAGGATGCGGCTCAAAGTTAAGACGGGTATCAACGCAGAACTCAAGAAATTAATCGACTCCGGCTTCATCCAAGAAGTTCAATATCCCGACTGGATCAATAACATTGTTCCGGTGATGAAGAAAAATGGGACGGTTCGCATTTGCATGGACTTTCGGGACCTCAACAATGCGTGCCTGAAGGATGACTTCCCAATGCCCGTTACCGAGCTGATGATCGATAACACGTCCATCCACGAAGTCTTTTCCTTCATGGATGGACCTTCAGGATACAACCGGATAAAAATGGATCCTAAAGACCAGAAGCATACCGCCTTCCAGACTCCGTTAGGCGTATTCTGCTACAAGGTGATGCCTTCGGTTTGAAGAACGCCGGAGCTACATACCAAAGAGCCATGACGAAGATATTTGATGACCTCGTACATGAGATCGTCAAATGTTATATCAACGACCTCGTGGTCAAAAGCAAATCTCATGAGGAACACTAGGAACATCTAAAGATCGAGTTCGAGCGTCTTTAGAAGTATAATCTAAAGACGAACCCTCTAAAGTGCGCGTTTGGAGTCTCCTCAGGCAAATTCCTAGGTTTCATCATCCGTCTCCGAGGCATCAAAATTGATCCCTCAAAAATCAAGTCGATCATAGAAATGCCATCACCACAAACCCTCAAACAGCTGTGATCTCTCTAAGGAAAGCTCACGTATATTCAGCGATTCATAGCTAACCTCTCCGGAAAATATCATCCCTATAACCATCTGATGAAGAAAGGGACCCCGTTTGTCTGGATCAGAAATGCCAAAATGCATTGGACGAAATCAAACAATGCCTGCAAAATCCGCTGGTATTGGCCTCTTCGGTTAAGAGAAAACCCTTTATCCTATATACAACGACCCTTGAAGGTTCTCTAGACGTACTATGGGCACAAGAGAACGATTAAGGAAAGGAAAGAGCTCTGTACTATCTAAGCCGAGTTCTTCTGGGTGAAGAAAGCAACTATTCCCCCATCGAAAAGCACTACCTGACGTTGATCATCGTAATAACAAAGCTCAGGCATTACGCCTTGGCTCATGAGGTCCATCTCATATCAAAAGTGGATCCTCTGAAATATCTGATGTCAAAGGCCATACTAACGGAAAGGCTTGCCAAATGGGCCATACCGTTGATGGAATTCTCAATAACGTATCGGCCCCTCAAAGCGGTGAAAGGACAAGCCATCACCGACTTCTTTGCGGAACATCTGATACCAACCGATTCTCCCTTAAATTGCGAACTGCCGGATGAACATGTGTTTGATGCAGTCGAAGAGGAGAAAGAAGAAAACAAGTCTCGGTGAGAACTCTACTTCGATGAAGTATCTTCCATGAAGCGGCGAAAGAGGAACACTCCCATAATCAAAGCCGGAGTGGGTCTTATCTTCGTGACCCCGCAAAGAGGAATATTGTGTTACACCCTCTCCTTGACGGAACCCAGGACTAATAATGAAGCAGAATATGAAACTTTGATAGCCGGTCTTGAGATCCCTATCGATATGTGAATCAAAGACCTCCTCATATATGGAGATTCTCAGCTGATTGTCAGTCAAATAAATGGTGACTAGAAGACATGCAGAAAAGAACTACTAATGTATGGCGAAAGAGTGTAGCAGCTGTTGACCCAAATCCCTTCATATATCCTGGAAAGCGTACCACGAGTGGAAAACAGTAAGGTGGATGCGTTAGCCAAGTTAGCTAAAGAATTGGCAAGACCTCGATGACGTAAGGATCATTGTTCAAAGCCGCAAGATCCTGGCACCGGCAGATATACCTTTAAAAGATTTGATAAAACTATCCGAAGAAAAAGAAATGACCAAAAGAGAAGTTCTCCAAATAGAGGACGAAGAAGAGGTCAAGGACTGGAAAGAAGTATTTACATACTACTTTAAGTCCCAACGAACGCTCGAAGATGCATCGTCTAGACATCAGCTTATGAAACTAGCTTTATCATTCATCTTCATCAACGATACTCTATATATCAGATCCTTATTGATCACCGTATACGATTCACGGGTATAAACAATTCATACCTCTCCCGGGTCCTACATGATGCGGTCCTTCGAAAAAGATCGGGACCTACAGCTAATGGTGTGTTACCTTACGAGCCCCCTAAATAAAAGGGATGCTTTCACAAGCGACATGGGCACAGATGAAAACCCGAAAGGGCGTCGTGAGTAAAAACAACAGGGCTACCGGCAAGCTTGTAAAAAACCCGAGAGGGTGCAAACTCGTTAAAAGAAGGAAAAAATACACTTGCAAACTCCTCACGACTTTGTAAAGAGAAGACGCCTGCATGAGATCCTTACGACCCACAAAGAATCAACACACATAGAAATCCATACGATCCCTAAGGAGAAAATACACTTACGAGATTCTCACGACTCATAAGGAGAATATACCCTCTATAAGACCCTCACGCCTTATAGAATTCAAAAGTCTTAAGTTACAAGATCTAAACCTGTTCTTAAGCCACCAAAACCCCACAAATTGACCCCCTACAAGTAGTCTAATATTGACCCCCTACAAGTAGTCTAATATTGACCCTTGTATACAATCCACGGGCGTAAATAAATATATTCTCAACCATGTCCCAAGTCCCCTCGACTTATAAGGAGAAAATACTCTTATAAGATCCTTACGACTTACAAGAGAAAACACACTTAGGAATCCCAATGGTTTCTAAGGAGAAAACACACCTATGAGATCCTCACAACTCATAGGAAGAAATACCTTTATGAGACCTTTATGGCTCTTAAAGTCAAAAGCCTTAGTCGATAGGATCCTAACCTTGTTTGCTAAGCCACCTTTGTCTAAATCAACAAAGGCAAATGATGATTCGCTCCTGACAACGTTCTAGTTGTTGCGATGTTGATACCAAGATTGATATCAGATTTCGAATCCCCGACTCGCAAAAAAATCAGCGAGCAAAAAATGCATACAAAAATAGCCGAAATGATTGGGCACCACGAATAAATAGCCGAAATGATTAGGCAATCACGACTTTCGCGACATAAAAATCTGAAAAGATAAAGCATCGTGGAAATAATAATAATAAAATAAAATAAAATTGCCCTACAAGTAGGTCCGTACTGACTCTTGTATACGATCTATGGGCACAAATGAAAGAAATGAAACCATAATTTCCCACCCCACTTCGTCAAAAGAAGAACCGGGTCTTGATGGCACATATATAACCTAGAAACTATTTGGATGTCCTTCTTACTCCAGCAAAATACAGACGCGGCGTCAACAAAGACCCAAAGGTCAAAATAAAAGTGGAATGACAACATATTCCTAACCCCAGGTCTTGATGGTAACATCTACAGTCTAGAGATCATCTTGACGTTCTTCCTCATTCCAGAAAGGTGCGGACGCAACTATCAAATGAAATTGTAGCAATGACATATTCCTAGCTCCAGATCTCGATTGCAATATGTACAGCATGGAGGTCATATGGATGTCTACCCTACTTTAGCAAAGAAACGGTGCGACGCCAAAGCAAAAGCGAAGTAACGGCATATTCCTAACTTCGGATCTTGACGGCAATACATACAAAGTCTAAAGACCATTGGATGTCATCCCACTCCAGAAAGGTGCGGTTATGACTCATCGGGGTTTCAAATTAAGCCTAACCTCAAGTAAAAAAGTGCCACGGCACTAAATAACGCTTGATCTTCCGATGTTAATACGGACATTTCAACCTAAGAAGATTACTTGAAGACGTCTTGTCCAGCCTCAGAAGGGATCAGAGACACGACAGACGCGTGGCTACTCAAGCCGCAACTCAAGGAATTGCATATCGAGAATATATCGGCCAACGCGACGGTACGATGGACTTAAACCTAGTACCACAATCCTAATGGACCCCTATCAAAAAAGAGGGCTTATCTATATTTCACGTTAGAATACACCTGCGAGATCATCACGACTCGTAGGGAGAAAAAAATTTATGAGATCCTCACGGCTCATAAAGGTGAAAAGCCTTAGGCGGCAGGGATATCAATATGTTTCCTAAGCCACTGTTGCCCTGCAAGTAGGTCAATATTGAATCTTGTATACTATCCATGGGCCATATCCGATAAAATTGGCAGATGATGCCACCATCAAAAAGAAAAAGGTGCAACTCATGGGCCTCAGGGTCTAAAACTACATTTCTTAAGAATTTTAGTTTGAGTCAATGATAGATGACGGCGCCAATGCCCTCTCACTATCTTCTTAGATTAAGATTCTAAAGGTTATATACGATATGCCCTCCCGAGATCAGTTGTATGCTATGCATTACTCTGCACTACTTAACCCACGTCCATACCTACATGGGCAAAGTAGTGTGAGGCATTTGTTCGATATGAAAAAATTCATCAAATAACAAGCATGCATTCAAATATTTATTTCAAGCTGCATGGAAGATATCATCAAACATGGGATTAGAATTGCAAGGGTTAACAAAATAGTAAACAAAGTTCTCTAACTCGCTCTCTGCCTTCTCTACCATGTCGTAACGGCGGTTCTCATGAAGAGTCCTTCCCCACCTGTCAGTGCCATGCTCATTGGCAAATGAATACATGACAGCCCGCCGAGCCCGGATCTGACTCAGCATATGAATTGAGCAGTCCTTCAATGGTTTTGCAATCAAGTACGCCTCATGAACGCAGTCGATCTTGTCCTTCGCTGCGTCGAGCATCGCTAGAATTATCTCTACCGGATGAGGGAGAATGCTGTCAAGGATGGCCAGGAAAATCATGCGAAGCCAAATAGAACCGACGGGGAGAGGAGACCCCCTACGAATCATAAGCTCATGCATCATAGTATCGCATTGATCATCCGTAAGAGCGGGATTCGCTAGATGAGCAGAAAAACGAGGAATAAACTCCTCGATAGGCACCTCTCATGGCTGTCGAGGAACATGTGGGCGATTGCAAGCCATGGTTGTTTCTCTGTTAAAGTAGTTCTTTCCCTGTGAAAGAGAAGATAAGCACTGCTTTAGATTATAAAGATAAGTATTTAAGTCTCGGCACAGAAAATGTTGTGCATGGTGGTACTATTTCTAAGCTCTGACTAAGGCGTTGGAAAAGAAAAGGGTGACTCAGAAAAAGAAGAGTAAGAAGGTGAAACAATTCCCTCATATAGTAAGGCAGTGCCTCACGTAAAACACACGTGGGTGCCGGCACCAGTCTTTAATAGGATTAAATCCTATAACAGCGCCTCACGTGAAAGGCACGTGAGCGCTAGCATTCAAAAAAAAAGAAACAAAATTAAGGGGAAAGAGGCTTGTCATTCATACTTCAAAGAAATTTACACATTGATAATGAGGATGATCACAAAGGAAATAAAAAAGAAACAAAGTTAAACATCATCTAGGGTCTACAGTGGCATAACGCTAAATTCCGAACATGGATTCTCAAACATAAAGGTAAGTTTGAGTAAAGCACTTCTAGCTTCATTGACCATCTTTTTATTCATCTTCTCCTGAATACAAGATTCAGGATCACCATTGATGTCTTCCATCCTCTGGTACGAGGATATTATCGCTTTCTGTTGGAAGACACGATGCAAAATAGCGACGAGATCATTTCTCCGTTTCTTCGAAATCAAGCCCATCAGATGTACTGAATGCACCTTGTCTTCAGCGTCATCGAGTGCTTGAGCGGCATAGCCTCATCAAGCATAGGAAGAGCTTCCCAGATCAATTTAATGATGATATTCAAAAGGGCAGAACGGCGGGGGAGCAATCGACCGTTATAATCATTGAAGTGATGCATCACCTCATCGCATTGGGCCCCAGTGTATTCTTGTCTCATAAGAGACAATCTATTCGATGTCGTACAAATGACCAGCCATTGTACCTGAAAAGAGGCAAAAGAAGCGTCAGCCAATGGACATGGGGTCATTTTATAGAATCAAGATAGCGGCTCATTAATGATTGAAACATGTGTCCAATAAAGAAATCTAAAAAAATTCTTTAAGGCTGACTTTAATAATAATAAATTTCAGAGCTAGGCTCTATTTTATAAAAATGATATAAAATACCAAAAATTTCAAGAAAATCCCCAAAGGGATTTGATATTAAACTTGTCAGAGCAAAACCCTGTAAAATTAAAATTTCAAGAAAATCGCCAAAATGGAGAAAATATGAAGATTGAGATCAGAACTAAGTTCTGTAATAAATGATCAAAGCGGAGCTTGTTAAATTAAAATCCCCAAAAGGAAGAAAATCTAAAAATTGAGATGAGAACTAAGTTCTATGACAAATTGTAAGAGCAAAACTCTGTTAAATTAAAAAATTTCAAGAAAACCCCCTAAGGAGAGAAGATCTAAAAATTGAATTGAAAACTAAGTTTTGTGATAAGTTGTTAGAGCAAAACTCTGTTAAATTAAATTTCAAGAAAATCCACAAAGAGAAAAGGATGTTAAGTCGAAAATCATAACCAAGTTCTTAAACCTCAAATTCCCAAAAGGAATATGCTAGAGTTAAGCTTTGCAATCAAAAATTGAGTAATCTTCCAAAAAAATTTAAAGAGTAATGTTCTAAAGGCCTCTGCTGAGGAAGACTCTTACCAAGAAAATTTTGGCAGAGTGGGTCGAAAATGTAGATCTGTGAAAAGTGATGAACTAAATTTCAAGAAAATAGAGCTAAACTCTAATAGAGAATAAAATTCTCAAGGAAGAAGAAAAGATGAAGGCGCAGTTGTCACCTAGGGCTTAAAGCCCTATTTAAAGTGATGGGATCGGTTCAGATTCCCTGAATCCTAAGATAGATCGAATGGCTTAAAGCATGACATCGTTGCACTCACGTGCAATCCACGTGAGAGCAACGGTGGGGGGCATCTGTTCCCTACTAAAAAATTACTTTAAGTACAATCAGGCGGTGCCTCACGTGAAAGACACGTGAGCGTCGGCGCCAGTCGTTGATAGGATTAAATTCTATAGCAACGCCTCACGTGATACATGCGTGAGCGCCAGCGTGTAAAGTACGTGAGTGCCTGTTCATAAAAGAATTAAATTCTTAAACGGCGCCCACGTGCATAGCATGTGAGCGTCATCGTCCAAATTAAAGTGGGTAGAATTAAATTCTACATAGGAAATATTTTCCTAAAATCTAGAGATATTCTCTGTTAAACAGAGCCGTTGGATTCAAAGTTCAATGGTGATTCAAAATTATCAAATAATGATAATTAAATTCTATTAAGGGAAAATATCTTTCTAAATGAGAAGGATATTTTGTGTTAAACAGAAAGTTGTTGGATCAAAATCCAATGATAGAATTAAATTCTATCGTAGGAAAATATTTCCTCAATCTTTCTAAACAAGAAAGATATGCTATGTTAAATAGAGAACCTTTGGATTAAAAATCCAATGGCAATTAAAAAATCATCATTGGAATCATTCGATAAAATTAAATCCTATTTATGGGAAAATATATCCTTAATCTTGTTAAAAACAAGAAAATATATTCTGTAAAACAGAAATTCACTAGATCAAAAATCCGACGGTGGATAAAATTCTCTGAATGATCCTTGAGACCAATTAAATCAGTTGGTATCTCTCAAATGAGAGATTTTCTCAAACTGATCAAAAGTTTGCTTACCCTATATAAAGGACCCGAGACTTCAAGTCTCATAGATACATACAAGGGGAGGAGAGAATCGATAAAAAAAACTAAAGACCGAGAATTCAATTCTCTTGCTGAAGAAAAGCTTATGCCTCTCTCAAACCCTAGATAAAGAAAAAGCAGAGATAAAAAAAATATATCTCCTTTGCCTAACATAAAAAAACAAAGGTTTAACCTTTCATCAAATAACTTAGTTCTTTCTCGAGATCTGAAATCCGTAAGACAAATCTCCCACAAAGTTGAGAATTTAATTCTCATCGGAAGATTTTGTTCTTCAAACTCAAGATCTAGGGAAAAACTAGATAAAAAGAAAAAAGAGAAAAGAAACATGTCCCAGGAATTTAATTCCTCTATAAAAACAAAATAAGGGTTTAACCCTTTTACAAAGAACTTAGTTTCTTATAAAAAGAGCAGAAGAACTTAATTCTCAAGGAAAACCTGATCCCAGATTCCCAAAACAAAGATCTTGGTGACCTTTAATGGCCAAAACGCCATTAACAGAAGTTAAACTTCTATAAACAAAGATTAAATCTTAAAAGAATTCAGCACCTCACGTGTTCCCCACATGAGCACCGAAAAATATAAACCCAGCGCCTCACGTGAGCGCCTAAAAATATAAACTCGGCGCCTTATGTGCTTCCCACGTGAGCGTTGTACAAAGTGCTTAGCACTGATGGGCAACGCCCCTGTCTGAGCGCCTCATGTGATACACACGTGAGCGCCAGAGCAGCAATTAAATGCTTAGCACTGCTGACTGAGGGAAAAAACCCAAGACTGAGCCTAAATTAGCTAAGTCTCTTGCAGCTAAGCCCAAATGCTCTGTTGATAGATATTAATAAAATTTAAAGATCCTTAAAAATATTTCTAAGTTGATTTTAGTCTTATACAAGACTAACGTATCCTTAGTTAAAATAAATTGAGCCCAAATACTCATATATTTAAGATGATCTTAATCTCAAACCGGATTAACGGTCCTTAAATAAAATAAAATATTCTTTGAACTGCCGGAACATACAATCTAAGTTCAAAACGCAAATTCATAAATATATGGATTTAGACTAATCCACGCCCTACGGGCGACGACATAAAATAGTCTCCGTATACAATCCACGGGAAACCATAATAAACAAAATAACACACGACACGAAGTTACCTACTGGAGCAGGAAAAAGTTGTTATCGCAATGCGATAACGTAATTAATTGCAGGGGCTTGCGCCTGCAAGAAAGAGCGTCCCCACAATTAAAAAAAACCCTCACAAATGATGGGGAATCTGATAAAATCTGTTATATTGGTCACATCTATCCAAACCTTCGATATACGGTGTCATAAATCAAGTTGGTATTTTCGGAGTGGTGGATAGATATGTCCAAATAGTATCTGCCCCCAAATTCAGACTAGACGTCTCAATGTCTCTGTAAATCCCCGGTTCCGAATAAAAAAATTTCCGTATTTTTCCCAATTTTTCCGTGAATTTTCTACTATTTATATATATATTTATTTAATTACCTAAATAAAACCCAATCCTAATTCTACCCGACCCGACCCATGCCAACCCGACCCGACCCGCTTTCCCTCATCTTCCTCCCTCGTCTTCGTTTTCCCGCCTTTTCCCAACGTCGCCCCCGCTCCTCGCGCCAGCACCCCACACCTCCGCGCTCCTCACGCCCGCGCCACGAGACCCGCACCCACGCCCGCTCGCAAGTTCCTCGTGCCAGCCTCCACTCGACCCGCTCACTCCCCAACGGCTCCAAGTCCCCAACGGCGCCCCCACGACTCCCCGCTTCTTGCACTCGCGTACGAACCGGCCATCTCCAACAGCCACGAATCCCCTCTTCCCTCTAACACCTCTTTCTCCATCTCCATCTCAATCTCTTTGCCTTTCCCTCTAATTCTCTTTATTCCTCAACCCAAAAAAATCGCTGAGCTCCTCACTGCCCTCACCGCCGAAGAACCATTGCCAACAAGCCGCTCTCTCTGCTTCTCCCCTCTCTCTCTCATTCTCCTCCAAACCAAACCACCTTACCACTATCATCACCGCGGCCACCACCAGCTCGATCCCCGTTTTCTCCTCTGCTCACCGCCTCCGGCCGCGAGCTCCGAGCACCCCAACAACGAACACAACTCTCTCGCTTGAGCACCGCCGTGACCGAGCTCCCCAACACACCATAACACCTCTCTCCATCGACCCCATCTTCAACCCTGACTCCATCAACACCGACCGCAGCCGCCTCGCCCAGCGACCCGCAGCCATCGATCTTCCTCCTCCCGCTCCATCTCGTCGACCATCTCCGAGCCACTCCCCTACTCACCATCTCCGAGCCACTCCCCTACTCACCATCTCCGAGCACCAACCCCGAACCCAAGCCGCTGCACCCAATCGGAGCTCCTCGATTCACCAGCTCCAATCCTCAGAGCCACTTGAGCTCACCGCCAGCAGTCCCTCTGCATCCGAGCACTTCAATGGAGTCGCTGGAAACCCCCTGCCGTGGCCGCCTCCACGCCAGTGCTGAGCCCGAGTACTCCAATCTAGCCAAGTCGAGCGCGTATCATGCAGTGATCGTGCCCGTGTCGCGCCGTTCGCCGTCGTCCACTGTCGTATCGTCGTCTATCGCTAGGCAAGTGGAACCTTTTTCCCTTGCTTATTCATGTTAAAAACTGTAGTAGTTGATTAAATTAACAAGGTTACATACTCCGGTGTAAATGTTTATATGTATAGCGACATCAATGTCTAACTGTCAATTTAGTTTTGTAGCCGACCACGTCATTCAATTATATTAAGAGATACCATCCCTTATCATACCATTATAACATTCAAATCGAATAACTTTAGTTAGATTAGTTAATGAGAGCGAATATTTCATTTGATACCTATACATAATGACACGACACCCTAGATGAAAAACCCTACTTAAAATAGAGAAATTTACGATCTTCGAAACCCTTTTAGGATAATAGATAGCTCATGAGAATTCGAGGGAAAATAATTGTTTCCACCACTATGAATGATACCCCCGTCTATCAGTTACGTTAAATCTGAAAATCACCGCAACCATCACATTGTAAAATTAGTAGTTAATTAAATATAAATCTAATCATGGTGTTCCAGGGCTCGTATCGAACCTAACTAGATAACCTATAACCCTATATAATTAGTTTTGGAATAATGCAATTTCTTGACCCTGAAAAGTGAGGAGGAACGCAATTCTGGACTGCAGTCCGGGGTAGCATTCTACGGGGGAAACTGAATTCTAAGCACCTGTACATACCTGCTTAAAACTGTAAATGCGCAGAGCCCCATATGGTTGCGTAGATAACTTAATTATCTAACCTCTGAAATTAGTCCCGTGCATTTTTACGGTCGTTTGATATTTAAATTGTATTTTGGAATGTCATTGTGTTCTGCAGTTTCTGCAGAAATGTTCATTACATTGTCACATTAATCTGAACATAACTTCTGACGTAGAGGTGCGATTGGTAATCCGTTTGGTGCGTTAGAAACTTAACTGGAAGAACTAGATTTTATTTAACTAGGGAAATACCTGAATCTGAACATAATCACTGGTAAAATGCGTGCGAAGTTGGGCTTCCAGTTCTGAAACTGAAATCCCAGAAATCGATCGCTGCCTTTAAATGAGGATAATTCCCTAACCTGAACTCCGATTGATCTGAAATAAATTTTACTGTTTAGATAATCAAGTTTGCTTCATATGCCGTTTATACGGTTTTGGTCGATTCTATGTGTATGATTTACCGTAAATTTTGCGAGTTACATGGCATTGGTCGTTATAGAATAATGAATACCCGTTCAGTGCATTTCTGCATATTTTCATGCTTGAGTTATACCTGCTGCATAGTGATCATCTGCATTGTCGATATATTAATGTTAGTGAGTGGGTTGTGGAAAATACGACAGTGATATTGATAAGTGGAAAAATGATTGAAAGCGACAGTGATACGTATTTATCCACAACCTATTCAATACATGAATGCATACCATAACCTGGGGAATGGGGAAATCAAGGTGGAATTGAAATCGTATTTAGCGAGGTACAGTGATTTAGAGAATGATCATTCGCTATCAGTGATATATATATATATATATATATATATATATATATATATATATATATATATATATATACACTTTAGGTTGTGGGCCTAGCGGCACGATTGACAGGATTATGTCCCGGGCACGGTGGATCGTAGTCTCGGGCATGCACGAGACCCTTTTTAAATACGAGTATCCTCTCCACCATTTGATTTCATGGACTTAGTGACCGTTAAGTAGTGACATATGCATTGCTTAGTTCATTGACATGATACTCATATTGCACTATTCATATTCAGTTGATATTTGTTATACACATGTTCTGCAATTCATTGTACTCCTCATGTTTAATAATACTGCACGCCCATTATATATATTTATTGCTATATGTTTCGCCCTGACGACCTGAGTGTGCATGCTCAGAGGACGAAGTGAATCCATCCCAGGAGCAGGACTTATCCTTCGAGATCGCAGAGATCTAGACTGCATCACCAGCACCATTTTCTTGATCTCAACACTTGTTTATTTGGTTAGTTGTTTATTCTGTGAAATAAATGTACCTCGAACTCTTTTGAATTGCAATGTAATAAAGTTGTGAACTGTGATTTTTCTTTACTCAAATACTGTTTACTGACTACCATGTAATGCTAGAAGCCGAAGTGTGACTACGGCGGGATTGTTCCCTGACCGTAGGAGCATGGCTGGCCTAGTCATCCCTCGTATCCCGTATTTTGGAAAGCAGGGCGTGACATGGTTTTGTTGTTCATCCCTCGTATCCCGTATTTTGGGAAGCGGGGCGTAACAATCTCAGTCCAGTCTTCGGTGGTAAACAATCCTAGATGCGACAATCCTCCGAAGATTGCTGCATCTTGATGATGATGCATCGTATTGCCCCGCTACATCGCTGTCATCTTATTGTCACTAGCGTCCAAGTCTTTTAGCTTGTTCAAGTAAACTAATATTTATGTTTTATTATGTTATCGTCATCTATCATCTCACCGCTGGTGAGGCTAACGATATCTTGATTTTATTATGGATGCGTTAACACTATCGGCATTTACTGGAGTATTGTTCTTTTCTAGAGAACGCTTCATCTTCAACCCATCTTAACAACAATAATAAACTTACACCCCAAAGAAAAAGAAGATGACATATGGCCCCAACCACATCCTTCAAAAATTTAAAATTTAAAATTTTGTTAAAATGATTGAATAACGGCAGTATCGATTTTCTAGAAATTGAGCAGATTGAGTAATTGAATTTAGACTCTCGTCTCCTCTCGAAATCTCTCACTTAAAATTTGTCAGATTTTAATTAATAAATATTGTATGCATCTTTATTTATTAGGCATGCCATGCACTTCGCAAATGTAACAACCAATCTAACAAATTTCACTTTTCATTAAACTACCCTATTTAATCTTGTTCGTTTTTTTAAAGTTTTTATTTTTTCGTGAAATTGGTACGTGTCCTAAGCGCTCCCACTTGAACAACTATCCATCAAATCTTCAAGATTTTATGTGAGAACAAATTTTATTGTCTAGATCCGATGGAACCAAATTTCGGCTAATCCGATGCCCACCCCGCCTCATATTGTGCCGGAAAATCGTTACGACATATTACTATAAAATGTTCTATTTGAAGAAGGAAGGTTTGAGGGATGCAGGCAGGCTCGGGCAAGGTTGGATCGATCGGGTATAACTCGGATTTGCAATTTTTGGTGAGAAACAAAATTTTCAAAAAAAATATAACTATCAGAGTTAAAAGCAAAAACCCCCAACTAACCCAAAAGTTGAGTGGGAAATCTAAAAACTAAGAAAAAATTACAAAATAATTTTTCTTAATTTCTGGAATCTTCTGGAATTTTTTTGGGGATTTTCTGGATATTCTAGAATTTTTCTGAAATTTTGGAAAATTAAAAAAATAATTTTTTTATTAAAAAAAATTTGAACCGGTCCCAACACACTTGATCCCGGCTCGTGTTCTATTTTTTTTTTAATTATCGGCCTGCAGGCTAACCCAGCTAGGCCCGGCCTGCCCCCGCGGGCGAGCCTGGCCTGGGCCAGGACTACAATAAAAAAAAATTTAAAAAAAAAACTGTATATTTTTCTGGATTTTTTTGAGAAAATCTGAAATAAATAAATTAAATTAAAAAATTTCCTTTTCCGGAAATATTTTTTTGTTAAAAAAATATTTGGTTCTCTGCCAAAATCCAAAAAAATATCTCTTAAGTTTATTTAAAAATAGAGTCGGGGTTTTGAAAATCTTACAATCTAGCCGCCATAAAATCTCACCAAAAGAAAAAATTTAAATTTTTACACAAATAAAGATCCAATCTTTCTTTTATAAAATTTACTCTTATTTTTGCTCCATGGGCAATTTCACATCACGAAACTAAATTCTATAAATCAAAGTGTCCAATAAAAAATATAGATCTAATCTATTACGACGTATGATACAAAAATTGATAGATAAAGATCCATCACAAAGTTAACCCTAATAATCATAGATCTGTTAGAAAAACAATTAAAAAATTTTGATCTAAATTTAGACCCAAAAAAACACAACTTTTGAGTTTCAATCATTTCAAAAACAACAGATCTAATAATCTATGAACGTGGGCATCCAAGTTCTGATACCAATATAGCATAAAGATGCGTAGATAAAATACATATAATCAAAACAGCGGAAATTAATATGTATCTACACTATGGTATAACCGAAATACCTGATCCGATTGGTATGATCGTTATCCTTGTCCACGTCATAGTCACAAATTCGTCATTCGGGAATAATTCGGCGAGGTCGAAAATTCGGATTCGGAGAACTATTCGGAAAAAATCGGCAGGTAATCGGGAAAGATTCAGTAAGTGTTCGGGAAATGTTCGGGAAGGATTTCGAGCAATAAGTTAATATATGAGACGCTAGGCTTTGATTTTGTGAATTATTTGCCGTTTTTTGAATTATTCATTGTTTTTTCACATAATTCGGGAATAATTCACGAATTATTCGCGAATAATTCGCGAATTATTCGGCCAGTTCGGCAATGGCGATTAATTCGGAGATTAATTCGTTCGATCAAAAATTCGCGAGTTATTCGCGAATTCGGCGAATAATTCGCGAATTATGTGACTATGGTCCACGTCATGTTCTAGATCCGATCTCTTACGCCTCCACGCAATGGCCGGAGGAAAACCACACTTTGAAGAAGCGAGAATCTCTCACGTGATCACCCCGCAAGCCAACCGAGTAGAATAGGATGAATGAATGAGATGACAGCTCTCTTTTGGATCTATCTATTTTCTCTCTAGAAAACTCATCTCTCAAACCCTAGCCCCATATACGTGTATATATAGTATACCCACTCATATGGACAGGAATTAAGCCAGGTCGGACCCATGGCTAACACGAACCCTCAAGCACATTAAACCGACAAGTGGCTCGGTCTATCATCAGGAAGCTAATGATGGATTCCAGCAATGAGCTGCGTTCTACAGACCACACCTCTTCTTTGACCTCGAAACCAAGAGTTCAAAGATTCATTTCCATCGAAAATGATGAAATTAATGATGACGACAATCCTTTAGACAAAGATATCTTGATGGGTCAAACGGAGATCGAAACCTCGACCCAAGCATCAGCAATGAAGACTCTGTTGGAAACCATGTTGGAAACCAGAGACGATGCAACTTTACACTGTACTTCAAGAATGGTGCGAGAGCTCATCCCATTACTCACTTCGAGCCAGCAACAAATCCAAATCAGCTCGACGGCTGTGATCTTGGAGTTCTCAACGATCGAATCGAATACAAACAAGTTGGTACGATGGGGGGTCGTTCCTCCTATGCTCAATGTGCCCAAAACCGGCCTGTTCCAATGCTCCATTCAATATGTCGCGATGAACAAAGAAAACAGGGTGGAGATTGGAGCTAACGGCAGGATTCCTCGTCTACTTGAAGTTTTCTTTGAGAATTCTTTGACCCAAGAAGTGTGTATAGATGCAGGTAGAGCCTTATACTGCCTCTGCGCATGTTCTGAAAACCTTGCTGCTCTTGGAAACATGGGACTTGTTGAAAAGCTATTGGATGCATCGGTTGGTAAATCAAACGAGGACACGGTTTGGCTGCAGAAATCTGCTATAGCGGTGTTGTGTGGCTTGGCTGGAACGAATCAAGGGTTGGAGATGGTAATGGATTTCAGGGTTGTGGAGGAGATGCTGTGAGGATGGTGAGAGAGGGAGAAGGAAGAGATAGGCATTGCTTGTCTTTGTTGGATAGGATTTGCAGGCAAGATCCGTCAAGGTTTACGCGGATAGCAATTGGGAAGGGTGTGGAGGAGGTGTTGGCATCCGTGAAGGAAGAATGGGGAGAAGACGAGAGGGATAAAGCAAAGAGCATGCTCGAGATTTTGAGAGAAGAAAGTAAAAGGAGAAGCAGAGGTTGAGTAGGATGTAAGACTTCATGTTCTGTGTTTCAGGATGTTCTTTATCTTCATTGCATTGCGTAGAAGATGTTCGGAAATTTTATTTTAAAGTTTTCAAGTGAATGATATAAAAAGGAAAGCGAGTTTCAGTCTGGAAAAAGAGTAATCATAGTCATCATCGATGAACAGGATTGATGGAGGTCCTTTTCGGGTCTCCGTTAGATGTTGTCTTCCGTCGATCTTCCGGTGGATTTTGGAGGTGATCTCCTGTTGCGTGTTGGTCTCAATGGGTTTTGAGGAGATTGGTGATTTGAGGAGTTTAGCGCCGAGTACCTGTAAGGAAGTCCCGGGGTGATTTGGTACCACCGAGGACCCTCCGACGATCAAGTTAGGACGAGACCCGAGCAGAGTAACGGTTAAGTGGAGTAAAAATGGCCTACTTGACCCCTCTGTGATGGGGGTTTATATAGTGGCGGCAGCACGCAGCAGCAGGCGCGAGAATCTCGCCGGCAGTTACGCTCCCGACGTCACGGCCGCGTAATAAGCGGATTGCCCGTTAACGGGGATCGTGATGGCGTGGAACATGGGATGTTGCCGGCAGAGAATCCGCGCATGGCGAGATTTGCGGAGCGGCGGTTACGCCTGTAAGTGGTGGAGTTGGTCGGTCGGAGGGACCGAGGAAGATGGCCTCGGCGGGGGGGGGGCTCGGGAACGAGTGGGAAGGCCGAGTTATCTTGGTCCTGTGGTAGCTCGGGAGCGAGCTGAGAGGCCGAGGAGGCCAATTTGCAGGAGGCTCTGAGGTGAGCCAGCTTGTGCTTGCAAGTCGGGTACAGGGGTGGCCTGGTCGGCCTCTGTGGACCCTTTTCTCTGAATTCTGGGACACGTCATCTGTCACGTATCCTGATCTTGGAGATCGCCAATATTGAGCATCATCATTAGCCCCCCCACTCTTGTCCCGACAAGCTAGCGGGTCGGGTCAGGAGTGGACTGCCAGGCCGCCCGGGGCGAGCTCCCTCCTAAGGTTTTGTCGGGACGCGTCCCCGGGGTGTCAGCTGTCTTTTCTACCAGCGAATCAGGGCGAGATCTCTGCATTTAAGGAAGGTGCGCCGGTTCGTGCATCCTGCCACTGAAGTGACGGTCCACGTGTCAAGCGTCGGTTGGCCGACATAACGTGTGAAGACCTGCGGCGTCTGATGGGGTGCGGTCCAGTGTGGGAACGACAAGTGGAGCAATCGGAGCCGTTGGACGCGAGGAGGTGTTTTGGCGGGAGATGATGGGCGCTGTAGGATGAGGTCGTTCGCGGTGATAAGTAGGGGTGGGGCCCACTCCAGGGCCCCTACTCTTTCAAATTTCCTTTCTTCTAAGTCTTGGCTGCTCGGCGCTCTTCTTCTTTTGGGTGGGATACATGGTTCGTTCCCACTCTTTGGGTTTCTCGTTCCTGAAGGAGGTCAGCGGTGCGGCCGTGCCCCTGGCTGGCTCGTGCCCTACGCCGAATGTTCCGCCGGCGATAGGGCCGTCCGCTTCGTTGACGGCTCCTGGTGATTGTTCCGGCGGTGGCCAGAGACGTCCACGCCCATCCGAGCCCAAGACGAGAGACAGAGGGGAGGGCGAGGACGGGGTTCCCCTTAAGAGGAAAAGGACAATCTCTCGTGCGCCGCCGTCGAGGGTTCCTGAGGGGATTCCCGTGCAGGGGGGTGATGCCATCTTCATGGCTCCATCTGGGCTTTCTGTCGCTGCCGGCCTGCTCGCCGGGGTGGAAGAGTCGGCCGGGGAAAGGCTTCTGCATGGCACCCTGAGGGTTCAAATGGAGGCCATAGCCTAAGGGGCGGTCCAGGTACGAACTCCTCTACGCGTTTTTTTACCTTCCTTTCTTCGGCTCGAGCGCCTCCAAGTTTCTCATCCGCTTCCCGTCAGGTCCTTCAACACTGCGCCCTCGCTATTCGTATGGAGGCCGAGGGGGCGTTTCACGCACCGAAGCCAGTAGAAGCGTTTCCTTCGAAGGTCGAGGTCCTGCGGCGTGACCTGTGTCTGGAGAGGGTGAGGGCCGACGTCCTGGCAGTCCGTGTAGAGGTTGCGGAGCTCGCCAATTCAGCGAATCAGGGTGCCTATCGTCGCCTGAGTGCATCCTACCGAGTTGCCGAGAGGAAGCTGGCGGATCTGGCTGATCGTTTCGCGGTCATGGAGAAGGAGAGAGACGCCAGCAGGAGGGATGTCGAGGCGGTGCTTCTGGTGGCCGAGACTGCCGGGGTTCGGGCTAGGAAAACTGTGGCCGATTACAAGGTGTTAGAGCAGTTTTACGCCGAGCTTGGCGAGTACTCCGCCGTCGCGTGGAATAAGGCTCTGGATGCCGTGAAGGAGCAGCTTCCCGAGTTCACCGATGGCGAGCTTCGTGCTCGGGTCCCACTCCCGGTGGCAAGGCCTCCGGCAGACAACGATGGGGGAAGCGAGGCGCACCCGTGGTGGCAAAACCTCCGGTGGTGAAGCCTCCGGCAGGCCCTGATGACGGTGATGAGGGAAGCGAGGCGCGGGGGGTTTTGCGACTTAGGCCTTTTTGATATTTCCTCGTCCCTCTTTTGTAAGCGTCTGAAACTTTGTAAGGCTGGGGAGCCCCCAATACCCCTGTAAAAACGTTTTACTTGTGCGAATAAAACTCTTGTTGTTTCATTGCTTTACACTTTTATCTTTTGGATATGAAGAGTATTCGTTGAATATCCTTGCTTGCTTTGTTGGGCTTCCATGTCAGGCGATCGTATGTCGAGTTGATCTCGATCACCTGTTAAGCGTGCCGAGTGCTGCTGAGAAGGAGGTATTCCCATGGCCCCGGAGTCGAGGGGGGATCGCCCAGACTCGAACAGATCTGATGTCCCTCAATGGGGTCTCGGATCCTCTGCATGTGATGGGCAGAGGGATGTCCGCCGTATTTGCGCCGAGCATGAATGGGAAGCTGCTCGGTTGCCCCTTGGCGAGGGCCTTGATCTATGGTGTCGTGGGTAGGCAACTACCAGCCTGGGATGACCGAGCGGGGTAGCCGCTCGGATGCCTCTTGTGAGGGCTTTGATCCCTGGAATCATGGGTAGGGAGCTACCAGCCGGAGGTAGCCGAGCAGGGTAGCTGCTGAGCTGCCTCTAAGGAGGACTTGGATCCTTAGCGTCGGAGGGGCCGTAGGAGGCCTGCTAAGGATAACCATGCAGTGAAGCTGAGCGGTTGCCTCTCGATGAAGGCTTTGATCCCTGGCGTTGCGGGTAGGGAAGCTACGGACCAGGGATAGCCGAGCAGGGAAGCCGCTCGGCTGCCTCTACGGAGGACTTTGATCCTTAGCATTGGAGGGGCAGTAAGAAGCCCAATAAGGATAACCGGGCAGTGAAGCGGCGCGGTTGCCTCTTGGCGAGGGCTTTGATCTCTGGCGTTGTGGGTAGGCAACTACCAGCCTGGGATGACCGAGCGGGGTAGCAGCTCGGATGCCTCTTGAGAGGGCTTTGACCCCTGGCGTCATGGGTAGGGAGCTACCAGCCGGAGATGACCAAGCAGGATAGCCGCTCGGTTGCCTCTTGCGAGGGCTTTGATCCTTCAGGACAGGGACCAATCAGGGTTACTGCCCAGTGCCTCTTGGCGAGGACTTTGATCCCTGTCGGTTGTGGTAGGAAGCTACCAGCCAAGGATAGCCGAGCAATGGCTCGACTGCCTCTGGGAGGACTTTGGTCCTTAGCGCGGGAGGGGCTGTAAGAAGCCTACCAAGGACCCTTGGCCGGGCAGGGTTACTGCCTGGTGCCTCTTGGCGAGGGCTTTTGTTCTGAAGGATAGCCAAGCGAGGGTTTGGCTCGACTGTCTTTGGGAGGGCTTTTGATCCCTGTCGGTTGTGGTAGGAAGCTACCAGCCGGGGATAGCCGAGCGAGGGTCGGGCTCGACTGCCTCTGGGAGGACTTTTTGACCCTTGTCGGTTGTGGTAGGAAGCTACCAGCCGGGGATAGCCGAGCAGGGTAGCTGCTGAGTTGCCTCTAAGGAGGACTTTGATCCTCAGCGTTGGAGGGGCCGCGGGAGGCCTGCTGAGGGTAACCGAGCAGTGAAGCTGCGCAGTTGCCTCTTGGCGAAGGCTTTGATCCCTGGCGTTGCATGTAGGGAAGCTACCGGCCGGGGATAGCCGAGCAGGGTAGCTGCTGAGCTGCCTCTAAGGAGGACTTCGACCCTTAGCGTTGGAGGGCCGTAGGAGGCCTGCTAGGGATAACCAGGCGACAGAGCCGCGCGGTTGCCTCTTTGGTGAGGGCTTTGGATCGCAAAGACAGTACTCTATTTGCAATGTTCCGACGTTTCTTTATTCGAATAGGAAGGATTTTTAGAAAACATTTACATCGTCTTTGCGAAAGGAGGGGTACGCACTTGTTGGCCTTGGCCTCATTGGTATAGCTTGAGTTTCTCGGCGTTATAAGGC
Source organism: Agapanthus africanus (assembly GCA_030015575.1). Lineage (NCBI taxonomy): Eukaryota > Viridiplantae > Streptophyta > Magnoliopsida > Asparagales > Amaryllidaceae > Agapanthus > Agapanthus africanus. The sequence continues at coordinate 438,534,109 of CM057338.1, forward strand.
CGCGGGAACTTGCGCCTGTCCGCGTCTTGTAGATGATAGGCTCCGCCGGGGAGCACTTCAGAGACGAGGAATGGGTCGTCCCACTTCGGGGAGAACTTGTGTAGCCTGCCTTGATCAATGAACTCGTTTCGCCGTAGGACCAGATCTCCGGTCTGAAAGTTGCGGCACTTGACCCGAGCGTTGTAGTATCAGGCGGTTTGTTGTTGATAAGCGGCAGACCTGATCTGAGCCCAGTCTCTCTCCTCCAATAAGATGTCCAGGTTGGTCCGTAGCGCCGAGGTATTCGCATCATCGTCGAAGTGCTCGACCCGATGACTGGATAGCCCAATCTCCGCTGGGACCATTGCCTTGGTCCCGTAGCAGAGGTTGAAGAGGGTTTCCCTGGTGGGGGTATTTTTTGACGTGTGCAGGGCCCATAAGACCCGGGGCAGTTTTTCGACCCAACTGCCTTGTCGCCCTTCAAGGCGGGTCCGGAGACCTCGGAGGACGTCTCGGTTAGTGACTTCGGCCTGCCCGTTGCATTGGGGATGCGCGACCGCAGCAAACTTCATGAGGATATGGTACTCTTTGCAGAAGTTCTTCACTTTCTCGTTCTCGAAGTTCGTTTCGTAGTCGGTGATGATACATCTCGGGATGTCGAACCGGAGTATCAAATTGTTTTGCAGGAATTTGATGGTCGCGGCAGCGTCCGGTTTCCCGATGGGGACGGCCTCGATCCACTTGGTGAAGTAGCCCACTGCGACGAGGACGTATTTGTGCCCGCCTGTACCGGTAGGGAACTGGCAGATCATGTCCAATCCCCACTTGGCGAACGGCCATGGGGATGTTAGGGCGGTCAGCTCGGTAGCGGGGATGCGAGGGATGTTGCCGTGGAGCTGGCAACTCTTGCATCTCTTGACTAGCTTCTGGGCATCCTCATGAACAGGGAGCCAGTAGTACCCCTGGAGCAATGCCTTTTGGATCAAGGTTCGGGCCCTTTGGTGCGCACCACCAACCCCCTCATGGATCTTCCGGAGGACGTAGTCGGCTTCGTGGGGGTCAATGCACCGGAGCAGGGGCTGAGTGAAGGATTTCTTATAGAGGTTCCCATTGCTCCAGATGAAGTGTCGGGCTTTGGCCCGGAGACAGCGGGCGGCTCCTCGATCTTCTGGGAGTGTACCGTCCTTCAGGAATTCCACGAGGGCCTTCCTCCAATCTTGGTTGCCTTCCTGCGCCGCATATACGTGGAGTGTTGTCGCTCCGTCTTCCACGCTGGGCTGAGGCAAGGTTTTGAAGAGGATAGACCGGTTATTGTTGGCCGAGTATGACGAAGCCAGCTTGCTCAGGGCGTCGGCTTGGGCATTCAGCTGCCTGGGTATTTATTCTACTTGGACTTCGTCAAAGTTCCTCCGGAGTTTCCTCACCTCGTCCAGGTATTTCATCAGAGGCTCCCGAGCTTCAAAGCGGCCGGTCACTTGACCGACGAAAGGGCCGAGTCGCTGCGGATTCGAATTATCTTCAGTCCCAGCCCAGCGGTCATGCGCAGTCCAGCCAAGAGGGCCTCGTACTCTGCCGCGTTGTTCGAGGCTTTGAAACCGAGCTTCAGAGAGTACTCCATTTCCGCCTCGTTCGGGCCCCGGATAATGAGGCCGGCACCACAGCCTTCCTCGGTTGAAGACCCGTCGACGTAGATAACCCACTCAGGAACCGAGCCAGGCCTTTCCGTGATGGGACACTGAGTTGCGAAGGACGGCGTGGACTCCGGTTTCTTGCTAGGGATGGTGCATTCAACGATGAAATCGGCCAGGGCTTGCGCTTTGATGGCCTGCCTCGGGCAATATTTTATGTCAAATTGAGATAGTTCCTACCTCCATTTTTCTAAGCAGACCGAGGATTCGGGTGATGCAAGGATAGCCCCCAACGGGGGCTCGGTGAGGACGACGATGGTGTGTGCTTGGAAGTAGTGTCGCAGCTTCCTTGAGGCCACCACGAGGGCTAAGACAATCTTCTCTATGGCCGGATATCTCATTTCTGCATCTTTGAATACATGGCTCACATAGTACACCGGCTTCTGCGCTCCACCGACCTCTCGGACGAGCACCGAACCTGCTGCGTGGTCGGATACCGCCAGATACAGCGACAACTCGTCTCCTTCAACTGGTCTGGTGAGCAGTGGAGGCGTCGCGAGGTGCTTCTTCAATTGGTCAAAGGCGGCCTGGCACTGCTCCGACTACTCGAACCTCGGGATCTTCCTCAGAGCTTTAAAGAACGGGAGGCATTTCTCCCCCGACCTAGACATGAAGCGACTCAGAGCTGCGACTCGTCCCGTGAGCCGCATGATCTCGACGTTGATCTTGGGCGCGGCCATGTTAAGGATAGCGTCAATTTTCTCTGGGTTAGCTTCGATTCCACGGTGAGTGACCATGAAATCGAGGAACTTTCCCCCGGTGACTCCGAATGCGCATTTGGCGGGGTTTAGCTTCATCTTGAACTTGCGAAGCACGTCGAAGGCCTCGCCCAGATCCCTGGCATAGTCGGCCGACGAGACGGATTTGACGAGCATATCGTCAATAAAGACCTCCATATTCCTGCCGATCTGTAGCTTGAGCATGCGATTGACCAACCGTTGGTACGTGGCCCCAGCGTTCTTGAGGCCGAAGGGCATCACCTTGTAGCAATATACCCCTCGGTCCGTTGTGAACGCGGTGAGATCTTCATCTTACGGATTCATACGGATCTGATTATAGCCGGAGAAAGCATCCATGAAGCTCAACAGCTCGTGGCCCGACGAGCTGTCGACGAGCTGATCTATCCAAGGGAGAGGGTAGTTGTCCTTGGGACAGGCCTTGTTGAGGTCGGTGAAGTCGACGCACATGCGCCACTTTCCGCTTGACTTCTTGACCAGAACCACGTTCGTGAGCCACTCCGAGTAAGGTACGTTCCGAATGAAGTTGGCGGCGAGAAGTCGATCAACCTCATCTTCGATAGCCTTCTGTTTGACCAGAACGAAGCTTCGCTTTTTCTGTCTGACGGGTCGGGCTGCAGGATCGACCCCGAGCTTGTAGGAAATGATTGTGGGGTTGATCCCAGGCATGTCAGCAGGTGCCCAGGCGAAGACATCGGAGTTATTTATGAGGAAACTGACCAGGTCATCTCGCTGAGCCCCTGTCGGAGCGATCCGACCTGGACGGTTTTTTCATCATCCCCTTCTGTCAAGGGCACTTCGGTCAGTGGTTCGACCGGCGTTCCCCAGACCTCCCTCCGCCCGTCTCAGGTGTCCAGAGAACCCTTGATGTTGTTATTAACCTCAGAGTCGTCGGCCGGCTGCTCGGACGAAGATGTTTCGGTAAGGTATACCTTCGCGACCCGCTGGTTCCCATAGACCCGACCTACCCCGCCCTGATCGAGAGGGAACTTCATCGCCAGGTGGTAGGTGAATATTTGGGCCTGGAGGGAGTTCAGCGTCGGGCGGCCGAGGAGGACGTTGTAGGACGATGGGATCTTTGCTACGATGAAGTCCACAGGCAACGTACGGGTGCGGCCGGGCTCCCCAACGTTGAACTGCAGGGTGACCACCCCTTCCACCGGGATGGAGTGGTTGGTGAACCCTAAAAGGACGTGGGAGGTTGGTTTCAAATCTACTGGGGTGAGCCCCATGCGCAGAAAGCATTCATGGAAGAGGATGTCTGCCGAGCTGCCCGAGTCGACAAGTATCCGGTGGACTTTATACCGGTGGATTCGGGCCGTGATCACCAGAGGGTCGTTGTGGGGCATGGATATGCCGTGGAGGTCCCTGTCGCCAAAGGTGATAGGGTTATGGCCTCTGGCCTTTTTGCTCGGGCGGCCGTTGGCGTCCGTTGCCGGCGTAGGGTGCTGAGTCTCGCGGGAGCTCGACTGGCCCCCTGTCGTCATGACCATAGTTCTTGATGGGCCCCGGTACCTTCCGGCGAGGTCCCTTAGGCCCCGCGGTAAGGTGGTCCTTGAGCTGCCTTGGCGGGCTTCATGGGTGTGACCCCGTCGAGGGAGGGGATGCAGTCATGCCTGGAAGCAGGCGAGCGGACCGTCACCGCCTCGGTAGGGACGGGGAGGCGACAAGGCTCGAGGCGAGGCTCTTCGACGTGGGACTTCGAGATTGAATGGGACGGATCGAGGGGCCTGCGACCGCCGGAGTCTGTGAGACGGTAGCCGGCGGAGGAGTCGAAGACATTCGGTAGAGGTTCACCCGCGCCTCCGTTGAGGGGAGGTGGCGGCTGGTACCTGGATTTTCAGGGTGATCGCTTGCCATTTGGGTGGAGATCGGAAGGCCAACTTTGTTTTCGTGGAGTTTACTTTCCCACAGACGGCGCCAACTGATGGAGGTCCTTTTCGGGTCTCCTTCAGATGTTGTCTTCCGTCGATCTCCCGATGGATTTTGGAGGTTATCTCCTGTTGCATGTGGGTCTCAATGGGTTTTAAGGGGTTGGTGATTTAAGGAGTTTAGCGCCGAGTATCTGCAAGGAAGTCCCGGGGTGGTTTGGTACCACCGAGGACCCTCCGACGATCAAGTTAGCACGAGATCCGAGCAGAGTAACGGCTAAGTAGAGTAAAAATGGCTTACTTGACCCCTCTGTGATGGGGATTTATATAGTGGCGGCAGCACGCAGCAGCAGGCGCGAGAATCTCGCCGGCAGTTACGCTCCCGACGTCACGCCCGCGTAAGAAGCGGATCGTCCGTTAACGGGGATCGTGATGGCATGGAACGTGGGATGTTGACGGCGGAGAATCCGCGCATGGCGAGATTTACGGAGCGACGGTTACGCCTGTGAGTGGTGGAGTTGGTCGGTCGGAGGGACTGAGGAAGATGGCCTCAGCGGGGGAGCTCGGGAACGAGCGGGAGGGCCGAGGTATCTTGGTCCTGTGGTAGATCGGGGGCGAGCTGAGAGGCCGAGGAGGCCAATTTGCAGGGGGCTCTGAGGTGAGCCAGCTTGTGCTTGCAGGTCGGATACAGGGGTGGCCTGATCAGCCTCTGTAGGCCCTTTCCTCTGAATTCTGGGACATGTCATCTGCCACGTGTCCTGATCTTGGAGATCACCAATATTGAGCATCATCAAGGATGTTCTTTATCTTCATTGCATTTCTTCTCCCATGAACTCCAAATTCAAGAAGAAGTGTTGATTCAAGGCATTGTTTCCACCAGTAGCTCAGTTTTTTTCTTTCTTGGGTCACTATGATTGATCAGGAAGTAAAATTTCATGTGTGCAGGGTTTCAGGATGTTCTTTTATCTTCATACAGCTTTAATATCTATCCAAAAAAATGCACAAGAAAATACATGGATCTTCACTTGGACAAATAGTGACATAAAAGCAGTTCAATTGACCTGTTAGCGAAAAAATTAACAACAAAACCTGTCCAGCCACTGTTTTCAGCAACTCCTTTACCCCTGATACACATCTTCATCTTGGACGGACACAACACTCATATAGTATTTGTTGAAAAAATTATTGAAAGTTCATGGTACTTGTTCAACATAACCAAGTTCACAAAATCAACTTGAAATTGACACGCTGTAGGGTATCTATCTGGGAAATGTCAAAGTAGATGCCACTATATAGTATACTGAAGCATACATTTAACCTCATTCAGAAAGTTGAGGAAATCCATAACAAACAAGCAAAATATATGACTGATGTATCTGCTAAACCATAGCCATTGTACAAGCAAAACCAACAAGAATAAATAAACCTCTATTCAAACCAACCAACCTAACTATATATGACACCAACACCACGAAAATCAACCAAAGGCAATTGAAAACAAGAAACAAACCAAGATGCCAAGATGCGTGGAATCCCACTTCAATTGCTTCCGCGCCTCTTATTCAAAACCACCACCATGATCACCGCCACAACAATCTCGGCAACCCCCGCCGATCCCCGACATGTACCTTTGCGTGCTCTCCAGCTTGCCAATGGCGAATACCTGCTTCAAAGCCTGCCAAGACTATCTCCCTTAATTTATAGCACAAAAGACTTGATTTCCTCGCGTTCTCCTTCATCCATGATCGAACTCTTCAAGCTTCAATCTTCACATTTTTGTGATCAAATGGGCCACCCGACGCCCATGGCCCTGTCTCAAGAATCCGCACATGCCATTGTCCAAAACCTCAAGAACCAAGAAGCCTCCACTTCTTCTGCTGCTTCTTCCTCATCCACCACAACTCATCTTTTAGAATCCAAAAACTTTGAGAAGCCTACTAATGCTCGAGCTTGAAAACGACAAAAGCGCCATTTACAACATCGATCACCTCATAAACACAAGCAAAGGCGGAAGGATCCTCCATGACCCCATGAATCGTGCCTGTGCTCATCCCTTTATTATCTTTGAGCCATTGTGGGGTCCAAATTAAAGCAACTGCAGTGATCTTAGAATTTTCGCATGTGCCGGTTGATCGAATCAAAATGGTTTGGTGGGAGGTCATTCCACCTTTGCTCAATGTGCTCGTGATAGGTATGTTGCAAACCTGTGCTAATGCAGCAAAAAACCATTCAAAACCTCATGGTTAAAGAAGTGAACAGGATGCCAATTGGCACGCTCTGAACAGCCCCCTTGCTTCTTGAAAAGTTTTTCGAGAATTTCTTAATAAACGAAGCATGTAAAGAAGAGGGAATAGCTCTCTCGACTCTTTGCCTTTGTCCTCAAAACGTTTACGCTTTTGTAAATATAGGGGCCGTTCCAAGATTTTTTAAGGCTGCAAGTGATAAATCGAGCGACGAAGTGAGTTTGTTGAGGACATACCCAATTATGTTATTATGTGACTGGGCAGGGGATAATAAAGGAAGGTATGAGTTGATGGACGCGGGTGCGGTTAAACAAATGCTGAACATGGTGAAGGAAGATGAAGGAATTGGTAAAGATCGCTTCTTGCTTCTGGTTCATGGGATTTGAACAGAGAGTCCAGTTATGTTAAGGAACTATCGAGAAAACCGGGAGCAAAGGTAATTTTTTCCTCGGCGAAGAGAGAATGTGGAGGAGATGAGAGAGAGATGCCTGTACAAATGCTTAAAATGATGAAAACCCCTACAAAGAAGAGGGACAAAAAGCCGTTTAAGCCAGTTTTAATGGTGATTCAGGAAGAGTTTGGAAAGGAGTAGAATTTGCAGCAAAATTTTTGGTAGCAGAGGTGTAGCAGGATAGCTAGTATATGGGTTCTTAATGCTTGTGCATCTGCAAAATGTTCATAATGTTCATGCATTATCCAAAAGAAGAAAATTAATATAATGCTGAATAAGGAAAAAAATACACGAGGAACTCCAAACATTGTATACTGCTTATAGCTAAAATAGAATGAATTAGAAAGAAACTGCAACTGTTGGATGTTCTCTACTTTGTTTCAGATGAAGAAAAATTGATAGCAAAAGTGTAGTAGGATAGGGTATGTTTGTGCAGGTTTTTTTGGGCATTATGCGCTAGCCTGGAACAGGACAATCATAATATTCAGTTGAAGGGTTTGATAGCTATAAATTAACACCAAAAAATGCACAAGAAAAAACATGGATCTTCACTTGGGCAAATAATGACATAAGAGCAGTTCAATTATGTTTGAAGTTAACAAGAATTAGCCCATCAGCAAAAAGTTTAACAACAAAACGTTTCAGCAATTTCAATTTAATATCATTGATTAATTTCGGCTGAGACCTTTTACCTTTACACGCCTCTTCATTATTCAACAGAAAACAACATAACAATTTCATTGGACCAACTTGAAATTTATAACCTATACGGTATTTATCAGAAGAATCCTGAAAGCTTCAGTAAAATTTCGCAGACATTCAAGTTAAATAGGTTAAGCAATTTTGTAGCCAACAAACAAACACGCACACACACTAGCATTTTGCGTTTTATTATAAAATGTGTAATACTTATATAAATCCGAATGAACTATGTAGCTTTATCCTATTTAGAGTCCAAAAAAAATTTCTTGAGCCCATGGATAAATATAAAATGGGGGCTTTTGGTTTAAAATTATTTTGAATGTTAATAAGTGAAGAAAATAGTCATTTTAATAACTTGGATCAAGAGTATTCTAGAAAATATTATAATATGTTAGTTACCATATTTAAATAAAAGAAGATAATTTTAAGTAAATGAAAATAGAAGTTGAAAAATAATAAGATTAAAATAACTTCTAGAAAGTTCTTTTTTGTCTTAAGTTTGAGTATAATTTAGATTTAATTTGGAATTCAAACTAATTTATAGAAAGTTCTTTTTTGTCTTTCAAGTTTTAGAGAATGTGGAGTCGATTTGAAATTTAAATTAATAAAACACTTAATTATTTATGTCTTTTTCTTTGATGATGTGGAGGCTCTAAAATTTGATAAATTCTCTTTTTTTCTTTATTTTTCAAAAAATGGAGAAGGTGGACTCTAACCAATAATATATATATATATATATATATATATATATATATATATATATGATGCAAATGGACTTGGCTAGAGGTCCACCCTCTCCTTTTTTTAAAAATTAAAGAAAAATGAGGAAAATCCCCCATTCTCAAGGCCTCCAACTCATCAAATAAAGAGAAGTAATTAATTGTTATGTTTAACACGTGCATTGCAAGTGCACAAATTCTAGTGTGTGTAGTAGTGTGTGTAGAGAGAGGGGGCGGCAAAAGTAATTAATTGTTATGTTTAACACGTGCATCGCACGTGCACAAATTCTAGTGTGGGTAGAGAGAGGGAGAGACAAAAGTAATTAATTGTTATGTTTAACACATGCATCGCACGTGCACAAATTCTAGTGTGTGTGCATGTATAATGCAAATACGCTTGGTTAGAGGTCCCTCCCCTTTTTTTAAAAAAGAAAGAAAAAAGGAGAAAAATTCTCATCTCTCAAGCCCTTCACATCACATCTATTTTCTCCCAAAAAACAATTAACTATTTATCTAGAACTCTCCATATCATCTCTCCATATATATATATATATATATATATATATATAGGGAGCTGATCCTACGAGGTCCGGCCCCATTTCTTATTTTGAGGTCCAATTTTCAAATATCCAACCCCCGTGTTTTTCACAGATCCGCTCCGGCCAACGTGATCTACACATGTTAGATAGATTATGTATCAAATTTTACGAGATTTAGAGACCTCTAACTAATCTATCAAATAGACTAAAAACCCGACGGCTTTACGATGCATGAAAAACAAGATCGCTTGTTGGGTGTGCTAGAGTCTCCAAATCTCATAGAATTTAATACATAGTCTAACATATGTAGTTCACGGTGACCGAAGCGGATCGGTGAAAAACACGAGGGCTGGATATTTGAAAATTGTACCTCAAAATAAAAAATATGGCCGGACCTCATAGGATCAGCTCCCTATATATATATATATATATATATATATATATATATATCATCTCTCATTCTCTTCTCCCAAAAAATATTTAATTGTTTAATTAACACGTGCAACGCACGTGCACAAATTGTAGTCTTCTTTTATAATGTAAATAGGCTTGTTAGAGTCCACCTTTTTTTAGAAATAAAGAAAAAAGGAGAGAATTCCTCCATTCGTAAGGCCTCCACATCATGAAAGAAAAAGACAAGTAATTAATTGTTTTCTTAAGACCTCCACGTCATCAAAGAAAAAGACAAAAAAGTAATTAATTATTACACACACACACACTAGAACCCTTGGCAGGCCACATGGCATTCAAAAATATGTCAAAATTTCTTTCTAAATTCTAGAGGAATCCACATCATCTCTTCTCTCTCTTCTCCCAAAAAAGCATCCATGCATGTTGGACCTCCAAATGAAAAACTGTACATAAACCCTCGTTATTTATACTAGTATATATAATGCAAATGGACTTGGTTAGAAGACCCCCTCTTCTTTTTTAAAAAAACAAAGAAAAAAGAAGAAAAGTCCTTCATTCTCAAGACCTCCACATCATCAAAAAGAGATAAAAATAATTAGGGTTAGAACCCACCTTCTCCTTTTTAAAAAAAATAAAGAAAAGGAGAATGGTCCTTCATTCTCTAGGCCTTCAAATAATCAAAGAAAGACAAATAATTAACTATTATGTTTAACACGTGCATCACACGTGCACAAATTCTTTAAGTTTACCAACTTCTCGTCTTTTGTCTGATACCGTCTGCGTTTTCTTAAAGATTCCTTGATCGATTGCTGTGCATGCATCGCATGTGCACAAATTCTAGTAATAATAACTGAAATAATTATTAAACCTAGAGCAACTATATAAGCAAAATTAACAAAGTAAAATCTAACCTTGCTCAGAACCAATCAATCATACATAACAACAAAATGTCAAGTGGGAAATCCCTACCAAGAAATCCACCTATCTTCCTCCTCATCTCCATCAATCGTTTTTCAATGCCCTATCACCAATAATCTAATGACAGACCCTGTCATCACCATCCGTGGTAGCCACAGCTTAGAAAAAGCCATCCTTGATGCCTGCAAGGAGTTGGATTACGCTCCAACTCTTCTTTCTTGGTCATCATTGAGCATTCAATCGATATCATACGTTCAGAGTTCTTCATTGAAATCCCTAATAAGAAACTGGTGTAATCGCTAGGGCCTCCTCGAACCTGCTATCATCTCTAAACCATAGGCCCTCAAAATCATTAGAATCCTGTCAGAATTGTCAAGAACCGAGATAACAGAACTACCTAACTTTTTACCATAGGAACAAACAGTCAAGCGCCAAAGGGCTTCACAATCCCCCACCCATTTCCGACCAAAACGACTAAGTCACAATTTTTCTTCCTCCAAATGAAAAACTGAGAAGTTCAAGTATACTTTCATGGATTCAATAGCAAGTAGGAAGTCATTCTAAAATGGTAAGTTTTGGTATTTTCTTTAAGTAATTTATCATAATTTAATTATTAAGAATACAAAAATGTTGCCTTTAAATATATACTAACTGTTAGAAACAGAGCTATATTTGATTTTATATTGGCTAATACAACAGGAATTTTAATATTTTTCAAATAAATACCATAACCTTTACATTTCTTTGAAGGTTATTTTCATATATTGGTGATGATATGTCTGTTAATGCTACTTCAATTTCAAATTGTCTATATGTTTTCCCTTGTTATACATGCAAATACCTAGTTTTCTTTGTTTAGTTCGAGATCTTCTTGTTTGTTCCTGTGGTAAAGAGTATAACAAGGAAAGCATATAATAGACAATTTGAAATTGAAGTGTATAATAGATAATTTAAAATTTAGGTTTGTTCATGTGGTAAAGAGTATAACAAGGGAAAGCATATACTTCAATTTCAAATTGTCTATTATACACTTCAATTTCAAATTGTTTATTATGTGCTTTCCCTTGTTATACTCTTTACCACACGAACAAACTTCAATTTCAAATTGTATATTATACACTTCAATTTCAAATTGTCTATTATATGATTTTCCTTGTTATACTCTTTACCAAAGGAACAAACAAGAAGATCTCGAACAAAACAAAGAAAACTAGGCATTTACATGTATAACAAGAGAGAGCATATAATAAACAATTTGAAATTGAAGTCGCATTAACAGACATTATTACTAATATAAGAAAATAACCTTCAAAGAAATGTAAAGGTCATGGTATTTATTTGAAAAATATTGAAATTTCTGTTGTATTAGCTAATACAAAATCAAATATAGCTCTGTTTCTAACCGTTAGTATACATTTAAAAGCAACATTTTTGCATTCTTAATAATTAAATTCTGACAAATTACTTAAAGAAAATACCATAACTTACCGTTTTAAAATGACTTGCTACTTTGCTCTGAATCCGTGAGAGAATACTTGAAGGAAGAGAAATTGTGACTTGGTTGTTCTAGTCGAAAATAGGAGAGAGATTTTGAAGCCCTTTGGCGTTTTGAGATGATAGAGAAAGGTTGTTCCGGTGGACGTGATGACTTGTTTGTTCCTGTGATAAAGAGTTAGGTAGTTCTGTTATCTCAGCTTTTGACAATTTTGACAGGATTCCAATGATTTGGAGGACCTATGGTTTAGAGATGATAGCAGATTCGGTGAGGCCCAAACGACCACACTAGTTTCTTATCAGGGATTTCAATGAAGAATTCTGAACGTATGATATTGATTGGATTCTCAATGACGACAAAGGAAGAAGAGTTGGAGTGTAATCCAACTCCTTGCAGGCATCGAAGATGGCTCTTTTAAAGCTGTGGCCACCAAGGATGATAATGATAGGGTATGCCATTAAATTATTAGTGATAGGGCATTAAAAAAAGATTGAAGGAGATGAGGAAGATGGTGGATTTCTTGATGGGGATTTCCCACTTCTTGACATGTTATGTATGGTTGGTTCTGCATAAGGTTAAATTTTATTTTGTTGATTTTGCTTATATAGTTGCTTTAGATTTAATGATTATTTCAATTATTATCAATAGAATTTGTGCACGTACGATGCACGTGTTAAAAATAACAATTAATTATTTCTTTCTTTGATGATATGGAGGCCTAGAGAATGAAGGACTTTTCTTCTTTTTTATTTTATAAAAAAAAGGTGGCTTCTAACCATAATTATTTGTCTATTTCTTTAATGATGATGTGAAGGCCTTGAGGGTGGAAGATTTTTCTCCTTTTTTCTTTGTTTTAAAAAAAGGAGAGGTCTTCTAACCAAGTCCATTTGTATTATATATACTTGCATTTTGCACGTGCGATGCACGTTTGCAGCTTTATCCTATTAAGAGTCCAAAAAAAATTCATAAATGTAAAATGGGAGGCTTTTGGTTTAAAATTATTTTGAATGCCAATAAGTGAATAAAATAGTCAATTTAGTAACTTAGATCAAGAGTATTCTAGAAGATATTATAATATATTATTTACCGTATTTAAGTAAATGAAAGTAGGATTTGAAAAATGATAAGCTTAAAATAACTACTAGAAAGTTCTTTTTTGTCTACAGTGTGAGTATAATATAGATTGAATCTAAAATTCAAACTAATTTCTACAAAGTTCTTTTTTGTCTCAAGTTCTAGAAAGCTACTTTTTTCTTTCTTTTTCAAAACATGAAAATGTTTAATTATTTTTGTCTTTTTCTTTGATGATATGGAGACTCTAAGATTTTTTTAATTTTAAACATAACAATTATTTTTTTTTATTTATACAATGATGTGGAGGTCCTAAGAATGGAAGATTTTTCTCTTTTTTTCTTTGTTTTTTTTCCAAAAAAGAAGAGGATGGCTTCTAACCAAGTCCATTTACATTATATAGTAAATAGATATAGTAAGATGCATGTGCTCCACACGTTTATTATTGATTTAATTTTTTTTGTCTTTTGAGGAATTAGAAAACAAATTCCAGTCTTGGAAAGGAGGATCACATTAGGCGGTGAGAGAGGGAGGGTAAAGAGAGATGTGAAAGAGCGGGAGGGGTGAGGTGGCAACTTGGGGGTTGAGAAAAGAATGAGATAATTTTGTGGATTTTTTGTTTTTTCCCAAAAAATGAGGAAAAGCTACGTGGATTTTGTCTTATTAGGCATGGATTTGGGTTATAATAGTACTGGTTTTCTGCACGTGCGTTACACGTATTAGTTCACTAAACTATATGGTATTTATAATTGAAATTGTGATGCGATATAATCATATTGTTAGTTAAATGAATGGTTTTTTCAAAGTTCTTTCAGTTAGTTCTTGCAGAAAAAACATAAATTTGAATATAAATAATGCGTCGTGTTTAAGTTATCAAATATATTACAAAAAATTATTAAAAGATAATTTTAAAAATTCAAAATAAGAATGCAAGGTTATGGAAAGTTCTTGAAAGACAATACTATATAGTTCAGTGGATGTGTATTGAATAACTTTAAATAAGAAAGACATTCAAATAAAAATGTAACTTTAAGAAAAATCTAGAAAGTTAAAATATGGTAGGGTAAAACTGTCTATGAAGTTCTTTTATCTTATCCTTTTAGGGATTGATATTTTAGAATTCAAATGAACATTTTTTATTATTGTGTTGTCCTTTCTTGATGATGTGGACAACTTAAGAATGGAGAAATTTTCTCCTTTTTTCTTTGTTTTTAAAAATTGGAGAATGCTTAATCTAACCAAGTCCATTTGCATTATATATATACTAGAATTTGTGCACGTGCATTGCACGTGTTAATTAGACAATTAATTATTTTTTGGGAGAAGAGAGAGAGATGATATAGAGGGTTCTAAATATATACATAGATATATGTATATATATTTTTTGGGAGAGAGATGATATGGAAGGTTCTAGATAAACAATTAATTATTTTTTGGGAGAAGAGAGAGAGATGATGTGGAGGATTTGGGAGGTGAGGATTTTTCTCCTTTTTCATTTTTTTTAAAGGGGGGAGGCCTCTAACAAAGGGTATTTACATTATATATATACTAGAATTTATGCACGTGCGTTGCACGTGTTTAAAAAAATTTGAGAAGGGAAAAGAGAAATGCGGAGGGTTCTAGAGTCTTATTTATTTATTTATTTTAAAAAAAGGGAAGGATGAGGTGGAGGGCTTGAGAGGTGAGAGAGATGAGGTGGAGGGCTTGAGAGGTGAGATAGATGATGTAGAGGGCTTGAAAGGTGAGGATTTTTCTCATTTTTTCTATTTTTCTAGAAAAAAGGTGAAGGATGGACCTCTAACCAAGGGTATTTGCATTATATATATATATATATATATATATATATATATATTGAGAGAGATGATATGGAAGGTTCTAGATAAACAATTAATTGTTTTTTTACGAAAGAGAGAGATGATGTGGAAAGCTTGAGAAGTGAGAGAGATAATGTGAGGGCTTGAGAGATGAGGATTTTCTCATTTTTTCTTTTTTTCTAGAAAAAAGGAGAAAGGTGGATATCTAACCAAGGGTATTTGCATTATATATAGAGAGATAACCAAGGGTATTTGCATTATATATATATATATATAAAAATTTTGCACGTGCGATGTGCGTGTTAAACATAACAATTAATTACTTTTGTCTCTTTATTTGATGAGGTGGAGGGTTTTTCTCATTCCATCCCCTTATGGTATCAGAGCCAAGTGTTCTAGTAATTCCACTCTTTGTTAAGAGCAACGAAGTGACCTATTCATAGTGAGTATCCTGAGCGTTGGTAAGACGTTGGTAAGCTCGTGAACCCGTTGGTAAGCCCGAGAGAAAGCGTGGTGTTCCCGGTGGAGTGTTCCCGTTGTTCTCGGTCAAGGTATGATCTGTGTTTAGTTCATAAAATTGCTATTGATGATGGCTGGTTTTATTAGAAAAATTTTCTCTGGTTCTGGAAGTAATTCAGGACACATAAAACAAAGCAAAGAAGAGATGATTAATGAGGACTTTTCAAACTGGACTATTCCTAATGAAAATATTGAAAATATTCATAAAATTGGTACCTTTGATTTCAAAAGCGCTTTGAGCGTAAAAATTCATGAAGAGACTTTAAACATTCAAAATAAATTCCAATCGATTCCTCTTTTATCTCATATTTCTTTACGAAAATATTTAGAAAAAGGATTTCGTTATATTCATTTTGGTATGATTCAAGTAGCAGTCAAACCACTTGCTCATATTGGCATAGACATTCCTGTTTACATGGCTTTACGTGATAAACGTTTGCGAAGATACAAATCGTCAATCTTAAGTATGATTCAGACTAATATTTGTAATGGTCCTATTTATTTTAATTGTATTCCTAATTTTCCCGTTTCATTAACTGATCCTTTAATTATGAATTCCTTAATCCTTGATGTTCATCTGCAAGGAGACGAATTTGAAAAACTTGCAGAACAATTTGTAATTATTTATCGCATTTACTTTAGATTAATGAGTTCTGCTATTAATCCCAAATGCAAATTTGTTAATAACTTTACTGATGAGACAATACTATTACAAATTGATGCTAACTATTCAAAGACCTTTGTTCCTAAACGCCTGAAATGGAATGAAATTACCATTCCAGAAGCCTTTCAAATAGATGTTCCTCAGAGACCAAGAAATCTCGAAAGAACAGAAATTCAAGAGATAGTTGAAGAACAAGATGGTACAGTCCTGGTTCGTTTCAACTCACTTAATGAAAATAGGAGATCCATCAGACCTTACTCTATTCCTAGAAATTCATTTAGAGAATCTAGGTCTTTCATGGTAGAAACTCCTTCTACTCAAGAAGATCCTTCAATAAGGATTCACAATCAAACACCTATTCCTGACATTTCAAATGAACTCAATTTTTCTCCTAATAATTCTCCTAATTCCAGTCAGATGCATGGAGAATTCCACGGTATTAATGTTATCACTAAACTTGGTGTTAAGATTGATATCGAAGAACTTGAAAAAGATTTCAAAGAAGAATCAGAATACTACACATGGTATTCTAAGCTAGATGCTTACTGTCAAGCTAAGATTCGACTTCAATGGATAAAAGATATTCAAAAATATCATGCTCCCTTTCATTTTGAAAACTGGTTAGAATTTTATTTTACAAAAAATGAAATTTCTGAACCATTCAAAAAATCTGCTATTAATGTACAAACAAGTTTGTACAAGAAATGGCAACTTCAAGATGGCACTACTATTACTGCTATCACTCCTCCCTTACAGACCTTGAAACTCCATTCCAAAGAAGGAGAAGTCATAGCTACACCTTTCAAAAAGGGTCGTGAAAGTATTGACCCTAGAGGAAATGATCAAGTTAATTTGGATGATGTCAAGAAATTATATCAACAGAATAACTACTCCAATCAAGTTTTACACACGATTTCAACACAAATAGATTCCTTATCTACTGACATCAAGGCTATTTCAAAACCAACAAGTTCAACATTCCCTCACAGTACTTCTTTACCACATTTTCAACCAAGAAGTATTCCTAGAGCTTTAGAAAATAAGCTCACGTTTGAAAACGATTCATTATTATCTAAATTAAATCAAACACTTAATTCAATTAACAGGAACCTTCCTGGTCCTTCAAAAATCAACAATATTGACACTATAGAAGAAAATGAAGAGTCAGATTCCTCATTATCTTCTAATTCCTCTGAAAACTCTGTTGTTCAATCCTCTGAAAACTCTGTAGTTCAACAAATCAATAAAGTTGAAAACGATATCTTACAAATTAATTCTGATCAAGATATTAATAAAATTGAAAGAGGAAAGAAACCAAATTTCAATAGACCTCGTAAAAATTGGAACAATAATAGAACTAAAGACTACTATCCACGACCTACTCCTCCTGACATTATGTATGAAGAAAGAGCAAAATTCCATACAAAAGATTATGATGGAAATTCCATTTATGAATGGAATATTGATGGAAAGAGTGAGTATGAAATACTCAACACATTACAAGAAATGGGTATGGCCAAATTGGCATACAAAATGAAAAGATGTTCTGAACAGGATATTGCGAGTTTATTCATAACTGGTTTTACTGGACAGTTAAAGTATTGGTGGGACAATGCTTTGACCTTACAAGACAAAACAGCAATTCTTGAGCATACTATAGACGTAGAAAATGCCCAAGGAGAAATTACCACCCAAAACGATTCAAGTGATTTCCTTATAGTTACCATAGCTATGCACTTTGTAGGAAATCCTCAGGAAGAATTAGCTTCTTCAAAGATATTCCTTACTAACATTAGGTGTCCAACACTTAGTGACTTCAGGTGGTACAAAGACATGTTTTTGACTCATGTTCTTAAACGAACAGACAGTACTGCACCATTCTGGAAAGAAAAATTCATTACTGGTTTACCAACTCTGTTTTCCCAAAGAATTATGACTAATTTACAAAAGGAAATGGGAACAGAACAGATTGATTTCACTTCAATGACCTTTGGTCAACTCTTTGCTTTTGTCAAAAAAGAAGCCCTTGCAGCTTGCCAAGAACTCAAATTCCAAGCTAAATATGGCAGTAAGAGAAAAGAAATGGGATCTTTCTGTCAAGCTTTTGGAATTACTGGAATCAGTGCTCCTTCCACTGAAAGAAAGAAAAAATTCCTTCAAAAATCTTTCTCACAAAGAAGATATTCTAAGAAAAAGGAATACAAAGATGATTCCTTTTCCCCAAAGAAATTCAGGAGATTCAATAGACAAAAGAATTCAAGAAATTTCAAGTGTTTTAAATGTGGCAAGAATGGTCATATTGCTAGCAAATGTCGAAACAAAGGAAAGATAAATGAAATCATTGATGGCATTTCTGATATTGAAGAAAATATCAGAAACAAGTTAAAAGACAGACTGCAAATCTATTCTGAGATCAATTATATTACTGACAATGATGATGGCAATTATGATTCCTCCAGTGAAAGTCAGGATGACTGTCACTGTAAACAGATTAATATGATTAAGTCTTCTACTGATAGTAAAAAGATAAATTCTGATACAAAAGAATTCATCTTTGATATGATTCAACAATTACCTAATCCTATCAAACAAAAGGAACTTTTTGAAAGATTAAAATCTTTAATTCTGCAAGAAGATGAGAAGTTTAATATCATTCAACCTTTCAGTATATCAAAAGTTTTTGAAAAGTATCCTATGAATCAAACCTCTGGCATTAAGTCCATCTCTACCAGAGAATTGCAAACAAAAATTCATATTCTAAAGGAAGAAATCAAGTCTTTAAGACAGACTACTAACAATATAGAGATGAAAAATCTCTCTTTAGAAGCTCATATAGCAATTATTCAATCTAGACTTTCCAAAGGAAAAGAAATCTATCAAGAAGAAGAAGAAGATGAAGAAGAAGCATTTATTCCTCCACAGGAAATAAATATTACTTCTACTCAACCTTCTACTTCTCAATTCATTTCTACGATTGAGAAATTCCAATTCCAAAAATGGTTAGTTCATCTAACTATTTCTATAGAAAACTTCAAACAAACCTTTGTTGCAATGTTAGACAGTGGTGCAGATCAAAGCTGCATCAGAGATGGTCTAATACCAACAAAATATTATAGTTTTACTAATGAAGTCCTTATAGCAGCCAACAACTCTCCTCTTCGAATCAAAGGAAAGTTGACAAAGACCGAAATATGTAATCAAAATTACTGCTTTAAACATCAGTTTATTGTAGTGGAAAATCTCAACACTGATATTATCCTAGGCACTCCTTTCCTTACTCAAATCTACCCTTTTGTTGTTGATAACAAAGGTATCAGCACTAACATTATGGGTAATACTATACATTTCAGATTCCTGATTCCTGTTCGACAAAAGGAGTTAAATGCTTTGCAAAATAACTCCATTTATCAACATATCAACCTTATTCAAAGGAAGCAGAATAAGATAAATTTTCTCAAAGAAGATTTGTCTTATGCTCAAATTGAAGAACACTTACAATTACCCAGCACAAAACAAGAAATTCAACAGTTAAAAGATCTATTCAAAAGAGAAGTCTGTGCAGATCTTCCTAATGCCTTTTGGGAAAGAAAAAAGCACATCGTTGAATTACCATATGAAAAGGAATTTTCAGAAAGAAATATTCCTACAAAGGCAAGACCCATTCAAATGAATCATTATCTATTAGAAGTTTGTAAAAAAGAAATTCAAACTCTTTTAGATAAAGAGCTGATACGGCCGTCCAAATCACCTTGGAGCTGTGCAACATTTTATGTCATAAATCAAGCAGAAAAGGAACGTGGTGTCCCTAGGCTTGTTATTAATTATAAACCTCTCAACAAGGTTCTTCAATGGATTCGTTACCCTATTCCAAATAAAAGAGATTTATTAAAACGTTTAAGCATTGCAAAAATCTTTTCAAAGTTTGACATGAAATCTGGCTTTTGGCAAATTCAAGTTGCTGAAAAAGACAGATACAAAACCGCCTTTACTGTACCCTTTGGCCATTACGAATGGAATGTAATGCCTTTTGGACTCAAAAACGCCCCTTCAGAATTCCAAAGGATAATGAATGACATTCTGAATCCATATTCAAAGTTTATGATTGTTTATATTGATGATGTATTAGTTTTCTCTGAAAACATTGATCAACATTTTAAACATTTGAAAACTTTCTTATATACTATAAAGAAAAATGGCTTAGTTCTTTCAGCCACAAAAATGAAATTATTTCAAAACAATATTCGTTTTCTTGGACATTTCATAAATCAAGGTACTATTATTCCTATAAATCGAAGTATTGATTTTGCTGATAAATTTCCTGATGAAATTAAAGACAAGACTCAACTCCAAAGATTTTTAGGTTGTTTAAACTATATTTCTGATTTTATTCCAAAGATGAGACAAATTTGTGCACCTTTATTTCAACGACTTCAAACAAATCCTCCACCTTGGACTTCAATTCATACAGATATTGTTAAACAAATCAAAAGAACTATTCATTCTTTACCTTGCATTAATATTCCTCATCCTGATACTTTCATGATTGTTGAGACTGATGCTTCAAATATTGGTTACGATGGTATTTTAAAACAACGGCTACCAAACTCTTCAAAAGAAGATCTAGTCAGATATCACTCTGGTGTCTGGTTAGGACCTCAGAAAAATTACTATACTATTAAAAAGGAAATGCTTTCAATTGTTAATTGTATTTTAAAATTTCAAGATGATCTTTTTAATAAAAAATTTCTCCTTAGAATAGACTGTCAATCTGCAAAATTCATTTTAGAAAAAGACGTAAAAAATCTGGTTTCAAAACAAATATTCGCTAGATGGCAAACTTTACTTTCTGTCTTTGATTTTGATATTCAATATTTAAAAGGTACTGACAATTCATTATCAGGGAATTTCTTACAGGAAAAAATGGGTGATCCCAATTCAAAAGTTCGCACTTCAAAGGACTATGAGATGAAAAAATTGACAACAGCAACTTCATCAACAAACAAATTCCATATTCTTCAAGATTTCCCTGCTCTGACTTACGCATCAGCAGTGGAAAGCAAGAAACCTCAAAATTCAACTCCATAAATTCAAACTTCTCCAAAAGATCAAGACAGCCCATATTTCACAAAATCTGGTGTTCAACACATCTGCTTGACCACCTTCAAAGAATCTCCCAACTACAACACACTTCAAATCTACACTCATCAATTATTCCCGCCAAACTCCTATTGGCTGGATGATCCCCTCAAAACTCAACAATTCTATGAGTTGATCTTAGTTGACTCTGGGTCAGCTGAAATCACTCATACTCCTGATAACAAAACTCCTTCACTGATTTCTTATTCAAAATGCGTCATAAAGAAGGTCATTCTACCAAATGAATGGTCCAGCATCTGGACTACAAAAGAATTCTCAATTACTTACGTTCCCAAAGGTTATACATACCAAGACTATCAAATGGCTTGGTTTCGAACCTTATTCTATAGGCCATTCAATCATTCATGGTTCTTACCTTCCACTCAAATTGTGCTGACAATATTCCTATCTGGTTCTATGAATGGTGGCTACATTTTGGCCCCGTTCCAGAGATTCTTCCACCTGTTGTTCTGAAGGCCTTCCAAACTTGGGTCCAAAGAACGGGAGGTGAACATTTCAAAAAAGCTCTCCTATTCCACAAGTCCTTCAAAGTCCCATGGATATTTTGTTGGACATTTACATTATTCAAACATTACAACAGTGACTACCCTCTCAGTCTGGGTAGAGAATTCAATGTCAAATGGTGGACCCGTTATACTCAAGATTATTGCAATGAGAAGACGGTATTACATTACATTTCAACAGGAAAGAGACTTCAACAAGAAATTCAGCAAATTCCAAAAGAACCAGCAAAGCCTGAATTAAAAACTCCTGCAAAAGAAGTAAAGACTCAAAAGAAGGCAAAAGCAGTCATAGATTTCAACTCCTCAGATTCAGAGAATGATGATATGAAGATTTTTCTGGAGTTCCAAAAATTCAGAAAAATGCAGAAACAAATGAGAAGCTCAAAATCAAACTCCAAGCATTCCTCAGAAGGATCCTCCACTGATCCTATGGGAGGGCCTTGTGCTCAAGACCCTTTTGAATTATAAAAAAAAAATGTATATATCTTATCTTATCTCTCTAGTGTTCTCTGTAGTGAATGGTAACTACAGCTAGTCCGGAGCAAACGGCTACCGGTAAAGACTTATCAAATCCGTTTTAAAAAGGTTTGCTCCTAACCCAAAGGAGTATGGCTCTCAAACAGCCAATTTACTGGAGAAGTAATTCTCCACAACAACGTCATATGTAGAACGGTTCAAATCTACATACTAGCCCAATCTCAAACGGTGGTTGGTAAAGGCATATTAAATCCGTTAATGGCTGCGGATTTGCCCAAAATTCGATTACTAAAGATTCCTCTCAAAATAAGGACAGCTCAAAAGAAGACAAAAGATGTCTACTCAAAGATGCCAGCTAAAGAGAAGACAAAGAACAAAAGATGCCTACTCAAAGATGACAGCTCAAAAGAAAGATTCCTCTCAAAAGCAAGGACAGCTCAAAAGAAAAAGTAAAAGACAAATGTCTACTCAAAGATGCCAGCTCAAAAGAAAAGATGCCCGCTAGAAGACGCCAGCTCAAAAGGAAAAGGACTCAAAAGTCAAAAGATGCTTTTACAAAAGAAGAAAGGACAACACAACCACTCAAATAATTGAAGACAGCCAACCACTCAGCTATTCAAAAAAGAAAGACAAGACAGCACTAAAAGATTCGTGCTGATCCAAAGAGCATTCAAGAGAAGCATTCAAGTCTATATAAACACAACTCATTCATGTAACTAGACAGAGGTTTTTGGAGAGGTTTAAGAGAGAGTTCAGACTTTGTAAACTTTACTCTTTGCTTCTGTATCCAAATCCTTTCAATTCAAATAAAGATCAAAGCTAGTTCTCATTCCATCCTCTTGTTTGCTCTCGTTTTATGATCCTGAACCCCTTATGGTATCAGAGCCAGTTTTTCTCTAGAACCAGATAGGAATATTGTCATTATATAGTAAATAGATATAGTAAGATGCATGTGCTCCACACGTTTATTATTGATTTAATTTTTTTTGTCTTTTGAGGAATTAAAAAACAAATTCCAGTCTTGGAAAGGAGGATCACATTAGGCGGTGAGAGAGGGAGGGTAAAGAGAGATGTGAAAGAGCGGGAGGGGTGAGGTGGCAACTTGGGGGTTGAGAAAAGAATGAGATAATTTTGTGGGTTTTTTGTTTTTTCCCAAAAAATAAGGAAAAGCTACGTGGATTTTGTCTTATTAGGCATGGATTTGGGTTATAATAGTACTGGTTTTCTGCACGTGCGTTACACGTATTAGTTCACTAAACTATATGGTATTTATAATTGAAATTGTGATGCGATATAATCATATTGTTAGTTAAATGAATGGTTTTTTCAAAGTTCTTTCAGTTAGTTCTTGCAGAAAAAACATAAATTTGAATATAAATAATGCGTCGTGTTTAAGTTATCAAATATATTACAAAAAATTATTAAAAGATAATTTTAAAAATTCAAAATAAGAATGCAAGGTTATGGAAAGTTCTTGAAAGACAATACTATATAGTTCAGTGGATGTGTATTGAATAACTTTAAATAAGAAAGACATTCAAATAAAAATGTAACTTTAAGAAAAATCTAGAAAGTTAAAATATGGTAGGGTAAAACTGTCTATGAAGTTCTTTTATCTTATCCTTTTAGGGATTGATATTTTAGAATTCAAATGAACATTTTTTATTATTGTGTTGTCCTTTCTTGATGATGTGGACAACTTAAGAATGGAGAAATTTTCTCCTTTTTTCTTTGTTTTTAAAAATTGGAGAATGCTTAATCTAACCAAGTCCATTTGCATTATATATATACTAGAATTTGTGCACGTGCATTGCACGTGTTAATTAGACAATTAATTATTTTTTGGGAGAAGAGAGAGAGATGATATAGAGGGTTCTAAATATATACATAGATATATGTATATATATTTTTTGGGAGAGAGATGATATGGAAGGTTCTAGATAAACAATTAATTATTTTTTGGGAGAAGAGAGAGAGATGATGTGGAGGATTTGGGAGGTGAGGATTTTTCTCCTTTTTCATTTTTTTTAAAGGGGGGAGGCCTCTAACAAAGGGTATTTGCATTATATATATACTAGAATTTATGCACGTGCGTTGCACGTGTTTAAAAAAATTTGAGAAGGGAAAAGAGAAATGCGGAGGGTTCTAGAGTCTTATTTATTTATTTATTTTAAAAAAAGGGAAGGATGAGGTGGAGGGCTTGAGAGGTGAGAGAGATGATGTAGAGGGCTTGAAAGGTGAGGATTTTTCTCATTTTTTCTATTTTTCTAGAAAAAAGGTGAAGGATGGACCTCTAACCAAGGGTATTTGCATTATATATATATATATATATACACACACACATATATATATATTGGGAGAGATGATATGGAAGGTTCTAGATAAACAATTAATTGTTTTTTACGAAAGAGAGAGATGATGTGGAAAGCTTGAGAGGTGAGAGAGATAATGTGAGGGCTTGAGAGATGAGGATTTTCTCATTTTTTCTTTTTTTCTAGAAAAAAGGAGAAAGGTGGATATCTAACCAAGGGTATTTGCATTATATATAGAGAGATAACCAAGGGTATTTGCATTATATATATATATATATATATATATATATATATATATATATATATATATATATATATATAATTTTTGCACGTGCGATGTGCGTGTTAAACATAACAATTAATTACTTTTGTCTCTTTATTTGATGAGGTGGAGGGTTTTTCTCTTTTTTTTCATTAATTTTGTTCGAAAAGGTAGTAGCACAAAATTGATATATTCGTTTCTAGTTATCAGTAAATGGGAGGATGTATTGCAATTATATTTTTAACTGCATGTCTGCAAGAAACTCTACATCTTCAAAAAATATACAGTTGATCTTCATAAAAATCATAATTGGGATTGGATATCCGTTGATGCATTCCACCATCATACATAATTAGTGAGTTTCAGAATTGTAGATAACATCTTAATTCCCTCAGATATGGCTTGCAACAGGGGCAAAGTGAAATAAGTGTTTAAGATGGATCATTTCACTGTATCTCTGGACTCTTGTTGCAGGAACACTGTGCAAGATAAATAATTCTGATGCGGCACATTCTGGGATTGAACCGCTACATATTCTTAGACTTGGCACTCTCTTACTTCAATCATTATAAAGCAGCTACCACTTTTTAGCAGAAAATAAGCAGCTAATTTTATAAGACTATAAGAAGTCAAATCTTAATTGGGAGATGACCTTGTACATACTTAAAGGTGATGGACCATTAAATATAAACTATCCAAAAACAAAAAAAACAAAAAAAAAAAAAAGATTTAGAAATTATGACTGAATGTAAACAATTCCCATTCATCAACTAATCACCAAAAAGAAAATCACAGCTGGTACTCCTAAATCCAACATTTATGATATTGCCAAGGATGAGAAATTTCCATTGAAAAATTATTTAATCTTTACCCGGGGGCCAGACATTTCTGCAGCAACATTCAACCCTGATGATGTTTTACCAGGAAGCAAAACTGCAAAAATGAAATCAAAAACAAAAGGTCAATTATAATCCAGCATTCTAGCGTACAGAGAGGTTTGACAGTTTTTATCAAATATTAATATCATCAGAAGTATCCCATGATCATTTAAGAACAAATCAAATTACTGAACATTGTAAAAAAAGAACTGCAGGATTACTAAGAAATTAACAGTACAATAATACTTTTTTTAGGGGAAAAAAGAGCAGAGAGTATAAGGTTTTTCCTCAAAAAATATACCTATCTTTTAAAACATGAGAGATGGATTTGATAACTATGTAAGCTCCAGATAAGGATACAACATCATGCTAATTTATTACCTCTTCTACGACTAAAGTTCACTAAATTACCATGACATTTTTTTTCAATTTACAGATAAATCCATAAACATTACAAATTGGCAAGTTGCCAATGAATACAACAAACTTTTGCTTTCCAAATAAATAACATGAGCTTTCATCTTTAATAGTCAGGAATTACATTGGGCAAAACTATGAAGAAATGTAAAGACATACAAAGATTCTCGCCAAAACAGCATACGGTATTAAACCGGACAAGGTTCAAAGTTCATGGTAATCATTTGAACTTTATATACCATCTAGAAAACGTTGAAAACCCTATGGCGTTTCAGTGAAATTTAGGCTAATTAGAAAATGAAAGGAATGCTATTTATACCGGGTGCAAGTAAAGAAAAGCAATTAGCAACTGTAGAGATGATTGCTTCATATGATGGACTCTTTAAATACATTGATCATAACAAAATAAAGATTTTGAGTGACCCAAATAAACTTCTGGTTTTCTCAACTGACTTGGAGATGTGGATGTGGGTGTATACCCATCAAGATAAATAAGGGTATTTTGGTAGTGTATAGCGTTCTTAGTTATTCAATTTGGAAATATTCTAATTGGACACAGAAAGGTAAAGTCAACATTTAATTAAACTAGAAATTACCATATTGTACATTTTTTCCTTCTTCGGAATTCATATAAGAGAACAACATTGTTCAGTTTAAAATCATAACTATTGCCTCATATTTCCTTGGTATTGGGATGAGCTACACAATCTCTCTACAGGTGGTTCAATAAATCCAAAAGGAAGAATCCTCATTGGCTTTTAACAAATTAGTCACGATGTTGACTTGCTGTCGTGCTCCTAAACCCACATTGCCGCTGCCGCCATCAACAACAACATTAACAACACCGTCAAATATATCACCACCAACAAAAACACCATCAGATACACCACCACCACCGCCGCCACTATCAACAGCACCATCGCCGTTAACAAATACACCACCCCTACCAGGCTACCGCCAATTTTTTTTAAATTCTTATCACAGTCCCTACCAGGGAGACGTATCATTGAGCCTGATAGAAATGTGCAAAGAACTAAACTACAGCACTCATGTTAGTTTTCTCATCCGGCACTGTTAATTTCCTTTCATTTTGATCCCCGATACACTTCTTTGATCTGCTATCATTGATTGGTGCAACAATTTTCGCCGTCCCCTCTAACACGGCATAGAAACTATGGGTCTAGTTTATGCAAAGTGATATGCAACCGGCTTTAAATATGCAATCTAAGATCCAACATATGCAATTGCAACAAGAGACTATTATAAAATCTTCTGCTTAACTCATGATTAAATCAAGTTTAAACCCAAAAAACTTGGTGTTTGCAACGGCATGACTTCAAGTAGTGTAATTAGGCTATTCATTTTTGTATAGTTCAGGTTATCATATGACTGAAATTGTATCAATTACTTGAAGAAACTATCTGGACCTTGATAAGTATTCAAGTTGAGAGATTTTGATTTACGAATCAATTTTATGCGGTTTGCATCATTAGTGGAGCTTCGGCAAAGTGATGGAAGTGGTTTGCGGCCAAATACGGAGAAGTTGAAATTGATGAATATAAACTAGCAAGAGAAAGATATGCATGAAATTGATTAAGCTGCTCCTAAGACAAAACCTAATTGCAAGAAATGAAGAACAAAGGAAGATAAATCTATCTAATTGCATGAAATAAAAACAAAGGAATACAAAACGTTTAATGATCAAGACTCTTAGCAAATGGAACAGGGTCAGATCTCTGAATATATCACTCACTGAGCCGATTCAGCTCCCAAACTCGGGTCCAGAAGGTCCGTGGATCGTGTCTAGGGCTCAAGCCGGTGGCGAGGAGCGGACGACGGCAAAGACCTCGTCGGAGGCAGGCGATGGTGGCGGTGACCCCATGGGAACGCGACGGCGGCGGCGGCGGCGATGGCGGCCTCGCCGGAGGCAGCGATGGCAATCTACAGAAAGGTGCTCCACCTTCATATTTTTTCTTTTTTCTGGCACTATAGAAAGAGATGAGATTAAAGTTACCGAGCAAGGATTTCATAGGATCCATCTAGCTTCCTGAAATATAGGTTCCCTTACAGGTAGACTAATAGAATTAGTGGAGATGATAATTAGGAGGAGAGTTGGTATTATTTGTTTGCAAGAAACTAAGTGAGTAGGTGAAAAAAGTAGAGTCATAAAGCCTTGAGGTTATAGGCTTTGGTATACGGGTAAAGATAAAATTCGTAAGGGGTAGGCATAATCATAGATAGACGGTTGCTTGAGCATGTAGTTGAGATTAGGAGAAAAAGTGATACAATTTTACTGGTTAAGCTTATTCTAGGTGGAGAGATCCTTAATATTATTAGTGCTTATGCACCATAGATAGGTCTTGATGACGCTAGTAAACGTCTATTCTGGAAGGATTTAGACGAGATGGTGCAAAATATACCTAATGGGGAGAAGTTATTTATTGGTGGTGATCTCAATGGACATGTAGATACTAGTCGTAGTGGGTTTGATACTATTCATGGAGGTTTTGGTTTTGAACAAAGGAATGAAGTAGGCGGCTTGATTCTATATTTTGCCTTATCTTATGACTTGATCTTAGCAAACACCTGGTTTAGGAAAAGAGAGTCCCACCTTATCATTTTTAGGAGCGGATCAAATGCTAGTCAAATAGACTTTTTTCTGATGAGAAGAATAGATAGAGGTTATTGTATCGACTGTAAGGTGGTGTCAGGCGAGAGTGTAACCACTTAATATAGACTTAGTTCTAAATTTTCGATTTAGAAGAGGACCTAGGAAGATTAGACGTAAGGTAGAGCCTAGAATTAAATGGTGGCGATTGAAAGAAGGTAACCAAAAGGCTTTTATAGATCGTGTAGTCTAAGAAGCGGATTGGCGGTCGAAAGATAATTCAGACAGAATATGGAACAAAATGGCTAGTTGTATTAAGAGGGTGGCTAGAGATCTACTTGGTGAGTCGAGAGGTGGTGCTCCACCATTTAAAAACACATCATTGTGAAATGAAGAAGTAAAGACTGCTATTAAAATTAAAAGGGATTCTTATAAAGATTTGAAGAAAAGTAGAGATGTGGAGAGATTTGAGAAGTATAAAATGGCTAAAAAGGAAGTTAAGAAAGCTGTTCGCGACGTTAAATCTAAGATCTATAAGGAGGTGTATAAGAAATTAAACACTAAAGAGGCTGAAAATGATATATACCGGATTGTTCGGATGTGGGAAAGGAAGACTAGAGACTTACGTGCGGTGAAGTGTGTCAAAAATGAAAATCAGATGGTTTTAGTTCGAGATGAGGATATCAAGGAAATGTGGAGAGATTATTTTGACAAATTGTTCAATGAGAGCTTTACTAAGAATTTGGATGGATTTGTCATTCAATCTCAAGATATAAACCGTGATTTCATGCGTAAAATAAGACTACCTGAAGTTAAAGAAGTTTTGAACAGAATGAGTTTAAGAAAAGCGGTTGGTCCTGACGGGATTCCTATCGAGGTTTGGAGATGCTTAGGAGAAATAGGTGTTAAATGGCAGACAGATCTGTTTAATAAGATTTGGCAGACAAAAAAGATACCAAATGAATGGAGGAAAAGTATTCTTATACCTATCTACAAGAACAAGAGTGACATTCAAAGTTGCTCAAACTACCGTGGAATAAAACTTATGTGTCACACCATAAAACTTTGGGAAAGAGTGATTGAACACAGGCTAAGTAAGGATATTAAGATAACAGAGAACCAGTTTGGGTTCATGCCTGGACGATCGACGACAGAGGCTATTCATTTGCTTCGTCAACTTGTCGAGCGTTTTCGAGAGAGGAGAAGAGATTTGCATATAATATTTATTGATTTAGAGAAAGCGTACGACAAGGTACCTAGAGAGGTATTATGGGGGGACAATGATGAAGAAGGGGGGGCCCGTCAAATATATTGACATAATCAAGAATATGTACGATGGAGTAGTGGCAAATGTCAGAACTTGCGGCGGCCTAACGAGTGTGTTGGGCTAAAAATTTGCACCCTGGTTGACCGAGTCAAAGTCAAGGCCAACCCTCAAGCTAGGTGGGCCCAAGCCCAGGTCAAGCGGGCCCATGCCCAAGTCGAGCCCGTGGCCAACCTCCCCATGCCAACAACAAAATCATGTAATAAATAATTTTTATGTAATTTTTTATACATGAATGTATGCAAAATGGGCATAAAGCCAATATTTTGTAAGCCCGTGGCTTATGTGCAAAAATGAAATGGCACATGAGCCATGGGATAGGCAAAATGCCATTTTGTGAAGCCCAAGGGGCTATATGTAAATATATAAGCCTATAAAAGGCAACATGATGATGAATAAAATAATACATTTTCATTCTCTCAAAAACCTAGGGTTTGTGCTTCTTTCCCCTTTCTGAAGGTTTCAAACCTTCTTCCTTTTTTGGTGAATTAAATTAAGAGTTTTACTCTTTATTTTCCAAAACTAAATAGTTTTTCACCATAAAACCCATAAAGGGGAACTTGGATCTACCATCAGATCTAAAAAAGAAGAGATCTTTAAAATCCCACATTTCTTGATCTTCAAGATCCAGCCAACAGAGGAGGAAGAAGAACCCATTTCCTCAGCCAAAACATTTTTAGGAGTTTAACTCTACTCTAAACTCTATTTCTGGGACTAAAAGCTTCTTTTTCTCACCAGCGCCCAGCGCACGAGCGCAGAACGCCCACGTGGCGCGCTTGCGCTCAAGCGCACAGCGCTCTAGCGCAGAGCGCCCACGTGCCGACACGTGGCGCGCTTGTGCCTAAACGTACAGCACCTAAGCGCACAGCACTCAAGGCGCTGGCCCCACTCATCCTTTGGATGCCTTTTCCCCCCTCTTTTTTTTTTTATATATATACATATATATATATATATATATACATATGTACACACACACATACACCACGACACTGTCCCTGTTAGAAAAAAATTTCTAATGGGGCGCTACCCCGCACCCCGCAAGGGGGCTGCTAGCCCCCTTCACCCCCAACCCGCTATCCGGGTAGCGGGACCCCCGTAAAAACTTTGCGTGGCTCCCGATATATCCAAAACCCCCTTTCAAAACACAACACACGCACACTGCACAATGAGTTCGTATGACCAGTTTAACCCGTCAATCGGAGCTTCCCTCGCTCCAAAGGCGAGGGGTAATTAACGGCAGCTTAATCCGCGGCTACCGGAGATTCGGATCCCCACAATCATTAAACCCCGGCCTACCCTAGGCAGGGGGAATCTGTAGTACGCCTGACCAGCGTGCGCGTATTCCCATCTCAATGGGGTGACGAAAAACACCCTACAGATTCTGGCACGCCCGGGGGGACTTTGTCTCTCCTCCCATATTTTGGGTTAAGCATTCATGCGAACTCAGTCAATATACATACCTATATTTATACTGAAATAATGCTCTTTCATGCAGGTTTTCAAGCAATCACCTTTCAACAATGTCTCCAAAGATGAACTTAGCTCCCATCTCCTACACGATAAAGATAGACTCCAGGACGGTCCTTCCGGCCAGTCTCGGGCGACAATGGGAGGAGCCGCTGCTACCATTTGGCTCTATTATGTTCATGCCAGTTGGCGCCATCCCAGCTTCTCAAGCCCCGGTGACAGACAAACCGGTCTCGAAAGGCAAGAGGCCAAATGTGGTGGTCTCGAAGGCGCCCCAACTCAAACGCAAATCGGTGTTTGAACGACTCTCTCTGGCCCCAGCTGGGGGCAAGGCCATCAACACCAACAAAGCAACAGGGCCTCTCGAGCAAGCTCCAGTGGTGCCCCTGACAACTGCTCGATCGGGTGTTTTCTCTAAGCTCCCCGCTAATCGACTCACGGTGGCTTCCCAAGAAATGGATGCCTACCGAGCCCTTAAAATTGAAAAGTTAAGGCAGAAAAGGCTCAGATATAGAGCCAACAAAAGGGCTAGGGCTCCTGCTAGGCTGAACCTCATGAGGTTCGAAGAACAGGGTTACCCCGACGAAGATGGGGAAATGGCTGGGTATGTGGTCCACACTGTCTACATGGTGGGCACGCGCAGCAAGAGCAAGGACGGGGCCACCACATCTCAAATCCAATCTGGCTTGAATGTGATTGCCTCTTCCCAAGAACGGCCGCCCCCGCTGGGTGATGAAAACCCTCTCGATGAGGATGATAGGCGGAAAGACCCTTCGGTCCATAAGGAGTCGGGCTCGGAAAGCGAAGATGAGCCAACTTTCCAGCCTAAGAATGCGGAGCAGCAACTTCTCCAAGAGCTCTGAAAATAGCTCAGAAGCAAAGACAAGGAGATGGCCAAGCTCTACTCAAAGATCGACGACTTGACAAATGTCGTCTTACGGCTTACGGCCCAACTTGCCTCTCAGCCGCCCAATCAAGCACAGGGCTCTACTCATGAACCGGGAAGCGTTGTCCCGAGACAGCCGGTGCCTATTCCCTCAAATCCAAAGGTAGGCGGACCGCATGAAAGTCAATCGCATCCTATCTCAGGAAATGTCTTGGCTACTGATGACAGTAGCCCGCTAACTCATAATCAAATCATGGATTTGGTTGCCAGCAAAATCAAAACATTGGTGGCCGAAGCCGAAGCGCAAAAAGATATCAGCAGTAGTGGGAGACCATATCTTGCTCAGTATAATCTGGTAGAATTTCCTAGCGGCTAAGTCATCCCCAAATTCGGAAGATTCGATGGGACAGGAAATGCGAATCAACACATCGCCCACTTCAAAGCCTCATACGGGAATACTGGGGGCAATGACGCACTTCTCCTCCGCCAGTTCGTTAATAGCTTGACCGATGTTGCTTTCGACTGGTACGCGAGCATACCGGATGGCTCCGTTACTACTTTCGTCCAAATGGAATCTTTGTTTCGACAAAGATTCATGAGCGTCAGCGATAAGATCACCATTGTCGAGCTCGTAAGGACTAAGCCCAAGAACAACGAAAGCAGCACGGATTTATAACCCGATGGCGCAATCTCTCCGTCAAATGCGAACCGCCGATAGAACAGGACCAATCTGTCAGTCTCCTCGTCAGAAATCTCAACAATTGGATGGCCCCGTTTCTATGCACCGCGGGTCTCAAAACATTCCAAGAGCTGACCAGGAAAGTTCAGATGCTGGAGCGCTCAAAACAGGAGTCCTCCTCGGATTCCCAAAATAACAATAGGTCCTGGAGAAACCGAAAGGATGATAATCGCAAAGGCGGAAACTCCGATGATTCTAAATCTTTCAACATTTTGGCTAACCGAAATAAGCAAGGGATGAGCAGGCCTAGCGCCAACCAGCCTCGGAAGCCAACGTTCAGAGAGGGAGGAGAATCTCCACTGAAAGAGAAGCTGGATAAGGTCTATTCCTTCAGAAGGGACAAAATCCGTAAAATATTCAAAGACGCCCTAAAGAACGGTCTACAACTACCAGAGTCAAAAAGACCGCAGGAAACGAATAGGACCGACGACCCCAAATACTGCCCCTATCACAGAGTGATAGGTCATGCCATTGAGGACTGCTTCGTCTTCAAAGATTGGGTCGAAAAACAATACAAGGCAGGAGAGATAGAACCGTCTAAAGGCGTGTTAACAAACAGTCTAGCTGCGACCGCCAATTTCATACAAACGGAGACCGAAGTTTTTCGTGAAACTGATTCTCTCAGATATCCGCCTCTCTCTGAAAACAATCGACCACCACGTCATTAAACTGGGAATAATCGACCTCAAAGTTGTTAAACTGGGAATGTAAAAAAATGTAAATAAACAAAAAAAAGTGTAAATAAATAAAAAGAAAAGCCGAAATGATGGGGCAACTCGCAATAAAAATCAGCGAGTAAAAATAAAAATGAAAATAAAGCCGAAATGATGGGGCAACCGCGAATAAATAGCCGAAATGATGGGGCAATCGCGATCTTCGCGATAAGAAAAGCTGAAATGATAGAGCAATCGCGGTAAAACAAAAATGAAAACAAAAAAAAACAAACAAAACAAAGGCGAATGATGAGTCGCTCCTGATACCATATTCCAGTGCAGCGATGCAGACGCCAACCAAAATCCAATTTCTCAAAATTCTCCAGCCCTACGGCCAGTCCCCAAATTGACTGCCGTATACAATCCACGAGCTCAAATAATTCTCAGCATACCCATGCCCCACCGCAACCACCAGTTACGCGGCTGTTCTCCGCCTTTGGAATTATACTCCATTGAGAAGACCCACTCATGTGTCCTCACGATACATGAGGAGAACAAACCTTTGTGGGATCCTTACGACTCACGAAGGAAAAACACACTTAGGAGTCCCCACGACTCCTAAGGAGAAAATACACCTGTGAGATCTTTACGACTCGCAGGGAGAAAATGCTTTTATGGGAACCTCACGGCCCTTAAAATTGAAAAGCCTTAGATGATAGGGATCTAAACCTGTCTCCTAAGCCATCGCTCCCCAATCCCCAAGTGGCGAATGATGAGTCGCTCCTGATACCATATTCCAGTGCAGCGATGCAGACGCCAACCAAATTCCAAACCCATACCGCAATGGCGAATGATGAGTCGCTCTTGGTACCATATTCCAGTGCAGCGATGCAGACGCCAACAAAGTCCCGAAATTTTTCCGGCCCTACGGTCTAGATCATACATCCTGCAAAACCATATACGATCCACGGGCGTAAAACAACCCCAATCTCTCCCAAGTCCTACTGGTGAGACCACATTCAAAGTCCCACCAAAAATAAAGAATAAATAAATAAAAATAAAATAAAATAAAATAAATGGTATGTCCACAAGCAAAATGGGCACGGATGAAAACCCGAAAGGGCGCCGTGAGTAAAAACAGCAGGACTACCGACGAGTTTGTGAAAACCCGAAAGGGCGCAAACTCATGAGAAATAGATGAAATTCACTCACAAAGTTCTCTCGACTTTGTGAGGAGAAAATTCCCGCGTGAGATCCTTACGACTCACAAAGGAGCAACACACTTGGGAGTCCCCACGACTCCTAAGGAGAAAATATACTTACGGGATTCTTATGACCCGTAGGGAGAAAATGCTTTGTGAGACCCTTACGGCTCACAAAATTGAAAATTCTTAGGTGATAGGGACCTAAAACCTGTCTCCTAAGCCATCGTTTCCTAATAAACAAACGCAAATGATGATTCGCTCCTGGTACCATATTCCAGTGTAGCGATGCTGATGCCAAACAAAAAAACCGATTCCTAAATCCTCCCGGGGCAAATGATGAGTTGCTCCTGGCATTATTCCAGTGCAGCAATGCAGATGCCGACAAAAAAAAAATCCCCAAATCCTCTCATGGCAAATGATGATTCGCTCCTGATACCATATTCCAGTATAGCGATGCTGATGTCAACCCAAATCAAATCAAACCAACAACCTCTGCGGCGGAATCATGCTCCGTCCCAGAATTTACCCCGTGTCGAAATCATGCTTCGCCTCGGGATATCTACCTTCCCTGCCGGAATTATGCTCCACCTCGGAATCAAATCAACCAACCAACTCTGCGTCGGAATCAAGTTTCGTCTCAGAATGTGCACCCCTTGTCGAAATGATGCTTCACCTCGGTGTACCTTCCTTCCCTGTCGAAATTATGCTTCGTCTCGGAATCAAGTCAGCCAACAAGCTCTGCGCAGGAATCATGCTCCGTCTCAGAATGTACCCCGCGTCGAAATCAAAGTTCGCCTCAGTGTATCTGCCTTCTCTGTCGGAATTATGCTTCGGCTCGGAATCAACCAACGACCTCCTCGTCGGAATTATGCTCCGTCTCGGAATCAAGTCAACCAGCAAGCTCTGCATCGGAATCATGCTTCGTCTCAGAATGCACCCCGTGTCGAAATCATGCTTCGCCTCGGTGTATCTGCCTTCCCTGGAATTATGCTCCGCTCTTCGGAATGATGCTCCGATCCTTGGAATCATGCTCCATCCTTCGGAATGATGCTCCGAATCTTAGAATTATGCTCCGCTCTTCGGAATGATGCTCCGAATCTTGGAACCATCTCCGCTCATCAGAATGATGCTCCGATCCCCTGGAATCATGATCCGCTCATCGGAATGATGCTCCGATCCCCTGGAATCATGCTCCGCTCTTCGAAATGATGCTCCGATCCTTGGAATCATGCTCCGCTCATCGGAATGATGCTCTGATCCCTGGAATCATGCTCCGCTCATCGGAATGATGCTCCGAGTCCCGGAATGATGCTCCGAACCCTGGAATCATGCTCCGCTCATCGGAATGATGCTCCGAACCCTGGAATCATGCTCCGCTCATCGGAATGATGCTCCGATCCCCTGGAATCATGCTCCGCTCATTGGAATGATGCTCCGATCCTTGGAATCATGCTCCGATCATCGGAATGATGCTCCGATCCCTGGAATCATGCTCCGCTCATCGGAATGACGCTCCGATCCCCAGGAATCATGCTCCCCGAGGGATACTCCGACGCTGGAATGATGCTCCGTGAATCAGAATGATGCTCCGATCCCCGGGAATCATGCTCCCCGGGATGATGCTCCACCCCCGGAATGATGTTCCAGCTCGAAGTCCAGCTTTAAGATCCATCAATTTCAAACACACAACTCAAATGTGCGGTGTGCATTTATTGATGGGGGGCAATTTGTTGGGGTAAAAATTTGCACCCCGGTTGACCGAGTCAAAGTCAAGGTCAACCCCCAAGCTAGGTGGGCCCAAGCCCAGGTCAAGCGTGTAGGGTTACTAAGCACTCTAACAAGGGTTATGGAAGCATCAAACATGCCTGTTTAAAATTTTAGCCGTGCCGAATAACCCTAAACAAGATCGTTGCTAGAAAATTAGGGTTTCATATGCTAGTAAACTACGTTTACGACTAAGTGAATACGAAATAAAACCTTTGTAGATCGGTCCTTCACTTCTTTAGCTCTTTGTTGAAGTCCCTTCGCTGCGATCGTAGTTCTCCCGGACCCTTCCATGGCTTCACGAGGCGAAAGACGCGTCCTTGCTTGAAGTCTTCGAGGCCGAAGATGATCTACGTCGAGGGGATGCCAACTCAAGCTTCTACTTCACTAACTTGAGAATTAGTGAAGCAAACACCCTATACTAAAGTGCTAGTCTAGTAGAGGATTGAGAAATAGGAAGTGGGTTCTCTTTAGAATTTTATTTCTCACAATCTTTCTCACTTTGGATCAAACCCCAGCAAGCTTTTTCTTTTTAACAATGAAGAAGAAGAACAAAAGAAAGAGATGAGGATAATGATCAAGTGGGAAGTCTAACCATGGCGAGTGAGTATCATATACTAACTCTTGTAGAGACTTAACCCATGGCTAATCCTTATGGTTGGGTTAACAAATATCCATAGTAAAAACAAACTCAAGTGGACTTAGTCAATGCATCCACAAGCTTCCACAAGCTTCATGCATTGATCTAATCCTCCAGTAATTTTTGTAATTACTTAAAATATAAAAACCCAACATAATAGATAGCATGGTGTAAGTCTCATACACCCAAGTCATGTGTATCATCAACCATGATACAATAAGAAAACACATTTTTAATATATATCATATATACATTAAAATTGTGTACATGTGAGGAAAAAACCTAAAGTGAACAAGTGTTAGTAAATGTAAACTAGTATATCTAATATACAATTATACACTTAATTATTAAATCAACACTTGACTTAATAATCCGGTCATATCTCATATAACCGACTAACAGCCATTGTATCGACTTATCGAATCAACACTTGATTCGATAACCCGGTCATATCATATATAACCGACCGATACAAAAAGTCGCAAGAATAGAATACGGTATCACATACATGCATTTATTCTCGGTCCTACACATATCACATACGTGCTCCTATTTCGTTTTGCCTGAGCTAGTAAAACCTCTATGTAGGACTCTAAAGACTCGTCAATACGCCGACAGTAGGTGATGATCACATCACGTACCCACAAGCCGTCAGCGGTACTAGCTGGACGTAACGGCTACCCGGGTATTGAGCGATCAGAAGATCAGCAAGCAAGCCCGCTCCAGCTCCTGTAAAAGCCTGCCGGTAACACTTCCCGTACAGTCCGGTCTCCTCGTCTGATATGTCGCATATCAAGTCTAGGGGTGGTAAACGTCAGACCCCAATAACCGATAAGTCGTGCCAATGTGAGGCTCATAATGGTTCGAGAAACTACTGGAACACTTACCAGTAAATCTCTAATTAGCCCTGGCCAGGGACTTCCCTGTTATGGCCAATCGAGCACAGCGCAATATCAACCCCCAATACCGGGAGAGACAAAACCCCTCCTATCGCTCATTGCCTCCATGTGACTCGGGACTGTACCCAAAAACCACCGTTTTGCATGCCCTCATGGACGTGGTAAGGTGGAAATCAAAGCACAGTGAGAATCACACAAGACTCTATGACGATCTCGGGTTTACAGACTAACCTGCACAAGTGTCACCAGAGAACTGCCATCTGACGTAAGGTATAATACCATCTGGGAGTTCTCGGCGCGTCTGTCCAGTGTACCCAGTCTCCACTGAGCACCCGTTTACCATCTCTGATGTCAAACACCAATGGATATAGGATCATCCATCGCCCATCTCATGGGTCGAGAAGCGTATACGCTAGTCTACACTGGTATATCGATGCCCTGTCTCGATACACCCACGACTAGGGACCTTGAAGGATGTACTTATGGGCTACCATGTCCCCACTAGTATGATCCGTATCATAGTCCAGGTAGTCAAGTACACATCCTAAAGGCTTTACCAACATGTAACTATAAGACAGTATAAAGAGACAAGTATACATGTTAAGATAAAATGCAACCAAATAGCATACTATCATGTCGAGCAAGAAAGTCCTCTCTATATATGTCCAAGCATCCAATATAATATACATCATCTGTACAATACTGGCCTCTAGGGCATATATACAACTAACAATCTCCCACTTGCACTAGGGCCAGCTGCTGTAATATCGCATACCTAGCATCCCGAAGAGTCTCTTAAACTGTATCTAGGGAATGGCCTTCGTGAGTGGATCCGCAGTGTTGTTCTTCGTGTCAACCCTCCTGACCTCGATCTCCCGGCGATTAACTATCTCTCGGATCAGGTGATACCGCCTCAGAATATGCCTGGATCGCTGATGGGACCTGGGTTCCTTGGCCAAAGCCACCACTCCATTGTTATCGCAATACAAAGGTATTGGATGCTCAATGGATGGAACCACTCCAAGTTCAGTAATGAACTTCTTGATCCAGATAGCCTCTTTGGCAGCATCGTTGGCAGCGATGTATTCAGCCTCCATCGTCGAGTCTGCCACGGTTTCCTGCTTGGAACTCTTCCAGCTAACCGCTCCTCCGTAAAGGGTAAAGACAAATCCCGATTGCGACTTAGAGTCGATCTTATCACTCTGGAAGCTTGAATCGGTAAAGGACTCCACTTGGAGTTCTCCGTTACCATACACTAAGAGAATCTTTTTAGTTCTTCGCAAGTACTTGAGAATGCTCTTCACAGCTGTCCAGTGACTCTCTCTAGGATCAGCTTGATACCTACTCAATACACTTAGTGAGTATGCTAGATCGGGTCTGGTACATAGCATCGCGTACATGATAGAGCCTACAGCCGAAGCATAGGGTATCCCTTGCATGCGAGCTCTCTCCAAATCAGTCTTGGGAGACATCTCTTTGGAGAGAGTGAGCCCTGAGATTGTGGGTAAAAACCCACGTTTGGACTCTTCCATACTAAACCTCTTTAGTATGGTGTCAATGTACCTGGATTGGGACAATCCCAATATCCTTTTAGATCTATCTCTATAGATCATAATTCCCAGTATGCAGGAGGCATCACCTAGATCTTTCATTGAGAATCTTTGTGGTAAGAAGAGCTTGACCGATTGCAGCATAGGAATGTTATTTCCTATCAAGAGTATGTCGTCCACGTACAATACGAGGAAGACAACTTTACTCTCTGCCACCTTCTTGTAGATACAAGGTTCATCTATGTTTTTGACGAAATCAAACTCTTTGATAACGACGTCAAAGCAGATGTTCCAACTCCGCGATGCTTGTTTTAATCCATAAATGGATTTAAGCAGCTTTCCCACCTTCCCGCTGCTCCCACTATCTACGAAACCCTCTGGCTGAGTCATGTACACGCACTCTTCTAAATCACCGTTTAGAAAGGCGTCTTAACATCCATTTGCCAGATTTCGTAGTCATGATATGTAGCGATGGCAAGCATGATCCGGATGGATTTAAGCATAGCCACTGGAGAAAAGGTTTCGTCATAATCCACACCTGGTCTTTGACGAAAACCCTTTGCAACAAGTCTAGCTTTGAAAGTCTCCACTTTCCCATCTACACCAAATTTTTTCTTGAAGATCCACTTGCTCCCAATGGGTTTTACCCCTTCAGGAGTATCTTCCAAAGTCCATACTTTGTTGGTGTACATGGATTCCATCTCGGACTGCATTGCATCCAGCCATTTCACTGAGTCCCCACTCGTGATGGCCTGCTCAAAGCTAGTTGGGTCATCATCAACCATGATGCAATCCTCGCTTCCACCATCCATGAGAAAACCGTAGTATCTCTCAGGTGGGTGAGGAACCCTACTAGATCGGCGGAGAGGCTGAGGTTCGTTGGGAACTACCGAATCCTCCGATTCCACTAAATCTTCAGTTTGAGTTTGTGTGGCCGGAATTTCTTCCAGTTCTACCTTGTCGCCACTAATTTCTTTTGTAAGAAATTCCTTTTCTAAAAAGGTGGCATGTCGAGAAACAAACACTTTTTGTTCCTCAGTATAGTAGAAAAGATATCCATGTGAATGTTTGGGATATCCCACAAACTTGCATAGAACTGACCGTGCCTCGAGTTTGTCCGGATTTTGCCTTTTGATATAGGCCGGACAACCCCATATCTTAACTCGTTTAAGACATGGTCTCTTCCCACTCCATATCTCATATGGTGTGGTAGGTACAGATTTAGATGGAACTTGATTCAATAGGTATGCTGCTGTCTCCAGCGCATACCCCTAGAAGGAAATAGGTAATTCAGCTGTGCTCATCATAGAGCGCACCATATCTAATAGGGTGCGGTTCCTCCGTTCAGATACACCGTTGTGCCGTGGTGTATATGGAGGAGTCAGCTGAGAGAGAATCCCATTCTCTTTTAGGAAGTCCAGGAATTCATTGCTTAAGTATTCACCTCCTCGATCAGATCGAAGGATTTTAATACTTTTCCCGGTTTGGTTCTCGACTTCTTGTTTATATTCTCTAAATTTCTCAAAAGCTTCTGATTTGTGTTTCATCAGGAACACATATCCGAATCTAGAGAGATCGTCAGTGAATGTAATGAAGTACGCAGAACCATTCCTGGCATGCGTAGACATGGGGCCGCATACATCACTATGTACCAGTCCCAAGAGTTCCGTAACTCTCTCTCTGTGTCCTGTAAACGGAGTTTTGGTCATCTTGCCTTTGAGACATGACTGGCAAGTGTCATAAGATGAAAATTCAAACGGATTCAAATATCCATCCTTATGCAACTCAGCTAGTCGTGTCGCATTGATATGATCCAGTCTACAATGCCACAAGAAGAATTCGTTCATTTCTGAACTCTTCCTCTTGTGTGTTTTGTTATGCTCAGAACTGTTGATTGATTTAGAACATAAATGCCATTGCACATCGTGCCTGATCCAACCAACTTTTGGTTTAGAAAAATGTTCATAACATTATCCTGTAATATAAAATTATATCCCTCTTTACTCAACAAAAAAACCGATATAATGTTGCATATCAGGTTCGGCATGTAATATCATTCGTTCAGAATCAATGTATTACCAGTTGGCAATACAAGGTGATATTCCCCGACGGTTTTAGCTGCAACAATTGCACCATTTCCAACCCTTATGTCTTTATCACCTTCTCCAAGTTCTCTATCTTTCCTAAGCCCATGTAACTGATTACATATATGGGATCCGGACCTGGTATCTAATACCCAGGACGTAGAGGAAATGGAGAAACAATTCT
The DNA here is from genome assembly GCA_030015575.1 of Agapanthus africanus. Lineage (NCBI taxonomy): Eukaryota > Viridiplantae > Streptophyta > Magnoliopsida > Asparagales > Amaryllidaceae > Agapanthus > Agapanthus africanus. The sequence goes on from CM057338.1 coordinate 438,575,939, forward strand.
CTGTAATGAACACACCCGAAGAAAATGCATCAACATGTACTTTCTTCATTCGGGTGGCATGGGAATCCTGGTATTCCCCTATATCCTGTTCAGTCTTATAACTCTTATAAGAAAGAACGGAACCAACGTTTCCCAGCACAGTATAACATGCGGGTTCGGTCAATACATCCATATTATTATCTTGATTAAGGCATGATATGGTCGCTACCTGGAGAGAGAGAGAAGAAAACACTTTAGCGTATGCTCTTGCAAGATCAGATTGGTTATTATTTTATCTAATCAGGATGGCTCTCACTGTTTTTATCAAATCTTCCTTCAAACCCTAAAAGGAAAGACTAGCCGGGATTAATTACACCCTACAACTTCGCCAATCTTTCAGCCAGACCAGTATTGGTACTTTGAGGGAGGTTCCCCGTGCTTTCGCACGGACCTAATTAAAGTAAACCTTGTTTTCCCAAAGGCTTGACACCTTTCTAGACACCTACTTGATCGGCTAATTGTCCTGTGTAAAACTCTCCCAGGAGTAACAATTACTCGCAGTGGGCATCGGGATCCAACTATCTCATAGAAGGTATGCAATCTCATTGCAAATTTCAACACTTGAAATTCCCGATAATATTTTGCCCCTAACCCCTATGACCTTGACAAAGGCCAACAAATCATAGGATGCTAGTCAAGTTCAACCCGTCATTTCTTGATTGAATCAAACCTACCTGCACGACCCTTGACAAAGGCCAACAAGGTCGTACGACTACCCCAGAACAATCTGCATCATATGCATAAGCAGATAAGCACCATTCAGCTACCACACACTACGCCTTGACAAAGGCCAACAAACGCAGCATGAATACTAAATAGTTCTTATCTGAAATGACGGAGGGCTACGACAGGTTTTTCTGAAAACCTATTGCGTAATGAACTTGATATCGTTGTAGAATCAAGTGAATTTTGAAATGGAGTGATTTTGAGGCTTTCATTAGTTTTGCTAAAGAGGTCACTCCCGGTGAAGGGATCTTGGCTCTTTCCTCATCGAATAAGGTGCATGACATATCATATATATCACTATGCAAAGCAAAACTCCAAATGCAATCAAAAACAAACCGAGTGTTGTAGCATCTGCCAGTTTTGCTAAAGACGTCACTCCCGGTGAAGGGATCTCGGCTCTTTCCTCATCGAATAAGGTGCAGGATATATCATATATATCGCTCTGCAAAGCAAAACTGTAGCTACCCTTTTTGAAAAGTTTGATTCTACAACATCTTTTATGTTTCTTTTCTTTCATTAATCACATTAATGAAGTCCCATCATTTAAGTCACCTAAACATCACAGATAAATACGACGTACACTTATGCCATCCGCATTCTTCTCGATGTCCCCTCGTGCACCGTTAGGTTAGGTAACTAACGGCAGAGCAGGGCAGGGCTAGCGCGGGTGTAAAACATAAGTAACGTCTATATAATATATCATATACACTATATATAGTATTTATCACATCATATCACATGATCACATCACAAATATCGCAGCAGAAGAAACATATGAAACATTGGATATACTAGGACGTCCGTGTTTTATTTTGAGCCTCTATAAAACACGGATTCTACGGTCGCGATGAATAGCCAAACCCACACCCCTAGACCCCTACGAGAGCGGCAAGCAACCCTTCCAATTCTAGAGTTAGGAGACCCGGACTCGACTCCTCGAGTTGGTCTCCCACTGGACTCCAGAACCCGGTTACTTGTGCTCTCCTCCTTGGGTCTATCCTAGTGCGGAAAAGTAAATAATATACAAATGGTGACATCGACCTCATCCCGGAAGTGCCCCAATAAAAGAATATTACATACATTTAATTATACATGAATGAAAATAAAAACTCTCATCTCACATAAAACCCCCCGGCTATTCAGAACGCGACGATCCAATATAACATATCCAGCAACACATAACATCACATGTCATCAACGTAAGTAAATATACGTATTCCAATTGTCATTGACATATAGCAACGAAACCGGCGATATCACATATTACACTTACGGTCGCAGAAAATAAAGTGTAAAACTACAACATTTGGAATCCACAATTTCTTTAGACATCGTAAATCCGAAATATCACACACTTCGCATTTCATGCCTAACTATATGAATTCCACATATTGTATCACATTCCAGATAAATAGACAGTATTAAACTTTCCGATCGAATAATCAAATACCCAAGATTTCCTAAATAGCTCAACACTTGAGCGAAGTTCAAAAATTCCAGAATATGTCACAGTAGCAACGGTCCGGCCGTAGAAGGATCAAGCCAACGCCTCACATGTGGCACGCCGTACTGCCCCAAACCCTAAGGTTCAAAAGGCAGTTCAAGACGGTCACATAATCGAGTTAAGGTTTGTTGTCTTCTAGAGGGTCCATCGCGTCACATGCACGTTTTTCCGAAAGATTTAAACCCGAGAAAAATTCAACACTTGAATGTTTTTCGTGCCGGGAAAAATTGAGTTAATGATATCCGTTCGAACATTTTAATACTTTCTAAATTATCTGGAATAACATAACAAAATTAAATTCTCCGATCGAATCGACGATTACAAAATAAACCCCAAAATACTCAACAATTGAGTCAGTTTAAAAATACCCAGAAAAATGCAGGAATTTATAAGGATGTTACTGCACAAAGAACCATCCCTAATACCCTTTTCTTGCCGCGGAACCGCCGCTAAAAGTGGCTTATTGCCGCGGTTCCGTGGCCAAGTGGAGGACTTAGGGGCTCATTTTTCATGGTAATTCTTAGAAAACCCTGCTGAATTTTTAGGTATTTTTAATTCAGGAAAAACCCAGTTTTAAAAAAATGACCAGAGAGGGGTATAATTTGACGTTTTCGGGTTCGATCGGGGTTTTAACTTCGTTAACACATCGCTTAATGTTCTAGATAGGCTCTGATACCACTGTAGGCTTACTAGGCACTCTAACAAGGGTTAAGGAAGCATCAAACATGCCCGTTTAAAATTTTAGCCGTGCCGAATAACCCTAAACAAGATCGTTGCTAGAAAATTAGGGTTTCATATGCTAGTAAACTACGTTTACGACTAAGTTAATACGAAATACAACCTTTGTAGATCGGTCCTTCACTTCTTTAGCTCCTTGTTGAAGTCCCTTCGCTGCGATCGTGGTTCTACCGGACCCTTGCATGGTTTCACGAGGCGAAAGACGCGTCCTTGCTTGAAGTCTTCGAGGCCGAAGATGATCTACGTCGAGGGGATGCCAACTCAAGCTTCTACTTCACTAACTTGAGAATTAGTGAAGCAAACACCCTATACTAAAGTGCTAGTCTAGTAGAGGATGGAGAAATAGGAAATGGGTTCTCTTTAGAATTTTATTTCTCACAATCTTTCTCACTTTGGATCAAACCCTAGCAAGCTTTTTCTTTTTAACAATGAAGATGAAGAACAAAAGAAAGAGATGAGGATAATGATCAAGTGAGAAGTCTAACCTTGGTGAGTGAGTATCATATACTAACTCTTGTAGAGACTTAACCCATGGCTAATCCTTATGGTTGGGTTAACAAATATCCATAGTAAAAACAAACTCAAGTGGACTTAGTCAATGCATCCACAAGCTTCCACAAGCTTCATGCATTGATCTAATCCTCCACTATTTTTTGTAATTACTTAAAATATAAAAACCCAACATAATAGATAGCATGGTGTAAGTCTCATACACTCAAGTCATGTGTATCATCAACCATGATACAATAAGAAAACACATTTTTAATATATATCATATATATATTAAAATTGTGTACATGTGAGAAAAAAACTAAAGTGAACAAGTGTTAGTAAATGTAAACTAGTATATCTAATATACAATTATACACTTAATTATTAAATCAACACTTGACTTAATAATCCGGTCATATCTCATATAACCGACTAACAACCATTGTATCGACTTATCGAATCAACACTTGATTCGATAATCCGGTCATATCATATATAACCGACCGATACAAAAAGTCGCGAGAATAGAATACGGTATCAGATATACGCATTTATTCTCGGTCCCGCACATATCACATATGTGCTCCTATTTCGTTTTGCCTGAGCTAGTAAAACCTCTATGTAGGACTCTAAAGACTCGTCAATACGCCGGCAGTAGGTGATGATCACATCACGCACCCACAAGCCGTCAGCGGTACTAGCTGGACGTAACGGCTACCCGGGTATTGAGCGATCAGAAGATCAGCAAGCAAGCCCGCTCCAACTCCTGTAAAAACCTGCCGGTAACACTTCTCGTACAGTCCGGTCTCCTCGTCTGATATGTCGCATATCAAGTCTAGGGGTGGTAAATGTCAGACCCCAATAACCGATAAGTCGTGCCGATGTGAGGCTCATAACGGGTCGAGAAACTACTGGTAACACTTACCAGTAAATCTCTAATCAGCCCTGGCCAGGGACTTCCCTGTTATGGCCAATCGAGCACAGCGCAACATCAACCCCCAATACCGGGAGAGACGAAACCCCTCCTATCACTCATTGCCTCCATGTGACTCGGGACTGTACCCAAAAACCACCATTTTGCACGCCCTCATGGACCTGGTAAGATGGAAATCAAAGCACAGTGGGAATCACACAAGACTCTATGACGATCTCGGGTCTACAGACTAACCTGCACAAGTGTCACCAGAGAACTGCCATCTGACGTAAGGTATAATACCATCTGGGAGTTCTCGGCGAGTCCGTCCAGTGTACTCAGTCTCCACTGAGCACCCGTATACCATCTCTGATGTCAAACACCAATGTATATGGGATCATCCATCGCCCATCTCATGGGTCGAGAAGCGTAGACGCTAGTCTACACTGGTATATCGATGCCCCGTCTCGATATACCCACGACTAGGGACCTTGAAGGATGTACTTATGGGCTACCATGTCCCCACTAGTATGATCCGTATCATAGTCCAGGTAGTCAAGTACACATCCTAAGGGCTTTACCAACATGTAACTATAAGACATTATAAAGAGACAAGTATACATGTTAAGATAAAGTGCAACCAGATAGCATACTATCATGTCGAGCAAGAAAGTCCTCTCTATATATGTCCAAGCATCCAATATAATATACATCATCTGTACAATACTGGCCTCTAGGGCATACATACAACCAACAAAGCGGGCCCATGCCCAAGTCGAGCCCGCGGCCAGCCTCCCCATGCCAATAACAAAATCATGTAATAAATAATTTTTATGTAATTTTTTATACATGAATGTATGCAAAATGGGCATAAAGCCAATATTTTGTAAGCCCATGGCTTATGTGCAAAAATGAAATGGCACATGAGCCATGGGATAGGCAAAATGCCATTTTGTGAAGCCCAAGGGGCTATATGTAAATATGTAAGCCTATAAAAGGCAACATGATGATGAATAAAATAATACTTTTTCATTCTCTCAAAAACCTAGGGTTTGTGCCTCTTTCCTCTTTCTGAAGGTTTCAAACCTTCTTCCTTTTTTGGTGAATTAAATCAAGAGGTTTACTCTCCCTTTTCCAAAACTAAATAGTTTTTCACCATAAAACCCACAAAGGGGAACTTGGATCTACCATCAGATCTCAAAAAGAAGAGATCTTTAAAATCCCACATTTCTTGATCTTCAAGATCCAGCCAACAGAGGAGGAAGAAGAAGAACCCATTTCCTCAACCAAAACATTTTTAGGAGTTTAACTCCACTCTAAACCCTATTTCTGGGACTAAAAGCCCATTTTTCTCACCAGCGCCCAGCGCTCAAGCGCAGAGCGCCCACGTGCCGACACGTGGCGCGTTTGCGCTCAAGCGCCTAGGGCTCGAGCGCAGAGCGCCCACGTGCCGACAGGTGGCGCGCTTGCGCTCAAGCGCCCAGAGCAGAGCGCCCACGGGCCGACACGTGGCGCGCTTGCGCTCAAGCGCCTAGCGCTCGAGCGCAGAGCGCCTACGTGCCGACACGTGGCGCGCTTGCGCTCAAGCGCCCAGCGCTCGAGCGCAAAGCGCCCACGTGCCGACACGTGGCGCACTTGCGCCTAAGCGCACAACACCTAAGCGTACAGCGCTCAAGGCGCTGGCCCCATGCATCCTTTGGATGCCTTTCCCCCCTCTTATATATATATATACATATGCATACATATGTACACACACATACACCACGACACTGTCCCTGTTAGAAAAAAATTTCTAACGGGGCGCTGCCCCGCACCCCGTAAAAACTCTGCGTGGCTCCCAATATATCGAAAACTCCCTTTCAAAACACAACACACGCACACTGCACAATGATTTCATATGACCAGTTTAACCCATCAATCGGAGGTTCCCTCGCTCCAAAGGCGAGGAGTAATTAACGGCAGCTTAGTCCGCGGCTGCCGGAGATTCAGATCCCCACAATCATTAAACCCTGGCCTACCCTAGGCAGGGGGAATCTGTAGTACGCCGACCAGCGCATGCGTATTCCCATCTCAATGGGGTGACGAAAAACACCCTACAGAGTGATTTTCCGATTACAATTGGTTTACATCAAGAATTTGCATTAAGTCCATTCCTATTTACCATCGTGATGGATGAGCTTACTAAAACTATCCAAGATGAGATATCTTGGTGTATGCTATTCGCTGATGATTTTGTTCTGGTAAATGAGACGAAAGTAGGGGTTAATGCCAAATTGGAATTATGGAGGCAAATATTGGAATCTCGGGGGGTTCAGATTGAGCAGGTCCAAGACAGCATATATGCATTGCAAATTTAGTAAACAGAGAAGTCAAAATCATATTGGTATAATATTGGAAGGGCAAGAGATATCACCGAGCGATCAGTTTAGATATCTAGGTTCCATCATCCAAAAGGACGGGGAGATTGATAGTGATGTTAATCAAAGGATCCAAGCTGGTTGGTTGAAATGGAGGAGTGCAACAGGGATTTTGTACGATCGTAACTTTCCGTTAAAATTGAAAGGGAAGTTTTATCAGAGCGCTATTCAGCCTGCCTTATTATATGGTACAGAATGTCGGGCTCCTAAGAAGCATCAGACACAAAAGATGCATATAGCGGAGATGTGCATGCTTCGTTGGATGTGCGGTAACACTAGAAAAGATAAGGCGCAAAATGAGAATATTCATGCAAAAATTGGTGTAGCACCTGTGGAGGAGAAGATGCGGGAAAACCGGATAAGATGCTTTGGTCATATGCGACGCAGACCTATGGAAGCACCAGTTCGACGAATAGATACTCTCGACATGGGCAATGGCAAAAGGGCAAAATGGAGAGCGAAGAAAATATGGATGGAGGTGATACAAAATGATATGGTTGCCAAAGGCCTCAATGAAAGTATATTGTTCGATAGGAGTGAGTGGAGGCGGAGGATTCATGTGCTGAACCCGGCGTGATTCATGTAGCTCACCCCATATGCTTGGGATAAAAGGTGTTGGATATGGTGCCCTCAAAGTCAATTATTGGATCGCAGGTACGTGATTGCAATGATTGACAGAGGACCTATACCGGTAGGACAGTCTTACTCGAGATGATAGTATGCTATCTGGTTTGTCTTTATCATCACTATTACATGTTGATAGAGCCCATAGGATTCTTGCTTGACTACCAGTATTATGATGGCGATCATATACATGGAAGCTGGTGGTGTATAAGCGCATCCTTAAATGTCCCTAGTCATGGGAGTTTCGAGACTTGGTATCGATATTCCAGAGTAGACTAGTGTATACTGATCGAGACCCCGACGAGGGGCGATGGCCAGGTCTCACAAGCCATTGGTATTAGTTTGTTCGCCTAAGATAGTATACATATGCTCATTGGGTTATGAGTACACTGGACGGACTCGCCGGGAACCTACTAGTTGGTATTATACCTATTGTCAGATAGTAGTTCTCAGGTGACATGTGTACAGATTAGTCTGTCGATTTGAGATCGTCATTTGTCTCGTGTGAGTTTCCAATGTGCTTTGATTACTACCTTACCAGGAGTCGTGCAAACAGGTTTTAGTTGGGTACAGTCCCGAGCCACATGGAGGCAGTGAGCGGATCGTCGGGGATTCGTCTCTCCCGGTATTGGGGGTTGATGTCGCATAGTGCACGGGTGGCCATGTTCATATCATAATTTCGCATTATTATATTCCCCATTCTTATTCATTTTACAAACAAACAGGTGCTTTTGACCTATGTCTGCTACATAGTTGCAGGTTACAGGTTCTCGGAACAAAAACAGTGAAAAAGATAAAAAGACGATACAAAAGTGAGACCACGACCAACAAATGGAAGAATCTTGATCAAGCCTACAGCTTGAAGGCTAAATGAAGATCAAATGAACAAGTTCACAAGTACAAAAGTAGTGCAAGGTTCAAGACTTCAACACGAAGCAAGCGGTAAAGTCCACAAAATTATTCACTGTGCAAATCTGGAAGAAAACTAGAAGACATTCTGAAGAACCAAGTAAAGAAAAACCAAAAAAAATGCAACAGGAATCGGCCCAAAAGAACACGGCCTACAAGCCTTCTTTTTGGCCGCGGAACTGCGGCCAAACATGGGTTTTGGCCGCGGATCCGCGGCCATATAGTGCCCGTGTCGGTGGAAAATTGTAAGCTGGCGGCGCGTTGACTAGTCTTCTTTAGAGGTAAAATTGTAAAAGCAGATGTGTGTCGATTGTAACCCTAGGGTTTCTATGTTCTATAAATAGAAACTCTAAAACCATTTTTAGGTTATGCCTCTTCTTGTGCCTCATTTTCTATCTAAATTCAGATCTGTAAATTTCTGTAAAGAAGGAAGAGAGCATCAAATAAAAATTAGGAGTAAGTTTTCTTTTCATTGCCCTAATTAAATTTTATTTCTATGCCCTAGGTAATTTCTTTCTTGCCCTAGTATAGATCTTCATTAATTGCTCTAGTTAATTAGTTTAGAACCTGTATTTCAATTCCCTAATGAGTGGGTAGTCTCCTCGTGTTGGATATAGTGCCCTCAGAGTCAATTATTGGATCGCAGGCACGTGATTGCAATGATTGAGGGAGGACCTATACCGGTAGGACAGTCTTACTCGAGAGGTTTGTATACTATCTGGTTTGTCTTTATCATCGTGTACATGCTTTAGGTGACATTGTAGTTCACTATTACACGTTGATAGAGAATAGTATGTTACCATGGTTTGTCTTTATCAGTCGTGTACAGCTTTAGGTGACATGTTCACTATTACACGTTGATAGAGCCCTTAGGATCCTGCTTGACTACCAACAGTATGATGGCGATCATATACGTGAGAGTTGGGTAGTCCATAAGCACATCCTTAAAAGTGGTCCCTAGTCGTGGGAGTTTCGAGACAGGGCATCGATACTCAGGAGTAGACTAGTGTATACAGTCGAGACCTCGACGATGGGCGGTGGCCGGTCTCACAAGCCACTGGTGTCAGTTGGTTCACCTAAGACGTATACAGGTGCTCATTGGGTTATGAGTACACCGGACAGGACTCGCCGGGAACATGCTAGTTGGTATTATACCAGACGTCAGATAGCAGTTCCCTGGTGACATGTGTACAGGTTAGTTCATCGACCTGAGGTCGTCATTTGTCTCGTATGAGTTCCCACTGTGCTTTGATTACTACCCTACCACGGCTCAAAGGAGTCGTGCAAACAGGTTTTAGTTGGGTACAGTCCCGAGCCACATGAAGGCAAGTGAGCGGATCGGCAGGGGATTCGTCTCTCCGGTATTTGGGGTAAGGTCGCGCTGTGTCTAGGAGAGCCATTACACAAAGCTTTCGGCTGAGGCGGGAATTTACTGGTAGGTATTCCAATAGTATCTCAGGGTGTTCTGGGCTACACTCCGACATGACTTGTATCACTTTTAGGGGTCTGACTTTTACCAACCCCCTAGGCCCGCCATGCGATGCTCATAGACGAACGGACCGGACTGTACGGATATTGTCACTGACAGGCTCAGTAGGGTGTCAGGATGAGTTCGCTCATCGACCTCCCTTTTGGTCAATACCTGGTAGCCCGTTACGTACGGCTAGTACCTCTGACGTGCTAGTGGTTAAATCCACAGCCATAATATTGACGAGTCTTTAGAGTCCCCCACAGACAGTTTCTCAAGTTTCGGGCGAAATGATGTAGATGCCGTATGATATATGGCAGGGTCCGATCATATACGTGCAGTAGTGCACGGATCATGATCGGACGTATCATACTAGTGGGCTTTGGTTTAAGCCGGATCCTAGTATTAGATTTGTTGGATTACTTTAGTCTCGTCGTATTCGCATTCAGTCGGAATGCGGATGCAGGTATGTATATACAGGTGAGGGGTATCCTTATGATCCGTCACGAGTTTACTTTAGATATTGCCGTATCTTTTTATTGTTGCAAACATTTGGATTAATGTTTGCATATGGAAATTATGAGCTAGAAGCCATCATTTTGTACATTAAATGATATATGTACTTCATGGGTGAGTCATGGTATCATTTCTTGTGCAAATGTCACCTTTTGTGATGGATGTGTGGGTTGAAATGAGAGGAGGAGAGAGAAGGGCAGCCATGTATGAGGGTGAGCTCTTGTATTTTTTATTCTTCTCACTCTCTCATTTTATTACACATATCACAAAAGAAAAGAGAGAGGAAAACTTTTTCTTCTTCCTCGAGCTCATTATCTCCATCAATGGAAACACCTCTAACCTCCATCCAAATCAATGGATGCAAGAGACAAAGTGATCACAAACATTCTCTACATCACCTTGGACACGTCGGTTAGCACACTTCGTGCCCGAGTTGCTTCGGATGAAGCGGGAACCCGTAAAAAGACTCGTAGATGTGGTGTCCGTTCAGACGAGGAGATCGAGACCGAAGTTGCCGCGAGGAGCTTGGGATGGTGGCCAAAGACCGAAAGACACGGATCGATCGGTATAGCTTTCCAACCCTCTCTCTAGATAGCTAGTTGTAGGTTAATGGTTCGATCCGGATTTTAAGCATACGATAGCGCCGGTTTTCAAGTTAAGAAAATTTTTCGATTCCACATTTTGGCCTCGGAATGACGGCCGGGGCGCTACCGTAGTCTTACATGGTATTAGAGCCACGCCATTAACCTTTTCTAGCTTGCTCTAGCGTGTTTAAAATTTCGATCGGACGAAATTTTCAAAAACCGCATTTCCAAGTCACAGTTTCTGTCGAAATTTTTCTGTTGTCAAAAAATTATTTAGTGTGCTGCAGAAAAACAGGCAGGGTTTTTTAAGAGTTCTGAGAAAATTTGGTACATTGATTGCACTGTAGAGCGGCGGAACCGTGGCCGTACCCACGTTTTGGCCGTAGTTCCGCGGCCGTACTGTAGCAACACTGCACCAAATTTCTTCAGTTGGTCTCTGACTTATAAAAGGGGTTTCTGGTAATTTTATTTTGGGCCCAGATTTATTTGAGTACTGGGTATTGTGCTTGGGGCCCACTTCGGGAAATTTTGTCGATCGAAAATTTTAAACATGTTAGTTCACAGTATTTACATTATATCTGCGACCGTGAATGTCATTTGATCGGTAAATCCTGTCTAATTGCTATAGTTCTTTTAGACGGATTTGCGAACGTGACATTCACGTTGATGTTCTGTGTTGTACTGTGATGTTGCGGATCTGTCGTGGTGGATAGCCTGGATGCAATGGTAGTACAGTTTGGTTGTATATGTACATTTGATATTGCGGGGCGAGCGTCCGACATGTGGACTGCCATCACTGCCTGTTTGTATATTATTCTTTTGGGGCACGACTGGGCTGAGGTCGATGTACCCGTCGTATATATTTTACTTTCTGTACTAGGATTACCCCGCGGAGGGGTGCACGGGTAGTCGGGTTCTAGAGGGTAATGGGCCCGCATCTCATAGCTTTGAGACGGAGGGGGCTTCACTCTAGAATTGGCAGGGCTATTCGCCGAACTCGTAGGGGGTACAGGTTGACCCAAGGAGGGGTGCTCAAGTTACCAGATTCCGTGAAGTGCTGGGCGGTCCATTCACGTTGTTGAAGGGGGCTGCCTCGCTTCAGGTTTTGGCGGGTAACTTGCCGCGCCCGTAGGGGTCTAGGATCTCATTGCACAGGCTATCCACACGACCAGGGGAACGTCGGGTTTCAGTAGCGGCTCTATGAAATCCGGGGATCCCAGATTATCTGTATTGTTCTGTGATGCTTATTACATTTCTGTGATGTTGCATTTTATCACGCCATGAGCGAATATTATATATTGATATATATACTAGTAGATGTTGTATATGTTTTACACCCGCGCTAGTCCAGTCCCCGTTCTGTCGTTAGTTAAGTAACCTAACGGGTGATGACGGGACCCAGTGGCGAATGCGGATGGCATATACGTACATCGTATTTTCGTTCTTTTGTGGTGTGATTAATTGATGGGACTGCATTGATTTGGATCAATGCAAGCTAAACAAACCTATTCTGATGTTGTTGGGACATTTTTCAAAAAGTTGTTATTGCAAGGACGTTCTCTTTTGTTTTGCACAGTGGTATTCGGTTATGAATATCCAGCACCTCAGTCGACGAGGCAAGGGCCGAGATCTCTTCACCGGGAGTGACCCCTTGGACAGAAGTTTGCGTCAGGGTAATAACTTCACTATAGCCGATTGCCTTTTGCTTTGCATTGTGGTATTCAGTTGGAATATCCTGCACCTCATTCTATGGGGAAAGAGCCGACATCCCTTCACCGGGAGTGACCTCTTTAGCAAAGGTTTTCGCCACTATATTTTTATAAAAAGTTATCCGGTTCCTTCAACGATATCAAGTTCATTACGCTAAAGGTTTTTCGCCAAAAACCTGCCGTAGCCCTCCGTCATTTCAGATTAGTATTGCTTAGTATTCGTGCTACGTATGTCGTGCATTGCCGAGGCGTAGTGTTCGGTAGCTCTGTAATGCTTTTCTGTCGCATGGATATGTGGATTGGTTAAGACAGTTGTACGGTTATGTTGGCATTGTCAAGGACTCGTACGGATGGGTTTAACGCAATCAAGATAATGACAGGTTGAACTTGACTAGGACTCTTTGATATGTTAGCATTGTCAAGGTCACTTGGGTCCTAGGGGTAAAAAGTACATCGGGAGTTTCTAAAGAAACTGAAACTTGCCAGATATGCGCATACCTTCTGGAGTGTGATAACGTGAGTGGATTCCGTCACGTTATCATGCGATAATAGTTGGATCCCGATTCCCACTGATGAGTTATTTTACTCCTCGGGTGATTCCGACTAATTCTTCTTTCAGGTTTGGAGGAGAATTTGAGGATACAGTGGGAGGTTTCCTGATTGGATAAAGTGATAACCATTTTGATCTAGGTTAGAGTGCACGTTGAGTATTTCTTTTCTCTCTCTCTTTGGCAGCGACCATGACCCAACCCTTGACTATGACTCAGTGACCAAGTTAACCGAACCTTCTTAAAACACTGGCTTTTGGATTGTCAGAGTTGCATACCTCATTGCCACTCCTACTTTTACCCTTTTCTCCAGAACACCTCGTATTACTACGAACGTCCACTTCCATTGGATAAAACCATCGTATGGTTATATACGAACTCGAAGGAACTTGTTCCAGATTCGAGGATGGTTTCCGGTTCTGGAGAAAACGAATAGGACTATTCAGTTGTCTTTTCCTTTTACCTTCTCTCAGGTTGCGAGTGTTCCTTGGATTAGGACAGTACACCTATTACGCTTATTGGATAGTCTTCTTCCAAACCATAGGAAGGTTCCGAACGGTAGGGAATGAAGAAAACCAATTAGCCTAACGATGGTGTACAGAAGGTATTAAGTAAAGACAAATAAAGGGATTAGTAAGAGAGCAAAGTAAATTGCAACTGCTATTCATGACCAAACCAAGTATTTCATCGCCACTCCTACATCACCTTTGTATTTCTCCGGAACACCCCGTATCACTATGAAGATCCACAGTTATCTGGGTACTCCATCGTATGGTTATATACGAACTCGAAGGAACTTGTTCCAGTTCGGGGATGGATTTTGGTTCAAGAAAAATAGGAATAAGGTTTATTCAGTTGTCTTTTATCTTTACCTTCTCTCGGGTTGCGAGTGCTCCTAGGATTAGGACAGTACACCCATTATGCTTATTGGATACCATAGGCTGGTGCCAAACGGTAGGGAAGGAAGAAAACTATTTGGCCTAAAGGTGGTGTACAGAAGGTAATGACTAAAGACATATAAAAGGATTTGGAGAGATGGCAAAGAAATATACGGTTACAGTTGTGAATCTGATAATGGAAGAGGCATTACTAGGAATACCCGGATACCCCTTCGAAACATTTACATGTTTCAGTTTCACTGTGTATTGTTAAAAGAAAACTGATTTCCCAATTAGACACTTGCTCCAGGGTATGTATTTACCAGGTATGATTCTCACATCTGTATGGTTTTACAGATGATGATTGGGAGTAAGTTATTGGGAAATTAGGTGATTATCCTCATTATATCGGGATTCGTTGTAATTGGTGATATTTGAGGAAATCGCCTGGGTTTTTGCCGGACGGCAAATTTTTGGTTTTGAATATCCATTGTTATGCACCAATTTCAAATTGATATATCTGTACGTTTATTTTTATAAAGTGTGATATAACTTTTTGAAATTATGTCTATGACATTTACCTATATCAGTGGATGGTTAAGTAAGCAGTATTAAACAGCGGTGTAATTCTTCTTAACCATAAGTACAGTTTTCAACCTACGACACACAGGGTTTGAGTTATTCGACTCAGGGGACTTATACAGAGTATTGTATGTTGTCCAGTGTCCATTAGGACAGAGGGGTTGGTCCTCGTACTATATTCTGTTTACTTGTGACTTCTTTAGTTCTTAGACATGTGTTTCGTAGAAACACAAGGTCCAAGTTTTGAGAAGTTATAGGTATAAGAGTAAAGTGGAGAACCATATGTTGCAAGTATCGGGATTCTTCAAGGTGATCGAAGATGTAGATACTTGTGTATAGTATTCAGTTGATAGTAATGGTTTTGAGAAACTTGTTTCTTTTTCAGGTTACTCATATCTGGATGCATTCCTAAGTTGAATAACGCTGATCGGCCTCCTTCCATTTAGTTGACATGCACTGGAGACAGCTGCATGATTTGAATCTGGTTCCAATTAAATCAGTGCCTCTGTTTCTATATTGGATATAGAACGGTTCATATCTTAACGATGTTAAGGTACGGGGAGTTGTCCGGCTTATGCTTAAAACCAGACTCTGGATAACTCAAGGCACGTTTCTGTAATGGCTGTTTGTGGGTTGACCCGGGCTATGACGAGGGTTGACTTTCTACCATCTGGAAGATCAATAGTGATATTGTTCTTGACTCGCCAAAGTTTAGATAAAAATGGATTTTTTTCAGAAAACAGAAGTGGGAGTATGGTAGAACTGGAAGTGATTCCAGAACCGCAAACAATTACTGAAAATTTGATAAGATCCTAAAGATTCAATCTGGTTTGACATTCCATTGGCCACTCCGCAGAAATGGTGGGTAACCTCAGGCACTCGAGAGGTACTTCGGTATGCTCAAAGACGGTGACAGGGAGGTTCTTGTTTACCCAGACTTGCCATTTCTGTGAGATCCGGCAGGAGGATGAGTATAGCGTCGTTCAAAACTAACTTTAGAAGTGCACGTGTATATGACTCTGCCAGAGGGTTGTCATAGTCAGTGGGAGCAGCGGAAGCATAGTGGACAAGTAGCTTATGTCTATTTATAGACTAAAACAGATATAGCGGAGATAGATCATCTATTTCTGATGTGACAGTCATAGGTTTGACTTCATCAGAATAGGAAATGGATCTGTCAAGAAGGTAGTAGGGTGTGATGTCATGGTATTTGGATGACATACACAGAGTAGGAAGTGAAATTCCTATACTACGATCGGTTATACTTTGGCTGTCACACAGTGGTTTCTCCATACAGGATATGGATATAATATCAGACATTCTGGTTACTAGATCTATGGTCTTAGATCTAGATTTGGGTAGTTTCCCAATTTGGGTACTTAGACAGCATTCTAAAGGTGTTTTAGAATGGACGACTCCTGGCATGGTAGTGTACCTGCAGGTGATGGAGTCACCCTCTCTAAAGGTGTCTTACAGACTAAAGGGGAGAGGATGTGCATGATTGATAGATCACTTTCTTAGGCAATTGAGTCAATCATGAGATGTCAAGTACCACACCAGATGTTGTTTATGCACTAGATGCAATAAGTTGATATTAATCCTATCCTGGAGAGACATTCGGTAGCATTTTTAGAACATAAGTGGATGTTCTAGGGATATCATAACAACAGCCTCTTTTAGGAGACAGTTATCATTCCAGGCTTCCAAGGTGACCTGGATGATAGAGTGACTGTCAGAGTTATAGTTTTCTCTCTGACGAGGAGCAGTATTTTGGACAGGTGGTCCAAGCAGATACTGAGGGAGGTATGGCGCAGGATACTGATTAAATCAGTTGACGATATAGTCTAAGAAGTTTGGATTTGGAATTCATTTATGAACTAGGTCCCATCAGATATCCAGACATATTCTAAGACAGGTATTGCTCATTTCGGGAGATGGCTTTCTCCGCGAACTAGAGATTAAGAGAGACATAGAAAGAAACATCAGGGCAGATCTACTCACTGAGGCTATTCCTCGAACACAATAGTTTCACAAACGGGTTTTGTGAGACTGATCAGTAGAGGAGTTGGGTGTTCGGTATCACACGGGATGTGAGTATGCGACATCGCAATAATTAGCCTTGAGTGCTAGTGGGAGATTGTTGGATATAGTGCCCTCAGAGTCAATTATTGGATCGCAGGCATGTGATTGCAATGATTGAGGGAGGACCTATACCGGTAAGACAGTCTTACTCGAGAGGTTTGTATACTATCTGGTTTGTTTTTATCATCGTGTACATTCTTTAGGTGACATTGTAGTTCACTATTACACGTTGATAGAGAATAGAATGCTACCATGGTTTGCCTTTATCAGTAGTGTACAGCTTTAGGTGACATGTTCACTATTACACGTTGACGGAGCCCTTAGAATCCTGCTTGACTACCAACAGTATGATGGCGATCATATACGTGAGAGTTGGGTAGTCCATAAGCACATCCTTAAAAGTGGTCCCTAGTCGTGGGAGTTTCGAGACAGGGCATCGATACTCCGGAGTAGACTAGTGTATACAGTCGAGACCCCGACGAGGTGCGGTGGCCGGTCTCACAAGCCACTGGTGTCAGTTGGTTCACCTAAGATGTATACAGGTGCTCATTGGGTTATGAGTACACCGGACAGGACTCGCCGGGAACATGCTAGTTGGTATTATACCAGACGTCAGATAGCAGTTCCCTGGTGACATGTGTACAGGTTAGTTCATCGACCTGAGGTCGTCATTTATCTCGTGTGAGTTCCCACTGTGCTTTGATTACTACCCTACCACGGCTCAAAGGAGTCGTGCAAACAGGTTTTAGTTGGGTACAGTCCCGAGCCACATGGAGGCAAGTGAGCGGATCGGCAGGGGATCGTCTCTCCCGGTATTGGGGGTGAGGTCGCGCTGTGTCTAGGAGAGCCATTATACAAAGCCCTCGGCCGAGGCAGGAGAATTACTGGTAGTTATTCCAGTAATATCTCAGGGTGTTCTGGGCTACACTCCGATACGACTTGTACCGCTTTTGGGGGTCTGACTTTTACCAACCCCCTAGGCCCGCCATGCGATGCTCATAGACGAACGGACCGGACTGTACGGATATTGTCACTGACAGGCTCAGTAGGGTGTCAGGATGAGTTCGCTCATCGACCTCCCTTTTGGTCAATACCTGGTAGCCCGTTACGTACGGCTAGTACCTCTGACGTGCTAGTGGTTAAATCCACAGCCATAATATTGACGAGTCTTTAGAGTCCCCCACAGACAGTTTCTCAAGTTTCGGGCGAAACGATGTAGATGCCGTATGATATATGGCAGGGTCCGATCATATACGTGCAGTAATGCACGGATCATGATCAGACGGATCATACTAGTGGGCTTTGGTTTAAGCCGGATCCTAGTATTAGATTTGTTGGATTACTTTAGTCTCGTCGCATTTACATTCAGTCGGAATGCGGATGCAGGTATGTATATACAGGTGAGGGGTATCCTTGTGATCCGTCACGAGTTTACTTTAGATGTTACCGTATCTTTTTATTGTTGCAAACATTTGGATTAATGTTTGCATATGGAAATTATGAGCTAGAAGCCATCATTTTGTGCATTAAATGATACATGTACTTCATGGGTGAGTCATGGTATCATTTCTTGTGCAAATGTCACCTTTTGTGATGGATGTGTGGGTTGAAATGAGAGGAGGAGAGAGAAGGGCAGCCATGTATGAGGGTGAGCTCTTGTATTTTTCATTCTTCTCACTCTCTCATTTTATTACACATATCACAAAAGAAAAGAGAGAGGAAAACTTCTTCTTCTTCCTCTTGTTCATTATCTCCATCAACGACAACACCTCTAACCTCCATCCAAATCAATGGATGCAAGAGACAAAGTGATCACAAACATTCTCTACATCACCTTAGACACGTCGGCTAGCACACTTCGTGCCCGAGTTGCTTCGGATGAAGCGGGAACCCGTAAAAAGACTCGTAGATGTGGTGCCCTTTCAGACGAGGAGATCGAGACCGGAGTTGCCGCGAGGAGCTTGGGATGGTGGCCAAAGATCGAAGGACACGGATCGATCAGTATAGCTTTCCAACCCTCTCTCTAGATAGCTAGTTGTAGGTTAATGGTTCGATCCGGGTTTTAAGCATACGATAGCACCGGTTTTCAAGTTAAGAAAATTTTTCGATTCCGCATTTTGGCCTCGAAAAGACGGTCGGGGCGTTACTAGGGAAGGTTTGAGAGATGCAAATCTCTCGCCCCTTTCTTGCCTATCACATAATAATAATTAGGACTCCATGCATACATACACATACCGCTCCCTACGGCACCTTACCCTCGAGGTAACGGTGATACCGTAGTATAAACGACCGTTTGAGCGTGTCTTCCATGGAGGTTAGGGTAAGGATTAAGAAAGGAAGGACAAGAACCTAGAGGAAGGAACACCGTTTCTTCCCGATGGTACTAATCCACTTTATTAATTATTACCATAACACCTCATAGATCTTAAATAGGGCATTGAAAGTGGTGAGGAATATTGACTTTCCAAATTTAACCCAAACCTAACCCTAGCAAGATTTAGATCAACTTTAGTTTTTAGATTTAATCAATCTGACACTAATCGGAATTAACTCGTTTGAACAATTAGAGAATACACAAAATCCCTGTGGACCGACCCGTACTCACCGGCTAGCTACCAAGCGACGCCGTTCTTGATTGCGGTTATAAAATATTCTTTGAACAAAAATCAAATGGTGCCGTTGCCGGGGATGGCGTGTTATTCTCTTTTTGAAATTTCTGGTTAATATAAAATAAAAAAATCATAAAAACTGAAAAATAAAAAAAATATAAAAATTTACCATCTTGTTATTTTGTGAAGGGTATTTTTGTGTGAATTTTGCAGGATCGATGAACAAGTTCGGATCTGAAAAAATCCAGAGATCAAAACAGAAAACGGCAGATCTGAACGACGGAGGAAAATCGTAACAGAGGAGCAGAAGAAATCTCGGGAACCGAACAGTCTAGAAGACCGCGGAACCGCGGCAATAGCACCACTTTGGCGGCGGAAGCGCGGCCATGTGGTGACGTCATCATCTGAAAAATCACTGTAAGCTTCCTCTTCTCCTCTACAACCCTAATATCTCCTCTGAAAAATTTTCCTGCAGGATTCTTTGCGCCAAAAAAAAATCTCTCCCCCTTCTCAATAACTTGATCTTGTGCAGGATTCTTTGCACCGCGCTAAAAAATTGTTTGCAAGTGTTTGATTGTGTTTACCGCTTTGCATATTTTAAATTGACTTTAAGGGGCTTGAACACCAATTCAGATTGGGTGGGGATTTCATTACCCTTCCCAGGACCCCAGAAATCACATAAGGCATATTGCATTGACCATCATTTAATTAAAAAAGATTAGACTCAGCCCTAAGGACTTCGCGCTCAATAGGACAGAGGAATAGTTGTAGGCATCGACCGTTGATCCTAACCTAACTTTGTGGTGTCTAGGCAAGTGTGTCTAAGGCAAGTGGTTACTTAATTAGGCCCACTACTTACATGGTAGAAAACCTCCCACTTACCTGGCACTTACCTGGCCACAATTGGCGGTGAAGAGGCGGTTTGTGGTCCTACTTCTTGCCCTTTGGAACAGTTAGGAGCTGTCTAGCTGACCTAGGTGACCCTAGATATAGGCCTGATTGTGCATTTATGGTTGATTGAACGTGTGTCTAAGCCTTTTATCGAAAATCCTTTTTGCAAAAAGCCCATAAAAAAGAAAAACACAAAAAGAAAAAAAATTTACAAAAAAAAACACAAAAAGAAAAAAGGAAAAATTTTTACAAAAACTTGAAACTTGTCGCTAAGAAATCCGTGCACCCCACATTCTTTTTCTTCTCCTTTCTTACATCATGGGTACCCCACCTCACAAAACTCTTGCCGAACTTTGGTACCCTCAACCAAACTTTGCTTCTTACACGAATTGTTTTGGTCGAATTACGGACGACCCCTCCATGCCCAAAATTTCTTTGAAAGATCGAATAGAAGCGTCTAGGAGAAACAGTTCGACTTCGCAATCCACTTTGTATCAACCATTTCAACCTTCACCACCTTCTTACGTTGATATCCCTTTTTCGAGTCCTATTCTAACTCAGAAACCTATGTCTATTGCTGAACACATTGAACAATCTCGTAACCGATCTTTCACTCCTTTCAACACTTCCAGTTCTTGGGATCAACAAGTCTATTCACCTTTTTATCCAAATGTTGATCCTACTCCTGTCCAATCATTCAATTCCTACCAGTCCTACCCAACTTTCACACCTTCCCTAGACATTGCTTCTACACAACCATTTGGTAGTTTCTAAAATCCACAAAATTTTGAATCTTTTACTGAAACCCCTTCACAACCCATGTCTAGTCTGGAACAGTCGTTAGAAGCTTATATGGTAGCGAAAAACCAAATGATGAGGAATGTGGATGCGTCCATGGCCGCCCTTATGCAACCCAGTGAACCAGTAGCTAGTTTCCAACTAGCTCCAAAAATTCCAATGTATGATGCGGCAGTTGGACAGATCGATAATTTGAGTGGAGAAAGTGAGCTATACACCCTTCCAAATCAAACCTACCCATACCCAATTGAATCCCACAACTCCGGTTTTCAATCAAGTGTCCCAAATGATTCACCAATTGAAAATAAAACGTTTAATGAGTTGTGCGACTTTGTAGTGCTTGATTTGCCAGATTGTGAAGGGTCCCTTTCGAGTGAAACCATCACCAATCCTTCGATCTCTACACCTCCAATCTAGAACCTGAATTGATAAATATCCATGCTTTTGATGAGGTGTCTAAAAAAATTAATTTTCACTTGATTGAGGATATTGACACCGGGAATATTTTAGATGATGAACCCGTAGATTTGACTGAAATTTTATCTCCAATTCATCATCCCGAGTCATTAAATGTTTCTCCCGAACTTCATATGCATCTTGATTTTGATGATAATTGCATGGATGAGATAACCTTTGAGGAGAATTATGAGGATAATATTGAGGAGAGTATTGAGGATAGTATTGAGGATGAACCATTTTTGTTTGATGTGTCGGATTTTCCAATCCATTCTCCTGAACCTTTAACTGTTATACTTCCTAAATCACCCACCTCCCTCTTTTCCATCGTTCCGACCACACTAAAGATCACGCAGGAGGACTGTGAGTTTGAAAGATTTCTCTTCGATCACAGCAGTTTGGACGCCACTAGTGCGTACCTCTTTGAATCTGACACAGTTCTTACAGCCGATAACGATTACGAGTGTCACACTTTTTCGGACGATTTTGAAGACTCACTGCCCGAGTTTGGGTCCTTTGAATTTTTAGATGAGTTAATTGAACCATCAGACTCGGTTGCTTACAGTCATTTCGAACCATTGATGGAATCCTTCAAGTTCGAGACAGATTACTTAGGTGAGAATAAGACTATCCCTAAATCACCCCCTTTCATCCTTCCTATCGGTTCGACCACGCAAGAATCCGTCGCGTTTCCGCTTCCAATGGATGGTTTACCAAGTTCAATGTACCCATGTTTTCTCGCGAATCTTGAGGGATTTGACCCCATTTCTCGACGGGTTGATAGATTAGCACAATCGCTATTAACACATCGGTCATCATAAATTGTGCTAATTTATTCACTCAATTTACATCCTCAAGTTCGTGCTACACTGCTTTCTCTTTTCCACCATTCTTCTCCTCCACCGAGACCATATTCCACCCTTCTTCCCATACGGTCTCGTGTGTTTCTCAACTCCTTTCTCTACACTCTATTCTTCCACCAACCCTACCATTATCACGATAGAATTTTTGAATGGTTGGTGCTAACCTTTGGCCTGTGTAAGGCCTTGTATAGTTTGATTTTTCTCCTCCCTAACTCTGAACTTTAACGCTTAAGACAGTGGAAACACCGTCTCACTTAAGTTTGGGGGGACCTTTTTGTATATATGTATATATTTTTTGTTTTTCTTTTAACAATAATTTTTTTTAAATAAATAAACAGGGGAGTGCCGACATTTTGACCCTCTTGGTGTAGCCTGACAGTGAGGACACTATCAAGTTTAAGTTAGGGGGTATGCTCGGTAAGCTTTCTTCCTTCGCATTCATGTGTACATTTTTGCATTTGCATACTTATTTTTAAAAACCCATAAAAATTGAAAAATTTGAAAAATTATAAAAATTAAAACATTCAATTTTGGCCTTAATCAAGAGCATAAGCATAGATATATATATATATAAATGAATATGGTTACATATATATTTTTAAAAATTGTTTGTATATACTTAATCTTCATGTTTATTCATTGTTTTCTTATTGCAGAACAATGCCTCCTCGTTAAGGCTTATCATATTATTGTATCTTGTATTCAAATATTTTTTCAACTGTAAATCTTGAATGTAATAAATCAATGTTGGATTTCATTCTTTTGTTTATTCTTGTTATTTTATATTGCTTATAAACGCTTAGCGTATTTATTATAGGAAATGACCTTCTCTAAATAATTACGTCGCGGGCCTAGTCACGTGTCGTTATTGTTCTTTTGGGAAGTGAGGCGTGACAACAATGTAAAAACATCCATGGTCGATACACCTGTCACGCTCCGCTTCCCAAATACGTAAATACGGTACGCGACAAAGCCATGCTACCTATGGCGAGCAAACATCCTTCCATAGTCATATTACGGTTATCAATCAGATATCAAGAACAGTAAATAAATATCTAACTATCATAAGTCCAACTGCCATAATAAATAATAATGAGAAAGATAGCGGAAACAAAATAAAGATCTAATAAGAAATAATATCTTCGTCTCGTCCCTTATGGGATCACAACGTTAAAACCGTAACTAGAAAATAAATCTAAAGTATCACTAAACTAAATCAGCAAAGCTCCCCACTGCTCAGATTGCCTGTCAAATACTCTCGATCTTTCTGCGATAAAGTTAAAAAAATTGGGCCATGCAAAACCCAGACATCAGTGCATCATAAATATCATAGTAATAATAACAAACTGAACAGTATGCTATATAAGATGTCATGTGCAAAATAAGGTATGAGTAAAACAATCACAGGTGTTATACGACAGGCTATAGGTATGTCACACATATCCTATAAGTTAACTATCCTACAAGTATTTGAAACCAATGAATGTACTTCTCTATGTAACTCAAAAATATATACCCCGTTACCCCCGGGACCACGGATCAAGATATATGAATCAGAAATGATTCTGTTCCGTTACCTTCCGGAACCACGGATCAAGTAGTAGGAATCATGAATGATTCTTTTCCGTTACCTCCTGGAACCACGGATCAAGTAATATCTTTTTAAGTTACACTTCAGTTACACTTTTGATTTCTCTATTTCCCCAGGTTTCATTTTCCAAGTCAGGTATGAATATAATATCTACCTAATGCCAACACAGAAACAGGCAAGTACATATTATGTCTATCTAGACAACAGGTTACGTTCATCAGGACAACAAGTCAGGATTGTTGGCAACAGTAAATATCACGAGTAAGCAGGTACAAGTAAGATAGCAATATCTGTAACGGTTATAAGCATGTTAAAGTGATATATTAATTTGTATAAAGCGTTTATTCGTATTAATATCATGCAAATAGGTCGTGATAAAATATGGTTATCTCAGTGCTGTAAACAACGTAAAAAAAAAATAATTATATTGATTTCTACACTTCGATTTACCAATTGACCAAACTAAAATAGTTTGTTATAAATAGTAGTTGAAGATTTAATTTGCATAACCATTGTAAACCGTAATTATAAACTTGTTATTATTAACTACTTATCGAGATACGGATTATATATGTAAAATAGTATACCAATAATAAATATTATCATGACAATATATATATATATATATATAGATAGATAAATAATTATACTAGCATGTAGTAAGTTATAAACTTGCCTGGATACGAACACCCGAACGGAACGATAATGCAGACATGGAGCACCACACGACTTGATGCACGATCATATCTAGAACTTGGGCCCGGTTAAATACTTGCTTGAGACGACGGTCACGACAACGATGGATGTAGTCACGGCGACACCACAGTAGCGACGGCGACTGGAACTCCCGCAACGAACCTGCAGCGACAAAGGCGATGGGTTGCTCGGGTCTCGCTTCTCGGTTGTGGGGTTTTGAGTTATGGAGATGGGTTCCAGGAAGTAGGAGTTTCTTTCGGCAATGGGTTCTCGATCGATGGAGTCGATAATAATGAAGGTGCTGTGACGAGATAGGTTCAACAATGATGCGATTGAGGCGAGGGCAATGGCCGGAGGTGTTGCTGGGTTGTGCTCAGGTTTCTGGGTCTTAAGATGAGAAGATGAAGACGATGGAATCAATGACGATGAAAGAGATGGCGACCAGGGTTAGGGGACGCCGGTGATGAAGTCGGGGCCATGACAAGGTGAGGAGATGAGTGCAGCCAAGATAATGTTTTAGGTGATGAGGAGGAGAATGAGGTGATGATTTTGGCGATGGAGGTTTAGAAGGAAGGAGAACGTTAGTTGTTGGAGTTGAGGATGAGGTGATCGGAGTTGGTGAGTTGGGAGCGAGAGAGAAAGGGTCACGAAGAAGAAGAAAGGAAGAAGGAGGTGAGCGAGGGAGAGAGAATAGAGAGAGAGAGAGAGTTGGTTTTAAAAAAAAAGAAAATATAAATTTATATATAGTATATTGTATATATTTTATAGTTTAATATATAACTAATAATGTATAAAAGATAATACCAATCTCCGATCCGTCTCCACCAAATCTCACGGAAAATATATATACTGGAAATTATATATACATACGTAACCTATTTAATCATAATCAAAAGGTTACAATAATATATTCTAATATAATATATATCGGGTATCTAGGATGTTTGAGATTTAGACGTAATAGATAAAAGTCGATATAAAAACATGAGATTCTTAATTAACATGATAACAATTAATATATATAAACTATCCCTAATGTATGGTTACCAGAAAATATAAGTATATATTTTAAATAATATATATTTGTTATTTAGGTTCATAAGGATTTAGTTTACGGATAATATTAAAAAAATATAATCCGACACCATAACGGGTTTCATACATTCGGTTCGGGTCGAATAAACACTTCTAATTCAAACCAATCACAACCCAAATAATAAATAAAACAAAATTTAAAATACTAATTAATATCGTACGATCGTGCAAGGGTGTTACATTATACCCAACTACAAAAGCATTTCGTTCTCGAAATTCACGAAACAGGAAAAAGAGAAGAACGATGAAGATACGGATCTAAGGAAAGAGGTGCGGAAACTTTTGTCGAACTTCGTCTTCACGTTCCCATGTAGATTCTCCATACAAACGATTTCCCCATGAAAAAGGTACTAAATGGATCACTCTATTCTTGAGAACCTTTTCTCGTCGATCCATAATAATCGTCGGTTGCTCTTCATAAGTAAAATCCTCCCACTATCAATTCCGAGTGATCTAAAACGTGCGTCTCATCTCAAATATACTTGCGGAGTTGAGATACATGAAATACGTCATGAACACCCACTAAGAATGGTGGTAAAGCCAATCGATAAGCTACTTCATCAACACGCTCAATAATATCGAAAGGCCCCACGAATCGAGAACTAAGGTTATCTCGACTACTAAACTGGATTACTCCCTTACTCGATGATATCTTTAAGAACACATGATCACCAACAGCAAACTCTAAAGGTCTTCTTCCAGTATCAGCCCAATTTTTATGTCAATCTTGTGCCACATTCATATGATCACAAATCAAGTTAACTTTCTCTACAGTTTGCATAATCAGTTCCGGTCCCAACAATCTTCTTTCTGTAATATCATCCTAACATACTGGTGATAGATACTTACGACCGTACAATGCTTCGAATGGAGCCATCTGTATAGTCGTCTGGAAACTGTTATTGTACGAAAACTCTACTTAATGTACATGATCCTTCCATAAACCCTTAAAGTCTAACATGCAAGCTCTCAACATATCTTCAAGTATTTGGATTGTTCTCTCGGCCATCTGTCTGAGAATGATAGGTCGTACTAAACTTCAAGTGGGTTCCCAAACTTCCTTACATACTCATACAAAAATGTGATAAGAACTGAGTGTCACGATCAGAAACAATACTCACCGGTACTCCATGCAATCTCACAATTTCCTGCATGTACCTCTCTGCTAAAGCCCCCGTCGACTGACCAACTCGGAATGGTATGAAATGAGCTGTCTTGGTCAGGCGATCGACAATCACCCAAACTGTGTTATTACCCTTTGAACTCTATGGTAAGACCGTCATGAAATCCATGGTTATGTGTTCCCACTTCCATTGAGGAATCAGAAGCAGTTGTAACAAAACAGCAACCCTTTGATATTCGGTCTTGACTTGCTGACACACCAAGCACCTCGACACGTAACTAGCGATCTCTCATTTCATACCTTCCCACCAAATTTTTTTGCCTCAAATCTCTATACAACTTCGTGCTTTCTGGATGTACCGAATATGCGGAATTATGAGTGTAATACCTGGTCTTTATCTACGCCAATACCTGTATTCAAATAAAATGTTTTACCCATTTTAAATTTTGTATTATATCCTAATTATTTTGTTTCTATGGACCTAACCCTAAGCCCAAGTCCATATTTAAATCCCACTCTTTCTTTCTAAATTTTCTTGAGCCCAAGCCCAACAACCCAAAACCTTATCTTAACCAACATATTACCTTCTCTTTTCCTTTCAAATTCAAAAAAAAAATATATTCTCATTTAAACCCAAATCTTACACAATTTAATTTCATTAAAACCTTATAATTATATATTTTCCTATTTACCCTCTCTCTCTTTTTTATATTTTTCTTTACTAATTAAACACCCCCCCCACGTTCACTCTTTCTCTCTATCACCTCTCGTTCACACTCTCTCCCTCTCATCTCTCAATATCTCCCTTTCTCTCCAGAGCTCCCCAACAAACCACCATGAGAACCCATCGCTTATGCCCGCCTCGGCCACCTGAACACCAGAGCACCACCGCGACCGTCCCCAAGCTCTGCCGGCTCATCCCAATGCCTCCTGAGCCATCGCTACCGGCCACCTCCCTCCGTCAACGGGTTTCCTCATCCGTGTTGACCCCCACCTCCTCTCTCGAGTACCCTCGCCTGTACCCTCGCCAGAGCTCGCCTTGCCGTCGACCTCACAACCCAACATCGCCCTCCTCACCTTCTTTTTCGAAGCCCATGTCTCCTTCTCCTCTCCCGACACAAAGCTTCATCCTTAGCCATCACCAAACCCCGTCAGCTCACCCCACCGCCGCCGGCTTCCTCCCTCCACCACCTACCCGAGCTCCCCACGTCTCCACCTCCAGCGCCCAACTCGCCACCGACACCCCTCACTGCAGCTGCAACTTCTAGCCGCCGCTTGAGCTCTCAGTGCCTTCAGCCATTGTCGAAACTTCAGGTCACTGATTGCTGCCATCATCCTCTCCATGACCGTTGGTCGTCGCAGGCAAGTGAATTCCGCTTGCTTTTACATGCTATATAAACATATTGGTTAAGTAGTTCTATTATGATTATAGGCTTGAAATCGAATACCGTAATCGAACCATTTGCTACTACGCACGTCGTTACTTTTGGTGATTTAATCCACTTAGTGGCTTTTACCCCGTATTTTGGAAACGCTCAAAATTCTTATAGTTCAAATCTCCCGCGCGCCATATAAGAAACCGACTTTTCAATAATGACCGTTGACTTAAGCTAGTTTTCGAACATATTCTAGACGAAAACCCATTTTTAAATAGAGGAGTAGAGGTTAATGAACCCAGGTATGGTTAATGATTATCCTATAAGATTTTGGTTGCAAAACAATGTTGTTTGCTCACGTAAAATGGTACCCCCGATTTCCGTCGTAAAATCTAAAATTTTCATACATGCTAAACCCGTAAGATTTATAATAAATTATGTATATATCGGATTGTGGTATTTCAGGACTCATATCGAAGATGATGCAATAACCTAAAGTAATATATTTTTTTCCACTAAATATTAATGAGTCATGGTAATGAAAATCGAGGAGAATCGCGGCTTTGGACTGCAATCCAGAGCATCACGGCTTGTCGATACTCGATTTGAAATGCTTTCATGTTTCCGTGTGAAAATGGTGTTATGCTGAACCCTATACCGTAACTAAGATAAATCTGTTAGCTAACTATTGAAAGTGATTTCATTCCTTTTTACCATCTTTACTATTTTAATCACATTTTAAACCATCAGTACATACGGCAGTCCCAAGCAGGGACAGAACGTATACCCCGATATTATATAATGCATAACTCCCAGTACACTATGGATATTATCGATCTGTATAGTGCGTAGAAAACCTAACCGATAAACCTAAATATTATCCAACTATAGAGTCGCCTAATTTTGATCTCAACAGGGTGAAAACTATGTTACGAAATGGACTTTCAGTTCAGGAACTGAAATTCCGGCAGAGAACACTTAAAATGAAACGACTGTAATTTGCGAACCCAAAACCCGATTGACATGAAACCAATTTCGTTGAACTTCCGACCGAGTTTGCTTGTTACCGCTTTTGTATCATTTTACTTAATTCTGAATGTATAATTTAATGCGATTTTTATAAGTTCATGAAACACATACTGACTTGTATTGCATATAAATTGTTTAGTGGCATGATTCACAGTTTTACCCGACTGTAATACCTCTAGAGATAGTGTGCGTCATTATTAAGTTTCAGTGTACAATGCATTGTCGAGCATGAATAGTATCGATTTAGGAGTGTCAAGTACGCCAGTAAAAAGTGAATGACTCGTGATAGTGACAATACAGTGAATAGTGAATATAGCAGTGTTATTGATGCGTACTTATACATAACTAGCCCATACTCATAGATAGTGAAAGCTGTGGAAAAAATGGGAAATCGAAGTTGAAAGGAAATTGTATTTAGCGAGCTCAATGACTTAGAGGATGATCATTCGAACAGCGACTCTTATATATTAGGTTTGGACCTAGCGGTCCGGCTGACAGGGTTATGTCCCGGGCGACAGTGGGCCGTAGTCTCGGGTACGTATAAGACCCTCGTTAAACATGATCATTCCTTTCCGCAAATCGATTTCAAAGTGACTTAGAGACCGATAAGGACACAGATCATACATTGCATTGTTTATTGACATATCGATTGCCTGTATTTATTATCTCCACCGTTATTACTTTAATTTTCTTGCCCCATTAATACTGTTATAATACTGTTATTACATCGCACTGACGACCTGAGTATGCATGCTCAGAGTTTGAAGAGGACCGGATTCAGGAGTCAGATCTACCCTTCGAGCTCGCAGAGATCTAGACGGTCGTGCATTCAGCACTTTTACCGCTTTCCATAAAACAACCTTGTATTCGCACTTGGTTAGTAGTTTCTTTTTCTTTCATTCTATTATAAACTGTAAACAATGAAAGTTGGTGTAATAAACTAGTGATGTGTTTCTTTTACTTCTGTGCTGTGTTTACTGATTACCATGTAATGCTAGGAGCCGAGGTGTGACCACGGCGGGATTGTTCCTTGACCGTAAGAGCATGACTGGCCTAGTCGCCTCCTGTATTCTGTATTTTGGGAAGCGGGGCGTGACATGGTTTTGTTGGTATCAGAGCCCAGGCTTAGTATTAAGGGATAACATTAACTACATTTTATTATATTATTTTCACTTCACTATTTCTTACGTTCATCCTTGTATCTAATCATATCCGTTCATCTATTTTTCAGTGACATGACCTCTCCGAACGACCTCTCCTTGGACTCTAGTTCTCAGGATCGCATAGAGAGGATCCTGAATGTGCTAACGACCCTCGCGGAAGCCCAAGAGAGAAAGAAGGACCTATTTACCGAAGGACTCAGGGCAATTACCGCATTAAGGGGATCCACCGCTCTCATTACTGCCCCCGAGGGCAACACTACGCCAGCTACTTTTTCCAGGACTGGAACCGTGTCGGACTTCCGGAGACTACACCCAGCTATGTTTACGGGACTAGCCGAACCACTTGAGGACGAACAATGGCTGGTCAATGTGGAGAACATACTGACGGCCGCACGGATCCCCGATGAAGAGAAGGTGAATGTAATAAAGATCCAGTTAGAGGACGAAGCCCGTACTTGGAGGTTCGTCGCAGAGAGCAGACTTGATGGGCCGATCAAGTGGAGCAAGTTCAAAGAGTGCTTCTTAGACCACTATTTCCCCCCATCGTCAAGGAAGAGATGGAAGAATGATTTATCTTACTGAAGCAGAACGTACGTCCCGTTGAGGTGTATGCGGCAGAATTCAACCGGCTGAGCCGATTCGATTCATATATAGTCGCTTCAGAGGCCACCAAGGCCAGGTGTTTCTTACAGGGACTTGACATTGAGCTGCAATAGTTGATTGCGTCACTCGAGATGCAGACCTTCGCGCAGGTGCTCAACGTTGCACGAATTCAGGAGAAGCTAATTAGTAAATTCAGGGGATCCAGCTCGAGTGATAGGAGGCCCCCAGTTGTTCCAACGCGTACTCACACACCGTCCCGAGGGGTCATACCAGTTCACAAGCCAGGGATGACGCGGATGAAGCATCCCTTCATGCCCCAGCAGCATCCATAGAGGAAAGCCTTAGTCTGCGGCTACTGTCACAGGGATGGGTACACCCAGAAAGACTGTCGCCGTGCCAAGGGACAGTGTTTGATTTGCGGATCCAACCAGCACCAGGTGAGTGGGTGCCCTCAGCAAACAGAGCTACAGGGAGGGCCTGGACCGCAACAGCAGAGGTCACTAGAACAGAGGCAAACCAATACAGGCCGCGGTTAAGGGCGGGCTTTCACCCTGACCGCCGAGCAGGCAGAGGCCTCAGGAGAAGTTATTACAGGTATTCCGCTCGTTCATTCTATGCCAGCTAGAGTACTGTTTGATTCTGGAGCATCACACTGTTTCATATCAGCACATTTTGTCGATACACACTCCATACCACATGAACCATTGACCAAGGGATGGGAAATACATATGTGTAATGGTGTTATAGTATCTAGTCGAGAATGTAGATCTTGTCTAGTAGTAGTGTGTGGCAGGGAATTCTATGCGAATTTCCTTTTAATCGGAATATGCAGCTATGACGCAATTCTCGGGATGGATTGGATGAGTACATTCCATGCGATTATTGATTGCCGAGCTAGGAATGTGACTTTCTGCATTCCCAATCACCCAGAATTTGTCTTTGAAGGAGGAAGTGAGTCTTTGGAGCCAGCCAAGTATAGAGCCAAACCGAAGGTATTGACAGCTATGGAGATTGATGAAAACCCCGCACCAGAAATTGTTCGGGATTTTCTTGACGTGTTTCAAGAAGATTTACTAGGTCTACCACCTCCACGCATTTTGGGATTCTCGATAGATTTGATTCCAGGTACATCTCCAGTTTCCAAGGCACAGTACATAATAGCACTAGTTGAGTTGGCTGAATTGAAGAACCAAATTGGAGAACTCCTGGAGAAAGGATTTATTCGCCCAAGCGCTTTGCCGTGGGGTGCACCAGTCTTGTTGGTGAAGAAAAAGGATGGATCGCTACCGGGAGCTGAACAGAGTAACGATAAAGAACAAATATCCCATTCCGCGCATCGACGACTTATTTGATCAGTTGGGTGGTGCCAAGGTATTTTCAAAGCTGGATCTTCGTTCGGGCTATCACCAGATTAGAGTAACGGCCGAAGATATATGCAAGATGGCTTTCAGGACCCGGTACGGGCATTATGAGTTTCTTGTGATGCCGTTCGGCATCACCAATGCCCCAGCTATATTTATGGATATGATGAATAGAGTATTTGCAAAATACTTGGACACGTTTGTAGTTGTATTCATCGACGACATACTAGTCTACTCTAAGACTCGAGAGGAGCACGTCGAAAACTTGCGAACGGTACTACAAATTCTTCGGGAAGAGAAGGTATACGTAAAATTGACTAAATGTGAGTTCTGGCTCGACAAAGTGCAGTTTTTGGGACACATTGTTTCGGGCGAAGACATCTCAGTGGACCTAGCAAAGATAGAATCTGTTAGAGATTGGCCGACACTGAAGTCAGTGGCCGAAATCAGAAGCTTCCTGGGATTGGCGGGATATTATCGGCGGTTCGTTCAAGACTTTGCACGAGTCGCTGAACCTTTGACAAAGCTGACACGAAAGAAGGTGCCTTACGTATGGTCAGAGGAATGTACTCAGGCTTTTGAGGTACTGAAGTAGAAATTGACCACGACACTTATTCTTATAGTGCCAGACAATTCAGGTGGGTTGGTGATACACAGCGATGTCTCAGGGAAAGGTTTAGGCTGCGTCCTGATGCACCATGGTCGGGTAGTTGCTTATACTTCACGGTAGCTGAAGAATCACAAGAAAAACTAGCCAACACACGACTTGGAGTTAGCCACAGTGGTTTTCGCATTGAAGATCTGGAGACATTACTTACTGGGAAAAAAGGTGGAAGTGTACACGGATCATAAGAGTCTGAAATACGTGTTCTCTCAGAGGGAATTGAATATGAGACAATTGTAAGTCTATGGTAGCGCCCCGGCCGTCTTTTCGAGGCCAAAATGCGGAAACAAAAACTTTTCTTTAACAAGAAACTAGCGCTATCATATAATTTTTCCCGGATCGAACCATTAACCTACTACTAGCAAACTAGAGAGAGGGTAGAGAGCTATACCGAGCGATCCGTGTCCTTCGGTCTTCGTCCTCCATCCAAAGCTCCTCACGGCATCTCCTGTCTTGTTCTCCTCGTCGGAAAGGGCACCACATCGAGAAGTCTTTTTACGGGCTCCCACCTCTGAACCGAGGCAACTCGGACACGAAGTTGGCTAGCCGACGTGTCCAAGATTGCTGTAGACGAATTGTAGAACGCTTTGCCTCAAGGGATAATTGAAGTTGCCTCAAAGAAGGGAAGATGAAAATGAACTTTGAAATGGAGCTAATCCTTTTTGCATGAATGAAAAAATGAGAATCAAAATCACCACAACACATATTGGGGCTGCCTAATATTGTGCTTGGCCACACTCTAGAGAGGAGAGAAGTTATGATATCAAGCAAAAAGCAAATGGGTGATAATAAGGAAAAAGAGTCACTCTAAAGTTCTAATCAATCCCATTTCATTAATACACACAATAAGCACAAATAATGCATCAAAAGAAAGCAAGCTTCATAGAATCAATGGATGGACTGCTGGAGCCCCGGACACCACAAACCCCCCCATTTGCTAATTTGCACATTTGCAAATAAGCCCCTACATGGAAAATTCAGCCAAGAAAAGAAAGAAAAATGACCGAAACGGAATGCAAACTGGCAACTTCAAAAAGCGATCCCGTAATAAATTACAGGAAAACCCCGCGACTGTATATACATATCCGCATTTGTATTCCGACCGAATACAAATGCAATGAGACAAATCTACACTGTATAATATTAGAATCCGGCTTAAACCAAAGCCCGCTAGTATTATCCGTCCGATCATGATCCGTGCAATACCGCACGTATATGATCGAACCCTGCCATAAGTCTATACGGCCTCTACAGCGTTTCGCCCGAAACTTGAGAAACTGTCTGTGGGGGACTCTAAACACTCGTCAATACTTTGGCTGTGGATTTAACTACTAGCACGTCAGAGGTATTAGCCGTACGTGACGGGCTACCAGGTATTGACCAAAAGAGAAGTCGATGAGCGAACTCATCCTGACACCCTACTGAGCCTGTCAGTGACAATATCCGTACAGTCCGGTCCG
Organism: Agapanthus africanus; assembly: GCA_030015575.1. Taxonomy (NCBI): domain Eukaryota; kingdom Viridiplantae; phylum Streptophyta; class Magnoliopsida; order Asparagales; family Amaryllidaceae; genus Agapanthus; species Agapanthus africanus. Next base: position 438,610,446 of record CM057338.1, read on the forward strand.
TTCGTCTATGGACATCGCATGTCAGTCCTAGGGGGTTGGTAAAAGTCAGACCCCTAAAAGCGGTACAAGTCATGTCGGAGTGTAGCCCAGAACACCCTAAGATATTACTGGAATACCTACCAGTAAATCTCCTGCCTTGGCCAAGGACTTCATGTAATGGCTCTCCTAGACACAGCGCGACCTCACCCTCAATACCGAGAGAGACGAACCCCTGCCGATCCGCTCACTGCCTCCATGTGGCTCGGGACTGTACCCAACTAAAACCTGTTTTCACGACTCCTTTGAGCCGTGGTAGGGTAGTAATCAAAGCACAGTGAGAACTCACACGAGACAAATGACGATCTCAGGTCGATGAACTAACCCATACACATGTCACCAGGGAACTGCTATCTGACGTCAGGTATAATACCAACTAGCATGTTCCCGGCGAGTCCTGTCCGTTGTACTCATAACCCAATGAGCACCTGTATACATCTTAAGTGAACCAACTGACACCAATGGCTTGTGAGACCGGCCACCGCCCTTCGTCGGGGTCTCGACTGTATACACTAGTCTACTCTGGAGTATCGATGCCCTGTCTCGAAAACTCCCACGACTAGGGACCTTTTAAGGATGTGCTTATAGACCCCAGCTCCTACGTATATGATCGCCATCATATTGCTGGTCGTCAAGCAAGAATCCTAAGGGCTCTATCAGTGTGCAATAGCGACCTGTAAGGTCACCTAAAGCAGTACACGATGATAAAGACAAACCATGGTAGCATACTATTCTCCATCAACGTGTAATAGTGAACCACAATGTCACCTAAAGCATGTACACGATGATAGAGACAAAACAGATAGTATACAAGCATCCTAAGTAAGATTGTCCTACCGGCATAGGTCCTCCCTCAATCATTGCAATCACGTGCCTGCGATCCAATAGTTGACTCTGAGGGCACTATATCCAACAATCTCCCACTTGCACTCAAGGCTAATTATTGCGATGTCGCGTACTCACAGCCCGTGTGATACCGAACACCCAACTCTTCTACTAATCAGTCTCACAAAGCTCGTTTACGAAACTATTGCGTTCGAGAAATAGCCTCAGCTAGTGGATCCGCCCTATTGTTTCTTTCTATGTCTCTCTTTTTCTCAAGTTCGCGGAGAAAGCCATCTCCCGAAATGAGCAATACCTGTCTTAGAATATGTCTGGATATCTGATGGGACCCAGTTCATAAATGAACTCCAAATCCAAACTTCTTAGACCGTATCATCAACTGAAAACAATCAGTATCCTGCGCCATGCCTCTCTCAGTATCCGCTTGGACCACCTGTCCAAAATACTGCCCCTCGTCAGAGGGAAAACTATAACTCTGACAGCCACTCTGTCATCCAGGTCACCTTGGAAGCCTGGAATGATAACTGTCTCCTAAAAGAGGCTGTTGTTATCATATCCCTAGAACATCCACTTATGTTCTAAAACTGCTTCCGAATGTTTCTCCAGGATTAGATCAATATCAACTTATTGCATCTACTGCAAAAACAACATCTGCTGTGGTACTTGACATTTCATGATTGACTCAATTGCCTAAGCAAGTGATCTGCCAATCATGCACATCCCTCTCCCCTTTAGTCTGTAAGACACCTTTAGAGAGGGTGACTCCATCACCTGCAGGTACACTACCATGCGAGGAGTCGTCCATTCTAAAACACCTTTAGAATGCTGTCTAAGTATCCAGATTGGAAAACTACCCAAATCTAGATCTAAAACCATAGATCTAGTAACCAGAATATTTGATATAATATCCATATCCTATGTGGAGAAACCACTGTGTGACAACCAAAGTACAACCGATCGTAGTATAGGAATTTAACTTCCTACTCTGTGTATGTCATCCAAATACCAGGACATCACACCCTACTACCTTCTTAATAGATCCATCCCTTATTCTGATGAAGTCAAACCTATGACTGTCACATCAGAAATAGATGATCTATCTCCGCTATATCTGCTTAAGTCTATACATAGACATAAGCCACTTGTACACTAATGCTTCCGCTGCTCCCACTGACTATGACAACCCTCTGGCAGAATCATATATATGTGCACTTCTAAAGCAAGTTTAGAACGACGCTATACTCATCCTCCTGCCGGGTCTCATAGTCTGGAACAACAGTAGTGTCAAGTCTGGGTAAACAAGAACCTCCCTGTCACCGTCTTTGAGCATACCGAAGTACCTCTCGAGCGCCTGATGTTACCCACCATATCTGCGGAATGGCTAATGGAATGTCAATCCAGATTGAATCTTTAGGTTCTTATTAAATTTTCAGTAATCGTTTGCGGTTCTGGAATCACTTCCAGTTCTACCATACTCCCACTGTCGTTTTCAGAAAAAATCCATTTTACTAAAACTGTAGCGAGTCAAGAACAATACCACTATTGATCTTCCAGATGGTAGAAAGTCAACCCTCGTCATAGCCCGGGTCAACCCACAAACAGCCATTACAGAAGCGTGTCTTGAGTTATCCAGAGTCTGGTTTTAAGCATAAGCCGGACAACTCTGTTAGTTATATGTATGCCCTAGAGGCCATTACTGTACATTGGATGTATATTGTAGTGGATGCTGGGACATATATAGGGAGGACTTTCTTGCTCGACATGATAGTATGCTATCTGGTTACTCTTTACCTTAACGTGTACACTGATTGTCTCTCCGATACATGTTGGTAAAGCCCTTAGGATGTGTACTTGACTATCTGGACTATGATGCAGATCATACTAGTGGGGACATGGTAGTCCATAAGTACATCCTTCAAAGTCCCTAGTCGTGGGTGTATCGAGACGGGGCATCGATATACCAGAGTAGACTAGCGTATACCTTCTCGACCCATACAGATGGGCGATGGATGATCCCATATCCATCGGTGTTTGACATCAGAGATGATATACGGGTGCTCAGTAGAGACTGGGTACACTGGACGGACTCGCCGAGAACTCCCAGATGGTATTATACCTTACGTCAGATGGCAGTTCTCTGGTGACACTGGTACAGAGTAGTCTGTTGACCCGAGATCGTCATAGAGTCTTGTGTGGTTCCCACTGTGCTTTGATTTCCATCTTACCACGTCCAAGAGGGCGTGCAAAACGGTGGTTTTTGGGTACAGTCCCGAGTCACATGGAGGCAATGAGCGATAGGAGGGGATTCGTCTCTCCCGGTATAGGGGGTTGATGTTGCGCTGTGTTCGATTGGCTATAACAGGAAATCCCTGGCCAGGGTTGCTGAGATTTACTGGTAAGTGTTACCAGTAGTTTCTCGAATTGTTATAGACCTCATATCGACACGACTTATCGAGCTATTGGGGTCTGACGTTTACCACCCCTAGGCGAGATATGCGATATATCAGACGATCAGACCGGACTGTACGGTAGTGTTACTGGTTGGATTCACTGGAGTGTGAGCGGGGTTGCTCGTCGATCTTCTGATCGCTCAATACCCGGGTGGCCGTTACGTTTAGCAGACCGCTTGCGGCTTGTGGGTGTTTGATATGATCATCACCTGCTGCCGGCGTATTGACGAGTCTTTAGAGTCCTACACAGAGGTTTCCTGGCTCAAGCGAAACGAAATAGGAGCGCATATGAGATATGTGCAGGACCGAGAATAATGCGTGTATGTGATACCGTATTTCATTCTCGTGATGAATGTATCGATTGGTTGTATGCGATATAACCTAGTTATCGAATCAAGGGTTGATTCGATTATCCGATACATTGAATATTAGTCGGTTGTATGCGATATGACCGGATCGTTAAATCAAGTGTTGATTTAATGATTTAATGTATAATTATATATATGATATATTACTTTGCATTAACTAGTATCGGTTCACTTTACAAAGGATTTTCTCACTTGGTTGTACAAGTTGTATATGTGATATACTTTTTGTGCAAATGATTGTATCATGTTTGATGATACATGTTAACTTGGTTAAGTGTAAAGATTAAACCATGGTTAAGTTAATGATTAGGGTTTTGATTATCTTATTTATTTATTTATTTGTTTGTTTTGGAAAAGATAAAGAAAGAATGGTGGCTTTGTTTGTTTGTTTGTTGAAGATTCATGAACCTTTGACTTAGTCACCATTCTTGTCTTCATTCTTAACCCTAACCATTTAAGCAAACCATGGTCTATTCTCTACACTTAACTAGGGTTAGGTTATGATAAGTATTCATATCATTTATCCTTTTTTAAAATGAGACTTATCATAAGATTCATCTTCTTCTTCTTCATCACTTGAAGAAAGCTTACTTCATCAATGGTGATTGATGAAAAAGAGTGAGAAATCCAATTCTAAAGTGAACCCATTTCCTATTTCTTCATCCTCTACCTCTTGCCAAGTAGTAGAGTGTGTTTCCTTCACAAGTTTTCTTGACTTGGTGAAGTTGGAGCTTGATCTAGCGATGCCTCGACGTAGATCATCTTCGGCATCGCCGTCGATGACCTAGCCCGCTTCTTCTCCGATGAAGCCGACGCTAGAGCCCGGGATTGCATTTGGACAGCGGAGAAGACTTCATCACGGAGCCGTGGAGGTGGAGGAATGGATCTACAAAGGTTGTATTTCCGTACTCTTAGTTAAAGTAGTTAACTAGTTTCTTTTTCGTCTAAACTTCTAGCCAACGATCCGTATTAGGGTTTCTCGGCACTCTAATTTTTGAAATTGGCATGGTTGATGCCTTGTGAGACCTCTTGGGAGTGCCTAGGTGTTGGAGATAGTGCCCTAAGAGTCAATTATTGGATCACAGGCACGTGATTACAATGATTGAGGGAGGACCTGTCCCTGTAGGACAGTCTTACTCGAGATGATAGTATGCTATCTAGTTTACCTTTATCATCGTGTACTGTTTTAGGTGACCTGACAGGTCGCTATTGCACGTTGATAGAGCCCCTAGGATTCTTGCTTGACTGCCGGCAGTATGAGGGCGATCATATAAGTGAGAGCTGGAGTCTGTAAGCACATCCTTAAAAGGTCCCTAGTCGTGGGAGTTTCGAGACAGGGCATCGATTCTCCAGAGTAGACTAGTGTATACAGTCGAGACCCCGACGAGGGGCGGTGGCCGGTCTCACAAGCCACTGGTGTCGGTTGGTTCACCTAAGATGTATACAGGTGCTCATTGGGTTATGAGTACACCGGACAGGACTCGCCGGGAACATGCTAGTTGGTCTTATACCTGACGTCAGATAGCAGTTCCCAGGTGATATGTGTACAGGTTAGTTCATCGACCTGGGGATCGTCATTTGTCTCGTGTGAGTTCCCACTGTGCTTTGATTACTACCCTACCACGGCTCAAAGGAATCGTGCAAACAGGTTTTAGTTGGGTACAATCCCGAGCCACATGGAGGCAGTGAGCGGATCTTCAGGGGTTCGTCTCTCCCGGTATTGGGGGTGAGGTCGCGCTGTGTCTAGGAGAGCCATTACACGAAGTCCTTGGCCAAGGCAGGAGATTTACTGGTAGGTATTCCAGTAGTATCTCAAGGTGTTCTGGGCTACACTCCGACACGACTTGTACCGCTTTTGGGGGTCTGACTTTTACCAACCCCCTAGGCCCGACATGCGATGCTCATAGACGAACGGACCGGACTGTACGGATATTGTCACTGACAGGCTCAGTAGGGTGTCAGGATGAGTTCGCTCATCGACGTCCCTTTTGGTCAATAGCTGGTGGCCCGTCACGTATTGGCTTATACCTCTGACGCGCTAGTGGTTAAATCCACAGCCATAGTATTGACGAGTCTTTAGAGTCTACCACACTTTCAGTTACTCAAGTTTCTGGCGAAACGCTGTAGAGGCCGTATGGAGATATGGCAGGATCCGATCAGATACGTGCGCTATTGCACGGATCAGGATCGGACGGTTAGTACTAGAGGCCGTATGGAGATATGGCAGGGTCCGATCAGATACGTGCGGTATTGCACGGATCAGGATCGGACGGTTAGTACTAGAGGCCGTATAGATATATGGCAAGGTTCGATCGGATACGTGCGGTATTGCACGGATCGGGATCGAACGGATATTACTAGCCGGCTTTGGTTTAAGCCGGATCCTAGTATAGTACAGTGTAGATTTTGTCTCATTGCATTTGTATCCGGTCGGAATACAGATGCGGGTGTGTATGCACAGTATCGGGGTTTTCCTGTAATTTATTACGGGACCAGTTTTCTGGAGTTGCCAGTTTGCATTCCGTTCCGGCCGGTTTTCCTTTGTTCTTTCCCGGCCGGACTTTTCCGATGGAGGGACTAATTTGCAATTGTGCAAATTGGTATTTGTGGAGGGGTTTTCTTGCATTTGTGGGGCTTCATGATGGTTCATAATCATGAGATGCTTTCTTAGTCTTTTCCTTTGCTTTTTGTGATGAGAAAGGATTAGATATTGATGTGAGTTTTGTTATCATGATGTTTGGCTATGGTCACCCCTTGCTTTTACTACCATTACCTCCCTTCATGGTTTTGCAATTTGATTCCCTCCACCATTCTAAAAGGAGGCCGGCCACATTTGTGAGAGAGAGAGGGTTTTTCATTTTAGAGAGTGTGGCATTTTGATCTCATTTCATGTTAAGAAAAATGCAAGCACCATTTTTCTTATCTTGATTTCTCCATCATCCTCAAAGGCTACATAAACCCTAAATGAGACATAGACTCTACACTACACATTCTACAGCAAATCTTGGGTACGTCGACTTGCCAGCTTCATGCCCGAGTTGCCTCGGTATTGAGGTGGGAGCCCGTAAAAGATGCAGGCGATATGGTGCCCTTCCGGCAAGGAGGCGATGACCGGAGTTTCCGCAGGAGATCGGGACGACGACGAGAAGACCGGAGGACTCGGATCACTCGGTATATCTCTTCCCCATCTTGTAGTTAGCTAGAACTAGTTTAATGGTCCGATCCGGATGTTTAGTGCGCGGTGGTGCCGGTTTGCTAAGTTCGCAAAATTAAAGTTTATCACCGCTTCCGCATTTGGCCGTCGGATTGACGGCCGGGGCGCCGCCGTGCACTTACACTAGGAACCTTTCAAACTCCCCGTACCTTAACAATGTTAAGATATGAACTATTCTATATCCAATATAGAAACAGAGGCACTGATTTAATTGGAACTAGATTCAAATCATGCAGCTGTCTCCAATGCATGTCAACTAAATGGAGAGAGGCCGATCAGCATTACTCAACTTAGGAGTGCTTCCAATTATGAGTAACCTGAAAGAGAAGCAAGTTCTCTTAATCATTATTATCAACTGAATACCATACACAAGTATCTACATCTTCGATCATCTTGAAGAATCCCGATACTTGCGACACCTGGTTCTCTACTTTATTCTTATACCTATAATTTCTCAAAATTTGGACCTTGCATTTCTACGAAACACATATCTAAGAACTAGAGAAGTCATAAGTAAACAGAATATAGTACGAGTACCAACCCCTCTGTCCTAATGGACACTGGACAACATACAATACTCTGTATAAGTCCCTTGAGTCTAATAACTCATTCCCTGTGTGTCGTAGGTTGAAAACTGTACTTATGGTTAAGAAGAATTACACCGCTGTTTAATGCTCCTTACCTAACCATCCACTGATATAGGTAAATGTCATGGACATAATTTCAAAAAGGTATATCTCACTCTATAAAAATAGACGTACAGATATATCAATTTGAAATTGGTGCATAACAACGGATATTCAAAACCAAATATTTGCCGTCCGGCAAACAACCCAGGCGATTTCCTCAAATATCACCAATTACAACGAATTCTGATATAATGAGGATGATCACCTAATTCCCAATAAGTTACTCCCACTCATCATCTGTAAAACCATACAGATGTGAGAATCAAACCTGGTAAATACATACCCTGGAGCAAGGGCTAATTGGGAAATCAGTTTTCTTTTAACAATACACTGTGAAACTGAAACATTGAAATATTTCGTAGGGGTATCTGAGTATTCCTAGTAATGCCTCTTCCATTATCTCGATTCATGACTATAACCGTATATTTCTTTTCTATCTCTCCAAATCCCTTTATATGTCTTTAGTCATTACCTTCTGTACACCCCTTTAGTCCAAATGGTTTTCTTCCTTCCTTACCATTCGGCACCAGCCTATGGTTTGGAAGAAGACTATCCAATAAGCATAATGGGTGTACTGTCCTAATCCTAGGAGCACTCGCAACCCGAGAGAAGGTGAAGATAAAAGACAACTGAATAAAACCTTATTCCAATTTCTCCTGAACCAGAATCCATCCCCGAACTGGAACAAGTTTCTTTCGAGTTCGTATATAACCATACGATAGAGTATCTAAAAAAAACTGTGGATCTTCGTAGTGATACGGAGTGTTCTCGAGAAATACAAAGGTGATGTAGGATTGACGAAGAAATACTTGGAATGGTCGTGAATAGCAGTCGCGGTTTATTTTGCCCTCTTACTAATCCCTTTATTTGTCTTTACTTAATACCTTCTGTACACCTTTTAGGCTAAATGGTTTTCTTCATTCCCTACCGTTCGGCATCTGCCTATGGTTTGGATGAAGACTATCCAATAAGCGTAATAGGTGTACTGTCCTAATCTAAGGAGCACTCGCAACCTGAGAGAAGGTAAAAGGAAAAGAAAACTGAATAGTTCTAGTCGTTTTCTCCAGAACCGGAAACCATCCTCGAATCTGGAACAAGTTCCTTCGAGTTCGTATATAACCATACGATGGTTTTATCCAATGGAAGTGGACGTTCGTAGTAATACGGGGTGTCCTGGAGAAAAGGGTAAAAGTAGGAGTGGCAATGAGATTTGCAACTCTGACAATCCAAAAGCCAGTGTTTTAAGAAGGTTCGGTCAACTTGGTTACTGAGTCATAATCAAGGGTTGGGTCATGGTCGCTGCCAAAGAGAGAGAGAAAAGAAACACTCAGCGTGCACTCTAACCTAAATCAGAATGGTTACCAATTTATCTAATCAAGAAACCTCCCACTGTAATCTCAAATTCTCCTCCAAACCTGAAAGAAGAATTAGTCGGGATCACCCGAGGAGTAAACCAACTCATCAGTGGGAATCGGGATCCAACTATCATCGCATGATAACGTGATGGAATCCACTCACGTTATCACACTCCAGAAGGTATGCGCATATTTGGCAAGTTTCAGTTTCTTTAGAAACTCCCGATGTGATTTTTACCCCATACTCTTATGACTTTGACGAAGATCAACAAATCATAAGTCACATGTCAAGTTCTACTCGTCATTGTCCGGGTTAATTTGAACCCACCCGTACAAGCCCTTGACGAAGGCCAACAAGGCTATACGACTGTCCCAAACCAATGCATCTATCTATGCAGCAGAAAGGTAACAAGCAGCTACCATACACTATGCCTTGACGAATGCCAACAAACATAGCATGAATACTACGTGCTACCCGTCTGAAATGACGGAGGGCTACGAATGGGTTTTGGAGAAAAAACTTTAACGTAATGAACTTGATATCGTTGAAGGAACCGGATAGTTTTTTATAAAAATATAGTGGCGAAAACCTTTGCTAAAGAGGTCACTCCCGGTGAAGGGATCTCGGCTCTTTCCCCGTAGAATGAGGTGCAGGATATTTTAACTAAATACCGCGATGCAAAGCAAAAAATAATCGACTATAGTGAAGTTATTACCCTGACGCAAACTTCTGTCCAAGGGGTCACTCCCGGTGAAGGGATCTCGGCCCTTGCCTCGTCGACTGAGGTGCTGGATATTCATAACCGAATACCACTGTGCAAAACAAAAGAGAACGTCCTTGCAACAACAGCTTTTTTTAAAAATGTTCCAACAACATCAGAATAGGTTTGTTTAGCTTGCATTGATCCGAATCAATACAGTCCCATCAATTGATCACACCAATAAAGAATGAAAATAATGATGTACGTATATGCCATCCGCATTCGCTACTGGGTCCTGTCATCACCCGTTAGGTTACTTAACTAACGACAGAACGGGGACTGGACTAGCGCGGATGCAAAACATATACAACATCTACTAGTATATATATCAATATATAATAATCGCTCAAGGCGTGATAAAATGCAATATCACAGAAATGTAATAAGCATCACAGAACAATACAGATATCTGGGATCCCCGGGTTTCATAGAGCCGCTACTGAAACCCGACGTTCCCCTGGTCGTGTGGATAGCCTGTGCAATGAAATCCTAAACCCCTACGGGCGCGGCAAGTTACCCGCCAAAACCTGAAGCGAGGCAGCCCCCTTCAACAACGTGAATGGACCACCCAGCACTTCACGGAATTCGGTAACTTGGGCACCCCTCCTTGGGTCAACCTGTACCCCCTACGAGTGCGGCGAATAGTCAGCCAATTCTAGAGTGAAGTCCCCTCCGTCTCAAAGCCATGAGATGCAGGCCCATTTCCCTCTAGAACCCGGCTACCTGTGCACCCCTCCACGTGGTAATCCTAGTACAGAAAGTAAATATACAACGGGTACACCGATCTCAGCCCGGTCGTGCCCCAAAAGAATAATATAGAAATAGGCAGTGACGGCAGTCCACATGTCGGACGCTCGCCCCGCAATATCAAATGTACAAATATAACCAAACTGTACTATCATTGCAACCAGGCTATCCACCACGATAAATCCGCAACATCACAGCACAATACAGAACATTAACGTGAATGTCACGTTCGCAAATCCGTCTAAAAGGGCTATAGCAATTAGACAGGATTTACCGATCAAATGACATTCACGGTCGCAGATATAATGTAAATACTGTGAACTAACATGTTTAAAATTTTCGATCGACAAAATTTCCCGAAGTGGGCCCCAAGCACAACTGTAGCACTCAAAATAAATCTGGGCCCAAACAGAATATATCAAAAACCCCAATTCCAAGTTTAAAGAGCATTGTAGAAAAATGGTACGGTGATGACTCATTACTGCGGCGGAACCGCGGCCAGAACATGAGTTTGGCCGCGGTTCCGCAGTCCTACTGTAGCATCACCAAACCAAATTTTTACAGAATTCTTAAAATCGCCTGCACGAATTTCTGCAACACTCAAAATAATTTTTCGAGCACAAATGAAAATCGACAAAAACTGATGCTTTTGAAATCGCGGTTTTGGAATTTTTGTTCGATCGAAGTTCTAAACACGTTAGAGCAAGCTAGTAAAGGCTAATGGCGTGGCTCTGATACCATGTAAGTCTACGGTAGCGCCCTGGCCGTTTTTTTGAGGCCAAAATGCGGAAACAAAAACTTTTCTTTAACTAGAAACTGGCACTATCGTATACTTCTTCCCGGATCGAACCATTAACCTACTACTAGCAAACTAGAGAGAGGGTAGAGAGATATACCGAGCGATCTGTGTCCTTCGGTCTTCGGCTCCATCCCAAGCTCCTCGCGGCATCTCCTGTCTTTTTCTCCTCGTCGGAAAGGGCACCATATCGAGAAGTCTTTTTATGGGCTCCCACCTCTGAACCGAGGCAACTCGGATACGAAGTTGGCTAGCCGACATGTCCAAGATTGCTGTAGACGAAGTGTAGAACGCTTTGCCTCAAGGGATAATTGAAGTTGCCTCAAAGAAGGGAAGATGAAAATGAACTTTGAAATGGAGCTAATCCTTTTTGCATGAATGAAAAAATGAGAATCAAAATCACTACAACACATATTGGGGCTGCCCAATATTGTGCTCGGCCACACTCTAGAGAGGAGAGAAGTCATGATATCAAGCAAAAAGCAAATGGGTGATAATGAGGAAAAAGAGTCACTCCAAAGTTCTAATCAATCCCATCTCATTAATGCACATAATGAGCACAAATAATGCATCAGAAGAAAGCAAGCTTCCTAGAATCAATGGATGGGCTGCTGGAGCCCCAGCCACCACAAAAAAAACCCCCATTTGCTCATTTGCACATTTGCAAATAAGCCCCTACATGGAAAATTCAGCCAAGGAAAGAAAGAAAAATGGCCGAAACGGAATGCAAACTGGCAACTTAAAAAAGCGATCCCGTAATAAATTACAGGAAAACCCCGCGACTGTATATACATACCCGCATTTGTATTCCGACCGAATACAAATGCAATGAGACAAAATCTACACTGTATAATTCTAGGATCCGGCTTAAACCAAAGCCCGTTAGTATTATCCGTCCGATCATGATCGGTGCAGTTCCGCACGTATATGATCGAACCCTGCCATAAGTCCATACGGCCTCTACAGCGTTTCGCCCGAAACTTGAGAAACTGTCTGTGGGGGACTCTAAACACTCGTCAATACTTTGGCTATGGATTTAACCACTAGCACGTCAGAGGTATTAGCCGTACGTGACGGGCTACCAGGTATTGACCAAAAGGGAAGTCGATGAGCGAACTCATCCTGACACCCTACTGAGCTTGTCAGTGACAATATCCGAACAGTCCGGTCCGTTCGTCTATGAGCATCGCATGTCGGGCCTAGGGGGTTGGTAAAAGTCAGACCCCCAAAAACGGTACAAGTCGTGTCGGAGTGTAGCCCAGAACACCCTGAGATACTACTGGAATACCTACCAGTAAATCTCCTGCCTTGGCCAAGGACTTCGTGTAATGGCTCTCCTAGACACAATGCGACCTCACCCCCAATACCGGGAGAGACGAACCCCTGCCGATCCGCTCACTGCCTCCATGTGGCTCGGGACTGTACCCAATTAAAACCTGTTTGCACGACTCCTTTGAGCCGTGGTAGGGTAGTAATCAAAGCACAGTGGGAACTCACACGGGACAAATGACGATGTCAGGTCGATGAACTAACCCGTACACATGTCACCAGGGAACTGCTATCTGACGTCAGGTATAATACCAACTAGCATGTTCCCGGCGAGTCCTGTCCGGTGTACTCATAACCCAATGAGCACCTATATACATCTTAGGTGAACCAACTGACATCAATGGCTTGTGAGACAGGCCACCGCCCTTCATCGGGGTATCGACTGTATACACTAGTCTACTCTGGAGTATCGATGCCCTGTCTCGAAAACTCCCACGACTAAGGACCTTTTAAGGATGTGCTTATAGACCCCAGCTCCCACGTATATGATCGCCATCATACTGCTGGTCGTCAAGCAAGAATCCTAAGGGCTCTATTAGCATGCAATAGCGATCTGTAAGGTCACCTAAAGCAGTACACGATGATAAAGACAAACCATGATAGCATACTATTCTCCATCAACGTGTAATAGTGAACCACAATGTCACCTAAAGCATGTACACGATGATAGAGACAGAACAGACAGTATTCAAGCATCCTGAGTAAGATTGTCCTACCGGCATAGGTCCTCCCTCAATCATTGCAATCGCGTGCCTGCGATCCAATAATTGACTCTGAAGGCACTATATCCAACAACAACACCGATGGCTAGAACTAATGGTGGATTATGACCTAGACTTACAGTATCATCCGGGGAAAGTAAATGCCGTACATGACGCTCTTAGTCGCAAGCCAGCGGTCATGATGTTGACCAGTCAGAGGGGCATCATTGAGGAGTTTCAGAAGCTCGAAATAGAGTTTGTTACACTGGGTGCAATCAAGCAGTTTTGGCAGTTACAGGTGCAATCTTCACTTGTAGAACGAATTAAGGCTGCGCAAACTGACGATCCTCGACTGCAGAAGTTCAGAGAGCAGGTGGAAGCTGGACTGAGGACAGACTTACTTATACATCGAGACGGTTCTTTAAGATTCGGTAGCAGACTCTGCGTTCCCAAGGGGGATGTTCAAGAAGAAGTACTAGCTGAGGCTCATGGTTCAGCTTATTCTGTACATCCGGGATGCATGAAAATGTATCGAGATCTGAGGCAGCACTATTGGTGGAATGGGATGAAGCGAGAGATTGCACGGTTTGTATCCAAGTTCTTAGTATGTCAGCAAGTAAAGGCTGAACACCAGAGAACAGCTGGACTGTTGCAACCGCTTCCGATACCCGAATGAAAATGGGAGCACATCACTATGGACTTTGTGATTGCCTTGCCATAGAGCCTAAGAGGCAACAACATCGTTTGGGTTATCATCGACCGTCTTACAAAAATAACACACTTTATACCCTTCCGGGTGGGACAGTCGATAGAGTCGCTTGTGGAGAAATACATGCAAGAAATAGTGTGACTTCATGGAGTTCCGGTAAGTATAGTATCAGATCGGGACACTAGATTCATTTCGCACTTTTGGAAGAGCTTACAGGAGAGTCTGGGTACACGTCTTAAGTTCAGCACGGCTTACCATCCAAAGGCGGACGGACAGTCTGAGCGTACTATTCAGACGCTCGAGGACATGTTGAGGGCCTGCATGCTAGACTTTCAAGGTTTTTGGGAGGACCACCTCCATCTTGTAGAGTTTTCTTATAACAACAGTTTCCAAGCTAGCATACAGATGGCCCCATTCGAAGCACTTTACGGACAGAAATTTCGATCTCCTGTTTGTTGGGATGACGTGGGTGAGCGAAGATTATTAGGCCCCGAACTTATTGTTCAGACGGTAGACAAGGTTCAGATGATCAGAAAGTGCATTAAGACGGCTCAGGACTGACAGAAAAGTTGGGCGGATGCTAGCAGGAGAGCACTAGAATTCGAGGTCGGAGATCATGTATTTCTGAAGATTTCTCCTACCCGCGATGTTATTAGGTTTGGAAGTCATGGGAAACTCAGTCTCTGATTCATCAGACCATTCGAAGTATTGGAACGAGTCGGAGAAGTGGCTTATCGTCTTTTCTTACCTCCTTCGTTAGCAGGCGTACACAACACATTTCATGTGTCACAACTGCGACGCTACGTTCATGACGACAGTCATGTTCTCGATCACTCTGAATGAACTTTGGGTGCCGATTTAACTTATGTGGAGCAGCCTACTACCATATTCGACCGTAGAGATAAAGTGCTGAAAAATAAAGTCATTCTGTTAGTCCGAGTGTCTTAGAGTGGTTGTTCACCTGGGGAATCTACCTGGGAACGTGAGGAGGATATACGTTCATGGTTACCACATCTTTTCGGGTAGCTATTTGTATCGCCGTTTTTTTCTTTCTTCGTTCGTTCTTCTAATTTCGATGACGAAATTTTTGTAAGGGTGGTATGATGTAATACCCGGTCTTTATTTATGCCAATACATGTATTCAAATAAAATGTAATACCCATTTTAAATTTTATATTATATCCTGATTATTTTGTTTCCTATTGACCTAACCCTAAGCCCAAGTCCATATTTAAATCCCACTCTTTCCTTATAAATTTTCTTGAGCCCAAGCCTAACAACCCAAAACCTTACCTTAACCCACAGATTACCTTCTCTTTTCCTTTCAAATTCAAAAAAAATATATTCTCATTTAAACCCAAATCCTACACAATTTAATTTCATTAAAACCTTATAATTATATATTTTCCCGTTTACCCTCTCTCTCTTCTTTATATTTTTCTTTACTAATTAAACCCCCCCATGTTCACTCTTTCTTTCTATCACCTCTCGTTCACACTCTCTTCCTCTCACCTCTCGATCTCTCTCCCCTTCTCTCCAGAGCTCCCCAACAAACCACCATGAGAACCCACCGCTTATGCCCACCCTGGCAACCTGAACACCAGAGCACCACCGCGACCTGCCCCCAAGCTCCGCCGGCTCATCCTAACGCCACCTGAGCCATCGCTGCCGGCCACCTCCCTCCGTTGATGGGTTTCCTCATCCGTGTCGACCCTCACCTCCTCTCCTGAGCACCCTCGCCTGCACCCTCGCCAGATCTAACCTTGCCGTCGACCTTACAAACCAACACTGCCCTCCTTGCCTTCTTTTCCGAAGCCCACGTCTCCTTCTCCTCTCCCGACACAAAGCTTCATCCCTAGCCATCACCAAACCCCGTCAGCTCACCCCACCGCCGTCGGCTGCCTCCCTCCGCCACCTGCCTGAGCTCCCCGCGTCTCCACCTCCAGCGCCCAACTCGCCACCGACACCCCTCACTGCAGCCGCAACTTCTAGCCGCCGCCTGAGCTCTCGGCGCCTTCAGCCATTGCCGGAACTTCAGGTCGCCGATCTCTTCCATCATCGTCTCCGTGACCGTCGGTCGTCGCAGGTAAGTGAATTTCGCTTCCTTTTACATGCTATATAGATATATTGGTTAAGTAGTTCTATTATGATTATAGGCTTGAAATCGAATACTGTAATCGAACCATTTGCTATTACACACATCGTTACTTTTGGTGATTTAATCCACCTAGTGGCTTTTACCCCGTATTTTGGAAACGCTCAAAATTCTTATAGTTCAAATCTCCCGTGCACCATATAAGACACCGACTTTTCAATAATGACCGTTGACTTAAGCTAGTTTTCGAATATATTCTAGACGAAAACCTATTTTTAAATAGAGGAGTATAGGTTAATGAACCCAGGTATGGTTAATGATTATCCTATAAGGTTTTGGTTGCAAAACAATATCGTTTGCTCGCGTAAAATGGTACCCCGATTTCCGTCGTAAAATCTGAAATTTTCATACATGCTAACCCGTAAGATTTATAATAACTTATATATAGATCGGATTGTGGCGTTTCAGGACTCATATCGAAGCTGACGTAATAACCTATAGTAATATATTTCTGTGTTGTGTTTACTGATTAGCATGTAATGCTAGGAACCGAAGTGTGACTACGGCGGGACTGTTCATTGACCGTAGGAGCATGGCTGGCCTAGTTGCCTCCCGTATTTTGGGAAGCGGGGCGTGACAATGAGCCTCCTTTATGATTTCTTCACAAACTTCACCTTTAGGCACACACAAACGGCTTGCATACTTCAAAAAACCATCTTCATGAATCAATAAATCCGTTCGAATTCCTGCCTCTACTTGTCCTCGAAAATTTTGCAATCTAGGATCGTGCAACTGCGCTGCCTTAATGCTATCAATCAACGATGACTGTACTTGAAATTGCATCGATTGTCCCAAAGAATTTGGTAGTACGAGCTTCAACTCGAATCTCTGAAAATCCGCTATAATCTCCTTCTGCGAAATCAATATCCGTATTGCCGGCAACCGACTTAAAGTATCTGTAACTTTTCTCGGATGGTACTTTAGATCAAGATCGTGGTCTGCCATCAGCTCCAACCATCTACACTGCCTCATGTTGAACTCTTTCTGTGTGAACACATACTTTAGGCTCTTATAATCAGTAAATACCTCGACCTTTTCTCCCAATAAGTAGTGTCTACAAATCTTCAGCTCAAAAATAACTGCTGCTGGTTCCAAGTTGTGAGTTGGGTAGTTCTTCTCATGAGTCTTCAACTGCCTCGACGCATATGCTACAACCTTTCCATACTGCTTCAAAACACATCCTAAGCCTTTTCTAAATGCGTCGCTGTGAATAACTAATCCTCCGGAACCATCTGGCACGGTTTAAAAAGGAGCGGTTGTCAATCTTTGTTTCAGCACTTCAAAAGCTAATGCACACTTCTCGGACCAAACAAACGGTACCTCCTTTCGTGTTAGCTTAGTTAAGGGTTCTGCTATCCGAGCGAAGTTCTCCACAAACCTCCTATAATACCCAGCAAGCCCAAGGAAACTTCTGATCTCCCCTACATTCTTTGGAGTCGGCCAATCGTGAACAGCTGCAATCTTTTTAGGGTCAACTGCAATTCCATCTCCGGATACAATATGATCCAAGAACTTCACTTTATCAAGCCAAAACATGCACTTGCTCATCTTAGCATATAACTTTTCTTGTCTCAACGTCTGTAGTACGATTCTTAAATGTTCTTCATGCTCTTCTTTGCTCCTCAAATAGACCAGAATATTATCAGTGAATACCACCACGAACTAATCTAGAAATGTTGAAAAGATCCAGTTCTTCAAATCCATAAATATCGCCAGTGCGTTTGTAACTCCAAATAGCATAACTAGATACTCGTAATGACCATATCGAGTTCAGAACGCCGTCTTGCAAATGTCTTCTTCTTTCACCCGAACTTGGTGATAACCTGATCGTAAATCCAGCTTCAAGAATACACTCGCGCCACTGAATTGATCAAATAATTCGCCAATGCGAGAAATTGGGTACTTATTCTTGATGGTCACTCGATTTAACTCTCGATAGTCGATGCACATTCTCCGAGTGCCATTTTTCTTCTTGACCAAAAGAATTGGAGCTCCCCACGGTGAACCACTGCTGTGAATCCAACCCTTCTCTAATAATTCAGAAATTTATCTCTTTACCTCTTCCAGTTCTACCGGTGCTATCGGATAATAAGCCTTTGAAATTGGTGCTTCTCCAGGAATAAGATCAATCGCGAACTCTTCATCTCGTATTGGCGGTAAACCTGAGACGTGCTCGAACACATCCATGAAATCCCAAACTACTACTGGTGCTTCCTTCTTGATCGCTTCCATCGACGAAAAAATGGTATTTGTCAGTTTAGCCCTAAATTCGACTGGCCCTACAGATTTGCTGCCCTTAAGAATACGAACTTCGGTTGTCCGCGAATCTGGAAAATCACTTTCTTTGCTCTACAATCTATGTGAGCGTGGAAAATGCCAAGAAAGTCCATTCTCAAGAAAACATCAGAACCACCTTTATCAATCACCAAAAAATCTGCAAACAACTCCCGTCCATAAATAACAATAGAACAACCCTTGCATTCATTACTAAATATAATTCTCTCATTCCAAGTGTGTATGTCCCAGCTGCTAGATAAGGTCGTGTATGGAATAGAGTGTGCACCAATAAATTTGGACGACATAAAGTAATGGGATGCACCGGAATCGAAAAATACCAATAAGGGAAAATTATAAACAAGTAGGATACCTGAAACAATATCGTCTGAAGGTTTAGCCTCCTCGGCTGTCAAGGTGAAGGCCCGTTCCTGATTAGGTCTCTGAGTAATCTGTATCTGTCCATAAGTCACTTCTGTAGTGTTCTCTGGACATCGTCTCTCAACCGTAGTTTAGAAGGGCATGTACCAATCGTATAGTCAGCTGATCCATAAACCAAACAGAGTCCAAACTTCCTCCGACAATTCTTCTGCATGTGGCCGGGTAGACGGAAGAAATCGCAAGTCGCACTCCTTTTCTGATCTGATACAAAAGGCCTTTTCATAGGTACTATCCCCTGTCTGTTAACCGGAATGCCTCTACGTCCAGGAGCTCTAGTTAGTGCATACGGGGTCTTCCGCACCGCAACCTCTTTCTGTTGAGTACTCTTTACTCACACTGATAAAATCTGTTGTTCCCTAGCCACTTTGAGAACTTGAGAGAATGTGGTCAATCCCAACGATATGATATGCCTCTGAATCTCTACATCCAAACTATGCATTGTTGGGGCAAAAGTTACACCCCGATCGACTAAGTCAAAGTCAATCAACCCCCAAGCCAAGTGGGCCCAAGCCCAAGTCAGGACCAAGCACGGAAGGGGCCGGCTCCATGCCAAGAATGAAGCAATAAATTAGTTTAATGCAATTTTTTTAGAAATAAATGTATAAAAAAAGGGGCAGAAAGTCAAAATTTTGTAAACCCCATGGCTTATGTGCAAAAAGAAATTAGCACATAAGGCATGGAGTAGCATAAGTGCTATTTGGCAAAGCCTAAGGGGCTGTATGTAAAGTGTGTAGCCTATAAAGGCAAACATGATGAAAAAATCAACAACAGCTTTTCAGTCTCTCAAAAAAAATTTAGGGTTTGTGCCTCCATCTCCTTTCTCTCAAGTTCTCCTTTTCATTTTATTTTCCAATTAAATTAAGAGTTTAGCTCTTCTTTTTACAAAAAGAAATAGTTTTTCACCATAAAACCCTCGAAGGGGAGTTCAGATCTCCCATCAAATCCCTGAAA
The DNA here is from genome assembly GCA_030015575.1 of Agapanthus africanus. NCBI lineage: Eukaryota > Viridiplantae > Streptophyta > Magnoliopsida > Asparagales > Amaryllidaceae > Agapanthus > Agapanthus africanus. The sequence continues at coordinate 438,630,265 of CM057338.1, forward strand.
AGGGAGATTTTTGATCTCATCTATCTTTTTCTCTAAGATCCAGCAAATGAGAGGAGGAAGAAGACCCACCTCCGAAAATCCCACTTTGGGAGGATCCGAGACTTCAGAGAGAAGAAATGAGTCCCCTTTGATCATCTCCAAAAATCTTCAAGGAGTTCAACTCCAAGATCCAAATTCTCAAAGAAGTTTAACTCCACATCTAAACCTTTTTAGGAGTTTAACTCCAAATTCAAGCCTTTTAATAGTTTAACTCCAAATCCACATCCAATTTATTACATAAGAGTTTAACTCCAAATCCAAATCTTTTGGGAGTTTAACTCCAAATTTATACATAATTCATGTTTAGGAGTTCAACTCCTAACCCAGGGGCTAAGCCCCTTTCTCTGTTGGTGTTACCAGCGGTCGCGTGCCGCGCACGTGACCGGTTGGCGTTGAGCGGCACGTGACCTGCTGGCGTCCAGTAGTCGCGTGCCGTGCACGTGACCCCGTGGCGCCCAGCGCCCACGCGCCGCGCAAGTGACCCGCTGGCACCTGCGTGCAGGGCACATGACCCGTGGGCGCCCAGCGCCCACGCGCCAGGCGCGCGACCCATGGGCGCCCAGCGCCCATGAGCAGGGCACGTGACCCACTGGCGCCCAGCGCCTGCATGCCTGGCACATGACCCATGGATGCCCAACGCCCATGAGCCACTCACGTAACCCGCGGGCGCCTAGAGCCCACGCACCACTCACGCGTCCTTAGGATGCTCCTCACCCCTCTTTTTCCCTTACGCTCCATACTCAAAACACATCCCCTGTTAGAAAAATTTCTAACGGGGCGCTGTCCCGCACCCGTAAGGGTGCTGCTATTGGGGTACGCCAGCACCCTGACCATCAACCATAGCACGCGCGGAACAAAATTGGCGTTTAAAAAACTTGGTGCTAGCGAACCCGACCAAAAGATCGAACCATAAACCTATACTAGCTAACTAACAAGAGCTAATCTACTATGATAGAGTGTTATACCGAACGAACCAAGTCTTTCGGTCTTCCATCATCTTCCTTAGCTCCTTGAGGCGTGCTCGATTGAACTTGGCTGCCAGTCTTCCTTCGTCGAAGATGATCCACCCGAGGGATGTAGCTCATGGCTCTAGCTCCACATCAAAAGCAAGTGAAGTAACTAGGGATTCTAGGTTGCTAATCTAGAATTCTTAGGATGTAGTGAGTGTTCTAAGCGTTTATCCATCTCACCTCCTCTCTTAATTCTCAACTCATGAGATTGTAGAGAGGAGGTTGAGCATGAAAGTGGAGGAACTCAAGAAACTCAAGAGAGGAGAGTGAAGCATGATGGTGAGAAGAAAACTCATCTCACAAAAATAATGATCCATCCATAGAGAGAGAAAATCTCATGCTAGGTTTAGTAAAACATATTGTTCCAATTAAAAATCAAGCCCATGCTTGAATAGTTTGCACAAATGAATTAACAATTCATTTGTACAAAACTATACAAGCATGGCTCTCACCATACTCCCCTCTCTTTATATCCACCCCATTTCCATTTATAAATAAATAGATAAAAACTAAATGAGGTGTCCACCTTCTATCATGTTATCTGTAAAAAAAAATATGGATTACATTCTACTGTATATACATACCTGTATTCATACCGAAATACGAATACCCAAAGAGATAGAATAACACAAAGAACATAATACTAGAATATACATATCGAAATACATATACGTAAATTATTAAATCAATACCTGATTTAATAATCCGGCTCAAACCCAAGCCGGCTAGTATTATCAGCCGTTCGATCGAAAGTCCGGGTACTAGTACACTCATAAAATCGGAACCCTGCAAGTATCCAATACAGCTACTATATCATTTCGCCAAAACCAGGGAAACCTTCTATGTGGGACTCTAAAAACTCATCAATACGCTGGCAGTGGGTTTAACCACAAGTATGTCAGCGGCATTAGCTGTACATAACGACTATCCAGGTATTGAGTGAAAGGAAAGCCGACGAGAAAACTCATCCGAACCCTTACTGAGCCTGTCCGTGACAATCTCGTACAGTCCGGTCTGTTCGTCTAAGAGTATCACATATCGAGTCTAGGGGGTAGATAAAGTCAGACCCCTAATACCGCGATATTTCGTGTCGGTATGAAGCCCATCACCCACTGAGAAACTACTGATCCAAATCAGTAATTCTCGTCTACCTTGGCCAAGGATTTCTGGTGATGGCCACCCGTGCACCGCGCGACATCAACCCCCAATACCGGGAGAGACGAATCCCCGACGATCCGCTCACTTCTTCCATTTGGCTCGGGACTGTACCCAACTAAAACCTGTTTGCATGACTCCTTTGAGCCGTGGTAGGGTAATAATCAAAGCACAGTGGGAACTCACACGAGACAAATGACGATCTTAGGTCGACAGACTAACCTGTACACATGTCACCTAGGAACTGCTATCTCACGATAGGTATAATACCAACTAGCATGTTCCCTACGAGTCCGTCCAGTGTACTCATAATCCAATGAGCGCATGTATACTATCTCAGGTGACTAACTGACACCAATGGCTTGTGAGACCGGCCACCGCCCCTCGTCAGGGTCTCGATAAATATACACTAGTCGACTCCGGAGTATTGATGCCCAGTCTCGATACTCCCTCGACTAGGGACATTAAAGGATGTGCTTATAGACCACCCAGCTCCCACGTATATGATCACCATCATAATACTGGTAGTCAAGTAAGAATCCTATAGGCTCTATAAACATGTAATAGTGATCTGTAATACCACATAATGCATGTACATGATGATAAAGACAAACCAGATAGCATACTATCATTTTGAGTAAGACTGTTCTACCCGTATAGGTCCTCCCTCAATCATCATAATTGCGTGCTTGCGATTACAATAATTGATTTAACGGCACTATAGCCAACAACTGCTAGCCCTTTTGACCCCCAGCCTGCTATCCGGGTAGTGGAACCCCCGTAAACTCTGCGAGGCCCCTAATAAGTCTAAGACCCCCTTCAAAATACAACACACACTGCACATTGAGTTCGCATGACGAGTTTTGCCCGTCAATCGGAGGTTCCCTTGCTCCAAAACCGAGGGGTAATTAACGGCATCTTAGTCCGTGGCTGCCGGAGATTCGGATCTCCACAATCAACAAATCCCGGCCTACCCTAGGCTGGGGAAATCTATACATGCCTGAAAAGTGCGCGCATTCCCATCTTAATGGGGTGACGAAAAACACCCTACAAATTTTGGCATGCCTGGTGGGACCTTTTCTTTCCTTCTATATTTCGGGTTAAACGTTCATGCGAATTCAATCAATATATATATCGATTGCCTGTACTGAAGTCATTTTTTGTGTACAGGTTTACAGCTTTCAGTCACAATCTCGAACTCAGCAATCATGTCTCCCAAGACGAGCTTCATTTTTGACGCCACTCTGATTCCCTATGTGGTCAAGATCAATGCCCGCGTGGTTCTCCCTGCAAGTCTCAGCCGGAAATGGGAGGAATTGCCCTGTCAATTTGGCTCCGTCATTATCTACCCTGCTAGAAGCGCTCATCTGGCGGAGGCCCCGGCAAACCAAGTGGCCAAACCGACCTCAAGGGGCAGGAGGCCGAACGTTGTGGTCGCCAAAGCATCCCACCCCAAGTACAAATCCGTATTCGAATGGCTCTCCACTGTTCTGACTGGGGGCAAGGCCGTCAACACCAATAGAGCCACAAAGTATCTCCAGCAAGCTCAGACGGTGCCCTTGACAATCGTGTGAGTAGGCATATTTTCTGGACTCTCTGTCAATCGGTCTATGGCGTCTTCCTGAAGGGCCGAAGCTTGCCAAGTGCTCAAAACAGAAAAATTGAGGAAGAAGCTGCTCAGATATAAAGCCAACAAAAGAGCCAAGGCTCCAACCAAGTTGAACCTTATGAGGTTCCAAGAGCAGGGTTACCCCGCATTGATAGATGAGTCGGCCGTAAAAATCAGCAACTCCTTCGAACCCCTAAAGCGGGTGAAAAACGCCATGATCACCAGAATCAAGAAGACAGCTATCCGAACGATGCTATAAAGAGACGTGTCCCAGCCCCAAAAAAGAAAGCATGACACCGTCTCTTCAAGAGTCTATCAGGCGCTCTGTACCGTGTGAAAATAGCGAGGCAGCACCATTCAAGAACCCGGTCAGGCCAGTCGCCTTCAGTCGATTGCCTGTTACCGAAACAGGAGGGCCATGACAGCGATCCATGAAATCAGCTGCAAATAATGAAAAGATGGCTGGATATGTTATCCATACTGTCTATATGGCAGGTGTGCATCCCTGCGACAACTTGCGCAACAAAAGCAAGGATGGGACCACCACGTCCCAAGCCCAATCTGGCTTGAATGTGGTTGCCGCTTCCCAAGATCAGTCGCTTCCGCTGGATGATGAAAATCCTCTCGATGGGGCCGATAAGCAGAAAGACCTCTCAGTCCATGTGGAGTCAAGCTCGGACAACGAGGAAGAGCCGACTTTCCGCCCCAGGAATGCAGAGCAAGAGCTGCTTCAAGAGCTTCGAAAACAGCTCAGGAGTAAAGATAAAGAGATGTCCAAGCTCTATTCAAAAATTGATGACCTAACGAACGTTGTGATGCAGCTCATGGCTCAAATTGCTCGGATGCCTCCCAATCAAGCACAAGTCTCTACTAATGAGCCGGATGATGACAACCTGAAGCAACCGATGCCTGTCCCCTTGGGTCCAAGATTAGGTGAGCCGCACGAGAGCCGGACACATTCCGCTTCTGGGGACGCCCTGGCCCCAGATAGTGTAACATCCCTAAACTTTCTGTACAACTTTCTGTACAACTTTCTGTACAATTTTTTCAAAAATAAAGAAAGGGATACTTTTTCCTGACCACAAATTATAAATTTGTTTTGCTTTTTAATAGCAAGCAAGAGCTTGTAGCTCACTGGTAATACCCTGCACTGCTGAACCAAAACACCATAGTTTAAATCCCATCACCCATATATTATTTTTGATTAAATTTCTTTTAAACTTTTAGAAACCAAAAGTCTACACGTGCTAAACCCGTAAAACCAAAAGTCACATATAAAACAAACTGGCCCAGGGGGTAAACCAAATGACGACGGACATTTGGCGACGAGCCCCAGCCCGACTCGGCCGGCGGATTGGCCGAATCGGCCGCCGCCGCCTGCCGAACTCGGGAGAATCGGAGTTGGGTCTTCTATGAAGTTGTGTCTCTTGGCCTCCTTATAACTCCTGACATGTTTATTTAACCTGCAATTTAATAGAGCCAATAAAAACACCTAATTATTCCATTTTTAATACAAATTTTAATACTTCTTCTTACACCCTTTCACCTACCCTAACCCTAATATTTTCCTATAAATACCACTCCAATTCACACCCTCCTCAGTTCCAAAATTCTTTCCAAACACTCAAGAAAATCCTCTAGAAATTTTGTGTACAAGTGGAGTTAGCGAAGGGCGAAGCTCCGGCGAACTTCCGACGACGACCCTACGAGTTCCCGGCGACGAAACGACGCACCGGAACCTACTTCCACTCCCTCTTCCTCTCCTCTAAATCAAAAGCTAGTAAGTCCCACCTTTCCCTTCTCTATTCTATTCTTAAAACTAGTATTCCTAAAACTCGACGGAAACGAAGTTAATTCGACTTCTGATTCGGTTTTCTTTAAAAAGTACAATTTTCACTAAACACAACCATTTCAAACTCTCACATCTTGACTAGTAATCATTAAAAAAACATCATGAACATGTTTCATTGCAAAATATTTCATATTGCAATTTTTATCGTACTTTTTCAGTAAATAACCATGTAGTTTTGACATTAAACATCATATTTCATTACTATACCTTTAAATAGATCATGAGGTAATGACCTACCTCTTCACAACACTCATATGCAACATAGCACAATACCTTTCGGGAATATAGAATACGGGAATACGAATTTACACTTAAATACCTTTTACTAGAGCTGTACCATTTTCTACAAGATCACGTATTTTTTTCAAATCTTTGCAATGCGCCGCTACAACCCATTTTGGGGAATCCGTTTGGGATGGTGTGGATTATCGTACATCCTTGGGCTTAGTAGTGCGAGATGCAGACCTCCGTAAAGAGTATTCGGTCTCGAGAGATTTAAAAATACAAATATCTTAAGAAAATGTGATTTTTAGATAAATAATAAATTTAATTATTTTATAAATATTTATATATGTACTATCAAAACATCTATTTTTGATATATTATAAATATCCCAATTTTTCTAAATCAAAAGGAATCATTTTACATGATAATACCATGAAATTCCATACAAATTCAATATTGCAAATAAATACCCTATATTATGAAAAGTAGGTCTTATTCACTAGAGATGTCACATATATAAAATTTACATCTATGAAAACTCTAAAGATAATAATTAATTACTTGATGTGTATTTTGAAAAGTATATACAATTATTTTTACATAAAACCCCATCAAATTCTATAAATTACCCTAAGGACCCTAGTAAATATAGGTTTAAGCGGGACCGGTCTTTTGAGCCTCAGGGAGCCGGAGATATGGGTGCTTGCCTATTTAAGGTAGACAACTTAACAAACGGTGTTATCAACACGATAATCGTCTTTGAAAAAGACATAAATCCCGTCGCCCATGTGCAACGGTTACTGATAACATCAAAACCTAATTCAGGACTTCAATTTCTTTTCTAATTACTCAGACTCAGACTGAGTCTTATTATAAATAAGCTGACTTGAATATTATTCAAGTACAAACTACAATTTAATATGAATCCACATATTCAATCTGTTCAATCTATCAATCTATACAACTTGACTGAACCGAACCATGGATATACATCCATCTACATGATTATCCAGTACATCCATTTCCATTTATACGATATCATAGTTTCGGCAAGTCTTCCATTTACAACACAAGTCATCCATCTATATACAATATATAATTCAAACAATACAAAAATATAAACAAGACATCGCGGGGTTTATAAAGGGGTAGACTGGTACAGAATATGTTAAAGGTGGTATGAGGTGGTCGCTTAAGACGTAATTACATCCATGCCGTTGTTTTGTGGTATTATCGATGGAGCCTTGTATTCTATTTACCTTTAGTCTCTGGCATATAGAGACTCCTCTCGTATACACTGGTCTCTTCTGTACCAAGCTACAAACAACAGCGTTAACCATATAATACAACTTTAAAAGTTACACTCTCTCTATCTGTCTATTCTATTTCTCCCTTATCTTTAGGACTTACCGAGCGATTTGTTCGCTGACGACATTCTCTTTCTTCTTCTTTGAATGTCGTCAGGTGATTCGGACCTTCGGGAGATCGAGCCTACCAGCGAGGACTTGGATCAGATAGCCTACGACCCAGAGCTTTAGATTTTTTGTACACATTTCATTTCAGTACCTTTCATTTCTGTTATGCCATTGTTTAGGCATTGCTTTCATTCAGATGTATTTAATTTTCCATGTACTGTAAAAGAATGTTAATAAATAAAGTTGTTGTTCATTACATTTGTTTCCTGTGTATTTCTTTTATATTGCTTAGTTATGCTTAGCGTATTTACTTCTGAGTAAATACGTAGCGGCCTCGTCGCGTCCTCTGCCCATATATTGGGAAGCGGGGCATGACAAGTTTTGTTGGTGGCCCATGCAGGTAAGAGCTGCTACTGGGAACAACTGGTCGCGGTCACGTTTAAGACGAAGACCTGCTACTGGGAACAACTGAGCATAACCGGCCACTTTACGTGACCGGGTACAGCGACGGAGATTGGATTAATCACATATTGATTGATCTGGGATCCTTAGTGAACATCATGAACTTGCGGACTTTGAAGAGTTTGTCAATGGACGTCCGATGCCTGTCAAGGGAAAGGATTGTTATTCAAGGTTTCAATCAAAATTGCCAGTAAGTTCTGGGATCCATAGCTCTGCCGATCAGGTTTGGGGACCTATAAACCGAAGCCAAGATATACGCGATCGGCGTCGAACGTATTATAAAATTCTCCTCAGACGGTCATGGCTCTACGATTACGGTATCGTTCCGTCAACTCTCCATCAATGAATGAAGTATTCCAAAGATAGTGAAGAAAGGTGTATTGACGGAGACATCCAGTCGTTCGGTGTGCATGAAGTCCGATATGAAGATTCTCGGTACTTTGTGAACCCCCAAAATACTGAGCCATGACTAACCAAAGACAGAACGGCTCTGAAACTCAAAAGCAAATCTGAGCCGGTTGTCGTTTTCAAAAGCAAAACCCCCAAGTGCGTCTGCATTTCGGCAGTGACACTGATGAATCCGACGCTGGAAGTCCATCCTTCTGTAAAACTCGCCCTCATTTCGGTAGCGATACGGATGAGTCTTATACTGAAGGCCCATCCGGCAGCAAAATTCGCTCTCATTTCGGCAGTGACACCGAAGAATCGGAGGAAGAGGACCCGTCTTGCAACCGTTGTACAAATTGGGCTCTCGTGCAAAAATCGAAACTAAGAGAGACCTTTGAAGTTACGGAAGGGTCCCTAGTTGTCACAAGGGTGCCAGAGCAGATGTGCAAAGAGCTTGATGCATTGTCAGTCTCCACCATGGACCAGCTGAAAACCTTTTACATTCCCGGGAGGAAAAGTGGACAGAAAGGCATCCTGTTTTATGGGTCAAATCCTATCATGCACTCGGACGATTTGTCTGTCACATGCCTTCCATATGAAAGAGGCATAAGAGCCATCCTAAACCCCAGATATTATGCGCCCAACATGCGGGAATATTTTAAGAAGTGCAGATGTCGGTTATATCAAACGGACTCCGAAGTGAAGTTTTATGAGGGGCTGTGGCATCCGCCTCAGGTCCGAGCACTCATCGATGGACGAATCTCAGATAGACGGGGCATAGGTTTCATTCAACCTGATGCTAAAGCATGCTATATGATCCATGTTGGTGAAGCCAGCGAAAGGTCAAATGATGACGATGAGCTAGCCAAGCCAGAAGAAGTCCCTCGAGAGTTCGAAAATGGCGGACAGGCAATCTTTGACGAGCTAACCGAGATTAACTTGGAAACGCCCGATAATCCAAGCCCGACCTACATCAACTCACTCTTGTCAGAGGAAATGAAAGAGCAAATAGTCGCCATGTTGCATGAGTTTGCTGACTGCTTCGCGTGGACGTACAAAGAAATGCCTGGCCTCTCTCCTGAAGTAGCCATGCATAAGCTGGCTATATCTCCCGATGCCAAGCCGGTCAAACAAGCTTCTCGAAGAATGAGAAGGGAGCTAAAAGAAAAGGTCATCGAGAAAACTAAGAAACTTATCAATGCTAGCTTCATTAGAGAAGAGAAATATGCGGACTGAATTGCATGCATCATCCCAATGAAGAAGAAAAATGGGCAGATCCGAGTTTGTGTCGATTTTAGGGACCTCATCAAGGCATGCCCTAAAGACGACTTCCCACTACCGGTCATAGAAATGATGGTCGACGGCACCTCAAATTATGAGCTGTTCACTTTCATGAATGGCTCGTCTGGATATAATCAGATCAAGATATCACCCGAGGATGAGAAACACACGGCATTTCGAACCCGATCGGAATATACTGCTATAAAGTGATGCCGTTTGGACTGAAGAATGCAAGCGCCACATATCAAAGGGCAATGAACAAGATCTTTGACGACTTAATCCATAAAGTTGTCGAATGTTATGTCGATGACTTGGTCGTCAAGACTAAAGCCAAGGCCGATCACATCCAAGATTTTAGGACCGTTTTCACCAGATTAAGGGAACACGATATGAAGATGAATCCTCAAAAATGCGCTTTTGGCTTGTCATCGGGAAAATTCTTATGCTTCATAGTTCGACATCGGGGGATCGAAGTTGACCCATCAAAGATAAAGGCCATTATGGAGATGCCTCCTCCAAACAATCTGACGCAGCTAAGATCCTTTCAAGAAAAGCTCGCTTACATACGAAGTTTCATTTCGAACCTATCGTGAATTTGCAAGCCTTTCTCGAAGCTCATGAAGAAAGGAGCTCCTTTCGTTTAGGATGCCGAATGTAAAGAAGCGTTCGAAAATATCAAACAGTACCTGTTGCACCCTCCAGTGTTTGCTGCTCCCATTCTAAATAAACCGTTGATTCTCTATATTATCGCACTAGATGAGTCACTCGGTGCGCCCCTTGCCCAGAACAACGAGGAGGGAAAAGAAAATGCCCTTTACTACCTCAGTCGAACTTTAGCCGGGGCGTAACACAACTATTCCCCGATCGAAAAACAATGTATGGCCCTGATATTTGTCATGAAGAAGCTAAGACACTATCTTCTCGCTCATCGGGTTATGCCAATCTCCAAGGTCGACCCGCTTAAACACTTATTGACCAAGGCAAGCCTAGCCGGTAGAATGATAAGATGGACTGTCATGCTTCTTGAATTTGACATAATCTATACTCCTCAGAAAGTAGTAAAATGGCAAGCCTTCACCGACTTCCTTGTTGCTCATCCCATACCAGAAGGGTCACCGCTTAATTGCGAGTTACCCGACGAATAAATGTTGCACCTCAAGGATGACGAGTCATGTTGGGAGCTCTACTTTGATGGAGCCTCATCAATAAGGACCTCTAGCAAATCAAACATCCCGGAAATAAAAGCAGGGATAGGATTGGTGTTCATCACGCTATCAGGAGGAACCCTACGACATTCCTTTGCTCTTACCGAGCCTCGCACAAACAACGAGACTGGGTACGAAGCTCTGATAGCTGGTCTGGAGCTTTCCATATAAATGGAAATCCTTCGGCTACGGGTTTACAGTGACTCCCAGCTTGTTGTCAACCAGATGAGTGGCGACTACAAGATATCTAAGCTCGAGTTAGCTCGATACAGAAGCCGAATGGTGGAACTCATGAAACAGTTCACTCACATTGAACTAATGAGAGTCCCTAGGGCGTTGAACGAAAAATCCTACATACTCGCTCGCCTAGCCAAAGAGCTGGCTGATCCTGACATAGATGAAATTCTGATCACAGTCAGAAGCCGGCAAATTTTGCCTTCGGTCACTTTACAAGAAGAGGAAAGCGCAGAACAAAAGAGCAATCCTGTCGAAAAAGTTCTAATCATTCAAGACGAGCCTGATTGAAGAGAACCCTTCATAGAGTACCTCCGATACGGCAAGCTGCCCGAAAAAAAATCTGTGAGGGTTTAGCTGAAGAAGAGAGCTCTCCGATATGTGTTTGTAAATAATACGCTATACCACAGATCGTATGACCAACTCTTGCTCAGGTGTATGTCATCGGCCGAAACCCAAAAGGTCATCAAAGAACTTCATTCAGGCGTCAACAGAGCTCACCAATCTGTCCCCAAAATGCGGCTTCAAATTAAACGACTTGGATATTACTGGCCTACCATGATAAGGGATTGCGAAGAGCATGTGAAGTGGTGTCATCTCTGCCAAATTCACGGCGACTTCATTTATAAGCATCTCAATCCGCTGTATCCTATGGCGGCGTCATGGCCTTTCAAAGTGTGGGGCACTGACATAGTTGGTCCAATTGATCCTCCGTCATCCAAAGGCCACCGGTTCATATTGGCCGTAACTGACTATTTCTCTAGATAGACTGAACCTGTCCCGCTAAAAGAAGTCAAGACAGAAGATATTCTAACGTTTTTTCGGCATAATATTCTATACCGCTTCGGTACACCTAGAAGAATCATTTCTGACAATGGGTCTTCTTTTAAGAGATTCAAAATCTCAAGGTTCGCTACTCAGCATAAGATAGACTGGAGATATTCCTCCATCTATAAGCCAAGAGCCAACGGGCTAACCGAAGCCTTCAATAAGACTCTATGCAAGCTCCTGAGGAAAAATACTTCAGCTAACAAGAGAGACTGGAATATCAAGCTCTACGAGGCGTTGTGGGCATATCGTACCACGCATCGCACTCCAACTCAGTCCACTCCATACTCACTACTCTTCGGAGTGGAAGCAATCCTCCCGCTCGAAGTCAAAGTTCCAAGCTTCAGAATGGCTGTCCAACATGGTTTGACGGAGGAGGAAAATGTCCTCCTTTGCCTCAAAGATCTCAATACGCTCGAGGAAAAGAGGCTCGCAGTATAACAAAATCTAGAGCTATACCGAGCCCAAATGTCATGGGCCTATGATAAGATGATCTGTCTCCGTACTTTTAAGAAAGGCGAATTGGTGTTTGTCCTCAAAAGACCGATCATCCCCAATCGACATACCAAGGGAAAATTCAAGCCAAACTGGAAAGGACCATACGTCATCGAGAAAGTGTTTGATGGAGGATCCTACCAGCTGATAAATGCCGAGAGAGAAAGGCCCATGCCACCCATCAATGGCAGATATCTCAAGAAATACTACGTGTGAATGCTCCAAGTCACAGGCGAATTGAGTACACCGGACCTACGGTCTAGATCGTACATCTTATAAAACCGTATACAATCCACAGGCGCAAATGAGCTCTATCTCTCCTAACTCTTACCGGTGAGACTACATTTATAAGTCCCACCAACGATGAAGCTCCACCAATGTAAAAAAAAAGGTATGTACACAAGCAAAATGGGCACGGATGAAAATTCGAAAAGGCTCCATGAGAAAAAAAGCAGGACTGCCGGCGAGTTTGTGAGAACCCGAAAGGGTGCAAACTCGTGAAAAGAGATAAAATACATTCGCAAAGTCCTCTCGACCTTGTGAGGAGAAAATCTCCGCATGAGATCCTTATGACTCACAAAGGAGCAACGCATATAGGAATCCCCACGTTTTCTAGGGAGAAATACACCTGCAAGATCCTCTCAACTCGTAGGGAGAAAATATTTTTATGAGACCCTTACGGCTCATAAAATTGAAAAGCCTTAGGTGATAGGGATCTAAACCTGTCTCCTAAGCCAACGCTCCCTACGAGCAACGGCAAATAATGAGTCGCTCCTGATACTATGCTTCAGTGTTAGCAGTGCTGATGCTAACCCAAAACTCAAACCCTAAGTTTTCCCAAAGACAAATGATGAGTCGCTCCTGACACTACGCTTCTGTGTTAGCGGTGTTACTAAATACCAAGTCTTCCCGAGGCAAATGATGAGTTGCTCCTGGCATTATTCCAGTGCAGCAATGCTGATGCTAAACAAAATCCAAATTCTAAGTTCCTCTCAAATTCAAAAATCCCTCTATACAAGGCAGAAATCAAACAAATCAAATCAACGTCCCACCCGGTAGCGCTTCCAAGCTCAAAAGTCCCGCTGGATGGGTAGGAAACTCTCAAAATAAATCAAATCCCGACACCGCAGAAAGCGGAGCAAGTCAAATCCCGACACCACAAGAAGCGGAGCAAGTTAAATAAAGTATCAACCGTCCAAGTCGCTAAAAGGGCAGCACTGACCGTCCAATTCGCTAAAAGGGCGGCACCGACCGTCCAAGTCGCTAAAATGGAAGCAAAAATGGCAGCACCGACCGTCCATATCGCAAAAATGGCAGCACCGACCTTCCACATCACAAAAAAGGCAGCACCGACCATCCAAGTTGCTAAAAGGGCAGCACCGACCATCCAAGTCACTAAAAGGGCAGCACCGACTGTCCACGTCGCTAAAAGGGCAGCAACAACCATCCACGTCGCAAAAAGGGCAGCACCGACCGTCCACGTCGCTAAAAGGGCAGCACTGACCGTCCACGTCGCTAAAAGGGCAGCAACGACCGTCCACGTCGCAAAAAGGGCAGCAACGACCGTCCAAGTCACTAAAAGGGTAGCACCGATCGCCCAAGTTGCTGTTTACCACCGAAAGACACGACCGGGACGTTGAGACGTCCGGCCTGAATTTTGGGGGCAGATGCTATTTGGATTTTGTCACGACCCGAAATTGGCACGTGACGGCCCTAATACTACGCAACGCCTCCAGACGTAACGCAGTAAAAGAAAGCCAAAACCCAGAAATCTAAACCATAAAAATACGGAAAAGATAATAAAAGTTTTGGAAACATTTGAAATCACAACCTAAATTCTTTAAAAGAGTCCACTTTTTTTCTTTAAAATTTTGGCAGCACCCCCTTTGTAAAACAAGCCTCCAAAAAGGGTACAACATAAATATAAAGTAAAGCATCTCAAACGGGAGCAAAATCCACGCCCAACGGCAGAAAACAATACCACAACAGATATACGACGCCGTAGCGAAGAAATAAGAGACAAAAGAAAGGAAACTGTATAAAAGGCACAAATCCACAATAATATACAATATCATCCTCACCAAGTCTCTAAGTCACAACATATTGGTAGTAGATGGAGAGTACAAGATACAACGAATATACAATACAATCTCAGATAACCACCAAAACCCACCTGGGCAAAACTGCACACTAACAGGCGAAGTGGTATCCGCAGCCAAAAGATGATAGATAGGTGAATAGCAGGCCTCGACTACTCTGGGGAAACACCTGCAATACCTGTGGCACAACGGAGGTGAGTTGCCAACTCGTGAATAGTAAATAACATATGCAGGTAATCGCAAAAATGTACGTACAGCATGAATCTAATATATAACAATTGCAGTAATAACAGGTCATATGAGTACGAAATAATGGAAAGTACACTAACAAGTACCACCAATATATAAATCAATAATGATATGACAACAGTATGCAATAATCATGCACTGGGGATATGAGAAAGTAAATGTGCAACACTCATGAAGGTACACTCACAGGTACTCCTAATACATGGAACAGTGCACAAATATATAAAGATGAGGTATGGAGTGAAATATGTCATTTCCACGGAATCCTGACATCGTGGTAGGATCACAATCCAGCAAGACAAATCAAATCCCAATTCCTCAAATCAGCCCCCAAATTGGCTCTCATATCATCTAAGTGTCACATCGCTTCAACTGCACAATATCAAGTATATCTCGCATATGTATCGAATGTACAACATCAAGTAGATCTCACATATCTAGTATGTACAGCATCAGGTATATCTCACATATATCAAATGTACAATATCAAGTGGATCTCACATATCTAGTATGTACAGCATCAGGTATATCTCACATATATCAAATGTACAACATCAAGTGGATCTCACATATCTAGTATGTACAATATCAGGTATATCTCACATATATCAAATGTACAACATCAAGTGGATCTCACATATCTAGTATGTACAATATCAGGTATACCTCACATATATCAAATGTACAACATCAACATCCAATCCCAATGAATCTCTTATATCGCAAATCAAATCTCCAGCACAGCTCTAACATCCTAAATACAATGACATAAATAAATATGATGAGGGCAATACACATATATTAGCGTCCCATTCCACTAATATTGTCAATCCCCTGTTATATATACAAAAGAGTAATTAGAAATATCATGAAACCAATGTGCCAAGCATCGACACAGAAATACTGATCCATCAGGTGCTGTCTCCATGACTGGCCCCCTGATAAGTACGTATCATACGCTATCCCGAGAGCTCGAGTGCCTAGCTCTGACCCTCGCCTCTCGACGTATCCATACGCACATGACTCCCGTCGGTATCCACTCGATAGCCGATGAGTCATTGGTCCTGTCACCGGAAAGTATGGTTCCCCTAAGCCTCATCGCCTCCACCGCGACGTCGACTCACACTGCGACAACGTTCTTGCTTCAGGGTACCTCCGGGCCCCACCATGTACCCATACACGGATCCTTCCTTTCCTCGCGTAGGGTATATATATCAGCACCGATAAATCTCATGGTGGCTGCTAAAATATTATATCAAGGAAACCGGGTTTTTCAATGTATGCATAATTTCATGAACTACCACGGTCCCCAAATCCAGAAAACATCATGAAAAATCCATATAACAATGCGATAATCCATGAATAAAGTATATGCAACATATAAGCTGTAATGAAAGCGTATAAAAGAACAGCATAGCTATAATCAGATATAAATGAACACATGAATGGTATAGCAGAAATATAGGTATCTACCTATATGATGATGTGATATACCTATCAGGTATAAGTAAGGTATGAAATGCAAGTACACCTGTAGCTATGTCCTTAGGTGTGTATGTACCCAACACTAATGGTACAAAACCCTATAGGTAAACAGGAACTAGCATATCAAAGTCTAAGTTATAAACGATAAGAAATATGTATCAATGTCACAATGTCCCTAACCAGACAATATCAATTCTAAATATGGGTTGTGTATGACATGGCAATTATTGACGGTGTGTGTGGCATACAATCAGTGCTCTCGCAATCTGAGCCGTCAATAATAGTGCAGTGTCCTAAGGATACTAGTCCAAGCACAACTATCACTAAGCAGGAAGGTAATTGCGCAATTCTAAACATGACATAGAATATACGACAAATGTAAATATTTCTAGCCCAGGCGCATAACGCCATGCGTGCGATTCCCCTGTAGATATTAAATCTACTCACCCACACTCCAAGCTAGATGAAGTCTACCACCAATATCCTTCTGTGGCAGTGTCCGTAGTCTCCGCCTGCGAACCTGCAACATATAAACAACAACAATATAAATATTAATAATAATTACAAAATACGAACAAGCTACACCTAACCGACACAACAACACACAACCACCTCTTAAGTGTTCGTATCGTGGCTAACGAGAGTAGCGACACGATGAAAACAACTTAAGAGCAAAACCACACAAACTGCACGACCCGTGTCGTATCACGTATTGCGCGGACACATAACACCAGAAACAACATAAATGATCCCAGATTTTGCCTACTGTGAAAACTAAACAAACAAACAAGACCAGTAGAACCCAAACCATAGCAGACACCTACAGACAAAAACCCAAACCCTAACTCTTCACCATGGCCGGTGTCGCCGGCCACTCCTCAAGCCGTTGCCGGCCCTGGCCGGTGGCCTGGGGTCCATCTCTCAGGTGGTGCTCCAGGTTTCCTAGTACAACACTACCACTATGTTTAGTTTTTCAGTAAACACCCCGGGTCAAAGCAGATCCTAGAAATCACAAACCGACACCAAAATACGATATATCACACAAACCCTAACTTAAACATTCTAAACTGAAATTAAAAAGCTAAACTACACTAAAAACATCAAAAGAGCAGTAAAAGAATTTTACCTACACAAAAGAACACCAAGATCCAAGCTTTAGAGCACTCTAAGTCAAGAAAAAGAGAACACATGAAGAAAAATGGGATTTTGTGAACTTTGAATGAGATGAAAAGGGATTTGTGAATGTTTTGAAAGGAAAAGAGATAGAATTTTGCACAAGGCAGGAGAGGGGAGAGAGAGCTCAGCCAAAGAGAGGGAGGAGAGAGAGAAGGGGAGTTTCCAAGCAATTTCCATGCAAAACAAAGCAATAAATGCATTCACACCAAAGTCCACACATGCATGCTTCTTCTCTTCTATTCTTTTCTCCTTTAATCCTTATCCACACACCCATTCTAGATATATGTGGTTTAGATTAAATCAAGCATAAGAGAAGAAAAGATCGTAAAGAGAAGATTTCCCAAAAATGTGCAAACCAGATTAAAATAACATTAAAATTGGGAAAAATTCAAATTGGACCAAAACGTCCCATATACTCCCAAAGTTTGCGCACTAGCTTTATTTTATCAAAACTAGGTGCTGGCAAGTCGATATGGCCGTTTGATCACAATCGGTATAAAACTGAAAATACCGACGAATTTCACCCAAAAACAGAAACAAATACAAAACGATTTCTAGAACGTTACAGATTTATCCGTCCACCTCTCCGAAGATACCAAGTTGATTTATGGCACCGTATATCGGAGGTTTAGACGGATGCGGCCGTTGTAGCAGACTTCGTCAGATTCCCCCTCGTTTGAGGGGTTTTTGATTGTGGGGGCGCTCTTCCCTGCAGGCGCAAGCCCCTGCAGTTAATTACGCTACCGTATCGCAGCAAAAACTTTCTTCTTCTCCAGATGGTCACTTCGTTTCGTAAGTGTTTGTTTTATTTTTGGTTGCCCGTGGATTGTATACGGAGACTAATTTATGTTGTCGCCCGTAGGGCGTGGATTAGTCCAAATCCATATTTTCTTAGATTTGGGTTTGGGTTGGGTTTAAGGATCGTTAGTCTTGTTTTAGACTAAGATCAACTCAAATGTTTATTGAGGATACGTTAGTCTAATTTTAGACTAAGATCTACTCAACAGGATCATTTAGATCCAACAAAAGAGCATTTGGGCTCTATTGTTTTAGTTTAGGGACGTTACGGTCAAAAAGTTTAAGGACATCATAGTCCAGTTTAAAGACATCATAGTCTATGAGTGTAAGGACCTCACAATCCATAAAGTTTAAGTACATCATGGTCCATAAGTTTAAGGACCCCACAGTCCGTAAAGTTTAAGGACATCATAGTCCGGTTTAAAGACGTCATAGTCTGTGTGGTTTTGGTTCAACCGTTTGGGGATACACCAAAAGTTATTGGTTATTGGGACCCTCCATCTCTCTGAAGACCATGAAAAATTACAACGACATATATCAGAGATATAAAGAGATATACCCTTGAACCAATATTGGTTGGGAGATCTATAGTCAAGTTTGGGACTAAGATCAGTTAAAAAGATTTATGAGCGTATGGGCTCAATTAATCTGAATTAAGGATCTGTGGTCAACTTGGGCTCGACCCACTCAGTTAAAATGTTGAACATTTAATTAGGCTCAGTCCTTTTTATTTAACAATACCCTTTTTATTTAACAATGCTGAGCATTGGTTTGGGTTCTGACAACTTTTTGTCTTTTTGTCCTTTACTGAGTGTTAGACACTCTTTATTATGGCGCTTGGCGCCAACCAATGAGTGCGGAGCGCTCTTTATTAAGTAGCCCCTACGTGAGGAGCACGTGATGCGCTTAGCGCCGAGCGCAAACCAATGAGTGCGGAGAGCTCCTTATTAAGTAGCGCCCACGTGAGGAGCACATGGTGCGCTTGGCGCTGAGCGCCAACCAATGAATATAGAGCGCTCTTTATTAAGTAGCGCCCATGTGAGAAGCACGTGGTGCGCTTGGTGCTCAGTGCCAACCAATGAGTGCGGAGCGCTCCTTATTAAGTAGCGCCCACGTGAGGAGCACGTGGCGTGCTTGGCGCTGAGCGCCAACCAATGAGTGCAGAGTGCTCTTGATCAATTTGTGCTCTGAGGATTAAGTTCTCGTTTATAAGAAACTTTGTCTCGTGGCTCTAAGGACAAGGTTCTTATTTTTATAGGAGATGTTACAATCTCGTCCGTTTTTGTGAAAGACTTTGTCTTTGTGGATCTGTGATCTGAAGAGAATTAAGTTCTTCTCCCCCCTTTTATGATGAGATACTATGATCTCTTTTATGAAAGACCTCTGTCTTATAGATTTATGATTTAGAAAAAGAACTAAGTTCTTCTTCTTTTTGACGAGATGCTTTGATCTCTCTGTTTTATTTACCTTGAAGAAATTCTTCTTCCGAGAGGTTGCACTTCTCTTTGAAATTTCTCAAAGTTTGTGTGGGGGGGGGGGTTGTTCATCTGTGCAAGACTTGAAGTCTTGGGTCCTTTATACAGGGGAGGCTGATTTGTTGAATCAGTTAAGGAAATCTCTCATTGAGAGACCTCCAATTGATTTGTGGAATTTATCCACCGTTGGATCTTTGATCCGAGGGCTTCTGTTTTACAGAAGATAGTTTTCTTGTTATTACTAAGATTGGGAAAATATCTTCCCATACATAATTTGTTCTGTATCTTGGTGATTTTTAATCATCATTGGATCTTTGATCCAACGGTGCTCTGATTTTCAGAGGTAATCTGATGATTTTTAGTCATCTTTGTTGGATCTTTGATCCAAGGGTGGTGAACATTTAGTTCCAGTGCTAGTGCTCTCGTGCTTTGCACGTGAGCACTGCATTAGAGTCTTTGACTCTTAGCATAGGCGCTGCTAGCGCAATCGCTTTCGTGCTTTGAACATGAGCGCTGCATCAGAGTCTTTGACTCTTGGTGCTAGCGCGCTTAGCGCTAGCGCTCTCGTGCTTTGCACGTGAGCGCTGCATCAGAGTCTTCGACCTTAGCGCTCCCGTGCTTTGCACGTGAGCGCTGCATCAGAGTCTTTGACTTTAGCGCTGGCGCATTTAGCGCGAGCGCTTTTATGAAGCGCTGCTTCATTTCAAATTTCAAAATTTGAACAGAGCTTTGCTCTGATTGGGGGAAACCAATGCTCGCCCATCGTTGTGCTCACGTGGCTTACACGTGAGTGCAGCGGTGGCAGCATCTCTACCATTGGATCAACATAGAAGTTGAAACGGCTCTCAGTGCCTATAAATAGGGCCTTTGGCCCTTGAGATGACTACTTGTTTTCTTATTCTTGAGAATTTAATTCTCTTTCAGAGCCAAGCTCTCTGCCTCAGAAAACTCCTTTAGAGTTAAGACTCTATCAAAATTTTTGGTAAGATTTGAACCCATTAACCGAGTTTTGCTCTACTTAAATCACAGATCTTAAAAATTTTTAGGACTTCTCAACCAGTTAATTAAAAAACCAGAGCTTTGCTCTTTCTAGATCATGGATCAAAAAAAGAAATCCTTTTTAGGGTTCCTTTAACCCATTAACGAATAACTCTTGGAGTTTGCTTTACAGATCTTTAAAGATCCTGAAGTTTTCAACTTCTGTAAAAAGCTTTGCTTTTAGGGTTTTTGATGGATTGTTCCATTTTCCTTGCAGAGCATGGCTCTTCAGAATTTTTGGGGGAATTTTTATTCCCTCATAATTAACTATGACAGATGTCGTATCTGTTGTAGAGCGCTACTCTCAAGGGAGATTTACTCCCTGGCCCGAGAGGCCTTCATTAAATGAGAATCTTTTTAGGATTTTCTCATTTAATGACTGTCTCATCAAATGATGAAACTGTTTTATTATTAATGATGAGCCATCATCTAGATTGTGTGGGTCCCCGTGGGTCCCTTTCCACTGCATTGCAGTGTGCCATGAAATTAAAGTACAAAGTGCCAGAACTTCAACCGTAGCATTGACGGCTAACTTTTGTTCCTTTTCGTGCAGATACTATGTCTTTCGACATTTCCTTCCCGTTTGTTCGTTCGGAAAGCGGAAGTCTTTGCACTGATCAAGGATCACGACCCAGAGCGGAAGAATCTTCATTTATGGGGAACGTGGTACAATCAGATCATCAGGGGTCGGCGTAGCTTTTCTTATGCAGTACCTTCGGAGCCCATTTCGGCGATCCATTATGCTGATGCACCTCCGGTGAACTATGCTGTAAAGGAGGTCAACTGGACCTCAGAGGGTTGCCTTCAGCCTTCTCTGGCCGTGATATCTGTGCAGCCGCCGATGGCTTTGGATACTCTGGGGCGGTGCATATGTCAGGGCGAGTCGCGCCCTTGGGGACAGCAGTACATGATAGGCTTGACTCCTCGCCATCCAGCTAGGTATTTGCAGTGGGCCCGCTACATTTTGTCGGCCAAGAGATCGTTGCTGCTGAAGCTTGGATTGTACCTCACCGTTTATGTGTCTCTCTTCCAATATTCCACGCCCCCTGCTTGGTGGGTTAAGGCTTTTCTGGAGCAATAGAATATTCTGACCCACACCTTCCTTCTGTCGGATCGAGAAGTCTCAATCTCTTTAGAGGAGTTTGCGGAGATCTCTGGCTTACCCGTTAGGGGAGAACACTATGAGGAGCTTCTTCCTCCGGACGAGTACATCTTTGCCACCAAATCAGTGGTAATGGGTCTTACCCCGGAGAACGCCATTCAACACCAATTCCTGAGCTTGATCAAGGTGTTGAATATCTACGAAAGTCTATTTCTAGAGTCCGGAGGGCACGGAGTCAGCTACGCAAACTTCATCGCTCGTTTTCTTTGTCCGGAAGTCTTATCGAAACAAGCTGCACTGTTCGCCAAGCTTGACGATCCGTTTGGTTTTGGTTTAGATAACCAACCGACGGCGGAGGCGGATTTAAAAAGTTTCTTTATTCCGGCTGCTCTTGTCGTTTCCTTCGCGGAGCTTGCTGCTCCGGGCATCGATGAAGAGACGTTCGTGCTGGGGTTCATTGGATTATGGCTAAACTGGTTCATGCTTCTAATGCACCCTCGTTATATGAGTCCATCAGTCTTTTACCCAACCCATCGTATGGTTGAAGGAATGCAAGTGGCTATCGAGATTGCTGGGTTGGCACACCTGTACCATGGTCTCAGCTTAGCGGCGGACACCACTGAGCCGGGGTACAGCCAGTCACTTTCTCGCTGCACTATTTTATGTCATGGATCGAGTTGCACATACTTGGCGCTTTTGGTGCTCACAAACGGCCTCGTTTCTATGACAGTTACAACTTCCCTGGGATTATGCACCTAGTTGATTCTTCTGTTTTAACTCCAACACAGCGGGAGGCTAGGGGGGTGGTCCTTCGTCCCCGTATGGTCGGAGACGGCATGACCTTTGTCGATAAGTTTTTACCATCGGCAAAGAATGCACTAAGACGGTGCAGCCACTGCGGGACACTTTAAAAGATGGGGCCTCTACCTTGAAAGCTCGGGAGATTCTTCATTTATATTCAATCAGGCCGGGCTTTCTCGTGTTTAGGCAGAATGATTCGGCGTTGTTCATAAGGTACAACCCGCACCGTTTTGCCCAGCAATCAAGCTATAATCAGGGCGTCCCACTCGAGGCCTTCCTAGCTGAGCCAGTTGCCACAGAAGAAGGTATCCGCAATGCATTACACCATTTTATGCGGTTGAACACCGGCTCCAATTTCTTTATCAGTGAGCCGAGTTGCGTTCCGCGAATCTTGAATGCATATGTGGTATGGTATCAGCATTCGGTAGGCGCCGTTATTAGGGAAGAAAGACGGTTCTTTCTTGATCGTAAGGGTACAACCCCTGTTGGTAATCCAGCTGTTCCCTTAAAGCGGCGGACCATCGTTCGTCCTCCCATGAGAGAAGGTGCTGCGGTCATGGTCCCGCGTGCTATACCTGAGCTACCCTTCCCCTGTGTGCCTATGGAAGCGGTGGCTGTAGTGTCTCCAGATTCTGGGGTGGGTTCGGAGATCGGGACTCGTCGCCCAAAAGTACCCGCCAAGCGCAAGCTCGTGTTAGCGGCTACCGGCACTCGTTTGCAGAAGCAGAAGAGGTCGCTATTTGCTGCGGACGTTGAATTCGGCTAGGAGCCCTATGCTCCCTATAGCGAAGGCTTAAGTGAGTACGGGACCAATGAGGGTCTATTCATTGCGCCAGATGATACCAATTTGGAGGCTGCTATCGCGGTTTCAGAGCAATTAGCTTATGATGAAGGAGCTCTAATCACCATCGCACAATCAGGTAGACTTCGGTCATATCTTTCCGCGGCTATATTTTTAATATTATGCTTTGACTGACGCTTTCTTCTTCAACAGGTATCTCCGCCGAAGAGGCTCTCACAGCTTCCCTCAAGACTTTTGAAGAGGAAGAGAAGCTTCGCGCTTCCTTGGGCCTCGGTATACTTCGGCTCACTGTGCCTTCATTCCCTTTTTCTTCATGGGTAGTCTGACCCTTCTTTTTCATCTTATTGCAGAGACAACCTCGACCCAGGTTATCCTGAGTGCAGTGCCGATCCTGCAAGATGGCGCGGCGACGCTTCTAGGGCCGGCTGCTGAAGTCCTAGCTCCCCCAGTATCGCCGAAGGAGGCTTCGCTTAAGCGGCCGATGACGGACGCCGTAATGGCTCCAGAGGTAGTTCCTGGCTCGGACGATGATGTCACTTTTACAGAGGTCTTAAGGAGGTCTTTTCTCACTGCCAAGGCTGACAAGAAGCGCAGAAAGCGTGCGGCGAGGGAACGTGATGTCAACTTGGCCGTGGGTGCAGGTTCAAGCGCTACTCCATCCATCGCTATTTCTTCCGAAGATGCTCCAATTGCCCTGTCTACCGTCCATAGATAGATTGTGCGCGCGGCTTGGGAGGCAATTGTAAAGCCTCCCCAAAGTAACGAAATACTGGGTCTTTTTATTAGAATTTGATCTTCAAATTCTCACATATCATACCCTGCAGGGCCAAGTCCTGGTGATGAGGCGGTAGGTGAGATGACGGTAACCACCGAGCCTGAAGTGGCTACTCTCTCGGGAGTCCGGGACTGTCCAAACCGCCGCTCTTTCCCTCTGCGGTGCCCCTCCATCACCTGGCATTGCGAGTGTCACAATGGCTCTTGTAGAATCAGGGGATGAAGCCACTGGCACTGAAACCATTCCACTGAAGGAGAGCGAAGAAACCGCAACGCCCAGTGATGCTTCCATCGCAATTTTGGCTGATGACCCATCAGGTGGGTCTCAGGTCGCTGTTTATTTTCTATTTCACAATCCTTTTCAGCTTTTTTCTGACGGTATTTTAATTGTAGGTGAAGCGAACATTGAGATTGTGTCATCTGAAACACTTGCGGTCGTTGCCATGACGGTTGCTCCGTCGCCTTCTCCTATGTCCTCCAAGATGCTGGAAGGTATAGATTTGCGATCCATTTAATTGAACTATGACCACCGTCTTTCTTGTACAGACCATGTATCATCGCAATCTCGCAGGAGTTCTCTTTGATCCTCTGTATCAAGTGCTGAACCCACATTTCTCCTTCCAGTCGAAAGTCACTTGCCTTCTGGTGCCGGCGAGTATAGTTTTTAACCAACGTCCTTTCTTTTCTTTGATGGGCGACCCTACCGTTGTTAATTTTAAATTGATTGCAGCACTACAAATTGAAGGAGGCGATAAGGGAATCGTCGCGCCACTAGTACTCCCAACTCTGCCCCCTGTCGCAGTCGGTATAGTAAACTCTATCGCTCATATGGTTTCTTTATTTCACGAGTCAGCTTTTAACCATAATCCATCTTGCAGCAATCGCACCGGCTACTGCTCCCTTCGAGTCTCGCAGCCTAATGCCGGCAGGGCCCTTTTCTAGACGTCCATCTTCCAAAGGCGCTGTGACCAGCCTGCGTATGTTGAGCGAATATATCGAGGAGCTTGACGTAGAGGCCCTTACATTCGCTACAGATTTTGTTACCGAGGTTAATCCAATGCTGGAGACGCTTGTGAACTTCCATAACGAAGGCGTTGTTGAGTCTTGGGTTAATCACTGTAGGAAGATTGAGGCCTGCCTGCATGAGCTTGAGCTCAGGCTTCCTGCTCCCGAGGTTCTGGCTCTGAACTCCCAACGGGCTGCATGGGTTGAGTAAAGTGCTATTTTCCTTCGTTATTTTGAACAAGAGGCGACCGTCAAGTGAAAGGAACGTGAGGCGACTTCCACTGAGTCTGTTCAACTGCGTGCCCAGGTCCAAGCGAATGCTGCGCAACTGAACTCCATCTTTGAAGACCTTCAACGATGTATTTCGGACGGGCTGGTGCTGAGGAAGAAGCTTGATTTTACTGAGCAGGTCGCGCAGAGTCAAGAGGCTGTTCAGCAGGAAATTGATGAGAAACTTTCATCCTGTCTGCAGCAACGGGCCCAAATCGAAGCGGAGCTGGCCGCAGCGACCGACCATGAAAAGGAGTTGAGAGGAGTACACGAGCAACTGGATGATTTATTGAAAACGCCTCCTTCTCAGTAGCTGCCTTTGTATCGATTGTACATTTGTAACTTATAAATAACATGTATTCATTTTATTCATTCTTTAATTCCATTCATTTTCATATGATGTAACTTGTATCCAATTGAATTCATGAATAAAGGACACATTTCTTTTCTATCTTGTATTATCGCCTTCTTTCTTTGCTGTTGTCATGTGATTTTAGCAAATTTGGCTTGTAGATGATAGATAGTAGTTCATCTTAAACTCTTTGTAGAGTAGTGATGGCTTAGGAAATAGGTTCAGATCTGCCGCCTAAGACTTTTCAATTTTATGAGCCATGAGGGTCTCATAAAGATTTTTCTCCCTACGAGTCGAGAGAATCTCGTAGGTGTATTTTCACCTTAGGAATCGTGAGGATCTCTAAGTGTGCTTTCCCTTGAGAGTCGTAAGGATCTCACAAGAGAATTTTCTCCCTTACAAGTCGAGAGGATTTGTAAGTGATCGATGAGTTGTCCTTTTTCCGAGTCGAAGCATTGCTCTGACAGGGAGGTCGTTGGCTGACTTGTTTCCGCAAAGGGGTCATTGGATGACGTATTTCCACGACGGGGTCATTGGATGACGTATTTCCATGACGGGGTCATGTGATGACGTATTTCCGCGACAGGGTCATTGGATGACGTATTTCCGCGACGGGGTCATGTGCTGACATATTTCCGCGATGGGGTCATTAGATGACGTATTTCCGCGACGGGGTCATGTGCTGACGTATTTTCGCGACGGGGTCATGTGTTGACGTATTTCCAAGACGGGGTCATTGGATGACGTATTTCCGCGATGGGGTCATTGACGGGGAAGCATTGGTTCCCAATCTCTTCAGAATCGTCAAACGGTCCAGCTTTCTTTGAATGCAGCTTTGCTGACGTATTTTCGAGACGGGGTCATTTGGATGACGTGTTTCCGCGACGGGGTCATTTGCTGACGTATTTCCGAAACGGGGTCATTTGGATGACGTGTTTCCGCAACGGGGTCATTGGATGACGTGTTTCCGCGACGTGGTCATTGGATGACGTATTTCCGCGACGGGGTCATTGGATGACGTATTTCCATGATAGGGTAATTGGATGACGTATTTCCGCGACGGGGTCATTTGCTGATGTATTTCCGAGACAGGGTCATTTGCTGACGTATTTCCGCGACGGGATCATTGGATGACGTATTTCCGCAACGGGGTCATTTGCTAACGTATTTCTGAGACGGGGTCATTGGATAACGTATTTCCGCGACGGGGTCATTTGCTAACGCATTTCCGAAACGGGGTCATTTGGATGATGTGTTTCCGCGACGGGATCATTTGCTGACGCATTTCCGAAACGGGGTCATTTGGATGACGTGTTTCCGCGATGGGGTCATTGGACGACGTATTTCTGCGACGGGGTCATTGGATGACGTATTTCCGTGACGGGGTCATTTGCTGACGTATTTCCGAGATGGGGTCATTGGATGACGTATTTCCGCGATGGGGTCATTTGCTGACGTATTTCCTAGACGGGGTCATTAGATGACGTATTTCCGCGATGGGGTCATTTGCTGACGTATTTCCGAGACGGGGTCATTGGATGACGTATTTCCGAGACGGGGTCATTGGATGATGTATTTCCGCGACGGGGTCATTTGCTGACGTGTTTCCGCGACGGGGTCATATGCTGACGTACTCCGTTTTCTGCGGTGTCGGGCTAACTCTAGGTTGTCTGTGAACCGTAGAGTCTTGGAACTGGGGATTTTGCCGTGAATCCGATTGGTGGTGTCACGTCCGTATCCTGCTGGCATGAGGAGGAATGCCGTTGCTGGCCTTCTGGGATGTTGCTGTCGAGATCTGGTTTTCTCTTTGATAGAGTTTGCTAGGACATGTGTTTCCCTTTTCGTTTATGCCCATAGATTGTATACAGGGATCAGTATGGACTTACCTGCAGGGCAAAAGTTTCATTCTTTTCATTTTTTTTATTTCATTCTGCGATGCTCTATCATTTCAGCCTTTTATATCGCGAAAGTCGCGATTGCCTAATCATTTCGGCTATTTTTCGCGGTGCCTAATCATTTCGGCTATTTTTATTTTTACTCACTGCTTTTTATTGCGAGTTGTCCAATCATTTCGGCTATTTTTGTATGCACATCTTTTACTTGCTGATTTTGTTGCAAGTTGCCCCATCATTTCGACTATTTCATATGCATTTCTTTTACTTGCTGATTTTGTTGCAAGCATGGAACTTGGAACCTGATGCCAATCTTAGTATCAGCATCGCTGCGACTGGAATATTGCCAGGAGCGAATCATCATTTTTTGTGAAAGGACTTGCAATTTGATACTGATTTAGGCATCAGCATCGCTACCACTGGGACATTGCCAGGAGAGAATCATCATTTGCCTCTGTCGATGTCGAACAAAGGTGGCTTAGCAAACAGGGTTAGCATCCTGTCGACTAAGGCTTCTGACTTCATGAGCCGTAAGGGTCTCATAAAGATGTTTCTCCCTACGAGTCGTGAGGATCTCGTAGGTGCGATTTCTCCTTAGGAATCGTGAGGATTCTTAAGTGTGTGTTATCTTATAAATCGTAAGGATCTCATAAGAGCATTTTCTCCTTATAAGTAGAGAGGACTTACAAGCGTTGTTCACCAAGCAGGGAAATTTCGCGCCATTAGCGGGAATTTGGTGTGGGAGACGTTTATTTGTGCCTGTAGATTGTATACAAGGGTCAATATTGAACCGGTTGTAGGGCAGTCTGGGAAATGTGACGGCTTAAGAACAAGTTTAGATCCCTGTAGCTTAAAGCTTTCGAATCTTATGAGCTGTGAGGGTCTCATAAGAGGGTTCTCCTTACGAGTCGTGAGGATCTCGTAAGTGTAATTTCTCTTCAGGAATCGTGGGGATCCCTAAGTGTGTTGCTCGCTTGTGAGTCGTAGGGATCTTACGTAGGTAGTTTTCTCTTTACAAGGTCGAGAGGACCTTGCAAGTGTCTTTTAGCGAGATTGCGCCCTTTCGGGTTTTCATAAACTCGCCGGTAGCTCTGCTGTTTTTACTCACGGAGCCCTTTCAGGTTTTCATCCGTTCCCGTTTTGCTTGTGGACGTACCATTTTTTTTGCCACGTCAGCCTGGGGATGCCGGGGGTTTGTAGTAGTTTAAGGACGTTTCGGTCCGTCGCTAGTTTTAGGACATTGCGGTCCATAGCTAATTTTAGGACATTACGGTCCACTATTGGTTTAGGGATGTTCCGGTCCTTTATTAGTTTAGGGACGTTTCGGTCCACTATTAGTTTAGGGATGTTTCGGTCCGTTGTTGCCGTTTTGGAGACAACGGTTTTGCTGGATACTACTTATAGAGTTAGGGCTTGGGAAGATAGCGAGCGGACATAGGCGTCGTCATCTATCGTTGACCTAAGCCGTAACTCGTCAGGTGTAGTATTTTTTTAGGAACTGGCCGTTTATTGGCCTGAAGGGTCTCTCGCCATGCATATCCATGAGCAAGTAAGCCCCACCTTAGTAGACTTTGTCTATGATGTACGGGCCCTCATAGTTCGGTTCAAACTTCCCCCGTTTGGCACGATTGGGGATCATAGGTCTCTTGACCACTAGCATGAGCTCGCCTTGGCTGAATGTTCTTGGCCTAGTCAATCTCTCGTATGAGCGTGTCACCTTTGTTTTGTAAGCCTCCAAGTTTTGCTGTGCCATAAGACGAGTTTCGTCAAGGGCGTCGAGCTTCTCTAGCCGAAGATGAGCGTTCTCTTCATCTTTTAGCTCATAATGAACCGCGACTTGTAAAGAAGGTAGCTCTATCTCCAAGGGGAGTGCTGCTTCTGTGCCGAATACCAATGCATACGGTGTTGTATTCGTAGCCATTTTGAACGTGGTCCGATACGCCCAGAGAGCTTCATGCAGTCTCTCGTGCCGGTCCTTCTTATTTCGAGACACCGTCTTCTTTATAATCGTCGTCAAAGTCTTATTGAAAGCCTCAGCTAGACCATTAGCTCGGGGATTATAGAACGAAGAATATCTCCACTTTATATTATGCTACAGTGCTAAGCGGCTGATTTTGTGACTTCTGTAGGCTGGCCCGTTATCGGAGATAATCCGTCGCAGAGTGCCGAACCGATAGATGAAGTGTGTCTTGAAGAGATAGAGGATATTCTCTGTCTTCACTTCTCTTAGCGGTGCTGCTTCTGCCTACTTAGAAAAGTAATCGGTTGTCGCCAATATGAACCGATGTCCTCTAGATGATGCTGGTTCGATGAGCCCAATTATGTCGGTTCCCCACATTTCTAGGACGCATCTTCAGGTGTTCGACGGGATTTGAAGTAGTCTATAAAGACTTCTCTCCAATCCTTAGCCTTTTCCTGGTCTTTTATTTGTAGGGCCGTTTGCTTGGTCTCTCCCTTTCCTTTGAACGAATCCGGAGATATTTCTGCCGGTGCAAGAACCCGACGGCTTTGCACAACGATTCTTAGGTCATCGAGATTTTCATCAGCCAATTCTATAACGAGCTTGGCTAGTGCATCAGCTTTGCCATTTTCCGTGCGCGATATGCTCTCCGGCACTGTAACACCCGAGTTCACTTATACCAATTCCAGTTCTCGTATTTCTTTATTCGTGGTATTTTCTTGATTTATCGTATTTTGGGTGCGAATGGTATTTTTACATTTTACATTGCATTCGACCCGACCTGCTTGCTTGAAACTTGTTTGATTCATTTTTATGAATCACCCTGACTTGTTATATAGACTTGTACATTTTCAACTTTATCGCATACTGGCATTTTTATCTGGCATGTCATCTTTTACCATATAACTTTTTAAGTCATAAAAATATTTTAAAAATACATTTCATATCCTGCATGATACCCCTAATCCCGTGGTAGTATCCGCGCATCTTGTTCTCGTCCCGTTCAGTGAAACGGACGTTTTTGGATGGCTACGCGCACGTACGTGCATCCGTTCTTGGGGGTATGCATTTTCGTTACCAGAGCATTCATTTGAAATTTGGAAGTCGCATATTTTTTTTTTCATATTTTAAATCTGAATTTTAGACCCGACCCGGGCACGTTTTGGAATATTTTTTGTATCCCACCAAAATTCAAATTTTACTAAATATAATATATTTATAAAAATCTACAGTTTAAAATTTGATTTAACTAACAAAATTTCTTTAATTAAAATCCTAACCTATTTTAACAACCCAACCCCACTCAATCTCCCTCTCTCTCCTCTTTCCTATCTCTTCTCTCTCTCCCCATTCTCTTCTTCCTCAAACCCCGAAACCCTAGCCGCCTTCCTCACCTCACCATCGCGCTCGCCTCCGTCGACCATCGACCCTCGCCCTCGAAAAGTCGTCTCAACGAGAGATCATAATTGAACTCTCTCTCGCTCTCTTTCTCAAACTTTTTCTCAAATCACACAGATTGCTTAAAATCGCTGCATCCATTACGAACCTCTTCTGATTTCTTTCATGTTTTCGCCATTGATCCTCTAGATCTAGAATCGTTCCATCTCAATTCCTATCTTTTGAGCAGAGGTTGAGATCAGTTCGAGCAAGCGAGATCGAGGAGCGTTCGATTGGTTGGTTTATGCAACAATAGGGCTGTTTTTGAGCTTAATTCGATCATCTTCGACATGGAACTGTTGTGTTTGGTTCTTAGATCGCGGGCGCGATGAGCAAAGGGATCTTCGATGGGCTGCCCGTTCCCTCAGACAAGAGTACTTGAGAGAAGAGCTTTCGAGAATAGATGAAAGTTGGGCAGTTGCACGGTTTGATTCATTGCCCCTTGTAGTCCATATTTTGACATCCAAGGATCGTGAAGGTGAAGTGCAATTCTTGAAGGAACAGAGTGACCTTGTTAAGGATGTGGTGGATGATGTTGTGCATGCCTATCATCATGGTTTCAATAAAACAATCCAGAACTTTTGTTGAGTGAATCGGCTGAAAGCATTGCTGTACTAAGGGTTGATATGGCAGAGGTAAAGAAACTACTGGGTTCTCGCAATATACAGTTGCGCCAACTGTGGTTTATATATCGATCTTTAACACTGCGCCACGTACTTTCTCTGCTGGATCAGATTGAAAGCGTAGCCAAGTGGACGTACATGACCAACGGGATCACCTTCTTGCGTTGTTTGGACCCGTTCCACGTGCCGTGCGTGCCGTGCGTGCGTTGCAACATTTCGCCGAAGTCGGGCGTACCATACATATCCGTTTCACGTTCCGTCTAGGCAAGTGAAACTTGCTACATGCTATTATATTTTTATATACATAATTATTTCATGATTAAACCGGTAAGTTAAGCCTAAGGCTATTAGTTTCATTTGCATTTCGATGTCCGGTTATATCATTTTAGATTTACAACTTGAACCCTATCATATTGCATTCTGTCTTACTATACGGAGGACCCTCATACGTGTTTAAATTACATAATAATTATCTGCATAGCCCACAGTACCTTTTAATAGTTTCTACCCTATCGGACACCCGTTTGCATCCATTTAACCTTTTTTTATATATGATTGCATCACTAGGTCATTTAATACATGTTAGTGTGATTTTAATATTCCATATTCATTTAAGTGTATGATACTTAATGTTGGAACCATAACCCTAGCTCTAATCGTTAACCGTACATCCATATAGTTTAATCTGTACCTATTTGCATATCATATTACATGTTCCAGTTTATTGTTCTTTTAGTACCCATGCTTGTTTTGTATACCCATGCTTATGCTAGTTTGATTATGAGCACCCACATGACATCTTGTACACCCTGACATGACTTGTTACAGCTATTACTTGACACAACATGGTACCGTGCAACTCTTGACATGACATAACACCTATATACATTACTTGACTTGACCTGATGTACCATGCCTTTACCTGTTACCTGATCTTGGGACTAATGCCAACAAACCTGACCTGTTGTCTTTACGGACATTTCCTGTTGTCTATCCAGACAAACATGTACCTGCCTGATCCTGTGTTGGCATTAGCTTCAGATTATTTAATACTTGACTTGAATACATAACTTGGGGGTATGGGGAAATCAATGATGAAACCTGACTTGTAACTCGACAGTTCGATACCTTTACTAATCGGTTTTAGAGGCTAGGCCAGCCTTGGGATGATGCTGCTGACATCATCCATCGTTACCCACTACCTTTTAGAGGCTAGGCCAGCCTTGGGATGATGCCATGGACATCATTCATCGTTACCCCTTTTCCTTTTAGTGCCTAGGGGCATGTCTCGGTTTCAGCCCGAGAATCTTCACCGTGATCCCGGGCACGCACGGGATACTATTGAGTTACATCGATGATTCATCAAATTGATTTCAAAGACTTGAGAGTAGTTAACCCAATAGACCAGTTTAGATTACTCACTGCACACTACCTTTCACTGCCCTGACTTATATTGCTGTTACACTTGCTTTACCTTTTATGATTATACTTGCATGTCTTGCTACCCTGTTTATATATTATTGCTTGATGTTATGACGCGCTGACGTCTGGGTTTTGCATGGCCCAGATTCTCTACCTTTGTTGCCGACTGATCAGGAGTTTTGCCGCTGTTAGACCGAGCGGTAGGGATCCTGTTGGTATCCAGTCTTACCTTCCAGGTGTTTATTTGATCTTTTGCTTCCGCATACTATATTATTTCTTGACTCATTTATTCTGGCTCATGGACATGTACTAGATAGTTAGTTTACTTTCCTGTTCTTGATATCTCTACAGCCTTAATGTGACTGTGGAGGGATTTTTCCTATCCACAGGTAGCATGGTTGGCTATGTCACGTGCCCATCTTAGCGTACTCTGGGAAGCGGGGCGTGACATGGTTCTTTTGCAATCAAAGCCATAGGATATAGGTTAATCGGGTTTGATTCTTTTGTAGTTGGGTATTGGACCCAATACACGAATCAAAATACTCGTGATTAGGAACATGTCCTGCCATCTTGTTATCGTGATTCTTGAATCATATCTTTCTTTTATCCTTCGTCTTGAAGTTATGCAAACAACTTTGCATCTTGACTTGAAACCTTTTGGATTCTCTATTGTTTCTCCATGTTCCTTGATTCTGATACTAGGATTTGGGCGACTTGAGTGGAGTTATGTAATTGTACCCATGAACTGCAGCATGGTTACAATGCGGTACTCTATTTAAGTAACTTGGAGTCCTGGTCTTGATTCACTTCCTTGTTCCATGGTCGTTATATTGCATTTTCTCTCTTGCTTTCCAGTTCATGTTTTCTCACCAGCTTGAATCATGTTTACCGTGCTTAATCCTCTTCGGTATCTTGACTTCGGATGAAGTCATCTCGGTATCTTACTTGTTCTTGTTTCTCCCCGTATTAGGATTATTCAATTCTGGTCCATCCCTTGTTTGTTGTTGTCTTGGGAATGGATTTTTGCGGCACTTTCCACGCTCATATTGATTGTAAGGAAAGAAAAGTGATTTTCCAGATTCCCGGACATCCGGAGTTTGTTTTGCTGGAGGAAGCAGTTCTGTCGGGCCAGTCGAGTTTAGGGCTAGACTGACAACCAATGTTCTTTCGTCAATGGAAGTTGATAAGAAAGAAGCGCCGGCTATAGTTCGAGAATTCATAGACGTGTTCGAAGACACCTCGGGTTTATCGCCAAAATGAGATGTGGAGTTTACGATTGATCTTGTTCCTGGTACAGCGCCAATCTCAAAGGCGTACTATCCAATGGCACCAGTGGAGTTGGAAGAAGTCAAGAAGCAAGTTACTGAATTACTTGAGAAGGGTTGGATTCGCAGCAGTAACTCGCCTTGGGGAGCTCCAGTTCTTCTAGTAAAGAAGATGATGTCACAAGGCGGATGTGCATCGATTGTCGAGAATTAAACCGGGTGACTATTAAGAACAAGTACCCGATCCCTCGCATTGGCGAATTGTTCGAGCTGCTTAGTGGCGCGAAGGTACTCTCGAAGCTGGATTTGCGATCCGGATATCATCAGGTCCGAGTTAAATCAGAAGATATTTGCAAGACTGCGTTCCGAGCTCGGTATAGACATTACGAGTATTTAGTGATGCCTTTCGGAGTAACGAATGCACCGATGATATTTATGGACTTGATGAACCAAATCTCTTCACCATTCTTGGACCAGTTTATAGTGGTGTTCGTTGATGATATTCTGGTCTACTCAAAGGAGTATTGAAGAGCGTGCATAACACTTGAAGTTCGCACTGCAGACATTGAGGCAAGAAAGATTGTATGCTAAGATGAGCAAGTGCGAGTTTTGGCTTGAAGAAGCGAAGTTTTTGGGCATGTTGTATCCGGTGATGGAATCGCCGTTGATCCTGAGAGGATTGCAGCAGTTCGAGATTGTCCGATTCCGAAGAATGTTGCGGAGATATGAACCTTTCTTGGACTTGCCGGGTATTACAGGAGATTCGTGGAGAACTTTGCTCGTCTGGCAGAGCCTTGACCAAGCTTATGCGCAAAGAAGTACCATTTATGTGGACGGACAAGTGTGCGTCAGCTTTTGAGGCGTTGAAGCAGAGGTTGATAACCGCACCTGTTTTAACCGTACCAGACGGTTCCGAAGAATTGGTGATTCACAGCGACGCATCTGTAAAGGTTTGGGATGTGTTTTGATGCAGCATGGGAAGGTTATAGCTTACGCATCGAGACGGTTGAAGACCCATGAGAAGAATTACCCAACTCATGACTTGGAGTTAGCAGCTGTGATT
This sequence comes from Agapanthus africanus, assembly GCA_030015575.1. Lineage (NCBI taxonomy): Eukaryota > Viridiplantae > Streptophyta > Magnoliopsida > Asparagales > Amaryllidaceae > Agapanthus > Agapanthus africanus. The sequence continues at coordinate 438,665,550 of CM057338.1, forward strand.
TTCGCTTTGAAGATTTGGAGACACTACTTATTGGGCAAAAAGGTCAAAGTATTTACCGATCACAAAAGCCTGGAGTATGTGTTCACACAGAAGGAGCTTAATATGAGGCAGCGTAGATGGTTGGAGCTGATGGCTAACTACGATCTTGATCTTAAGTACTATCCGGGGAAAGTTAATATTGTCCCGGATGCACTTAGTCGGTTGCCAGCAATTCAGATGTTGACTGCACAGAATGAACTTATTGAAGACTTTCGAAGATTTGATTTGGAGATTGTGCTACTGCATTCTTTGGGACAGTTGATGCAGCTGCAAGTACAGTTGTTGTTGATCGAGAATATTACAGCAACGCAATTACAGGACCCTAGGTTGCAAAAGTTTCGAGAACAGGTTGAAGCTGGACTTCGAACAGACTTACCGATTCATGAAGATGGTTCGTTGCGATTTGGTAGCCGTTTGTGTGTGCCAAAGGGAGACATTCGTGAAGAACTTATGAAGGAGGCGTACAGTTCAGCATATTCCGTACATCCAGGAGGCACAGAGATGTACCGAGACATACGACAACATTTCTGGTGGGAAGGCGTGAAACGGGAGATTGCCCGTTTTGTAGCAAAGTGCTTGATGTGTCAGCAAGTTAAGGCTGGACATCAAAGGGTTGCTGGTTTGTTGCGACCACTTCCGATCCCTCAATAGAAGTGGGAACATATAACCATGGGTTTCGTGACGGCTCTACCGAGGAGTCCGAAAGGAAGCAATGCAGTTTGGGTGATGGTTGATCGATAGACCAAGGCCGCTCATTTCATACCGTTTCAATTTGGTCAATCAACAGAAGCTTCGGCAGAATGGTACATGCAGGAGATTGTAAGATTGCATGGAGTGCCGGTGAGCATCGTGTCTGACCGTGACACCGTTTCTTATCACACTTTTGGAGGAGCTTACAGGAAAGTTTGGGGACTCGATTGAAGTTTAGCACAGTTTATCATCCTCAGACAGATGGCCAGTCGGAGAGAACGATCCAAACTCTTGAAGACATGTTGAGAGCTTGCATGTTAGACTTCAAGGGTTCTTGAGAGGATCATCTACACTTGGTGGAGTTTTCTTGCAATAACAGTTTCCTGGCGACTATTCAGATGGCTCCATTCGAAGCTTTATATGGTCGCAAATGTCGTTCACCTGTTTGTTGGGACGATGTTGGAGAACGAAGATTGTTGGGGATCAGATTTGATCGTACAAACAGTTGAGAAGGTTAACACTATCCGGAATCATGTGAGAGCAGCACAAGACCGACAAAAGAGTTGGGCAGATACATCGAGAAGACCTTTGGAGTTCGTGGCTAGTGATTTGGTGTTTTGAAGATATCACCAACTAGAAGAGTGATTCGTTTAGGAAGTCGAGGGAAGCTTAGTCCTCGATTCGTTGGACCTTTTGAGATTTTGGAGCGTATTGGAGAAGTGGCGAATTGATTGGCGTTACCGCAATTTTTGGCGATTGTTCATGACGTGTTTCATGTATCTCAACTCCGTATATATATTCGAGATGAAACACACGTGCTGGATCATTCGGAGCTGACTGTACGAGAAGATTTGACTTTTGAGGAGCGACCGATGTCGATTGTTGATCGAAGAGAAAAGGTTCTTAAGAACAAAGTTATCCCTCTTGTACTTATTTCTTGGGGTAATCACTCATATGGAGAATCAACTTGGGAAAGAGAAGATGAAGTCTGACAGAAGTTTCCCCATCTATTCTTGTAGTTTCTTGATTGTTTATCCTTTCTTGTTCTTGGAATTTCGAGGACGAAATTCTTTTTGTAGTTGGGTATAATGTAACACCCGAGTTCACTTATACCAATTCCAGTTCTCGTATTTCTTTATTCGTGGTATTTTCTTGATTTATCGTATTTTGGGTGCGAATGGTATTTTTACATTTTTCATTGCATTCGACCCGACCCGCTTGCTTGAAACTTGTTTGATTCATATTTATGAATCACCATGACTTGTTATGTAGACTTGTACATTTTCAACTTTATCGCATACTGGCATTTTTATCTGGCATGTCATCTTTTACCATATAACTTTTTAAGTCATGAAAAATATTTTAAAAATACATTTCATATCCTGCATGATACCCCTAACCCCGTGGTAGCATCCGCGCATCTTATTCTCGTCCCGTTCAGTGAAACGGACGTGTTTGGATGGCTACGCGCACGTACGTGCATCCGTTCTTGGGGGTATGCATTTTCGTTACAAGAGCATTCATTTCAAATTTTGAAGTTGCATATATATTTTTTCGTATTTTAAATCTGAATTTTAGACCCGACCCGGGCACGTTTTGGAATATTTTTTGTATCCCACCAAAATTCAAATTTTATTAAATATAATATCTTTATTAAAATCTACAGTTTAAAATTTGATTTAACTAACAAAATTTCTTTAATTAAAATCCTAACCTATTTTAACAACCCAACCCCACTCAGTCTCCCTCTCTCTCCTCTTTCCTATCTCTTCTCTCTCTCCCCATTCTCTTCTTCCTCAAACCCCGAAACCCTAGCCGCCTTCCTCACCTCGCCGTCGCGCTCGCCTCCGTCGACCTTCGACCCTCGCCCTCGAAAAGTCGTCTCAACGAGAGATCATAATTGAACTCTCTCTCTCTCTCTTTCTCAAACTTTTTCTCAAATCACACAGATTGCTTAAAATCGCTGCATCCATTACGAACCACTTCTGATTTCTTTCATGTTTTCGCCATTGATCCTCTAGATCTAGAATCGTTCCATCTCAATTCCTATCTTTTGAGCAGAGGTTGAGATCAGTTCGAGCAAGCGAGATCGAGGAGCGTTCGATTGGTTGGTTTATGCAACAATAGGGCTGTTTTTGAGCTTAATTCGATCATCTTCGACATGGAACTGGTGTTTGGTTCTTAGATCACGGGCGCGATGAGCAAAGGGATCTTCGATGGGCTGCCCGTTCCCTCAGACAAGAGTACTTGAGAGAAGAGCTTTCGAGAATAGATGAAAGTTGGGCAGTTGCACGGTTTGATTCATTGCCCCTTGTAGTCCATATTTTGACATCCAAGGATCGTGAAGGTGAAGTGCAATTCTTGAAGGAACAGAGTGACCTTGTTAAGGATGTGGTGGATGATGTTGTGCATGCCTATCATCACGGTTTCAATAAAACAATCCAGAACTTTTGTTGAGTGAATCGGCTGAAAGCATTGCTGTACTAAGGGTTGATATGGCAGAGGTAAAGAAACTACTGGGTTCTCGCAATATACAGTTGCGCCAACTGTGGTTTATATATCGATCTTTAACACTGCGCCACGTACTTTCTCTGCTGGATCAGATTGAAAGCGTAGCCAAGTGGACGTACATGACCAACGGGATCACCTTCTTGCGTTGTTTGGACCCGTTCCACGTGCCGTGCGTGCCGTGCGTGCGTTGCAACATTTCGCCGAAGTCGGGCGTACCATACATATCAGTTTCACGTTCCGTCTAGGCAAGTGAAACTTGCTACATGCTATTATATTTTTATATACATAATTATTTCACGATTAAACCGGTAAGTTAAACCTAAGGCTATTAGTTTCATTTGCATTTCGATGTCCGGTTATATCATTTTAGATTTACAACTTGAACCCTATCATATTGCATTCTGTCTTACTAAACGTAGGACCCTCATACGTGTTTAAATCACATAATAATTATCTACATAGCCCACAGTACCTTTTAATAGTTTCTACCCTATCGGACACCCGTTTGAATCCATTTAACCTTTTTTATATATGATTGCATCACTAGGTCATTTAATACATGTTAGTGTGATTTTAATATTCCATATTCATTTAAGTGTATGATACTTAATATTGGAACCATAACCCTAGCTCTAATCATTAACCGTACATCCATATAGTTTAATCTGTACCTATTTGCATATCATATTACATGTTCCAGTTTATTGTTCTTTTAGTACCCATGCTTGTTTTGTATACCCATGCTTATGCTAGTTTGATTATGAGCACCCACATGACATCTTGTACACCCTGACATGACTTGTTACACCTATTACTTGACACGGCATGGTACCGTGCAACTCTTGACATGACATGACACCTATATACATTACTTGACTTGACCTGATGTACCATGCCTTTACCTGTTACCTGATCTTAGGACTAATGCCAACAAACCTGACCTGTTGTCCTTATGGACATTTCCTGTTGTCTATCCAGACAAACCTATACCTGCCTGATCCTGTGTTGGCATTAGCTTCAGATTATTTAATACTTGACTTGAATACATAACTTGGGGGTATAGGGAAATCAATAATGAAACCTGACTTGTAACTCGACAGTTCAATACCTTTACTGATCGGTTTTAGAGGCTAGGCCAGCCTTGGGATGATGATGCTGATATCATCCATCGTTACCCACTACCTTTTAGAGGCTAGGCCAACCTTGGGATGGTGCCATGGACATCATTCATCGTTACCCCTTTTCCTTTTAGTTCCTAGCGGCATGTCTCGGTTTCAGCCCGAGAATCTTCACCGTGATCCCGGGCACGCACGGGATATTATTGAGTTACATCGATGATTCATCAAATTGATTTCAAAGACTTGAGAGTAGTTAGCCCAATAGACCAGTTTAGATTACTCACTGCACACTACCTTTCACTGCCCTGATTTATATTGCTGTTACACTTGCTTTACCTTTTATGATTATACTTGCATGTCTTGCTACCCTGTTTATATATTATTGCTTGATGTTATGACGCACTGACGTCTGGGTTTCGCATGGCCCAAATTCTCTACCTTTGTTGCCGACTGATCAGGAGTTTTACCGCTGTTAGACCGAGCGGTAGGGATCCTGTTGGTATCCAGTCTTACCTTCCAGGTGTTTATTTGATCTTTTGCTTTCGCATACTATATTATTTCTTGACTCATTTATTCTGGCTCATGGACATGTGCTAGATAGTTAGTTTAATTTCCTGTTCTTGATATCTCTACAGCCGTAATATGACTGTGGAGGGATTTTTCCTATCCACAGGTAGCATGGTTGGCTATGTCACGTGCCCATCTTAGCGTACTCTGGGAAGCGGGGCGTGACAGGCACGTAGGAAGAGATTTGGGTCAGTAGTTGCTGCACTCTATCATCGTACTTTACCAACTCCGGTTTGCACGTTTGATAGTCGTCGTTTTCTTGACTAATGACCAACTGGGGGTCTCCGTATATGAGGAGGTTTTTTATTCCCATGTCGACAGCTATCTCAAGACCTTCTATCAAAGCTTCATATTCGGCTTCATTGTTTATCCTCGGCTCTGTTAAGGAAAAGGCAAAGCGCATTATCCCTCCTTGTGGAGTCACGAAGATAAGGCATACCCCAGATTTGATTATAGGGATGTTGTGTTGTCGCTTCTTCATGGAAGATGCCCTATCGAAGTAAGGTTCCCATCGGGTGCCACTCTCTCCTTTCTCCCTGTCGATCATTTCAAACGCGTGCTCGTCTGGCAATTCGCAATTTAGGGGTGAATCGGCAGGTATCGGATGCTCAGCGAGGAAGTCGGCAATGGCCCGGCCCTTCACTGTCTTGAGAGGTCGGTATGTTATTGAGAATTCCATCAAGAGGAGGGCCCATTTAGCGAGTTGTCCTGTTAATATGGCTCTTGACATCAAATATTTGAGAGGGTCCACTTTTGATATGAGGTGGACCTCATGCGCCAAAGCATAATGCCGAAGCTTCGTTATCGCGAAGATTAATGCCAGGCAGTGTTTTTCGATATGGGAGTAGTTGTTTTCTGCCCCCAGGAGAACTCGACTCAAATAGTAGAGGGCTCTCTCTTTCCCTTGGTCATTCTCCTGTGCCCATAGCGCGCCTGAGGAACCTTCAAGGGCAGTTGTGTACAGGATGAGAGGCTTTCCTTTGACTGGAGCGGTTAATACCGGCGGATTCTGCAGGTATTGCTTGATTTTGTCCAGTGCACTCTGGCATTTACGATCCTAAACGAACGGGGTTCCCTTCTTCATCAGGTGACTATAGGGACAGAATTTTCCGGAGAGGTTAGCTATGAAACGTCGGATGTACGCGAGCTTTCTTTGAAGTGACCGCAGTTGTTTCAATGTTCTTGGAGAAGGTATTTCCATAATCGTCTTGATCTTTGACAGGTCTATTTCGATATCTCGATGTCGTACAATGAATCCTAGAAATTTGCCCGACAAAACTCCGAACGCGCATTTGAGAGGGTTCATCTTCAGGTTGTATTTCCGAAGGCGCTGGAACACTATCTCCAGATGTTCCCAATGCTCCCTGTGCGATTTACTTTTCACCACGAGGTCGTCAATATAGCATTCGACGATTTCATATATGAGGTCATCGAAAATATTTTTCATGGCCCTCTGATAGGTAGCGCCGGCGTTCTCCAGGCCGAAAGGCATTACTTTGTAGTAGAATATGCCAAGAGGAGTCCAAAAAGCGGTATGCTTCTGGTCTTCGGGATGCATCTTTATTTGATTGTACCCTGATGAGCCGTCCATGAAGGAGAAGAGTTCGTAAGTGGACGTGTTATCTATCATCAGCTCGGTAACCGGTACGGAAAAGTCATCTTTCGGGCAAGCTTTGTTGAGGTCCCGAAAATCTACGCAGATGCGCACCGTCCCATTCTTCTTCATCACTGGGACGATATTGGCGATCCAGTCAGGGTACTGAACTTCTTGGATGAAGCTAGAGTCGATCAGCTTCTTGACTTCGGCGTTGATGCTCATTTCAAGTTCGAGCCGCATTCTTCTTGGTGCTTGCTTGACTGGCTTGATGCCCGGGGATATCGCCAATTTATGCACCGCTATTTCTGTATCTAACCCCGGTATCTCAGAATAGTTCCATGCGAAGCAATCTTTATATTGCATGAGCACGTCTCTTAGCGTAGCTACCCGTTCTTCGGACAATAGCTCACTGACGAACGTAGGCCTCGGGTCGTTTGCCGTCCCCAAGTCGATCTTCCTTAGGTTGTCCGCAGTAGTATGCATCCCATCTTCCAGCTCTTTTGGCACCGGTGCAAGTTCTGAAATCAACTCATCTTCATCCTCATTTGCGAAGCAATGGAAGAGGTCATCCATTTTATCGCACTCTCCTTCTTTTGACCGCGTTATCACGTGGCAGGTATGAGATTGTTTCCAAGACCGATATTGACCTGGTTCTACTCTCGCGATATACGCCGCTTTTGGCACATGCCTTTGCGGTGGGGCTACCCTCCAACTTTTGGATAGAGCGAACCTGCCAAGTTGATATTGGTCTTCGACCCATTTTTTGAATATGAAGCAGTTTTCGAGAGGATGTCCTATCGCTCGATGATAGGAGCAATAATCTGGGTGAGAGACCCCGTCTGCTTATTCGGGGTGTTTGGACACCGGGAGCGTAATCATTTGATGTTTCATGACAAGATTGAATATCTTCCTTCTCTTGTCTTGGGGAAAAGAATATGCTCGACCCATCTTTTTTATAAGAGACGGATCCCGGCTGCTCAATTCTCGATCGCGTGGCCTCTTGAACTCGCTTTGCCGCCGTCGAACGTCTTTTCCATTCTTTAGTTTGTTTTTGCCTCCACGTCGGGTCTTCTGTATGACAGGCTGGCAACGAAGGGCATCGTCATTCTCCGTAGCTTGCTAAAGGAGGCGCTGCGTCCTGGTTTCTCGTAGATGTCCATTTCACGGTTGTGGTCATCCCAGGCCTTTTGACCCATTTCCCTTATTAACTTGTCCATCTGTTCTTCAAACGACGGACTTGGCATTTTTGCAGCAGGATCTCGTTTTGGTTCAGTTGCAGTGTCTTTTAACAGAGCATCTCTTTCTTCATCGAAATCATGTATAACGTAGCAGCCATGGAATCGCTCCCGTTTCTTGGATTGAATATATCCGAGTCCGATCGTTTCCATTTTCCCATTGGGCAATTTTTGCTGAGTTCTGGAGACGTTCCAAATCATGTTGTAGAATTGAGCCTGTCGCGCAGCCTGTTTGAAGGATACGCATTGGCGCCTCAACAGCCTTTTTAATCCTTCTGTGTAGTATCTGGGCAGACGGATTGGCTGGAACTCGTCAAGCGTAGAATCAGCACCATGCCAGATTTCTTTCTCCACATTATTCTCCGCGGATCGATAAAAGAGGATCTCCATTTCATCTTTCCGCCTGGGAGGGACGTAGAACGTCTGCAGCTCTTGTACACTGTAGGTATCGAGTGTGTCGAGTTCTTTGTAATGCTTTCTCGGGACCACGGCGATTTGCAAACTCTGATCATCTCCGGTGAAAGCCTGCATCGATGGGCGGACCGAGAACACTGGTTGACCTCATCTTCAGAGTCATTGCCAAAGACCAGAATAGGGGTAGATGGTCCCGGCTTGTTGAATTGGGGCAGCCCCGAATAGACTATCTCTTCTTCCTCCTCGGTATCGCTCCCGAAGACCGGAATAGTAGTGATAGCTTTTTGCTTATTATCCGGCTTATGGCATCTTTCAGTGTCTTCAAAGTCTGGCAGAAAGTACTTTGCATCCTCGTATTTGCGGACTTCATTCACAGAGAATTGGTTTAGCTCCCCCGTTACGGTGTACTCAAGACCATCCTTGAAATACTTTATACACTGATGTTATGTAGAAGGGATGATGTTGTATTCATGTAACCAAGGCCTGCCGAGCAGAGCGTTGTAGCAAGTCTTGGTGTCAATGACATGAAACTTGATGTCAGTGACGAGCAACCCAAAGCGTAACATCAGTATCACAGACCCGAGCGTTCGTGATAACTGGGAGTCGAACCCGGAGATGGTGATTTTATCCCGAGCGAGTTGTTGAACGCTCATGCAGATTTCTTTTAGCACTCTCACGTTGAGAAGATTGACAGAGGACCCATTATCAACTAAGATCTTCTCTATCTTAATGTCATGGCTGTATCCGGTGACATACAGGGGACGGTTGTGCTTGCACGTTTCGAGGAGGACATCTTCATCGCCGAAAGTGATGTCAGCAGTGTGCACTTCTTCTAGCTCATCTTTCATCTTTTCTTCAGCAAGGAATGCTTGGAACTGCTCAGGCTCTTGTAGTGCCTTGATCAAAGAATCTCTCGCCTCTTTAGATAGTAGAAGGGCATCTAAAATGCTCAGTTGCGAGGGTATCTTCCTCAGGTGTGCCAGAACGTTGTAATCCACCTTGTTTTTCTTTGGCGGGTCCTTAGCTGCCAACTCCTCGACGACCCGATCATCGAGAGTGATATCCTCAGGGACTTTTTCCTTCCCCTTATCTTTTTTGTTCGCTCCCTTGCTTGTGGGTCCGAGATTCTTTTCGGGTAGCGTACGATTACGCAACTGAATATTCTCGCAGGTTTTCGTTTCTTCTGCTTCGGAGGTGGGTTCTTTGAAGAGAGGGTCGATGGATATTTCTTCGTCAGAATCGCTTCCGAAGGTGAGAACTTGCGATATCCTGAAATCGACCATGTGACAGTTACCGGCAGTTCTTTTGTGCTCATCTGTCGCATTTTTCGCTGTCGACGAGCTTCATACTTCATCCTCTTAAAATGTTGCCGGTGGACGACATATCCCTGCCATCTGTTTTTAAAAGCGTTGCACTCTTCAGTAGGGTGCGTGATCCTCTAATGGTATAAGCAGTAATTTGGATGTACATCCTTTTCATCAAGGTATATCCCACCAGGAGTGTTTCCTTCAAAGAGTGGCAGTTTGTCGGGACCCGGTTCTTGCTCATGGAGCAAAGTGCCACACGGAACAAAGTGCCACGCCAAGTGTCGTGTTAAGTGGGCGGGGGCCACCTCTTGAATCCGTGGGGGCCACCTCTTGAGTCCGTGGGACCCACTGTAGAACAATGGGGACTCTTCGGAATACATTCCGAAAGAGGGCAGATCTGTACTATAAATGGAATGATACCACTCTTCAATACAGAGGCGTCTTTTAAGTGAACCGGCACTACAGGAGTTTGAGAACTCCGTAGTTAAGCGTGCTCGGGCCAGGGAAGTCCTGGGATGGGTGACCTCCTGGGAAGTGGCCCCTGGTCGGGTCCGGTTCGCTCCGAAGGACAAAACCGTGCGGCTTCGGCCAGAGCGGACAATACTCTCTGTATTGGAGGTGGGGCGTGACAGAATGATATCAGAGCTGGTCCCTCAATAGTAGGTCTGTGGTTCAAGGACGAACCATTGTTCAAAGGTGGGGAGAATGTCGGGACCCGGTTCTTGCTCACGGAGCAAAGTACCACACGGAACAAAGTGCCACGCCAAGTGTCGTGTTAAGTGGGCGGGGGCCACCTCTTGAATCCGTGGGGGCCACCTCTTGAGTCCGTGGGACCCACTGTAGAACAATGGGGACTCTTCGGAATACATTCCGAAAGAGGGCAGATCTGTACTATAAATGGAATGATACCACTCTTAAATACAGAGGCGCCTTTTAAGTGAACCGGCACTACAGGAGTTTGAGAACTCCGTAGTTAAGCGTGCTCGGGCCAGGGAAGTCCTGGGATGGGTGACCTCCTGGGAAGTGGCCCCTGGTCGGGTCCGGTTCGCTCCGAAGGACAAAACCGTGCGGCTTCGGCCAGAGCGGACAATACTCTCTGTATTGGAGGTGGGGCGTGACACAGTTTCATTCCTATTGACATGGCTTTGGCAAACCGTTTCCTCGTCTTAAGTTTGCTTTTGTTTGCGGCGGATGTGCTTTGATCTGGTGGGAGTGTTTTAACCCTTTTGTCCAGTCGTCGGCGTTTGGCTTTTTCGAATATGGCCATTTCGTGCTCCCGATCGGCTTTGCTTTTCTGACGGGCTGCGTTCAGCAGTAGATCGATCATCTTGTCAGACAGTTCCAAGGGTTTCGGTTCGGGATCTGCCCCCAATTTCTCTGCATCAGGAGCTTCTTCATCATCTATTGAAGAATGAGAGATCACGTGGCAGCTCGCCACATAATCCTCAGGTTCATCTGACGAGTCTTCTCCCTCATCTTTGTTGTCATCTCTGTCTTCAAGGATGTGGTTGAGAAACTCTTGGAGTATGACCGGGGTTTGCGCCTTCTGGTTGTATTCTTCCAGCGCGTTAATGTGTTTTTGCAGGTCCATGCGCTTGTCATCAGGCTTCATGGGCTTTTTGGTCTTCTTATTCTTCTTTGAAGATTTTGACGGTTGGGCCTGGGTGTTTTGCCCATCGTTACCAATTCTTGGCGTCGGGCGCGGCTTCAGCATTCCCTCAATGACCTCGGGTTCCAACGGACTTTTCCACCAGATCGCTGGGCATGTTTGAAGATCCTTCAGCATTCTTTTAGTTTTGGCTGAAAAAGCGACCTCCCTTGGAGCTTCTTCTAGAGCATGATGCCCGGGCGTGTCTACCTTTTTAAGAGCGTGCGGCTGGGGCAAGCTTACTTTCCAATTCTCGGACAGTGCGAATTTGCCCTGTTGGTATTGGTCCTCAATCCGGCCTTTAAAGACGAAGCAATCTTCGATCGGATGGCCTACTACTCGGTGGTAGGAGCAGTAATTGGGATTGTTGACGTCACCTGGCTGCAGTGGGCGTTTCGGATCTGGTAGAATGATGAGTCTGTTGCGCACCGCCAGTTTAAAGAGTCTCCTCGTTTTATCTCGAGGGAATGAGTAAGGACGCTTTAACTTTTCGTTGATAAATTGTTGTCTGTCGTTTTGGCGATCAGCTGGTTTTGGACCACTCGGCTGTTGCTAAGCATTAGCAACAAAGGTCGCTTTCCTTTTCCCCTTTTTATTCCGAGGCTCCGTCTTTGAAGATGAAGGCCTATGGCCCATCTGGTCCATTTGGGCCAGCTTGTCGATCAAGGTCTGGAAAGTGGTCGGCTTGAAGAACATCATAAATTAGGATATGGTCGCCTGCGGATCGAGGGTTCCCACAAACATGCCTACTGCAGGAGCCTTTTCTATGCGTTGTTCGCACTTCGACTATAGGTTTCACCGCCGTATCGCGTACTGAACCCATGTTTCTCCAGGCTTCACCCTGGCATTGATCAATGCCGCGATTGGGGTGCGTTCGCTAGCGCTTGCGAAGCGCTGGGTGAATAGCAACTCCATTTCCGTAAAAGTTTTGACGGAATCGTTGGGAAGTTCTGAATACCATTCGAACGCCGTCTCCGCTAGGCTACCGATGAATTGGCGAAGCAGTAGCTTATCGTCACTTCCAGTGTTGCCGCACAGAGCCGTAAACTGGGCGACATACTGGTGGGGGTGGCCTGTCCCCTTGTATACATGAAATTTAGGGATTGTGTATCCTTGCGGGTATTTAATTTGATCGTACCGGCTAGGATATGGTTGCCCCGTTCTGACGACTTGGCCAGCAGCTTCGTTCTCTTGATGAGCTCGTATCTGTTGAGCTATATAATCATCGAGCGCAGCTTTCGAGATTGTTTCCTCCTTTGCTGCTGAAAAGGCCGGAAGAGGGTTTGATATCTCCCCTCTGTCGTCTTTGATTATTATTGGCGGATCTTCAGCTGGAGGGTCTGACTGGATCATCATGTCTACCATATCCTGGAACAATAGCGCCATTTGTTTTATGTTGGCCGCTTGTTCCGCTGCCTCTTGATCTTTCTTTTCTAGTATCCTCCGGAGGAACTCGGCATCGGTTTCCTGTTCCTGGCGCTGATCTGACGATGCTTCGGGGCTTTCTTTATGTCCCGTGAGTATAGCCATCTTCGTTAACATCTCTTGGAGCTTTAGCTGTTGCTCCTGAGCTTTTGTTACCGATCGGGTGAGTGGTCGATGACCCCCAAAGGCACGACTCTCCTCCTTCCCGGAAGCCATATAAACAGTATGTACCACCATGTCCCCAGACTTGGAGCGTATGGGTTCAGTTCCCTTGAAATTCATCACAGGCATAGGGATCTTCCCCGCTCTCCTCTTTTTATAGATAATTGAAGTTGAGTGGGCTGTTGCAGTAGTCACCTGAGCAGATGATACTTTGCGTAGCATGACAGAGGGATGGTCCTCTTCCTGTTGAGTCTTCATCTTTTTCTGTTGGCGGGAATAGTCCTTGTCGATCACAGAATCCTGGACTTTCCTCCAGACCTTATGGATTTTAGAAGACAGCCGCTGAGGGGGCTGCTCCGGCTTCGACTTTGTAACATTCTCCACAGGTGGAGGAGATCTTTTCAATACAGCAATCGGAGAATTCTTGCGGACCCTCTTGAGTGGCTCAAAGCTGTTCCCAGTTAGAACATCAGCATCGACTTCAACCATCGGAACTGGTGGAGTCAATCCAGAAGGGGAACTGCCCCCAGCTTTCCTCACTCGGTGCCAGTGGCGACATCAAGCATGTCTTGCAAATGGCACTGGCTCAGTTACGGGGGTGGATTCATCATGCCCCCTGTTTTGGTGAAGGGTTGCTGCTGGTGCCAACCTATCAAAGATTGACGTCCGTTGAGAAGGGATGGTCAACCTGTCGAAAGTAGACTTTCGAGCAGGAGTAGCGGCTTTGGTGACTTTGCCTGGAGCGGGTTTTGGTACGGCAAGTCTTGTGAAGACCGACCCCTTAGCAAGAGAAGCCTCTCCGACGATTTCATTTACTGGAACATGGATGGCTATCCGTTTCGGGATAGCCCCTTCAGGTAATACGGTCTTCTTCATGGGCCCATGTGAGCTTTGGCCTAATTTGTTAAAGACTGAGGCGTTGGATTTGGGCGACCCGTTGAGAGGGGCCGCGATAGTTGCAAGCCGATCGAAGACCGACTTTTTTGGAGCTTCTTGCGATGGCACTGGGGTGTTAAAGCTCATTGGTGGGAGCATGGTCCTAAAGAACAGTCCAGTGGTGGCCTGAGTCATTTGTTCCGCTGGTATCGCGAAAATGGAGGCCGCTTGAGACCCGTAGGTCACTCTTCCTGCGGGGACAGAGCGAGAGTTGTTGCAATTGTTGCAGCTGGAGCAGTTAGAAGCCATTGATCTTCTTTTTCTGCACGGAGCAGGACACCAAATCTTAGTACCTCAAATCCAAGGGCAACGATATCAAACCGCGATTCGTTCGCGAACATGACATACGAAGTGTGGAGTGGAAAGAGGAAAAGGTCCCACCGGGCGTGCCAGAATCAGTTTACCGCCGAAAGACGCGACCAGGATGTTGGGACGTCTGGCCTGAATTTTGGGGGCAGATGCTATTTGGATTTATCCGTCCACCTCTTTGAAGATGCCAAGTTGATTTATAGCACCGTATATTGGAGGTTTAGACGGATGCGGCCGTTGTAACAGATTTCGTCAGATTCCCCCTCGTTTGAGGGGTTTTTGATTGTGGGGACGCTCTTCCCTGCAGGCGCAAGCCCCTGCAGTTAATTACGCTAATGCATAGCGGCAACAACTTTCTTCTTCTCCGGATGGTCACTTCGTGTTGTGTGTGTTTTGTTTTATTTTTGGTTACCCGTGAATTGTATACGGAGACTAATTTATGTTGTCGCCCGTAGGGTGTGGATTAGTCCAAATCCGTATTTTCTTAGATTTATGTTTTTGTTGGGTTTAAGGATCATTAGTCTTGTTTTAGAATAAGATCAACTCAAACGTTTGTTGAGGATACATAGTCTAATTTTAGACCAAGATCTACTCAACAGGATCATTTAGATCCAACAAAAGAGCATTTGGGCTCTATTGTTTTAGTTTAGGGACGTTGCGATCCAAAAGTTTAAGGACATCATAGTCCGTAAAGTTTAAGGACATCATAGTCCAGTTTAAAGACATCATAGTCTATGAGTTTAAGGACCTCACAGTCCATAAGGTTTAAGGACATTATAGTCCATGAGTTTAAGGACCCCACAGTCCGTAAAGTTTAAGGACATCATAGTCCAGTTTAAAGACGTCATAGTCTGTGTGGTTTTGGTTCAACCGTTTGGAGATGCACCAAAAGTTATTGGTTATTGGGACCCTCCATCTCTCTGAAGACATTGAAGAATTACGACATATATCAGAGGTATGAAGGGATGTACCCTTGAACCAATGTTGGTTGCGAGATCTGTAGTCAAGTTTGGGACTAAGATCGGTTAAAAAGATTTATGAGCGTATGGGCTCAATTAATCTGAATTAGGGACTGTGGCCAACTTGGGCTTGGCCCACTCAGTTAAAATGTTGAACATTTAATTAGGCTCAGTTCTTTTTATTTAACAATACTGAGCATTGGTTTGGGTTCTGACAACTTTTTGTCTTTTTGTCCTTTACTGAGTGTTAGACACTCTTTATTATAGCGCTTAGCGCCAACCAATGAGTGCGGAGCGCTCTTTATTAAGTAGCGCCCACGTGAGGAGCATGTGGTGCACTTAGCGCTGAGCGCCAACCAATGAGTGCGAAGTGCTCCTTATTAAGTAGCGCCTATGTGAGGAGCACGTGTTGCGCTTGGCGCTGAGCGCCAACCAATGAGTGTAGAGAACTCTTTATTAAGTAGAGCCCATGTGAGGAGCACGTCGTGCGCTTGGCGCTGATCGCCAACCAATGAGTGCAGAGCGCTCCTTATTAAGTAGCGCCCATGTGAGGAGCACGTGGCGCGCTTGGTGCTGAGTGCCAACCAATGAGTGCAGAGTGCTCCTGATCAATTTTGTGCTCTGAGAATTAAGTTCTCGTTTATAAGAGACTTTGTCTCATTGCTCTAAGAACAAGGTTCTTATTTTTATAAGAGATGTTACAATCTCTTCTGTTTTTGTGAAAGTGTTTGTCTTTGTGGATCTGTAATCTGAAGAGAATTAAGTTCTCCCCCCTTTATGATGAGATGATATGATCTCTTTTGTGAAAGGCCTCTGTCTTATAGATCTATGATCTAGAAAAAGAACTAAGTTCTTCTTCTTTTTGACGAGATGCTTTGATCTCTCTGTTTTATTTACCTTGAAGAAATTCTTCTTCCGAGAGCTTGCTCTTCTCTTTGAAATTTCTCAAAGTTTGTATATGTGTATGGGGGGGTTCCTCTGTGCAAGACTTGAAGTCTTGGGTCCTTTATATAGGGAAGGCTGATTTATTGAATCACTTAAGGAAATCTCTCATTGAGAGATCTCCAATTGATTTGTGGAATTTATCCACCGTTGGAACTTTGATCCGAGGGCTTCTGTTCTACAGAAGATAGTTTTCTTGTTATTAACAAGATTGGGAAAATATCTTCCCATACAGAATTTGTTCTGTACCTTGGTGATTTTTAATCACCATTGGATCTTTGATCCAATGGTGCTCTGATTTTCAGAGGTAATCTGATGATTTTTAGTTATCTTTGTTGGATCTTTGATCCAAAGGTGGGGAACATTTAATTTCAGCGCTAACGCTCTCGTTCTTTGCACGTGAGCGCTGCATTAGAGTCTTTGACTCTTAGCACGAGCGTTGCTAGCGCTGGCACTCTCATGCTTTGCATGTGAGCGCTGCATCAGAGTCTTTGACTCTTGGTGCTAGCGCGCTTAGCGCTAGTGCTCTCGTGCTTTGCACGTGAGCGCTGCATCAGAGTCTTCGACTCGCTGGCGCTGCTAGCGCAAGGGCTCCCATGCTTTGCACGTGAGGGCTGCATCAGAGTCTTTGACTCTTAGCGCTGGCGCATTTAGCGCGAGCGCTGCTTCATTTCAAATTTCAAAATTTGAACAGAGCTTTGCTCTGATTGGGGGAAACAGTTGCTAAAAAGGCAACACCGATCGCCCAAGTCGCTAAAAAGGTAGCTCCGACCGTCCACGTTGCTAAAAGGACAGCAACGACCATTCACGTTGCCTAAAGGGTAGCATCGACTGTTCAATTCACTAAAAGGGAAGCACCAACCATCTAAGTAGCTAAAAGAGCAGCAACGACCATCCAAGTCGCTAAAAGGGCAGCACGGACCGACTAAATCGCTAAAAGGACAGCACCGACCGTCCAAGTAGCTAAAAGGGCAGCAGTGATCGTCCACTTCGCTAAAATGGCAGAATCGACCGTCCACGTCGCTAAAATGGCAGCACCGACTGTCCATGTCGCAAAAAGGGCAGCACCAACCGTCCTGAAAGTGTTTCCTTGCACCACCACAAGGTTTTAACCGGAATCAAGCATGCAATTTTAAAATTTTCGGGGTGCTAAGCTACACTAACCTAGAATCTAATTAGAGTATGAAGGTTTAACATATGATAAAAGAAGAACTACACTAAGTGATGGAGACTACAACCTTTGTAGACCAAGTCCTTCTCTTCTAAAGCTCCGGGTAGTAGTCCATACGACTCCTCTAGGCTCCACCTAAAGAACGGATCGAGCTTGCTTCGTGACCTTCGTGTTGAAGATGATCCACCCGAAGTTCCTCTAGGTCAAGCTACCTCTTCACCAATCTAGTATTAGTGAAATAAGCATCCTAGTCTAAAGTGCTAATCTAGACTAGGATGATGAAGTAGGGTTTTTAACTCACTGGGAATTTTCTCAAGCCCTTAGATTCACAACTTATATGAGAGTTAGGGCTAGGATGAGGAAGAAGAAGAGAATGGAGAGTGTAAGAAAATGAGCTAAGGAAAAAACTCAAGTGAGTGAAGAATGAAGAATGGCTTACATATAATCTTTACTCATTGAAGCTGGAATAAAATTGCAATAATAAATTGCAACCATGCTTGTATGGTGTAAAACAAATGAATAAAGAATTGATCAAGTCATGCTTCACCCATTTCACTAATATCTCCCCATTTTCCACCTCATTTCTATTTTCTCAAAAGAGAAATCCACGCTTCATACACACACACATATCACACACACACACACACACACACACACACACACATCATATATATATATATTAATATATATTAAGAGAAGAAAATAATTAGTGAGCAATAATATTAGTTAATATTAATTATATCAAATATAATATATATCATATTATTAAATCTACACTTGATTCAATAATCCGATTATATCATATATAACCGACTAATATCATTTATCTGCGGATTAGAATACGGTATCACATACTCGTATTTAATCAGGCCCCCGCACATATCATCATATGTGCCCTACTTCGTTTTTCTTGAACTATAAAACCTCTGTGTGGGACTCTAAAGACTCGTCAATACGCCAGCAGTAGGTAATGATCACATCAGTTACCCAGAAGCCGTCAGCGGTACTAGCTGGACGTAACGGCTACCCAGGTATTGAGCAATTAGAAGATCAATAAGTAAGCTTGTCCAAACTCCCATGAAGCCTATACGTTACACTTACCATACAGTCTGGTCTCTTCATCTGATATGTCGCATATTGAGTCTAGGGGTGGAATCGTCAGACCCCGGTAACTTGATAAGTCATGCCGATGTGTTGCTCATAACTGTTTAAGAAACTACTGATAACACTTATCAGTAAATCTCATCATCCCTAGCAAGGGACTTACTGTTATAGCCAATCGAGCATAGCGCAACATCAACTCCCAATACCAGGAGAGACGAAACCCCTCCTATCGCTCACTGCCTCCATGTGACTCGGGACTGTACCCAAAATCCATCTGTTTGCATGACTCCTTTGAGCCGTGGAAAGGAGGAAATCAAAGCACGGTGGGAACCACACAAGACACTATGACGACGTCGGGTCTACAGACTAACCTGTACCAGTGTCACCAAAGAACTGCTATCTGACGATAGGTATGGTACCATCTAGGAGTTCTCGGCGAGTCCGGTTCGGTGTACCCATTCTCTAATGAGCACATGTGTACAATCTTTGATGTCAAACACCAATGGTTATGGGATCAACCATTGCCCCTTACAGGGTCAAGAAACGTACATACTAGTCTACACTGGAATATCGATGCCCTGTTTCGATACTTCCTCGACTAGGAACAGTTAAAAGATTTGCTTATGGACTACACAAGTCCCAGTAGTACGATCTGCATCATAGTCCTGGTAGTCAAGCAAATATCCTAAGGGCCTTATCAACATGTATCAGATAATAATACAAGTGTACATGTTAAGATAAAGAGCAACCAGATAGCATACTATCATATCGAGCAAGAAAGTCATGTGTGTGTGTGTGTGTGTCCAAGCATCCACTATATCATACAATAATAGCTTCTAGGGCATACATATTTCTAACACGTCCACGTCGCTAAAAGGTCAGTACCGAATGTCCATGTCACTAAAATGGCAGCAGCGACCGTCCACATAGCAAAAATGGCAGCAACGACCGTCCAAGTCGTAAAAATGGCAGCACTGACCGTCCAAGTCGTAAAAAGGGCAGCAACGACCGTCCACGTCAATAAAATGGCAATATCGACCGTCCACATCGTGAAAAAGGCAGTATCAACCTCCACATCGTCAAAACAGAAACCAAATCAAGTCAACCTCCACGCGAAAGAGGATCCATCAATTTCATGCACATTACCCATATATGTGGTGTCCATTTATTGATGGGTGCACTTTGTTGGGGTCAAAAGTTACACCCCGATCGACCAAGTCAAAGTCAATCAACCCTAAGCCAAGTGGGCCCAAGCCCAAGTCAGGACCAAGCACGGAAGGGGCCGGTTCCATGCCAAGAATGAAACAATAAATTAGTTTAATGCAATTTTTTAAGAAATAAATATATAAAAAATGGGCAAAAAGTCAAAATTTTGTAAACCCCATGGCTTATGTGCAAAAAGAAATAAGCACATAAGGTATGGGGTGGCACAAATGCCATTTGGCAAAGCCTAAGGGGCTGTATGTAAAGTGTGTAGTTTATAAAGGAAAACATGACGAAAAATCAACAGTAGCTTTTCATTCTCTCAAAAAATTCTATAGTTTGTGCCTCCATCTCCTTTTCTCTTAAGTTCTCCCTTTCCTTTTCTTTTCCAATTAAATTAAGAGTTTAACTCTTCTTTTTACAAAAAGAAATAGTTTTTAACCATAAAATCCTCGAAGGGGAGTTTAGATCTCCCATCAAATCCCTAAAAAGGGAGATTTTTTTTATCTCACCTCCCTTTTTTCCAAGATCCTACAAAGGAGAGGAGGAGGAAGAAGACCCACCTCCGAAAATCCCACTTTGGGAGGATCCGAGACTTCAGGGAGAAGAAATGAGTCCCCTTTGATCATCTCCGAAGATCTTCGAGGAGTTCAACTCCAAGATCTAAATTCTCAAAGGAGTTTAATTCTACATACATGCCTTTTTAGGAGTTTAACTCCAAATCCAAGCCTTTAGGAGTTTAACTCCAAATCTTTTGGGAGTTTAACTCTAAATTTAAACCTAATTCCTGTTTAGGAGCTTAACTACAAAGCCCCTGGGAGTTCAACTCCCAGCCCAGGGGGTAAGCCCCTTTCTCTGTTGGTGTTTTCAGCGATCGCGTGCATTACATGTGACCTGCTGACGCCCAGTGTCTATGCAGGGCATGTGATCTACGGGCGCCCAGCGCCCACGTGCCTAGCGTGTGACCTGTCGGCACCCATGCACCCACGCGCAAGACCCGCCGGCGCCTACGCGCATGACCTGCCGGCGCCCAGTGCCTACGCATCACTCACGCGTCCTTAAGACGCTCCCCACCCCTCTTTTTCCCTTACGCTCCATACTCAAAACACGTCCCCTGTTAGAAAAAATTTCTAACGGGCGCTGTCCTACACCCCACAAGGGGGCTGCTAGCCCCCTTAACCCCTTGCCCGCTATTCGGATAGCGGGACCCCCGTAAACTCTACAAGGCCCCTAATACGTCCATGACTCCCTTCAAAACACAACACATACTTCATATTGAGTTCGCATGACCAGTTTTTCCCGTCAATCAGAGGTTCTCTCGCTCCAAAAGCAAGGGGTAATTAGCGGCAGCTTAGTCCGCGGTTGCCGGAGATTTGGATCCCCACAATCAACAAACCCCAGCCTACCCTATGCAGGGGGAATCTATACATGCCTGAGAAGCATGCGCATTCCCATCTCAATGGGATGACGAAAAACATCATACACGCATGAACCACCTTGCCCTATCTGCCTCGTTGGCAACCAAGAGACCCGCAAATCCACCGAGCCAGGTCTACTCAGCTGCATGTGTATCAACGGATTGGCCATTTTGCTTCAAGCTAATGGACTTCTCTTCCATTTCCTCCCTAACATATTGCGGAAAGAACTTCTCCAAGAAACTCTGCGTAAAAGTCGCCCAGCAGACTGGCTTTGTCAAACAGGTCTCCTCATCAAGCCACTATTCATGAGCGTAATCTACCAACTGGATGCATACCACATCCACATTTTTCTCGTCCGGAATCTGTGCGGCAACTAGAAGATTCTCTGTATCCACCAACTGTTGCTCTGCCGATAATGGCTATTCCAATCCTATAAGCGTGGCCGAGCCGAGCTTCCTGAAGTCCGCCACTGTGCCCCCACGCTGTGCTGTTCTAGGAGTCGCTGCCCTCTTAGCTGCCATGATAGCAGTCTGTTAGGCCATCCCCAAGCCCTTAGAAAGCCTCAGACTGTCGCTGGTTCAGCTCTGTTTGACGCTTCTGTTTCTGATGAAGGTCTGAATCTCCCTCAGATGTTGTCCTCCGTCGATCTTGCTTCCAGCGGGGCTGAACGGTTGAGATTTGATGTGAGGGTTGAGCATGTGGATCTCAATGGGTTGTCAGTTGTTGTTGATGCCGAGCTACCTGCAAAGGAAGTCCCGGGGTGGGAAACCACCATAGGAACCTCCGACGATCTTGTAAGTACCGAGGAATAATTAGGAAAGAGTAGCAGTGTATTGGAATGAGTTCGAGATACCTGAGCCGATGCGAGATTGTCGCCATCCGTTATACGCCTGCACCACATTCGCGTTGATGGTAGGATACACCCATTAATGGTGAGATACGCTCATTAATGGCGAGATATGCTAGCGGGGGATGCGGGACGTGGAGCGGCGAGATCTCGTCGTGGCGAGATACACGAATCCGTTATAGGGCATTCGAATTCCATGCCCTGGCTAAACAGGGATGCTGCGGAATCTCAAACATAAGATAGCTCAGAGACGAGCAAGCGAGATGAGGAGTCTTAACTATAGGTAGCTCGGATACGAGCTACTGGCTGGCGGTCAACCACAGAGGGAATGTGCTCCGGGTAGGTTATCTGAAAGGTTGGGCGCAACCTCGGAGGCGAGGCGCCGAGAAATGTCCTAATGTATCATACTTATTCCAGCTCTGCAGACCGTAAGAATCTAGCGGGCTTACGTGGACAACACGTCATCTGCTACGTCTCGTGATCCGAGAAATTCCCACTTACGTGCATCATCATTATCCCCCCACTCTCGTTCTGAGTTATTTATGGGTCGGGTCGAGAGTGGTCTGCTCGGTCTTTAACGTTTAGTTTGATGCCGAGAATTCTTCATAGTGGTTGTCTAGGAACGACGTAGCGCTTGGCGGCCGTGTCTCTTCGATCTCGGGATCCATGTGGCGTTCCGTGACGCGCTTTAATTTTCGTGTATATCCTTGATGACGTCAACGGATTGGAGAAACGGTGGCGCCATAAAGGAGACGTCGCTTCACTTGCTCGGATCGTCAATTTTCATGCTACGTGGCCATAATTCGGTAGCAGATTGAAAAACGTCGCTTCCGCCAGTTGGATCCATGTGAGGGGAAAATGTTGCTGTGTGGTGTCATCAAGGTAGTGGGGTGTGACGCTTCATTTTAACGAGAGCGGATTTGGGCCGTCGGATGGCTTTTGCCGAGTGTATAAATAGGGGAGACCTTTCCCTAGGAAACACCTTTATTTCACTTACCTCCTGTCATCTGAGAATTGCTCGGCGCTTCATCTTTTAGGTCTGATCCTCAGTAAAAATCCACCCTCATCCACTCTTCCCTTGAATCAGGTCAGATGTCTTCCTCTGACGTTTTTGTTGATGTAGTTGAGTCGGGCGATGAGGCTTCAGCCTATGAAGCCGAGCCCAGTGGGTCATCTTCCTCTTTCTCGGCTTCTGATAGTCGAGAAAGTCCTTTTTCTTCCTCCGCGTCGGGCTTGCCCGTAAGGGGTGGCGATGCCCTTGTTCATCGTCGTCGGGGGGCAAAAAGGGCCGCCAAGGTGGGCACCAAGAATATTCGTGATGCGCCATCGATATTGAATCGGTCGGACAAGCTTTCCGATATCCGGGCTTGTTTCCATATCCTCCATTGCTATTCGCCTCGTCTGGCCAGGGAGGGTGAACAGGCAGACCAGATATAGGGCAATGAGATTGCTCTGTACGTGGAAGTGTTCCAAGCAGGGATGCGTCTGCCCTTCTCACCCGAGATTTGTGCCGTCCTCCATTGCTTCCAACTTGCCGCAGGCCAGCTAGCACCGAATTCATGGAGGATTCTCCTCGGTTCCTTGTCCGGCTGAAAATTGATCGGATCCCCTTCAACTTCGGTCTTCTCCTCTTCTTCCGTTGCTAAAAGAATCACCCCGGTACTCGTAAGGACGAGCCAGGTTGGGTTTATTTCTCTTTTAAAAAGCATAAGGGTAGGGCGTCCGAGTCAGGGGTAGTGGTCGTCCCTTCTTCTATCCATGAGTTGAAGGAGAAATTCTTGTTCATCGGCCCTCCGAAGGGAGAGGAATGGCCAGTGCCCACCAAGTGGCCCAAGGCAGATTGCTCGAGGGCCAAGCAGTCAAGCGCCCCGAAGGCGGGGGTCGTGTCGCAGTAGGAGCCGATCCAGCGTGCCAACTCCTTGCTTTTCGAGCAGGCTCTAAGCTGGGCGAAACTCAGTCCTACGCGCTTCAAAGGTAAGTTAGGACTTTGCCGATTAATTTAGACCTAGCATAATTTGTTGTTCTTGTTGCTGACCTTTTCTTTCGTTTTCTTTCGTAGAGCCCATAGATCGATCGAAGATCATGGCCGTCCTGGCCGCCGAGGTGCAAGTAAGGAAGGGTGGCAGCGGTAGTTCATCCAAGCTCGCACCGGGCGTAGAGCCCTGGCAAGGTCCTCCCGCCAAGGTCGTCGTCGCTCCCCCGTCCCGGAGGAGCACAGGAGTGGAGGACAGAAGCATGCTCAGGAACATGCTCTCTGGGTAAGACCGGAGGCATCTTCCTCCACCGAGTCTCCTGCTAAGAGACTCAAGAAAGTGGTTTCCCGGCTGCCCCTGGCCGGGATACAGGTGCAGGAGGATGACTTCTACATCGAGGTGCCGTCGGGGCTTTCTGTGGCCGACAACTTGCTGGCGGACATGGAGATGGCAGCGGAGGCCAAGATTCCCCGCGGCACTATTAAGGCCTAAGTTACGGCAATAGCTTAGAAGGCCGTCCAGGTTAGTAATCCTCAAAAAAATTTCCAAGTGATTTTTCCTCCATTTAGTTCCTGACGAATGTGGTTCGTGTTGTTCTGCAGGTCCTTCAACATTGTGCCCTCCTAGACGCCATAGAGGCCGAGGAGGTTGGCCCGGTGATGAAAAATGCTGGAGAGCCATCCTCGTGTGAGGAAGATCTCCTCACCAAATTGAAGGAGACCGAGGACAATGCTGCCTCTCTTGAGTCGAGGCTGGTCTCGGAGGGCATGAAGGCTGCGAGGCTAAAGGAGTCTCACCGGGCCCTGACCGAGTCTCACCGGGCTTTCCAGGCCCAGGTCAGTGAGGTTAACGAGTTCTTCGAAGCCATGAGAAAGCAGAGAGACTCGTTCAAGGGGGATGTCCAAGCGGCCCACGAGGCGGCGAAGCGGGCCGAGGATATGGTGGAAAAGGCCGTGAAAGACTACAAGGCATCTGACCAATTCTACGTCGACCTTACTGATTCCACGACCATTGGGTAGCATAATGCCATCGACGTCATTAAAGAGGCGGTGCCCGGGTTCGACGACCGGAAGCTTCGCGCAAGGTATCCTCTTATGGAGGAAGGACCCCACAGCGGTAGTAACGAGCCGGTGGGTGGAAGTGAGCTTGATGGCGGAGGCGCCGAGCAGGAAAACGGCGGGAAGGCCTTGGCCGAGAATATGGTTTGAAGACTCCGTTCTCCCTGCTCTCTATCTCCCCCTTTTCCCTTCCCTTTTTTATTTTTGTAAGCTTTCGGGCATTTTGTAAAGTTGAGGAGCTTATATTACCATGTGTATAATTTGGGAACATTAATGAAATATTTTAGCTCGTCTTTGATGTGCCTAACTGTAATGTGAATTTCCTCGTTTATTTCCCAAGTGTGGATAGACCGGTGTCCCTCCTTACCCAGGAGTCATGGGACGAGCGAACACCGAGTATAGGTAGACTGGTGTCCTTCCTAACCCCAGAGTCGAGGTGACGTGGGACAAGCGAACACCAAGTATAGGTAGACTGGGGTCCCTCTAGACCGATGACCCTCCTCATCCCGGAGTCGAGGTGACGTGAAGAGAGTGAACACCAAGTATAGGTAGACCAGTGTCCCTCCTCACCCCAGAGTCGAGGTGACGTGGGATGAACGAACACCAAGTATAGGTAGACCGGTGTCCCTTTTCACCTCGAAGTCGAGGCGACGTGGTATGAGCGAACACCAAGTATAGGTAGACTAGTGTCCCTCCTCACCTCGGTGCTCACCATGGTGACGTGCTATCGAATTCTAGTGGGGTTAGAACCAGGTCGGCTATCGACAGAACCCGAGCTTTATTTACTTGGGTCATATTAGGAGTTTGCCTACTTCATGTTCATGCGCCAGGTAGAGGCCGGCCTATTGATTTTAATGTGTGTCCTCAAGTTCCACCGTTGGGGCCTTGCAGAAAGCTATACGGCTGCCTCATGGAAAGGGCTTTGGAACCACAGTGCCGTTGGGTAGGAAGCTACCTATTGTGGATGGGCCGGCCAGGTATCTACCCAGCTGCCTCGCGAAGAAAGCTTTGTATCCACGGCGTCGTTGGGAGGAAGGCTACCCGCTGTGGACGGGCCTTGCAAGAAGCTACACGGCTGCATCGTGGAGAAGGCTATCGATCTATGGTGTCGTTGGGCAAGAAACTATCCATTATGGATGGGCCACGTAGGAATCTACCTGGCTACCTCATGAAGAGGGCTTCGGATCTACGGCGTCATTGGACAGGAAGTTACCCGCTGTAGATGGGCCGGGCAGGAATCTCCCCGGCTGCCTCATGAAGAGGGCTTCGGATCCACGGTGTCGCTGGGTAGGAAACTACCCGCCATAGATTGGCCGAGCAGGAAACTGCCCACCGTGGTTGGGCCAAGCAGCAATCTACCCAGGGGCCTTCCGATCAGGTATTCATTCACGTTGATTGGTCAATCGATGGAGGGATTGCCAAGATGCCAATGTTTATGCATCCTTAATTTCTGGTTCCACGTGGCGTGAGGCGGGTATCTTGAGATCCATGAGAATCTCTTAAAGACGTCGTTTAATCTTCCCAAATCCATATGAAAGGGAAAGGGCCAATAGCCGAGCGTCGCATGGCAGCACCGTATCTAGTAGTGTGATACGTATCAAGATACTCCGTGATTCGTGACTTGGTGGGAGAAGATCTCGACCGTTTGGAAATTTTAGTTAAGGATTGTTCATATCATAATATTGCATTTTATATTCCCCATTCTTATGCATTTTACAATAAAACAGGTGCTTTTGACGCATGTCTGCTACATATTACAGGTTACAGGTTCTTGGACAGAAAACAGTGAAAACGATGAAAAGACGAAACAAAAGTGGACTTTGACCAACAAACAGAAGACTCTTGATCAAGCCTACATCAAAGATAAAATTCACAAAGTACAAGGCAATGCAAGGTCCAAGATTACAAAGCGAACGGTTAAAAGTCCACCGCAATTATTCACTGGAGATCTGGAAGAAATATAGAAGCTATTTTAATAAAAGAACCAAATAATAAGGAAGCCCAAAGATTCAAGGCCTAATACTTCCTTTTAAAGAGACAGAGATATAAAATTTTACCAAAGTTTGGAGTCTACTTTGACTAGGTCTTCCTAAGGATATTTTGGTAAATGTAGACGTGTGAATCAATTGTAACCTAGGGTTTCCTATCCTCTATAAATAGGAACTCTAAATCATTGTAAAGGCTATGCCTCCCTCATGCCTCTTTTTATGAATAAAATTTAGAAATCTTTTGGAGAGCATCGATGCCTCTTTTCATATCATCTATTCAGATCTGACAACCCTGTGTAAATGTTTGGAGAGAGCCATCTGTAAAGTAAGTAGATTTATTTAATTGCCCTAGTTTAGATTTCAATTCTTGTCCTAGGTAATTTTTCATTCTCTGCCCTAGATTAAATTTAATTCCTTGCCCTAGTTAGATAGTTAGATCTTTAATTCAATTGCCCTAGATTAATTTAGTTTTTAGATTTAATTAATCCATTCACACCGTTTGGAATTAACTCGTAAGAGCGATTAGGAAATTCACAACATCCCTGTGGACCGACCCGTACTCACCGGCTAGCTGCAAAGCGACGCCGTTCTTGATTGTGGTTTACAAATATTTTTGATCTAAAAATCCCACACAATCAAATGGCGCCGTTGCCGGGGATGGCGTGTCATTTTCTTTTTGCAATTTCGGGTTAATATAAAATTAAAAAATCATAAAAACTGAAAAATCAAAAAATATAAAAATTTATCATCTTTGTATTTTTTGAAGGGTATTTTTTGTTTGAATTTCGCAGGATCTACAATCGAGACGGATCTGGAAAAATCCAGAGTTCAAAACAGAAAAAAAAATACATCAGAACAGAAAGAGGTTGGAAAATCAGAACAACACAATTTTTTTGGAGACCTGAAGCCTCCGTACCACCGCCATTCCGTGGCTCAAGCGCGCTCCCACCGCTGAACCGCCGCGTCATGCTGACGTCATCGCGCGAAATTTTCACTGTTTGTTTCCTTTTTCCCCCTCTGCAACCTAAAATATATCTTTTGTCAAATCTCCTGCAGGATTCTTTGCGCTTAAAAAATCTTTCGCCTTCCAAAGAACAAAATCTTGTGAAGGATTCTTTGCGCCGCGCATAAAATTAAAAAAAAGATTTGATTGCAAGTGATTTACTGTTTTGCATATCTTTAATCAGACTTTAAGGGGCTTTTGACCAATTCAAATTGGGTGGGGATTTCATCGCCCTTCTCAGGATCCCAGAAATCACATAAGGCATTTGCATTGACCGATCTTTAATTAAAAAAATACTAGACTCAGCCCTAAGGACTTCGAGCTCAATAGGACAGAGGACTAGTTATAGACATCGACCGTTTATCCTAACCTGACTTTGCGGTGTCTAGGCAAGTGTGTCAAAAGCTAGTGGTTATTAATTAGGCCCACTACTGTGGTTCCTTCCCACTTACCTGGCACTTACCTGGCCGCAATTGGCGGTGAAAAGGCGGTTTGAGGTCCTATTTCTAGCCCTTTGGAACAGTTAGGAGCTGTCTAGCTGACCTAGGTGACCCTAGATCTAGGCCTAATTGTGCATTTCTGGTTGATTGCATTTGTGTCTAAGCCCTTTATCGAAAATCTTTTTTGCAAAAAGTTACAAATAAAAAAACAAAAAAGGAAAATTTTTATAAAAAAAAAACTTGCAAAATTTTGTCGCTAAGAAATCCTTGCACCCCACTTACACCCACCTTCTTTCTCTTCTCCTTCTGACATCATGGGTACCCCACATCACAAATCTCTTGCCGAACTTTGGTATCCCGAACCTAACTTTGTTTCGTACGTCAATTGTTTCGGTCGATTTAAGGAAGATCCCTCTGTGCCTAAAATTTCTTTGAAAGATCAAATAGAAGCGTTTAGGAGAAACAGTTTGACTTTGCAACCCACTTTGTGTCAACCAAGTCAACCTTTACCACCTTCATACGTTGATACCACTTTTTCGAGTCCTGTTGTAACTCCTAAGCCGATGTCCATTGCTGAGTATATTGCTTAATCTCGTAGCCGATCTTCCACTCCTCTCCACTCATCTAGTTCTAGGAATCAACAAGTCCATCCACCTTTTTATCCACATGTTGATCCTAATCCTGTCCAACCATCCACTTCCTACCAGTCCTACTCGACTTTTCCACCTTCACTAGACACTGTTTCTACACAGCCTTTTGGGAGTTTCACGTATCCACACAACTTTGAATCTTTTACCGAAATCCCTCCACAACCCATGTCTAGTTTGGAACAGTCGTTGGAGGCTTATATCTTAGCAACAAACAAAATGACTAGGAATGTGGAAGCATCCGTGGCCGCCGTTATGCAACCTAATGAACTGTAGCTAGTTTCCCGCTAGCTCCAAATTTTTCAATGTATAAGGAGGCGGTTGGACAGAGTGAGAATGTGAGAGGATTTCCAAATCAATCCTACCCATACCCAATTGAATCCAACAACTCCAATTTTCAAACATGTGTCCAAAATGATGAGTTGTGCGACTTTGTAGTGCTTGATTTGCCAGATTATGAGGAACCCTTTTCGAGTGAAACCACACCTAATCCGTTTGACCTTTACACCTCCACTCTAGAACCTAAATTGATAAACATCCATGCTTTTGATGAGGTGTCAGAAAATTTTGATTTTCACTTGATTGAGGATATAGACACCGGGAATATTTTGGATGATGAACCAGTAAATTTGATTGAAATTTTATGTCCAAGTCATCATTCCGAGTCATTAAATGTTTCTCCCGAACTTCATATGCGTCTTGATTTTGATGATAATAGCATGGATAGGCTAACTATTGAGGAGACTTATGAGGATAGTATTGAGGAGAGTAGTGAGGATAATATTGAGGTTGAACCATTTTTGTTTGATGTGTCAGATTTTCCAATTCATCCTTTTGAACCTTTAACTAAATCACCCTCCCTCCTTTCCATCGTTCCGACCACGCCTAATATCACGCTTGAAGACTGTGAGCTTGAAAAATTTTCCTTTGAATCTGACACAGTTCTCACAGCTGATAACACTTATGAGTGTTTCACTTTTTCGGACGATGTTGATGACCCACCGCCCGAGTTTGAGTCATTTACATTTTCAGATAAGTTAGTTGAACCATCAGACTCGGTTGCTTACAGTCGTTTCGAACCATTGTTGGAATCTTTCAAGTTCGAAACAGTATACTACGGTGAGAATGAGACTATCCCGAATTCACTCCCTTCCCTACCTTCCATTGTTCCGACCGTGCCAGTGACCGTTACGCCTTCATCTCCAATACCAAATTCGGCGTACCCATGCCTTCTTGCGAATCTTGAAGGATTTAACCCCATTTCTCGACGGGTTGATAGGTTAGCACAATCGCTTTTAACACATCGGTCATCACAAATTGTGCTTGTTAGTTATATGTATGCCCTAGAGGCCATTACTGTACATACGATGTATATTGTAGTGGATGCTGGGACATATATAGGGAGGACTTTCTTGCTCGACATGATAGTATGCTATCTGGTTGTACTTTATCTTAACATGTACTCTGATTGTCTCTATGTTACATGTTGATAAAGCCCTTAGGATATGTACTCGGCTACTGGGACTATGATGAGATCATACTAGTGGGGCCATGGTAGTCGGCGAGTACATCCTATAACTGTTCCTAGTCGAGGGTGTATCGAGACAGGGCATCGATGCACCAGAGTAGACTAGCGTATACGCATCTTGACCCATATGATGGGCGATGGAAGATCCCATATCCATCGGTGTTTGACATCAAGGATGGTGTACGGGTGCTCAGTGGAGACTGGGTACACTGGACGGACTCGCCGAGAACTCCCAGATGGTATTATACCATACGTCAGATGGCAGTTCTCCGGTGACACTGGTACAGAGTAGTCTGTTGACCCGAGATCGTCATAGAGTCTTGTGTGATTCCCACTGTGCTTTGATTTCCATCATACCACGTCCAAGAGGGCGTGCAAAAAGGTGGCTTTTGGGTACAGTCCCGAATCACATGGAGGCAATGAGCGATAGGAGGGGATTCGTCTCTCCCGGTATAGGGAGTTGATGTTGTGCTGTGTTCGATTGGCTATAACCGGAAATCCCTGGCCAGGGTTGCTGAGATTTACTGGTAAGTGTTATCAGTAGTTTCTCGAACTGTTATAGACCTCAAATCGACACGACTTATCGAGCTACTGGGGTCTGACGTTTACCACCCCTAGGCGAGATATGCAACATATCAGACGACGAGACCGGACTGTACGGGAGTGTTACTGTTTGGATTCGCAGGAGAATGTACAGGCTTGCTTGTTGATCTTCTGAGTGCTCAATACCTGGGTAGCTGTTACGTTTAGCTGACCGCTTGCAGCTTGTAGGTGTTTGATATGATCATCACCTACTGCCGGCGTATTGACGATTCTTTAGAGTCCTACACAGAGGTTTCTTGACTCAGGCAAAACGGAGTAGGGGCACATATGTGATATGTGCGGGACCGAGGATAATGCGATATGTGATACCGTATTATATTCTCGCGATATTTGATATCAGCCGGGTCATCGGATCAAGTGTTGATTCGATAAATCGGTACGGATAAATATTAGTCGGTTATATGCGATATAGCCGGATTGTCGGATCAAGTGTTGATTCGATAATTTAATGTATAATAATATATTTGATATATTAAATTACATTAACTAATATTTGCTCACTAAAAGATTCTTTTTCTCACTCGGGTAATACATTGATATATATGCGATATATGTTAAATGTATTATTTTATTTTGTTACAATAAATATTGTATATGTGATATATAATATTGTAACATATTATAATTATTAATGCAACATGATTAGAGGAGTTTAAACATGATTAGGGTTTGGATTAGGGTTAAACCTTCTAGTTGATTCTAGAAGCTTTTACTTTGTCATGATAAAGATATTTGTGTTGATCTTTATCCATGACTCACACTTAACCCAACCCAAACCCTAACCCTAGTAAACTCTCTACAATGGTTAAGTGAACCATGGTTGCATAAATGATTATGATAACATTCTTTCTATTCATCACAAATGATTTATCATCTTCTTCCTCCTTCATTCTTCCATGGAAAAACTTGCTTGTTTTTTCAAAGGTGATGAATAAATATGAGAAAAAGATAAATAAATAGAGCAAAAATCCTACTTCATCATCCTCATCTTCCCTTGCCATTTAGATGAGGGTGTTCACATCATTTCATGAGTGTTAGCTTGTGTTAAAGAAACTTCGAGGTAGATCATCTTAGTATCGAAGATCGGAAGCAAAGGTTGCGTCTTTCTCTTCGTGGAACCTCTCGAGAGTCCGGATCCCGATGATCGCAGCGAAGGGACCACAACACGGAGCATATGAAGTGAAGGACCGGATCTACAAAGGTTGTAATCCCTCTCACTTAGTGTTAAAGTTGTTAACATGTTAGTTTTCGCCTAATCTCTAGTTTAAAGTTCCGTATTCGGGTTGTTCGGCACGGCTAAATTTTTATTCGGGCATGGTTGATGCCTCGTAGACCCTTGTGCGCGTGCCTAGCAACCCTACAGTGGTATCAGAGCCAAGCTAGAGTTTTAGGCGAAGTCTAGACGAAGTTTAAAGTCCGATCGAACGCCGAAACCCCGATGAAACCCCTTCTCTGGACATTTTTCAAAAATGTGGTTTTTTCTGAATTAAAAATTCTCAAAAAATTAATCAGGAAAGACTAAGAATTACTGTGAAGTACGGACATCTAACTCGAAAATTTGGCCGCGGAACCGTAGCGAAACCATGGGTTTTGCGGCCCTTCCGCGGCCAAAATTTGGACTTAGTCCCTGAAATTTCATGTAATTAATTTTAGGCCCTTTCTTGTTATTTTTTTATGTGAATATTTTAATTCCACTCAAGTGTTGAGTTTTCAAGGGTTGTATTGGGGAATCGTTGATTCGATCGGATAATTTAACTTTGTTTAGTTTGTCCGGATAATTTTTAGAAACTGTTAAAAAGTTCGAACGGATATCAATAACTCACTTTTTCCCCTGTCGGAAAATTTTTCAAAAGTTGGATTTTTTCTCGTGTTTAAGAATGTTCTAAGTCGTGCAAGTAACTCGGTGGACCCTCTAGAAGGCAACAAACCTTAACTCGATTATGTGACCGTCTTGAACTGCCTTTTGAACCTTAGGGTTTGGGGCAGTACGGCGTGCCACATGTGAGGCGTTGGCTTGACCCTTCTACGGCTGGACCATTGGTACTGTGGCATGTGATGGATGTTTTTAAACTGATTTCAAGTGTTGAGACATATTGGGGAAATCTTGGGTGTTTGATGATTCGATCGGAAAGTTTAACTTTTTCCTATTTATCTAGAATGTGATACAATAATTGGAATCCACAGGTAGTTATGAGATAACTGATTAGAATATTATAGACATAGCAGTTTAGTCTCAGATGATCGGTTGCCATGGAATTTTGATGTGATCAAAAGTCCGTCGCAATCACGTAGCGTACGCGGATACTCGCCGGGTAAACTTAATAGACAGCTACACCCCATAGCCCCGACCAAGTGACTATAGGAGAACCCCGTCGCCGAAAGCATCCGTTCGGGTGCTCGCGGTAGCGGTGTTCCGCCTTGGTGCACTTCGTCGACGGTATCAGGGGTGCGGCCGTCTACTAAAGTTTGCGACGAGCATTCGATCAGGACGTCGGGAATCTTGTTGAATTGCCCGACTTGATATTGAAAAGAGTTTTCGATAATGAGACTAAAATGCGGGGTTTATAATTGTTAGGCATGTGATGTCTAAGGAATTCATTTGGTTAGGCATGCGATGTCTAAGGAGGTTGCAGATTCCAACTGTTGTAGTTTTACACTTTCTTTTCTGTGACCGTAAGCGTAGTATGTGGTGTATCGCCGGCTTCGTTGCTATACATCAACGACAATCGGGATACGCATACTTGCTTACGTTGATGATATGAGATATTATGTGTTGCTGTGATATGTTATATTGGATCGTCGCGTTTGAATAGCCGGGGGTTTTATGTGAGATGAGAGTTTTTCTTTTTCATTCATGTAAAATTCATTTGTATGTAATATTCTTTTATTGGGGCACTTCCAGGTAGCGGAAGATGTCACCGTTGTATATTATTTACTTTTCCGCATTAGGTAGACCCAAGGCGGGGAGCACAAGTAACCGGGTTCTAGGGTCCAGTGGGAGACCATCTCGAGGAGTCGAGACCGGGTCTCCTAACCCTAGAATTGGCAGTGTTACTTGTCGCTCTCGTAGGGGTCTAGGGATGTGGGTTTGGCTATTCATCGCGACCGTGGAATCCGTGTTTTATACAGGCTCGTATTGAAAACACGGACGTCCTAGTATATCCAATATTTCATATATGTTCTTCTGCTGCATTGTTCTGTGATGAGATCATATTACTGCCTGTGACGAATGTTTATATTATATATATGAGATATATGTATATATTGCAGATTTCGTTTTCAAAAAGAGATGCTTGTGAAGCATAATAAAATGGGACTTCATTAATGAGATTAATGAAATAAAAGAAACCTAATATGTTGTAGAATCGAATTTCAAAATAAAACAGGTAGCTACAGTTCTTGCTTTGCACAACGGCATATATGATATATCCTGCACCTTATTCGATGAGGAAAGGACCGAGATCCCTTCACCGGGAGTGACTCCTTTAGCAATAACTGGCAGATGCTACACACTCGGTTTGTCTTTTGATTGCTTTTAAGTGTTTTTGCTTTGCACAGTGGTATATATGATATATCCTGCACCTTATTCGATGAGGAAAGGGCCGACGATCCCTTCACCGGGAGTGACCCCTTTAGCAAAACTAGAAAAGCCTCAAAAACACTCCATTTAAAATCACTCGATTCTACAACGATATCAAGTTCATTACGCTCAGGGTTTTCTGAAAAACCTGCGTAGCCCTCCGTCATTTCAGATAGATATTATTTAGTATTCGTGCTATGTTTGTTGACTTAGTTAAGGCATAGTGTACGGTAGCTAAGTAATGTTTATCTGCTAAAACATGAGATGTGATTGGATTAGGGTATTCGTACGGCTTTGTTGACTCAGTTAAGGGTCGTACGGGTGGGTTTAATTCAATCGGGAAATGTACGGGTTGAACTTGACTTGCGATTTATGGTTTGTTGACTTAGTTAAGGTCATAGATCGCTTGGGGCAAAATATTATCGGGAATTTCAAGTGTTGGAATTTGCAATGAGATTGCATACCTTCTATGAGATAGTTGGATCCCGATACCCGCTGTGAGTAAGAGTTACTCCTGAGAGAGTTTTACACATTACAATTAGCCGATCAAGTAGGTGTCTAGAAAGGTGTCAACGGGGTTACGCCTCTGGGAAAACGAGGTTTATTTTAATTAGGTTCGTGCGAAAGCACGGGGGACCTCCCTCAAAGTACCGACACTGGCCTGGCTGAAAGATTAGCGAACTTGTAGCGTGTAATTAATCCCGGCTAGTCTTTCCTTTTAGGGTTTGAAGGAAGATTTGATTAAAACAGTGGGAGACATCCTGATTAGATATATTAGATAACCAATCTAATCTTGCAAGAGCATACGCTGAGTGTTTTCTTCTCTCTCTCTCCAGGTAGCGACCATATCATGCTTTAATCAAGATAATAATACGGATATATTGACCGAACCCGCTTGTTATACTGAGCTGGGGAACGTTGGTCCCGCTCCAACTTATAATTGTTATAAGACAGAGCAGGAAATTGGGGATTACCAGAATTCCGTGCCGTCCAAACAAAGAGAGTGCATGTTGATGCATAATCTTCGGGTGTGTTTGTTACACAGAACTGTTTCTCAGTATCCTTTACGTCCTGGGTATGTGATACCGGATCAGGATCCCGTATGTGTAATTTGTTACATGGGCTACAGATAGGTAGAGAACTGAGAACGGGTGATAAGTTTCATGAGACAGAAAACGGTGCAAGTGTTGCAGCCAAGTCTGTTGGTCACTGTCACCCTGTATTACCGGAATACATTGATTCGGAACAAATGTTATTAGATACCGAACCTGATATACAAAATCATATCAGTCTCTTTATTAGTAAAGAAAGGATATAATTTTGTATTGATTGGATAATGTTTTGAACATTTCCTATATCAAAAGTTGATCGGTTCAGGCACGTTATCTAAAAGCATTGTCATTCTAAATCAAACTACAGTTCTTAGTATACGGAACACACACAAGAGGAAGAGTTCAGAAATGAACGAATTCTTCTTGAGGCATTGTAGACTAGGTCATATCAATGCGACCCGACTGGCTGAAGTTACATTTAGATGCATATTTAAATTAGTTTGAATTTACATCTTATGAAACTTGCCAGTCATGTCACAAAGATTAGATGAGCATAGCTCTGTTTATTGGAAACAGAGAAAGAGTTAGTGAACTTTTGGGATTAATACATGCTGATGTATGAAAGTCCCCTGTCTACACATGCCAAGAACGGTTCTTTGTACTTTATTACATTCTCTGATAATCTCTCAAGACTCAGACATGTGTTCCTGTTGAAACATAAGTCCGAACCTTTTGAGATATTCACAGAATATAAGTTAGAAGTAGAGAACCAAAATACAGGTATAAGTATTATGTCCTTTGATGAGATCAAGGAGGAGAATACTTGAGCACGGAATTCCTGGACCATTCTAAAGGAGAATGAGATTCTCTCTTCAGCATTACTCCTCCGTATACACCACAGCACGTCGGTGTATCGGGGCGGAGCAATCACACCCTATATGATATGGTGTGCTCTATGATGAGTACTACTGAGTTTCCTATTTCCTTTTGGGAGTTATGCACTTGAGAAGCTGCATACCTATTGAATGTGGATTCAATAGTTTCCAACGAACCTCAGCCTCTCCGCCGATCTAGTAGGATTCCTCACCCACCTGAGAGATACTTCGGTTTCTCTATGACAGTGGGAGCGAGGATTGCATCATGAGATGATGACCTAACTAGTTTCGAGCTGGCCATCAGGAGTGGGACTCTATAAGAATGGCTGGATGCTTATCGATCTGAGATGGAATCCTTATACACCGACAAAGTATGGACTTTGGTTGCTTAATCTGAAGGGTTAAATCCCCATCAGGAGCGAGTATATCTTGAGAAGATTACTTGGTGTACATGGAAAAGTTGAGACTTTCATAGCTATGCTTAAGTCCATCCAGATCCTACTTGCCACGGCTACATACCATAACTACGATATCTGGTGGTTGGGTGTCATGACTGCTTTTCTAAATGATGTTTTAGAAGAGAGCGTCTATAAGTACACAGCCAGAGGGCTTCGCAGTCAGTGGGAGCAGCGGAAACGTGAGCAAGATGTTTTATATGATAAAGCAGGCATCGCGGAGTTGGAACATCTGTTTTGATGTGGTAGTCAAAGAGTTTGACTTCATCAAAATGGTAGATGAACCTTGTATATACAAAAAGGGTAGTAGAGAGTATGGTGGTGATCCTCGTAGAGTACGTGGATGACATACTCTTGATAGGGAAGAAGTTTCCTATGCTACGCACGGTCAATCTCCGCTTATCACAAGGATTCTCCATATAGGATCAAATTGATACCTCCTAAATCCTAGGTTTTGGATCTATGAGATAGATCTAATTGGATGTTAGGATACTCACTAGTTGTAGTGAGATGGTATCAATCGATCCTGGGGAGAATCACTGGAAAGGTTCCAGGGTGATAAGAACGACTGAATGTCAGTCGCAGGCATTGTCTTTACCCTCAGTGGAGGGACGGTATGTTGGAAGAGTTCCAAGCTAGATACCGTGACATACTAGACGATTAAAGGCAAGATACATCGTTACCAAGAATGCTACCAAAGAGGCAGTCTGGATATATATATAAGTTCATAAGATGAACTTCGTTCCTACCATTGTGTGACAATGGAGTTGTGGCTTCAGCCAAGGAACTACCGTCCCATCAGAAATCCAGATATAATTCTTAGGCAGTATCACCTGATCATGGAGATGGTTGATCTCCAGGGAGATCGAGGTTAGGAGAGTAGACACAGAGGAAAACAGCGTGGATCCACTCACGAAGGCCTTTTTCCCAGTAGAGACTTTTATGGGATGGTTGAGTATGAGATACTTCAACTGCAGCTAATTGTTGGGTATGCGATACCATAACAGATGGCCCTAGTGCAAGTGGGAGATTGTTAGTTATATGTATGCCCTAGAGGCCATTACTGTACATACGATGTATATTGTAGTGGATGCTGGGACATATATAGGGAGGACTTTCTTGCTCGACATGATAGTATGCTATCTGGTTGTACTTTATCTTAACATGTACTCTGATTGTCTCTATGTTACATGTTGATAAAGCCCTTAGGATATGTACTCGGCTACTGGGACTATGATGAGATCATACTAGTGGGGCCATGGTAGTCGGCGAGTACATCCTATAACTGTTCCTAGTCGAGGGTGTATCGAGACAGGGCATCGATGCACCAGAGTAGACTAGCGTATACGCATCTTGACCCATATGATGGGCGATGGATGATCCCATATCCATCGGTGTTTGACATCAAGGATGGTGTACGGGTGCTCAGTGGAGACTGGGTACACTGGACGGACTCGCCGAGAACTCCCAGATGGTATTATACCATACGTCAGATGGCAGTTCTCCGGTGACACTGGTACAGAGTAGTCTGTTGACCCGAGATCGTCATAGAGTCTTGTGTGATTCCCACTGTGCTTTGATTTCCATCATACCACGTCCAAGAGGGCGTGCAAAAAGGTGGCTTTTGGGTACAGTCCCTAATCACATGGAGGCAATGAGCGATAGGAGGGGATTCGTCTCTCCCGGTATAGGGAGTTGATGTTGTGCTGTGTTCGATTGGCTATAACCGGATATCCCTGGCCAGGGTTGCTGAGATTTACTGGTAAGTGTTATCAGTAGTTTCTCGAACTGTTATAGACCTCAAATCGACACGACTTATCGAGCTACTGGGGTCTGACGTTTACCACCCCTAGGCGAGATATGCAACATATCAGACGACGAGACCGGACTGTACGGGAGTGTTACTGTTTGGATTCGCATGAGAATGTACAGGCTTGCTTGTTGATCTTCTGAGTGCTCAATACCTGGGTAGCTGTTACGTTTAGCTGACCGCTTGCAGCTTGTAGGTGTTTGATATGATCATCACCTACTGCCGGCGTATTGACGATTCTTTAGAGTCCTACACAGAGGTTTCTTGACTCAGGCAAAACGGAGTAGGGGCACATATGTGATATGTGCGGGACCGAGGATAATGCGATATGTGATACCGTATTATATTCTCACGATATTTGATATCAGCCGGGTCATCGGATCAAGTGTTGATTCGATAAATCGGTACGGATAAATATTAGTCGGTTATATGCGATATAGCCGGATTGTCGGATCAAGTGTTGATTCGATAATTTAATGTATAATAATATATTTGATATATTAAATTACATTAACTAATATTTGCTCACTAAAAGATTCTTTTTCTCACTCGGGTAATACATTGATATATATGCGATATATGTTAAATGTATTATTTTATTTTGTTACAATAAATATTGTATATGTGATATATAATATTGTAACATATTATAATTATTAATGCAACATGATTAGAGGAGTTTAAACATGATTAGGGTTTGGATTAGGGTTAAACCTTCTAGTTGATTCTAGAAGCTTTTACTTTGTCATGATAAAGATATTTGTGTTGATCTTTATCCATGACTCACACTTAACCCAACCCAAACCCTAACCCTAGTAAACTCTCTACAATGGTTAAGTGAACCATGGTTGCATAAATGATTATGATAACATTCTTTCTATTCATCACAAATGATTTATCATCTTCTTCCTCCTTCATTCTTCCATGGAAAAGCTTGCTTGTTTTTTCAAAGGTGATGAATAAATATGAGAAAAAGATAAATAAATAGAGCAAAAATCCTACTTCATCATCCTCATCTTCCCTTGCCATTTAGATGAGGGTGTTCACATCATTTCATGAGTGTTAGCTTGTGTTAAAGAAACTTCGAGGTAGATCATCTTAGTATCGAAGATCGGAAGCAAAGGTTGCGTCTTTCTCTTCGTGGAACCTCTCGAGAGTCCGGATCCCGATGATCGCAGCGAAGGGACCACAACACGGAGCATATGAAGTGAAGGACCGGATCTACAAAGGTTGTAATCCCTCTCACTTAGTGTTAAAGTTGTTAACATGTTAGTTTTCGCCTAATCTCTAGTTTAAAGTTCCGTATTCGGGTTGTTCGGCACGGCTAAATTTTTATTCGGGCATGGTTGATGCCTCGTAGACCCTTGTGCGCGTGCCTAGCAACCCTACAGTGCTAATTTATTCACTCAATTTACACCCTCAAGATCGTGCTACCCTTCTTTCTCTTTTCCGCCCTTCTTCTCCTCCACCGAGACCATATTCCACTCTTCTTCCCATACGGTCTCGTGTGTTTCTCATTTCTTTTCTTTCCACTCCATTCTTTCACCAACTCGACCATTACCACGATAAGATTTTTGAATGGTTGGTGCTAACCTTTGGCTTGTGTAAGGCCAAGCTTAAGTTTGGGGGTAACCTTGTTGTATATATGTATATATATTTTTGTTTTCTTTTTCTATAAAAGATATTAAAAAATTAAAAAAAATTTCAAAACAC
Organism: Agapanthus africanus; assembly: GCA_030015575.1. Taxonomy (NCBI): domain Eukaryota; kingdom Viridiplantae; phylum Streptophyta; class Magnoliopsida; order Asparagales; family Amaryllidaceae; genus Agapanthus; species Agapanthus africanus. The sequence continues at coordinate 438,705,877 of CM057338.1, forward strand.
ACAAAATAAAAATAATAAAAATAAAACAATTTGTAAATAAATAAACAGGGAAGTACCGACATTCTCAACTATTTTGGTGTAGCATGACAGTGAGGACACTGTCAAGTTTAAGTCTGGGGGTATGCTCGATACGTCTTCTTCCTTCGCATTCATATATACATATTTTTGCATTTGCATATTCATTTGAAAACCCATAAAAATTTCAAAAATTATAAAAATTTATGTATTCAATTTTGGCTTATTTGACTAGAATATGACAAATAGGTTAACTGGCTAGGAACAACTAGATTTTAGACTTAGTAAATTAAAAACCCTAAAAATAACCTTTCTTAAAGTTTAGCGGTAGAAAGTATATGTCTTTGTAGTTTATTTAGAAATAGGCAAATTTTGGGTTCACTTCTTGGGCTAAGTTGAAGCAAAGGAAAAGTATTGATATTTTTATTAGAGTATAAGTTTGAAAAATAATTCCTAACTTAAGTCTAGATTCTGAAAATGTATACCCTACAAATTGCACAATCACGCACCTTAAAACTTGGAATAGTAGAAGAGACCTTGAAATGCTCTTGTCTAAAGTCCTTGGTACAATGAAAATAAAAGAAAAAAAAAGTGAATAAAGAAAAAAAAATGAACACTGGTTTTTGTGATTACTTAAGACTGCAAAAATAGAAAAATATTTAGCGAGGGTGCTTCATCACCTAGTGCCTTAGACCAACTGGTTTGGGAGTCACTGCTAAAAAGCCTTGGGTGTTACAAGACTAGGAATTATGCTTTAATGTGCAAACGCATTTTGTAATCGGTCGTTGGTACCTCAAGAAGTATTAACGGTCGCATGAAGGATGTGTAAGCAAAATTCAATTAAAAATTCACCAATTAATAAGTGCTTTGGACAACGGACAAGGGTATGATTGCTTGATTTGAATTTCCAAGTCTAGGGGTGATATATACACACACGTGGGGATATGTGATTGGAGTTTAGATGAGAGAAAGGAATGAAGAATAGAACTTGTATCTTTAGTAGAGTTGATAAAAATTCCTAAGTGGAGATGGAACCCTAGAAGGAAAACTTAAGAAATGCCGAAAGCTAAGTAAGTCTATAGAACATATATAATCTTAAGTTAAATGATGAGGAAGTGTGAAGAATATGGGTGGATAATTTACGAGTCGACGATAACAGAATTCCTTGTTAGAAAACCTAATTGGAGAATTAAAGTCAAAAAGCCAAATTGATAGGATATTGTGGGTAGTATCCGCTGAAAACCCTCAGGAGACAACACTCCTCCTACTAGGGACACCTAGAGGTTTAACGGCTTGTTGCACGAGCTCAGTGCAATCGCGATTCCCTGCGAAAGTGCGGTTAGGTTTTTTGTCGAGGATAAAAAAATAAGTTTGCTCGAGGACGAACAAAAGATAAGTTTGGGGGTATTTGTTCATATCATAATATTGCATTTTATATTCCCTATTCTTATGCATTTTACAATAAAACAGGTGCTTTTGACGCATGTCTGCTACATATTACAGGTTACAGATTCTTGGACAGAAAACAGTGAAAACGATGAAAAGACGAAGCAAACGTGGACTTTGACCAACAAACAAAAGACTCTTGATCAAGCCTACATCAAAGATAAAATTCACAATGTACAAGACAATGCAAGGTCCAAGATTACAAAGCTAACGGTTAAAAGTCCACCGCAATTATTTACTGGAGATCTGGAAGAAACATAGAAGCTATTTTAATAAAAGAACCAAATAATAAGGAAGCCCAAAGATTCAAGGCCCAATACTTCCTTTTAAAGAGACAGAGACATAAAATTTTACCAAAGCTTGGAGTCTACTTTGACTAGGTCTTCCTAAGGATATTTTGGTAAATGTAGACGTTCGAATCAATTGTAACCTAGGGTTTCCTATCCTCTATAAATAGGAACTCTAAATCATTGTAAAGGCTATGCCTCCCTCATGCCTCTTTTTATGAATAAAATTTAGAAATCTTTTGGAGAGCATCGATACCTCTTTTCATATCATCTATTCAGATCTGACAACCCTGTGTAAATGTTTGGAGAGAGCCATCTGTAAAGTAAGTAGATTTATTTAATTGCCCTACTTTAGATTTCAATTCTTGCCCTAGGTAATTTTTCATTCTCTGTCCTAGATTAAATTTAATTCCTTGCCCTAATTAGATAGTTAGATCTTTAATTCAATTACCCTAGATTAATTTAGTTTTTAGATTTAATTAATCCATTCACACTGTTTGGAATTAACTCGTAAGAGCGATTAGGAAATTCATAACATCCCTGTGGACCGACCCGTACTCACCGGCTAGCTGCAAAGCGACGCCGTTCTTGATTGCGGTTAACAAATATTTTTGATCTAAAAATCTCACACAATCAAGGATATAAATAGGGGATGCATGGCCCCCTCTTAGGCACTCTCATTGATTTGCCTCTAGCTGTCTTCGTCTTCTCCTATTTTTCTTTGACCGGTCTTCGTAGTTCATTGTTTCCTGATGGCCGGCAATACGTACAACATCCAAGACATCATGACACGCAACGACGTCTACCATTACGACTTTGACGGTTCCAAGATGACATCTTTATTTGCGCTCGGTCACTCTTTTCCAATAGGACGTCCAAGTTGCTTCGAAGGGCCAAGACATTGGCCTCGTCGTCGAAGTATTCTACTCGATAACTGGGTAGGCCGATTTCCGCGGGGACCATCGCCTCGTTGCCATAATAAAGACTGAATGGGGTTTCCTCCGTGGGTGTCTTTTTTTACATTCATAATGCCCACAGCACCCGTGGTTGTTCTTTGACCCATCCGCCCTGTCTTCCTTCCAAGCAGGCTCTGAGGCCCCGAATGACACCTCGGTTTGCTACCTCGGATTGCTCATTGCACTGGGGATGTGCAACCGCGGAGAACTTCTATGTGATAGTCACTGCAGAATTCTTTGACTTTATCGTTTTCAAATTTGGTTCCATGGTCGGTGATGATGCACCTCGGAATTCTAAATCAGGCGATTACGTTGTTTTGCAGGAACTTCACCATGGAGGCGGCATCCGGTTTCCTGATCGGTGTGGGTTCGACCCATTTCGTAAAGCGATCCATGGCGATAAGGATGTATTTATACCCACCAGTGCCAGTAGAGAGTTGGCCAATCATGTCTATCCCCCATTGTGCGAATGGCCAAATGGAACTTATTGGTGTTAACTCAATGGCTGGTAACCAGGAAGTGCTGCCGAAGAGTTAACATATCTTGTACCTTCGTACGATCTTTTCCGCGTCGCTGTGGATAGTTAACCAATAATATACCTGCAGCAGTGTCTTCTAAACTAGGCCGATGGCCCCCTGATGTGCACTACCGACTCCCTCGCGTATTTCGTGGAGAATGTACTCTGCTTCGTCGGAATTGACGCATCTGAGTAGAGGTTGGGTGTATGACTCTTTGTACAAGTTACCTTTGCTCCACACGAAGTGGCGAGCTTTAATGTGGAGCCGACGCGCCTCGATTCGGTCCTCGGAGAGCACTCCATCCTTGAGGAACTACACTATAGCTTTCAACAATCTAAGACACTCCCCTGAGTGGTGTAGACCCGGTGTATCACTTCTTTATCTTCGATGCTGGGTCACGGTAGGACTTCGAAGAGGATGTTTCTCTTTTGAATGGCCGAATATGAGGATGCGAGTTTGCTCAATGCATCTGCCTCGACGTTCATACTCCGAGGAATCTGCTCCACTTGATCCTCGTCGAAATTTTTCCGGAGCCTTTTTACCTCGGCTAGGTATTTCATCAACAGGGGTTCCTAGGCTTCGAATCGTCTGGTCACTTAGCCGATGACCAACGCAGAGTCACCGCAAATTTTAATTCTCTTTAGCCTCACTCCCGAGGCGATTCGTTGACCGGACGATAAGGCTTCATATTCCGTGGTGTTGTTTGAGGCCTTGAAGTCGAGCCGCAAAGAGTATTCCATCACGGCTTTATTAGGGCCACGGATGACCAGCCTAGCCTCACTCCCTTTCTCTCTGTGGAGCAACCGTCCACATAGAGTACCCAGTCCAGAATCGGATCGAGTTTTTCTTCGATTGAGTGTTGTAGGTTTGGATCTCACATCGACGCTTCTTCTTTGTTAGGAATGGTGCATTCAACCATGAAATCGGTGAGGGTGTGGGCTTTGACGGCTTGTCATGGTCGGTATCGGATGTCAAACTGCGACAACTCCCATCTCCACTTCTCTAAGCTGCCCGATGACTCAGGGGACCCAAGGATATTTCCCAGGGGTCGATCGGTGAAAACGATGATGGTATGGGCCTAGAAATAACGCCAAAGTTTCCTGGATGCGACGACGAGCGCCAGGACTATCTTCTCAATGGCAGGGTACCTGGTCTCTACGTCTTTGAAAATATGGCTTGCGTAGTAGACTGGCCTCTCTATACCCTCGGATTCTCTGATGAACACGGAGCCGACAGCTTGGTCGGAAACAGCCAGATATATTAGCAGCTCGTCCTCTTCAACCAGTCGGGTGAGAAGCGGTGGCATCGTCAGATGAGTCTTGAGCTGCTCGAAGGCTATTTGACACTCCTTGGACCACTCAAACCCGAGGATTTTCTTCAAGTATTTGAAGAAAGGTAGGCACTTTTCGCCGGACCTGGACATGAACCGACTCAAAGCGGCCACCCTGCCTGTGAGCCGCATGATTTCAACATTTCTCCTGGGCGTCACCATGTTTATGATGGCCCTGATCTTCTCCGAGTTTGCTTCAATTCCGCGATGTGTGACCATGAATCCGAGGAACTTTCTGTCCATGACGCCGAAAGCACACTTGGCCGGATTCATCTTCATTTTGTACTTCCGTAAGACTTAAAAGGTCTCGTTGAGTCAATTCCGAGCTTGTAGGAGATCACCTTAGGCTCGATCCCCGACATGTCCGCGGGAGTCATAGCAAACGCGTCGGAGTTGTTTCGGAGGAACTGGATAAGGTTGTCCCAAACTTCTTCGGTCAGGATGGAGCTGATCTGTATGGTCCGGCTGGTGTCCCCCTCCTCAAGGGAGACTTCGAATAGGTCCTCTACTGGGGAACCCTGGATCTCCCTCAAGTCATCCCGTGTATCCAGCGATTCTCGAGGGTCACACGGTCCCTCGGATAGGTCTACTTATTTATCCTCGGGAACCGTTGTGGCGAGACACACCCGAGCGATTTGATGATCTTTGTAAGCCCGGCCTATCCCCCCATCGCCTAGAGGGAATTTGAGCATGAGGTGGTAGGTAGAGATCTGAGCCTGGAGGGCATTTAATATGGGCGATCCAGAAGGATGTTATAAGATGAAGGAACCCAGGCGACAAGGAAACTCACCGACAGGGTTTGGGTTCTTCCGGCCTCCCCGGCGTCGAAAGGGAGAGTAATCGTTCCTTCGGCTTGGACGGAGTGGTTAGTAAACCCAGAGAGGACGTGCGAAGTTGGTTGAAGATCGGACGGGTTTAACCCCATACGCTGAAAACAGTCGTAAAATATGATATCCGCCGAGCTCCCTGAATCGGCTAAGATTCTCCGGACTTCATACCGATTAACCTGGGCCGCGATCACCAGGGGGTCATTGTGCGGGACGGATATGCCATGAAGGTCTTCCTTGGTGAATGTGATGGGATTAGCTTCCTTGCACTTTTTGGAAGGGGGCACCTAAGGTCATGATCGGCTGGATACGGAGGGTGTCCTTGTTGCTCGGAGTCGAGTCAACAGAGATGACCATGATCTGTCCGACCGTTAACTCTCCGGTTAGAGGTTGGTCTGCTTGCTCCCGATCTGCTTGATGTTTGTCTCGCAGGTACTTTTCTAGATGACCGTAGCAAATCAGCTCCTAAATATAATCACGAAGCTGTTTGCAGTTCTCGGTCAGGTGCCCCTGTGACCGATGAAAGGCACAGTATGGGCCGCGGAGTCATTTACCCGGCCGCTGTATCATCGATGCGAGTTTGAAGAATCTTTCACTCTTTGCCACCTCTAGCAGCACAGCCTAAGAAACATTCAGAGGAGTATACTCGTGAAACCTCAGAGAATAAGGTTTCGAATGATCGGCTTTTTTCTTCTCTTCCCGGTCCCGCTTCTTTCGGTCCACCTGGTCCCCACGAAAAAAGTTGGCGTTTACCTCCAACTCGAGTTGGATCTCCCGCTCGGTCCAGACTTTCACCTCAGCTATGGTCTTAGGTTGTGCTAATGCAAAAGAGCGGAGCCACTCTTTGTGCCTAAGACCAGATCTCAAGACGGTGATGACCGTCCCATCCCAGTATTCGGGTACCTCCAGGAAGACATTGTAGAACCGGGTGACGTAGCCCTTAAAAGATTTCCTATCCTCACTCTTGATGGTGAAAAGGTAGTCGACTATCCTCTTCTGTCATTGGTTGCCGACAAAATGACCGAGGAACTGAGTATCTAGCTTATCGAAGGTGGATATTGAACGCGTAGTAAGACCGCGGAACCAATCTCTCCCGACCCTAATAAAGGTGGTGGGGAAGGCTCGGCACTGAGCCACGTCCGAGTTATCGTGGAAGCTCATGCCCGCCATAAACTCATCCAAGTGGTCCTTAGGGTCGGACTTCCCGTCCAAAAGGGCCACCTTGGGCGGTTTGTTCCAAGACGAGACCCGCTCATTTAGTAACTACTCTATGAAGGGTCACGTTAGAGAATCTGCTAAGTATTTTGCCGATCCTCCGAGCAGACGGGTGGCGAGCCACATGTCCTCAATTTTCTTCTCAAGGACATCGATTCGTTGTTGGTACCCTGAGGATTCTCCACAGTTGGATTGCCTACTGTCTCGGCTTCGGGTTTACGCGGTGGAGTGGCTTCGGCTTTACTCTATCACGTTCATCATATCCCCAGGGTGAACCCTTCATGGTTCGCCTCAACCTGCGCCATATGCACGTCCTTGGTGAGTGTGGTGACGTCGATCTTCCCGGGAATTAAACGAATTGACCGACGTCGCTTCAGGGGGTGAGGGAGCACGACGAGTTTTGAAGCGACGATCTGGTCGGTCCTGGGACTTTGGTATCGGACTGTCTGGTGTCCAATGAGTCATGGAATCATTTCTTGTATGGGGTTATGACTGCCGGAATTGGTATGCCAGTGTTCCGTAATATCGAGGTTAGCACATGCAAGGCGAGGGCTTCAACGCGCCCTTCCGCCGCCTCGTGTATGCCGTCATTCCGGGGAGTGGGGCGGTGGTTTGGCAGGCATGGCCGGCCATTTGAACAAGAGCGAGCCCGTACACCATTGCCGTGAACCTGTCGATCTGCACAGATAAGGCTTCGACGACGTTGGTGTTGCGCCACGGCAGCGCCCCGGCCGTCTATCCCGAGGCCAAATTGCGGAATCAAAATTTTTCCTTACTTGGAAACCGGCGCTACCGCGAACAATGAAAACCCGGATCGTTAACCATTAACCTATACTAGCTATCAAGAGATGGGAAGAGAAGTATACCAAGTGATCCGAGTCCTCCGGTCTTCTCATCATCGCCCCGATCTCCTGCGGAAAGTCTTGTCTCCATATCGTCGCCTCCTCGCCGGAAAGGGCACCACATCGCCTGCGTCTTTTACGGGCTCCCGCCTCAATACCGAGGCAACTCGGGCATGAAGCCGGCAACTCGACATGCTCAAGATATGCTGTAGAATGTAGTGTAGAGGATGCTTGTCTCTTTGGGGTTATGTTGCCTTGATGGAGGAAAGGGGTTAGGAAAAATGGTGCTTTCATTTTTCCAAAACAAGAAGAAGAAAGAGATGAAGAATTCCTCACAAAACAAAGATGAACTCTCTCATTCTTTTCTTTCTCTCAAGTGTTCTTTCTTTCATCAAGTGAGAATGATCATGTGGTGGAGGAATGAGAATACCAACCATAAGAAGGGAGGTGAGTGTAGGATAAAGAAAATGGTGACTATATCCTAAACATCATCATAACAAAAGCACATCCAAAACATACCCTCTCAAATCACCATTAAAGCAAGTGATGGTGCAAGATAAGAATGGTATCAAAAAGATGCTTTCATAATATCTCATCTTACAAATAAACCCTCCACAAAATGTTATTTGCAAACTTGCAAATAACACCCTCCATCGGAAAAGTCCGGCCGGGAAAGAACAAAGGAAAACCGGCCGGGACGGAATGCAAACTGGCAACTCCAAAAAACCGGTCCCGTAATAAATTACAGGAAAACCCCGACACTGTGCATACACACCCGCATCTGTATTCCGTCCGGATACAAATGCAATGAGACAAAATCTACACTGTACTAAACTAGGACCGGCTTAAACCAAAGCCGGCTAGTAATATCCGTTCGATCCTGATCCGTGCAATACCGCACGTATCAGATCGAACCCTGCCATATAACTATACGGCCACTAGTACAAACCGTCCGATCCTGATCCGTGTAATACCGCACGTATCTGATCGGACCCTGCCATATCTCCATACGGCCTCTACAGCGTTTCGCCCGAAAGCTTGAGTAACTGTAAGTGTGGTGGACTCTAAAGACTCGTCAATACTATGACTGTGGATTTAACCACTAGCACGTCAGAGGTATTAGCCAATACGTGACGAGCCACCAGCTATTGACCAAAAAGGACGTCGATGAGCGAACTCATCCTGACACCCTACTGAGCCTGTCAGTGACAATATCCGTACAGTCCGGTCCGTTCGTCTATGAGCATCGCATGTCGGGCCTAGGGGGTTGGTAAAAGTCAGACCCCCAAAAGCGGTACAAGTCGTGTCGGAGTGTAGCCCAGAACGCCCAGAGATACTACTGGAATACTTACCAGTAAATCTCCTGCCTCGGCCGAGGGCTTTGCGTAATGGCTCTCCTAGACACAGCGCGACCTCACCCCCAATACCGGGAGAGACGAACCCCTGAAGATCCGCTCACTGCCTCCATGTGGCTCGGGACTGTACCCAACTAAAACCTGTTTGCACGACTCCTTTGAGCCGTGGTAGGGTAGTAATCAAAGTACAGTGGGAACTCACACGAGACAAATGACGATCCTCAGGTCGATGAACTAACCTGTACACATGTCACCAGGGAACTGCTATCTGACGTCAGGTATAAGACCAACTAGCATGTTCCCGGCGAGTCCTGTCCGGTGTACTCATAACCCAATGAGCACCTTGTCACGACCCGAGAATTCGACTCGTGACCGGCACTTACCCACGCAACGTCTACAGGCGTAACGCGGCTAAGTAAGCCGAACCCAGAAATCAAAACCAATAAATATAGAGTGATTTTAAAACATTTTGTAAAAACAATCGTACATGTCTGAAAAATTTCCATTTATTTAGTAGAAATCCTTTTTAAGTTCAAAAGTTATAAGTTTTATAATTTTGGTAACATTTCCCTTTTAAAACATTTGCCCTGCCAGTCGGGTAGAAACAAGGTGTAACAGAAATGACGAGTAAAATAAATGAAGAATCACAATGAGATATACGACGCCGTAGCGAAGAATACACAGTAAAGCAAGGATAATATCATAAAAGATGAGACTGCAAAAGTAAAGTCGGCTCACATGCGATCTCGACACCAGAATATAAAATCATACATATCGTCCTCACAACTGTCTCTAAGTCAATACAGAAAAGTAGATGGAGAGTACTAGATACATCAATATACGACTGAAAGATAACAGATACCGTACAAAACCCACCTATCAACAAAAGGCTATCTCTGCTCAAAAGGGGTATCTGTGCCAAAAGATGCGATAACAGCCAGCCGTGACTACTCCCAAGGGCAACCTGCAAATACTGTGGCACAACGGGGGTGAGTTGCCAACTCGTGAATAGAGATAACATATAAAGGTAATCGCAAGCATGCACGTACAGCGCTACTCTAGCCAATGCCAGCAGATGATATCAATGCGGGTAAGCAGTATGCATAATAATAATGCAAGTCCTCTATCAGGTGATATAACTACAGGATGAGATGTGATAATAAATGCTGAGCATGGGAATATAGTGTCTACATGAAGTATCAAGGTGGACTACATATGTATGTATGCACCACAAATCCCAACATCCCAAACGCCGGTACTCCATCGGCCCTCGTATCCTGTATATCCCTGAAAATCCCGAGTGCCCAACATCGGCACCCAAATATCATAAATACTCGTGTCTAGCATCGACACGCAAACATCCTGTATCGGGCATCCGTCATTCCGGGTCGGCCCTCTCTCAAAGTATATATATCGGGAATCCGTCAGTCCGGGTCATCCCTCTCACAATACATCGGGCATCCGTCACTCCGGGTCAGCCCTATATCAATCCATCGGGCATCCGTCAGTCCGGGTCAGCCCTATATCAATCCATCGGGCATCCGTCAGTCCGGGTCAGCCCTATATCAATCCATCGGGCATCCGTCAGTCCGGGTCAGCCCTCTCTCAATCCATCGGGCATCCGTCAGTCCGGGTCAGCCCTCTCTCAGTACCTGCCTCTAGCACCGAGAAAACACGGGGCGGCGCCCCCAAATATCATATCAAGGGAACCGGGTTTTTAAATGATTACTTATTTGAAAAGGCCACGGTTCCCAAATCCAGAAATCACATGAAATCTCAACCAATAATACAAGTAATTGTGATGTGATATGTGCATCAAATATGTATATCTAGTCATGTCACAGAAAAATGAGCTACAATGCAACGATCCAATGTGATATATGTATCAAGTATGAAATTCAAGTCATGTCATATATAGATGAGCTACAACAATACATAACAGTATGATCATGGCAGTTCTATCAGTTCTAAGCAATGTTTATATATATAGCAGGGAATGCAATATGTGATGACAATCCATGGTATGGTGTATGCAATATATAACAATAAGGTCCTATCAGCCTTAACGCATAACGCCATGCGGGCGATATCCCCGTAGATGTGAAATCTACTCACCGTGTCTCGCGCTAAGTGTATCCAACCACTTGCTTGCCCTTCTTCGCAGCGTCCGTCTCACTGGCCTGCGAACCTAAAATCACATAACATATACCACACATAAGCTTAATTCACAAAAACGCGACATTATAATCCAACAAGAAACCCGTGTCGCAAACCAATCGCGCGTGTGCGCGATACGCTAAAACGTGTAATCACGCGCCACGAAACTACCCCGACGCGCCGCGATACGCAGAAACCCAAACCTACTCACGTATCACGCGTGTCGCGAAGGTTTAGAAAACGGCAAAATAGGTATTTGGTCCCAGATTTTGCTACAGAACTAATCTTACAAAAATATATATACCAATATACTACACACATTAGCAGACACCCAATGGACCAAACAACACCCAAATCCCTACCCATCTGGCCGCAAATTGCGGCCAGAATGAGGAAATTGGCGGCCCACTGTAGCAGGTAGGGGGTCGGGTTTCACCTGATGTATCAGCACAATACCACTATACTACAGTCAACCCAATTTCATTCTGAACTCACCGAGTCAAAAGCAGTTCCAGAAAAGTTCACTTTTGCACAAATACGACATTTTGCATCAAATAGGAAAACTGGTGGTATTTTAGTGTAATAGGGGTTAAGCTAGGTTAACATGGTCTCAACAAACCTCAAGCATCCTACTGAAACCAATCTACACCTCATTAGCACAAAGTTCTCACTAAACACCCCATATCGCACTACAACGCACTAAATTCCAATAACCGATGCAAAACTACACTAACAAGGCAAACTAGGGAAGCAAGATAGGAAGTATACCTCACTCTCGACCCTAGGGAGCTGCAGGAAGGAGAAGAAGTGAAGGGAAGAGGCTGTGGTTGCTGCTACTGTGCTTGCTGTTCCCTGTTGCTGCTGCTACTGTTCCCTGCTGCTGATGCTGCCTCTTGCTGCTGCTGCTGGGGGTTTTCTTCAGTTGCCTGCTTCTGCTGCTGGTGCTGGGCTGAGGTAAGTGTGTGTGTGTGTTTGTGAGTGTTTGAGAGAATAAGCAATGAGAGAGGAAAACAAATCATGCACCCAAAAGTCACCCCTCCTCTCTCTCTCTTCATTTAATGCAAGCATGGCTTGAGCCATGATGCACCCCTCTCCCTCTCTCTCACAAGTCAACCCCTAAACCATTTGAATTAAAGTAATCTTTTAATTAGCTAATTAAATCCACTTAAAACCCATAAGACTTTAACCCTCAAGATTAACCCACCATGGTTAATAATTAAGGTATTAACTTGATTTAAAAACCCTAGTTTACATGCACATGTGTGTGCAAGCCTAGGAAAATTTTGGAAAAATAATTATTAAATTAGGAAAAATATTTAAAACACAATTTGGTAAACTTTTCATTAAAAACCATTATTTAACTATAATTATTCACTAACCCTTATCCTAAGGTGTTACACACCTGTATACATCTTAGGTGAACCAACTGACACCAGTGGCTTATGAGACCGGCCACCGCCCCTCGTCGGGGTCTCGACTGTATACACTAGTCTACTCTGGAGAATCGATGCCCTGTCTCGAAACTCCCACGACTAGGGACATTTTAAGGATGTGCTTATAGACCACTAGCTCTCACGTATATGATCGCCATCATACTGCTGGTAGTCAAGCAAGAATCCCAGGGGCTCTATCAACGTGTAATAGCGACATGTCAGGTCACCTAAAGCAGTACACGATGATAAAGATAAACCAGATAGTATACTATCATCTCGAGTAAGACTGTCCTACCGGGATAGGTCCTCCCTCAATCATTGCAATCACGTGCCTGTGATCCAATAATTGACTCTGAGGGCACTATCTCCAACAATCTCCCACTTGCACTCAAGGCTAATTATTGCGATGCCGCATACTCACAGCCCGTGTGATACCGAACACCCAACTCCTCTACTAGTCAGTCTCACAAAGCTCGTTTGCGAAACTATTGCGTTCGAGGAATAGCCTCAGTGAGTGGATCCGCTGTGATGTTTCTTTCTATGTCTCTCTATATCTCAAGTTCGCGGAGAAAACCATCTCCCGAAATGAGCAATACCTGTCTTAGAATGTCTGGATGTCTGATGGGACCTAGCTCATAAATGAACTCCAAATCCAAACTTCTTAGACTGTATCGTCAACTGAACTTAATCAGTATCCTGCGCCATGCCACCCTCAGTATTGCCTTGGACCACCTGTCCAAAATACAGCCCCTCGTCAGAAGGAAAACTACAACTCTGACAGCCACTCTGCCATCCATGTCACCTTGGAAGCCTGGAATGATAACCGTCTCCTAAAGGAGGCTGCTGCTATCATATCCCTAGAACATTCACTTATGTTCTATAACTGCTTCCGACTGTTCCTCCAGGATTGGATCAGTATCAACTTATTGCATCTAGTGCAAGAACAACATCTGGTGTGGTACTTGACATCTCATGATTGACTCAATTGCCTAAGCAAGTGATCTGTCAATCATGCGTATCCCTCTCCCCTTTAGTCTGTAAGACACCTTTAGAGAGGGTGACTCCATCACCTGCAGGTACACTACCATGCCAGGAGTCGTCCATTCTAAATACTCTTAGAATGCCGTCTAAGTACCCAGATTGGGAAACCACCCAAATCTAGATCTAAAAACATAGATCTAGTAACCAGTTTGTCTTATATAATGTCCAAGTCCCTTTTGGAGAAACCACTGTGTGACGACCAAAGTATAACCGATCGTAGTATAGGAGTCTCTTTTCCTACTCTGTGTATGTCATCCAAATACCAGGATATCACACCCTACTACCTTCTCAACAGATCCATCCCCTATTTTGATGACGTCAAACCTATGACTGTCACGTCAGAAATAGATGATCTATCTCCGCTACATCTGCTTTAGTCTATAAATAGACATAAGCCTGATGTCCACCAATGCTTCCGCTACTCCCACTGACTACGACAACCCTCTGCCAGAGTCATATAGACGCGCACTTCTAAAACTAGTTTAGAACGACGCTATACTCATCCTCCTGCCGGGTCTCGCAGCCTGGAACAACAACAAAGGCAAGTGTGGGTAAACAAGAACTTCCCTGTCACCGTCCTTGAGGCTACCGGAGTACCTCTCGGGTGCCTGAAGTTACCCACCTTATCTGCGGAGTGGCCAATGGAATGTCAAAACAGATTGAATCTTAAGGTTCCTTATCAAATCTTCAGTAATCGTTTGCGGTTCTGGAATCACTTCCAGTTCTACCATACTCCCACTACTGTTTTCTGAAAAAATCCATTTCTTTTAAAAATGTGGCGAGTCAAGAACAATATCTCTATTGATCTTCCAGATGGTAGAAAATCAACCCTCGTCATAGCCTGGGTCAACCCGCAAACAGCCATTACAGAAACGTGCCTTGAGTTGTCCAGTGTCTGGTTTTAAGCATAAGCCGGACAACTCCCCGTACCTTAACATCGTTAAGATATGAACTGTTCTATATCCAATATAGAACTAGAGGCACTGATTCAATTGAACCAGATTCAAATCATGCAGCTATCTCTAGTGCATGTAAACTAAATGGAAGGAGGCCGATCAACGTTACTCAACTTAGGAATACTTCCAATTATGAGTAACCTGAATGAGAAGCAATTTCTCGTTATCATTACTATCAACTGAATACCATACACAAGTATCTACATCTTCGATCACCTTGAAGAATCCCGATACTTGCTACACCTGGTTCTCTACTCTATTCAAATACCTATAACTCCTCAAAACTTAGACCCTGTGTTTCTACGAAACATATGTCTAAGAACTAGAGAAGTTAAAAGTAAACAGAATATAGTATGAGGACCAACCCCTCTGTCCCAATGGATACTGGACAACATACAATACTCTGTATAAGTCCGCTGAGTCTAACAACTCTTTCACTGTGTGTCGTGGGTTGAAAACTGTACTTATGGTTAAGAAGAATTACACCGCTGTTTAATGCTCCTTACCTAACCATCCACTGATATAGGTAAATGTCGTTGACATAATATCAAAAGGTATATCTCACTCTATGAAAATAGACGTACAGATATATTAATTTGAAATTGGTGCACAACAGCGGATATTCAAAACCAAATATTTGCCGACCGGCAAACAGCCCAGGTGATCTCCTCAAATATCACCGATTACAATGAATCCCGATATAATGAGGATGATCACCCAATTCCCAATAACTTACTCCCACTCATCATCTGTAAAACCATACAGATGTGAGAATCATACCTGGTAAATACATACCCTGGAGTAAGTGTCTAATCGGGAAATCAGTTTTCTATTAACAGTACACAGTGAAACTGAAACATTGGAATGTTTCGTTGGGGTATCCTGGTATTCCTAGTAATGCCTCTTCCATTATCCAGATTCACAACTGTAACCGTATATCTCTCTGCCATCTCTCCAAATCCCTTTATATGTCTTTAGTCATTACCTTCTGTACACCCCTTTAGGCCAAATGGTTTTCTTCTTTCCCTACCGTTCGGCACCAGCCTATGGTTTGGAAGAAGACTATCCAAAAAGCATAAAGGGTGTACTGTCCTAATCCTAGGAGCACTCGCAACGCGAGAGAAGGTGAAGATAAAAGACACCTGAATGTACTTTATTCCTATTTCTCCTGAATCAGAATCCATCCCCGAACTGGAACAAGTTCCTTTCGAGTTCGTATATAACCATACGATGGAGTATCCAAATAAACTGTGGATCTTCGTAGTGATACGGAGTGTCCTGGAGAAATACAAAGGTGATTTAGGATTGGCGAAGAAATACTTGGTTCGGTCGTGAATAGCAGTCGCAATTTACTTTGCCCTCTTACTAATCCCTTACTTTGTCTTAACTTAATACCTTCTGCACACCATCGTTATGCTAATTGGTTTTCTTCATTCCCTACCGTTCGGCACCAGCCTAAGGTTTGGAAGAAGACTATCCAATTTGCGTAATAGGTGTACTATCTCCTAAACCAAGGAGTACTCGCAACCTGAGAGAAGGTAAAAGGAAAAGACAACTGAATAATCCTATTCGTTTTCTCCAGAACCAGAAACCATCCTCGAAGTACTTCGAGTTCGTATATAACCATACGATGGTTTTGTCCAATGGAAGTGGACGTTCGTAGTAATACGGGGTGTCCCGGAGAAAAGAGTAAAGGTAGGAGTGGCAAAGAGGTCTGCAACTCTGACAATCCAAAAGCCAGTGTTAAGAAGGTTCGGTCAACTTGGTCACTGAGTCATAGTCTAGGGTCGGGTCAATGGTCGCTGCCAAAGAGAGAGAGAAAAGAAACACTCAGCGTGCACTCTAACCTAGATCAGAATGGTTATCACTTTGTCTAATCTGGAAACCTCCCACTATACCTCAAATTCTCCTCCAAACCTGAAAGAAGAATTAGTCGGGTCACCCGAGGAGTAAACTAACTCATCAGTGGGAATCGGGATCCAACTATCATCGCATGATAACTTGACGGAATCCACTCAAGTCACCACACTCCAGAAGGTATGCACATGCCTGGCAAGTTTCAGTTCTTTTGAAACTCCCGATGTTTGTTTTTACCCCTAGGACTCAAGTGACCTTGACGGAGTCAACAAATCAAAGGGTCCTAGTCAAGTTCAACCCGTCATTATCTGGATTGCATTAAACCCACCCGTACGTGCCCTTGACGGAGTCAACAAGGCCGCACGACTGTCCTAATCAATCCCATTTATGCAACAAACAAGCACCACTTAGCTACCGTACACTACGCCTTGACGGAGTCAACAAACGCAGCACGAATACTAAATAATACCCATAAGAAATGACGGAGGGCTACGAATGGTTTTTGGCGAAAAACCTTTAACGTAATGAACTTGATATCGTTGAAGGAACTGCATAGCCTTTTTAGAAAATATAGTGACGAAAACCTTTACTAAAGAGGTCACTCCCGGTGAAGGGATCTCGGCTCTTTCCCCGTAGAATAAGGTGCAGGATATTCCAACTGAATACCACGATGCAAAGCAAAAGTAATCGGCTATAGTGAAGTTAATACCCTGACGCAAACTTCTGTCCAAGGGGTCACTCCCGGTGAAGGGATCTCGGCCCTTGCCTCGTCGACTGAGGAGCAGGATATTCCAAATGAATACCACGATGCAAAACAAAAGTGAACGTCCTTGCAATAACAGCTTTTTGAAAAGTGTTCCAACAACATCAGAATAGGTTTGTTTATCTTGCATTGATCCGAATCAATGCAGTCCCATCAATAGATCACACCACAAAGAACGAAAATATACTGACGTACGTATATGCCATCCGCATTCGCCACTGGGTCCCGTCATCACCCGTTAGGTTAGCTAACTAACGGCAGAGCGGGGACTGGACTAGCGCGGATGAAAAACATATACAACATCTACTAATATATACCAATATATAGTATTTCGCTCAAGGCGTGAATAAAAATGCAACATCACAGAAATGTACAGCATCACAGAACAATACAGATATCTGGAAGCCCCGGGTTTCACAGAGCCGCTGCTGAAACCCGACGTTCCCCTTGTCGTGTGGATAGCCTGTGCAATGAAAACCTAGACCCCTACGGGCGCGGCAAGTCACCCGCCAAAACCTGAAGCGAGGCAGCCTCCTTCAGCACCGTGAATGGACCACCCAGCACTTCACGGAATCCGGTAAATTGGGCACCCCTCCTGGGTCAACCTGTACCCCCCATGAGTGCGGCGAATAGCCCGCCAATTCCAGACTGAAGCCCCCTCCGTCTCAATGCCATGAGATGCGGGCCCGTTGCCCTCTAGAACCCGGCTATCTGTACACCCCTCCGCGGGGTAATCCTAGTACAGAAAGTAAAATATACATACACCGGGTACATCGACCGCAACCAGGTCGTGCCCCAAAAGAATAATACAATCAGGCAGTGACGGCAGTCCACATGTCGGACGCTCGTCCCGCAATATCAAATTTACATAATACAACAAAACTGTACTAGCATTGCATCCAGGCTATCCCCACGACCGATCCGCAACAACACAGCATAAACATAGAACATCAACGTGAAAGTCACGTTCGCAAATCCGTCTAACCGGGCAATAGCAGTTAGACGGGATTTACCGATCAAGTGACATTCACGGTCGCAGATATAATGTAAATACTGTGAAATAATGTGTTTAAAAATATCCGATCGATCAAACAATTAACAAGTGGGCCCCCAAGTAATACTGTAGCAGTCACAGAAGATCTGGGCCCAAATTTAATATCCCAAAAGCCCTATTTTCAGCCCAGAAAGCAACTGAAGAAAAACGACCAAGTGAACTCACCATAGTGCGGCGGAACCGCGGCCCCAAGGGGGTTTTGGCCACGGTTCCGCGCTCCAACTAGTGAATCACTTTATCGTTTTTCTACAATAGCCTTATATTTTCTAGCACATCATTTTTCTGCAACCTGAAAAATTTTTAGACACCCAAAAATTCCAACAGAAAACTGATGTGAACAAAAATGAGGTTTTTGGAATTTTGGTCGATCGGATAAGCAAAACGCATTAGAACAAGCTAGGCAAGGTTAATGGCGTGGCTCTGATACCATGTTGCGCCACGGCAGCGCCCCGGCCGTCTATCCCGAGGCCAAATTGCGGAATCAAAATTTTTCCTTACTTGGAAACCGGCGCTACCGTGGACAATGAAAACCCGGATCGTTAACCATTAACCTATACTAGCTATCAAGAGATGGGAAGAGAAGTATACCAAGTGATCCGAGTCCTCCGGTCTTCTCATCATCGCCCCGATCTCCCGCGGAAAGTCTTGTCTCCACATCGTCGCCTCCTCGCCGGAAAGGGCACCACATCGCCTGCGTCTTTTACGGGCTCCCGCCTCAATACCGAGGCAACTCGGGCATGAAGCCGGCAACTCGACATGCTCAAGATATGCTGTAGAATGTAGTGTAGAGGATGCTTGTCTCTTTAGGGTTATGTTGCCTTGATGGAGGAAAGGGGTTAGGAAAAATGGTGCTTTCATTTTTCCAAAACAAGAAGAAGAAGGAGATGAAGAATTCCTCACAAAACAAAGATGAACTCTCTCATTCTTTTCTTTCTCTCAAGTGTTCTTTCTTTCATCAAGTGAGAATGATCATGTGGTGGAGGAATGAGAATACCAACCATAAGAAGGGAGGTGAGTGTAGGATAAAGAAAATGGTGACTATATCCTAAACATCATCATAACAAAAGCACATCCAAAACATACCCTCTCAAATCACCATTAAAGCAAGTGATGGTGCAAGATAAGAATGGTATCAAAAAGATGCTTTCATAATATCTCATCTTACAAATAAACCCTCCACAAAATGTTATTTGCAAACTTGCAAATAACACCCTCCATCGGAAAAGTCCGGCCGGGAAAGAACAAAGGAAAACCGGCCGGGACGGAATGCAAACTGGCAACTCCAAAAAATCGGTCCCGTAATAAATTACAGGAAAACCCCGACACTGTGCATACACACCCGCATCTGTATTCCGTCCGGATACAAATGCAATGAGACAAAATCTACACTGTACTAAACTAGGACCGGCTTAAACCAAAGCCGGCTAGTAATATCCGTTCGATCCTGATCCGTGCAATACCGCACGTATCAGATCGAACCCTGCCATATAACTATACGGCCACTAGTACAAACCGTCCGATCCTGATCCGTGCAATACCGCACGTATCTGATCGGACCCTGCCATATCTCCATACGTCCTCTACAGCGTTTCGCCCGAAAGCTTGAGTAACTGTAAGTGTGGTGGACTCTAAAGACTCGTCAATACTATGGCTGTGGATTTAACCACTAGCACGTCAGAGGTATTAGCCAATACGTGACGGGCCACCAGCTATTGACCAAAAGGGACGTCGATGAGCGAACTCATCCTGACACCCTACTGAGCCTGTCAGTGACAATATCCATACAGTCCGGTCCGTTCGTCTATGAGCATCGCATGTCGGGCCTAGGAGGTTGGTAAAAGTCAGACCCCCAAAAGCGGTACAAGTCGTGTCGGAGTGTAGCCCAGAACGCCCTGAGATACTACTGGAATACTTACCAGTAAATCTCCTGCCTCGGCCGAAGGCTTTGCGTAATGGCTCTCCTAGACACAGCGCGACCTCACCCCCAATACCGGGAGAGACGAACCCCTGAAGATCCGCTCACTGCCTCCATATGGCTCGGGACTGTACCCAACTAAAACCTGTTTGCACGACTCCTTTGAGCCGTGGTAGGGTAGTAATCAAAGCACAGTGGGAACTCACACGAGAAAAATGACGATCCTCAGGTCGATGAACTAACCTGTACACATGTCACCAGGGAACAGCTATCTGACGTCAGGTATAAGACCAACTAGCATGTTCCCGGCGAGTCCTGTCCGGTGTACTCATAACCCAATGAGCACCTGTATACATCTTAGGTGAACCAACTTACACCACTGGCTTATGAGACCGGCCACCGCCCCTCGTCGGGGTCTCGACTGTATACACTAGTCTACTCTGGAGAATCGATGCCCTGTCTCGAAACTCCCACGACTAGGGACCTTTTAAGGATGTGCTTATAGACCACCAGCTCTCACGTATATGATCGCCATCATACTGCTGGTAGTCAAGCAAGAATCCCAGGGGCTCTATCAACGTGTAATAGCGACATGTCAGGTCACCTAAAGCAGTACACGATGATAAAGATAAACCAGATAGTATACTATCATCTCGAGTAAGACTGTCCTACCGGGATAGGTCCTCCCTCAATCATTGCAATCACGTGTCTGTGATCCAATAATTGACTCTGAGGGCACTATCTCCAACAGTTGGGAAGCGGAGTAAAACCACCCCCGCCTCCATTGTGGAGGACATGGTAGCTGGTGCTGGGATCTTCGTTGCGATTATCACTAGCCATTGAATCGAATGCGGAAAATCAACTTTTTTAAGTGGGAAAGCGTTCTTACAGACGACCGAGCTAGATCCGCAACTTCGAGGAGCTCAAGCTAAGGAGAAGAAGACCCGAAGGACTTGAATCGAGGAGGTATAAAACTCTTTCATAATAGTTTAGAACCTCCAAGTGTTAAGCTAGTTGGGGTTTCCGAAAAGATCCTGTATGATAGGTCGATGTTGCAAGTATAAAAATCGTTATTCGTAAATTCCTCCCCCCTCCCCCCCACAAAAGTGTGCGGTAGGCAACATCGACTTATAATGGTATCAGAGCCTACTTAAAGCTTAACTAGCTTGTTAGCAAGTGTTTAGAACTTCGATCAACGGAAAATATCTGAAATTGCATTTCCAGTCATACTTGTTGTTCGATTTTCAAAGTTGTTCAAAAAATTATTTGAGTGACCTTAAAATTACATGCAGGCTTTTTTAAGACCAAGAAAAAAAATTTCGAGCACTTAAGCTCATAGCTCGACGCTAATCCGATGCCAAATAGATCATTTGGCCGTGGATCCGCGGCCGAATTATGGCCAAAGTGCTCCTAATTTTTTCTGCGATTCAGGTTCTTGGAAATGTGATTTTTGATACATTTGGTTTTTGTCCAGATTTGTTTGTGTACTGGTATGTGCATGGGGTAAACGCGGAAAGTTTTTATCGATCGAAATTCTAAATTCTTGCTTATTTGTGTTTGTATGTGTGTTGCTAAATTTCTACTAATTGTTATATGTCGATTAGTGGGGGTTGCACATATCTAGTATGTTGTTGATGGTTTGTGTATATGAAGTATTAGATCGTCGTGAATGAATAGCTGGGAGGATGTGAGAAGAGTGTTCTTTTTTTCCATTCTTGTATATTTGTAAATTGATGCAATATTCTTTTACGAGGCACATCCGGGTTAAGCTTGTAGCCGTCGTTGTATTATTTCATTTAATTTTTCTTGCACCTAGGAAAGACCCAATGAGGGGGTGCATAAACTACCGGGTTCTTGAAGTGCCGAGTGGCCTACTCATTTCATTGAGAGAGGTTGCTTCACTTCAGAAATTTGGCGGGTAGTTTGTCGCACCCGTAGGGGTCTACGGTGGGGTTTGGCTATTCATCACGACCGTGGAATCCATTTTTCGTTCTAGGCTAAAACGAAACACGGAAAGCCGAATATATCCAATATATTCATCTGTGTTGCTGTGATCTGTGGTCTGGAATGGCTATTATTGCATGAGATGAATGGCTATATATATATTATATATAATAAACGTTGCTTATATTTTGCACCTGTGCTAGTCTAGCCCCCGCTCTGCCGTTAATTAAGTAATCTAACGGTGCATGACGGGGCCCCGTGGCGAATGCGGATGGTATAAGCGTACGTTCTATTTTCGTTTCTTTCTGCAATGATAGGGTTAAATGATGGGATAACATTAATATTGTTTAATGCAAAGAAAACAAACTAAAGTTAAATTGTTGGAACAGTTTCAAAACTACTCGGTTTTTTAAAAATATAACTTTTAAATGCGGAGCCTAAACTACTCCTTTTAAAAGCTATCATGGTTCCTTCGACTATATCAAGTTCATTACGTTCACGGTTTTCACCAAAACCAGGCGTAGCCCTCCGTCATTTCAGATGGGTATTCAGTAGTATTCAAGCTATGTATTTTGACCTTCATCAAGGCATAGTGATTGGTAGCTGCTGGGTATTCATCTGTAGCATAAGTAGATGCGTTAATCTGGGATAGGCGTACAGCTATTTTGGCCTTCGTCAAGAGTTTGTACGAATGGATTCAGATTAACCTGGACAATGACGGGTAGAACTTGACTTGTGTCTTATGATATGTTAGCCTTCGTCAAGGTCATAAGCGCCTGTGGCAAAAATCCACATCGGGAGTTTTAAAAGAAAAGGAAACTTGATAGTTTTGCATACCATCTGGAGCGTGATGATTTTGGTAAGCTTCATTCAAAGTTGTCATACAATGATAGTTGGATCCCGATCCCACCTTGAGTTTTATTACTCCTTGGGAGAGTTTTCACTTTACAATTAATACTATAAACCAAGTAGGTCTCTAGAACGGTGTTAGTGGGGCTACGCCTCTAGGAAAAAGAGCTTATGTAATTAAGGAACTTCGCGAAAGCATTGGAAAATCTCTTTCGAAGTACCGACACTAGCCTGGCCGAAAGGTTAAGAAAGAATTGTAGGATGCAATTAATTCCGACTAATTCTTCTTTTATGGTTTGAAGGAGGATTTGAGGAAACAGTGGGAGGCATCCTGTTTAGATAAACTAATAACCAATCTAAACTTGCAAGAGTATCATGCTGAGTGTCTCTTCTCTCTCTCCTAACTGCAGCGACCAAAATGACCGGGCTTAAGTTACTGCTAGATAAAAATATATTGATGGGGCCAAATTATAAAGATTGGCTAAGGAATGTCCAGATGGCCATAACGTATGACAAGCTGGGCTACCTCCTTACTACCAAAGCCCCCATCGTCCCAGGTCCAGATTCTATCGTCGCGGATATAGAAATACGTAAGACATGGGAAATAGACTGTGCGAAAGCCAAGTGCCTCGTGTTGGCCTCAATGGATAATGTGTAGGGTTCCTTATCACGACTACTAAGTTTCAAAAGGCATCAAGCATGCAATTTTATAAAAATCTAGTGTGCTAACAAACCCGAATCAAGAATCTAACTAAATAATTAGGGTTTAACTAAGCAAGTAAATAACATTACTTAAGTGAACAAGGAATACAACCTTTGTAGACTGGTCCTTCACTTCTAAAGCCCCTTGTAGTAGTTCCTTTGCTCCAAGTAGTGGTGTCCCGGACTCTCCTTTGGCTCCACTAGGTGAAAGGAACGAGCTTACTCAAAGATCTTCGAAGCCCAAGATGATCAACGTCGAAGAATCTTTAACTCAAGCTATCTCTTCACTAATTGATGAACTAGTGAAGAAACAACCTATACTAAATGGCTAGTTTGGTATAGATTGGTAAAGTAGGAATTTTGCTCATTTTAGAATAATTTTTCTCTCTTTCTTTTCTTCACTCACTCAAAACTAGAGAGCAAGGAAGGAGATGAAGAAAATGATCTCAAGTGATCAAGTATGAACCATGGGTGAGAAAATATCTCATATAACTTATGTAAAGACTTAACCATGGATAAAAATTAGAGTTGGGTTAATAAATATTTAGAGTAAAACAAAATTAGTGGACTAAGTCAAGGTTTCCACAAGCTTCTACAAGCATCTTCAACCATGATAATTTCCACCTAATTTTGTTTTTCCCTTAATAATTAAATCCCCACATTATCTTAAGTATAGTATGAGTCTCATACACCCAAGCCCAATGTATCATCTAGCATGACACATAAACAAATACATTAATATATATCACATATATATTTGTATGTATTTAGAGAAAATAATTTCTTAAGTGAGCTAATATTAGTTAATGTATATTAATATATCAAATATATAATTACACATTAAATTATTAAAGCAACACTTGATTTAATAATCCGGCTGTATCGCATACAACCGACTAATATCATTTATATGCATCTCACATATACATATAATATAACATTGAATCAACACTTTATTCAACAATCCGGTTATATCACATATAACCTATATCGCGAGATTGGAATACGGTATCACATACACGTATTAATCTCGGTCCCGCACATATCACATATGTGCCCTACTTCATTTCGCATGAGCTAGGAAACCTCTGTGTAGGACTCTAATGACTCATCAATACGCTGACATTGGGTGATGATCATATCAGTCATCCACAAGCCATCAACGGTACTAGCTGGATGTAACGGCTACCCGAGTATTGAGCGATCAGAATATCAACAAGCAAGCTTGTCCATACTCCTGTGAATCCAATAGTAACACTACCGTACAGTCCGGTCTCTTCGTCTGATATATCGCATATCGAGTCTAGGGGTGGTAAACGTCAGACCCCAGTAACTTGATAAGTCATGCCGATATGAGGCTTATAACGGGTTGAGAAACTACTGATAACATTTATCAGTAAATCTCCTCATCAGCCCTGGCTAGGGACTTCCTGTTATGGCCAATCGAGCACAACGCAACATCAACCCCCAATACTATGATAGACGAATCCCCTCCTATCGCTCATTTCCTCCATATGACTCGGGACTGTACCAAAAAACTATCTGTTTGCACGCTCTCTTGAACGTGGTAGGGTGGAAATCAAAGCACAGTGGAAATCACACAAGACTCTATGACGATCTCGGGTTTACAGACTAACTTATATCAGTGTCACTAGAGAACTGCTATCTGACGATAGGTATAATACCATCTAGGAGTTCTCGGCGAGTCATGTTCAGTGTACCCTGTCTCCACTGAGCACCTGTATACCATATTTGATGTCAAACACTAATGGATATGGGATCATCCATCGCCCAACAAATGGGTCAAGAAGCGATACGCTAGTCTACTCTTGAATATCGATGCCCCGTTTTGATATACTCTCGACTAGGACCAATTAACGGATGAACTTGTGGACTACCCTGGCCCTACTAGTATGATCTGCATCATAATCCTGGTAGTCAAGTATACATCCTAAGGGCTTTACCAACATGTGATAGCAAGACAGCATCACAATACTAGTCTACATGTTAAGATAAAGAACAACAAGATAGCATACTATCATGTCGAGCAAGAAAGTCCTCTCTATATATGTCCAAGTATCCATTATAATATACAATCATGTACAACAATGGCCATTAGGGAATACATACAACTAACATAATAAACACCAGAGGCGACACGAGAAGATGGACTTAGCTTCCATCTTCCTCCATACCAAAGATTTATATGGAGAGCAATCTCGTATCGCAAGATACAAGAGCTTGAAGATATTGTTTTAGGCGAGATTGACTGTCGAATCATCTGTAGGGGACCACATCCTTAAGATGATTAGCTGAAGAGCTAGCAGATGTTGTGACCACGTTGGAGAACGAGTTATATACAGACTTGATTCTACAATCCCTCCCTTCTACTTATGCCCAGGTTATCTTGAATTTCAATATTCAAGTTAAGCAAGTAACACTTCCAGAACTCCTCAACAAGTTGAGGAGTTCAGAGGGCACCCTGAAGAAAACCAGGCAGACACCCGCTCTGCTTATCGGGGAACCTTCCTCCTCTAGATCCAAGGCAAAATCCAAAGGGAAGAAGAAGAAGGCCCCCACCAAGCCGAAAGGAGGTGTCAATAGGGTACAGGGGAAGGGCAAGGCAAAAGTTGGGGGCCGACAGTAGGGAAAGAGGAATGCTTCTATTGTCACAGGAAATGCCGTTGGAAGAAGGACTGCAGGGCTTGGAAAACCAACAACCGGGATTCGAAGCAAGTTGTGGTTTCGACTTCAGATGTGTTTATGATTGGAAACTGTCTGTCAATCAACTCTACTTCCTGGGTATTGGATACCGAATCAGGATCTCATATCTGTAATTCATTGCAGGCACTGAGAAACCGTAGAGTATTGAAGGCAGGTGATATGACCCTCAGGGTTGCTAACGGAGCGAGCGTGGATGTTGTTTCCATAGGGGAATATCACCTAGGATTGACAAGCAAACACATTTTGGTTTTGCATAACTGTTTTTGTGTACCTAGTTTGACATGTAATATCATCTCTGTATCTTTACTATCTAAAGAAGGTTATGATTTTACATTTGTAAGCAGTGTTGTAAACATTCACCTTAATCATGGTTTGGGTTATGTACACTAGACAATGGTATATACGTATTAAATCAACACAAGGTTTTCAATGTCCAGAACACACTTGAAAGAAAGTCTCCAGAATTAAATCAAGCTTTCTTATGGCATTGTAGACTAGGTTACATCAATGAAACACGGTTAACGAAGTTACATAAAGAGGGATATTTTGATCCGTTTGAATATCTGACTTATGCAACTTTTTAATCATGTCTCAAAGGAAAGATGACAAAGACTCTATTCAGTGGACACGGAGTAAGAGCCACCGAGCTCTTGGGACTCATACACAGCGACGTGTGTGGTCCAATGTCTACACATGCAAGAAGTGGTTATTTCTACTTCATTACTTTTACGGATGATTTCTCAAGGTATGGACATGTATTCTTGATGAAACATAAATCCGAGGCCTTTGAGAAATTCCAAGAATACAAGAATGAAGTGGAAAAACAAATAGGCAAAAGTATCAAGACACTTCAATCTGATCGAGGTGGTGAATACTTAAGTGCCGAGTTCCTTATTTAAAAGAGAATGGAATTCTCTCTCAGCTTACTCCTCCATACACACCTCAACACAATGGTGTATCGGAAAAGCAGAACCGCACCTTATTAGATATGGTACATTCCATGATGTGTAACGCTGAGTTACCGCAATCTTTCTTGGGTTATGCACTAGATTCTGCTGCATATCTTTTGAACAAAGTTCCTACTAAGTATGTGCTTACCACACCATATGAAATGTGGAATGGGAAGAAATCCTATCTTAAGTATCTTAAGATATGGGGATGTCCAGCTTTTATCAAAAAGCAGCATGCAGACAAGCTTGAGGCATGATCAGTACTGTGTAAGTTTGTGTGATACCTAAGGAACTCCAGGGGGTATCTTTTCTATTATGCAGAGGAACAAAAGGTTTTTGTTTCTCGGCATGCCCACTTTCTGGAGATTCAATTTCTTGAAAAAGAAATGAGTGGGAGCGCAATAGAACCGGAAGAAATTCTAGAACCACAAACTGTTACTGAAAGTATGGTGGAACCAGAAGTTTCAAAACAATCAGACGTCCCTGCGCTACTCTGTAGATCTAGTAGGCAGTCTCATCCGCCCGAGAGATACTATGGTTTTCTCATAAATGGGGATAGAGAGGATTGCATCATCAATGATGATGAGCCAACTAGTTACCAGCAGGCTATTACAAGCAGAGACTTAGTAAAATGGCTGGGTGCTATGCGGACCGAAATGGAATCCATATACACCAACAAAGTTTGGACTTTGTACATTGCACCTCAAGGGGTAAAACCCGTAGGCTGCAAATATATTTTCAAAAAGAAGATTGGTGCAGATGGACAGGTTGAAACCTATAAAGCTAGACTTGTAGCAAAAGGTTTTCGTCAAAGAGCTGGCTTGGACTATGATGAAAGCTTTTCTCTCGTGGCTATGCTTAAATCCATTCGGATACTACTTACCATTGCTGCCTTTCATGATTATGAAATTTTGCAGATGGAAGTAAAGACCGCTTTTCTGAATGGAAATTTGGAAGAGTGTGTTTATATGGATCAGCCAGAGGGTTTCATAGAGAGTGAAAGCAGCGGAAGAGTGTGCAAGTTGCTTAAATCTATTTATGGATTAAAGCAGGTATCGTGGAGTTGGAATATCTATTTTAATGAGACGGTCAAAGAATTTGACTTTATCAAAAATCCAGATGAACCATGCATTTATAGTAAGATTGTAGCGAGAACTATAGTATTCCTCATCTTGTACGTGGATGACATCCTCCTGATAGAAAATGACATTCCTATGCTACAATCAGTCAAAGGATTCTTGTCACAGAAGTTCTCCATGAAAGATCTGGGTGATGCCTCCTACATTCTGGGAATCCAGATCTATCGTGATAGATCTAAGAGGATGTTGGGACTTTCACAGTTCAGGTCATGGACACCATACTGAAAATAATTAGTATAGAAGATTCCAAGCGCGATAATCTACCGGCTTATCATGGGATCACCCTCTTCAAAGAGATATCTCCCAAGATTGATTTGGAAAGGGATCGCATGAGTATTATACCCTACGTTTCTGCGGCAGGATCTATAATGTATGTGATGTTGTATACCAGACCAGATGTTGCTTATGCACTGAGCGTGGTAAGCAGGTATCAGTCAAACCGTAGGCATAAGCACTGGATAGCAGTTAAGAACATTCTCAAGTACCTGAGAAGGACTAAGGAGATGTTCTTGGTGTACGGCAGTAAAGGCCTCCATATCGAGGCCTTCGCTGACTCCAGCTTCCTGGGTGACAAGGATGACTCCAAATCCATGTCGGGTTATGTCTTTACCCTCAATGAAAGGGCGGTCTGTTAGAATAGCTCCAAGCAGGATACCGTTGCTGACTCGACGATGGAGGCAGAGTTTATCACTGCATGTGACGCCATGAAAGAAGCAGTCTGGATGAAGAAGTTCATTACAGAACTTCAGGTGGTTCCGTCCATTGTTGATCCAATACCTTTGTATTGTGACAATAACGGGGATATAGCTTTAGCGAAGGAAATAAGGTCCCATCAGAAGTCCAGATATATCTTGAGATGGTATCACCTGATCAGGGAGATAGTGGATCGCCGGGAGATCGAGGTGCAGAGAGTAGACATGGAGAACAACACTGCAGATCCACTCACAAAGGCCATCCCTCAGACGCAGTTCGAGAGGCTATTCGAGATGATAGGTCTGCGATATACCAATACATGGCTTAGTGCAAGTGGGAGATTGTTAGTGATATATGCCCTAAGGCCATTATTGTGTAGTACTGGATTATATATTATATTTTGGAAGCTTGGGATATATACAGATATAATAACAGTCTTACTCAATATGATAATATGCTATCTGGTTTGATTCTATCTTAATATGTGTATATGTTTCTTTTAGCATATCGCTAATACATATTGATAGAGCACTTAGGATTTTTGCTTGACTACTAGCTTTGTGATGGCAGTCACACTAGTGGGGGCTGGGTAGTCTATAAGCACATCCTTAAGCTTGTCCCTAGTCATAGGATTATCGAGACAGGGCATAGATACTCCAGAGTAGACTGGTGTATACGCTTCTTATCCCCAGTCAGAGAAGGTGGCATGTCCCGCAACCATTGGTATACGGTACCAGAGATAGTATACAGGTGCTCATTAAGTTATGAGTTACACTGGACGGACTCGATGGAATTGCTGGTTGGTATTATACCTATTGTCAATTATCAGTTCCTAGGTGAAATGAGTATAGGTTAGTCTGTTGAGTTGACATCACTATTCGTCTCGAGTGTGTTTCAACTGTACTTAGATTACTACCCTACCACGGCTCAAATGAGTCATGCAAACAGGTAATAGTTGGGTGCAGTTCCGAATCACTTGGAGGCAGTTCCGAAGTGGGTCCTAAGCACAACTGTAGCACTCAAAATAAATCTGGGCCCAAACAGATTATTCCAGAAACCTCTTTTTCATGTCAGAGACCTACTGTAAAAATATGGTGCAGCGAGGCTACTGTTCAGCGGCGGAACCGCGGCCAAAATGGGGTTATGGCCACGGTTCCGCGGCAATACAGTAAGATCATTGTACCAAATTTTTGCAGTGTTCTCTGAAAACCCTGCACGTATTTCTGCAACATACCAAATAATTTTTTGACAACAAAAAAATTTCGACAGAAACTGATGCTTGAAAATGCGGTTTTTGGAATTTTTGTTCGATCGAAATTCTAAACACGTTAGAGCAAGCTAGAAAAGGTTAATGGCATGGCTCTGATACCATGTAAGTCTACGGTAGCGCCCCGACCGTCTGTCCGAGGCCAAAATGCGGAAACAAAAACTTTTCTTTAACTAGAAACCGACGCTACCGCGGACTATAAACAACAGATCAGACCATTAACCTACTAATAGCTAACTAGAGAAAGGGTAGAGAAGCTATACCGAGCGATCCGTATCCTTCGATCTTCGTCCACCATCCCGATCTCCTCGCGGCATCTCCGGTCTCGATCTCCTCGTCGGAAGGGTACCACATCACCGAGTCTTTTAACGGGCTCCCACCTCTGAACCGAGGCAACTCGGACACGAAGTTGGCTAGCCGACGTGTCCAAGATTGCTGTAGACTGAGTGTAGAATGCTATGTCTCGAGGGGTTAATGAAGTTGCCATTTTGGAGTGGAAAAGGAGATGAACTTTGAAATGGAGCTATATGATTTTTGGGCAAGCAAAATGAGATCATAATTTTCCACACCAAATGAATCCACTGCCCATTCTTTTGTGGCCGGCCATGCAATAAGAGGAGGGGAAAAAATACAAGGGGTCAGCACAAGGAAAAGGAATGGGTGAGCATAAGGTAAAGGTGTGATGATAAAGAGGTAATATTGTCACACCATTTCCTAATCAATCCCCTCACATTTAATGCAAGCAATGAGTATGGAAAAAGTAAAAGATGCCAGAACCATATGAAGCAACCATATACCACAAAAAATCCTCCATTTTGCTAATTTGCACATTTGCAAATAAGCCCCTCCATGGAAAATTCAGCCAAGGAAAGAAAGAAGGGAAAATGGCCGAAATGGAATGCAAACTGGCAACTTCAAAAAAACGATCCCGTAATAAATTACAGGAAATCCCCGCGACTGTATATACATACCCGCATTAGTATTCCGACCGAATACAAATGCAATGAGACAAAATCTACACTGTATAATACTAGGATCCGGCTTAAACCAAAGCCCGCTAGTATGATCCGTCCGATCATGATCCGTGCAATACCGCACGTATATGATCGAACCCTGCCATATATCATACGGCCTCTACAATGTTTCGCCCGAAACTTGAGAAACTGTCTGTGGGGGACTCTAAAGACTCGTCAATACTTTGGCTGTGGATTTAACCACTAGCACGTCAGAGGTATTAACCGTACGTGACGGGCTACCAGGTATTGACCAAAAGGGAAGTCGATGAGCGAACTCATCCTGACACCCTACTGAGCCTGTCAGTGACAATATCCGTACAGTCCGGTCCGTTCGTCTATGAGCATCGCTTGGCGGGCCTAGGGGGTTGGTAAAAGTCAGACCCCCAAAAGTGGTACAAGTCGTGTCGGAGTGTAGCCCAGAACACCCTGAGATACTACTGTACCTACCAGTAAATCTCCTGCCTTGGCCAAGGACTTCGTGTAATGGCTCTCCTAGACACAGCGCGACCTCATGCCCAATACCGGGAGAGACGAACCCCTGCCGATCCGCTCACTGCCTCCATATGGCTCGGGACTGTACCCAACTAAAACCTGTTTGCACGACTCCTTTGAGCCGTGGTAGGGTAGTAATCAAAGCACAGTGGGAACTCACACGAGAAAAATGACGTTCTCAGGTCGATGAACTAACCTGTACACATGTCACCAGGGAACTGCTATCTGACGTCAGGTATAATACCAACTAGCATGTTCCCTGTGAGTCCTGTCCGGTGTACTCATAACCCAATGAGCACCTATATACATCTTAGGTGAACCAACTGACACCAGTGGCTTGTGAGACCGGCCATCGCCCCTCGTCGGGGTCTCGACTGTATACACTAGTCTACTCTGGAGTATCGATGCCCTGTCTCGAAAACTCCCACGACTAGGGAACTTTTAAGGATGTGCTTATAGACCCCAGCTCCCGCGTATATGATCGCCATCATACTGCTGGCCGTCAAGCAAGAATCCTAAGGGCTCTATCAGCACGCAATAGTGACCTGTAAGGTCACCTAAAGCAGTACACGATGATAAAGATAAACCAGATAGCATACTATCATCTTGGGTTAGACTGTCCTACCGGTATAGGTCCTCCCTCAATCATTGCAATCACGTGCCTGTGATCCAATAGTTGGCTCTGAGGGCACTATATCCAACAATCTCCCACTTGCACTCAAGGCTAATTATTGCGATGTCGCATACTCACAGCACGTGTGATACCGAACACCCAACTCATCTACTAATCAGTCTCACAAAACCTGTTTGCGACACTAATGCATTCGAGAAATAGCCTCAGTGAGTGGATTCGCTCTGATGTTTCTTTCTATGTCTCTCTTTATCTCAAGTTCGCGGAGAAAGCCATCTCCCGAAATGAGCAATACCTGTCTTAGAATATGTCTGTATATCTGATGGGACCTAGTTCATAAAAAACTCCAAATCCAAACTTCTTAGACTGTATCGTCAACTGAACTTAATCAGTATCCTGCGCCGTGCCTCCCTCAGTATCCGCTTGGACCACCTGTCCAAAATACTTCCTCTCGTCAAAGGGAAAACTATAACTCTGACAGTCACTCTGTCATCCAGGTCACCTTGGAAGCCTGGAATGATAACCGTCTCCCGAAGAAGGCTGCCGTTATCAAATCCCTAGAACATCCACTTATGTTCTAAAACTGCTTCCGACCGTTTCTCCAGGATTGGATTAATATCAACTTATTGCATCTACTGCAAAAACAACATCTGGAGTGGTACTTGACATCTCATGATTGACTCAATTGCCTAAGCAAGTGATCTGCCAATCATGCACATCCCTCTCCCCTTTAGTCTGTAAGACACCTTTAGAGAGGGTGACTCCATCACCTGCAGGTACACTACCATGCCAGGAGTCGTCCATTCTAAAACACCTTTAGAATGCTGTCTAAGTACCCAGATTAGAAAACTACCCAAATCTAGATCTAAAACTATAGATCTAGTAAGCAGAATATCTGATGTAATATCCATATCCTATGTGGAGAAACCACTGTGTGACAACCAAAGTATAACCGATCGTAGTATAGGAATTTCACTTCCTACTCTGTGTATGTCATCCAAATACCAGGACATCACACCCTACTACCTTCTTAACAGATCCATCCCCTATTCTGATGAAGTCAAAACTATGACTGTCATATCAGAAATAGATGATCTATCTCCGCTATATTCTGCTTTAGTCTATAAATAGACACAAGCTACTTGTCCATTATGCTTCCGCTGCTCCCACTGACTACGACAACCCTATGGCAGAGTCATATACACGTGCACTTCTAAAGCTAGTCTAGAACGACGCTATACTCATCCTCCTGCCGGGTCTCACAGTCTGGAACAACAGCAATGGCAAGTCTGGGTAAACAAGAACCTCCCTGTCACTGTCTTTGAGCATACCGAAGTACCTCTCGAGTGCCTGAGGTTACCCACCATATCTACGGAGTGGCCAATGAAATGTTAATCCAGATTGAATCTTTAGGTTCTTATCAAATTTTCAGTAATCGTTTGCGGTTCTGGAATCACTTCCAGTTCTACCATACTCCCACTACTGTTTTCTGAAAAAAAATCCATTTTACTAAAACTGTGGCGAGTCAAGAACAATATCGCTATTGATCTTCCAGATGGTAGAAAATCAACTCTCGTCGTAGCCCGGGTCAACCCACAAACAGCCATTACAGAAACGTGCCTTGAGTTATCCAGAGTCTGGTTTTAAGCATAAGCCGGACCCCGTACCTTAACAATGTTAAGATATGAACTATTCTATATCCAATATAGAAACAGAGGCACTGATTTAATTGGAACCAGATTCAAATCATGCAGCTGTCTCCAGTGCATGTCAACTAAATGGAGAGAGGCCTATCAGCATTACTCAACTTAGGAGTGCTTCCAATTATGAGTAACCTGAAAGAGAAGCAAGTTCTCACAATTATTACTATTAACTGAATACCATATACAACTATATACATCTTCGATCACCTTGAAGAATCCTGATACTTGCAACACCTGGTTCTCTACTTTATTCTTATACCTATAACTTCTCAAAACTTAGACCTTGCGTTTCTACGAAACACATGTCTAAGAACTAGAGAAGTCATAAGTAAACAGAATATAGTACGAGTACCAACCCCTCTGTCCTCATGGACACTGGACAACATACAATACTCTGTATAAGTCCGCTGAGTCTAATAACTCATTTCCCGTGTGTCGTAGGTTGAAAACTGTACTTATGGTTAAGAAGAATTACACCGCTGTTTAATACTCCTTACCTAACCATCAACTGATATAGGTAAATGTCATCGACATAATTTCAAAAAGTTATATCTCACTTTATAAAAATAAACGTACAGATATATCAATTTGAAATTGGTGCATTATAACGGATATTCAAAACCAAATATTTACCGTCCGGCAAACAACCCAGGTGATTTCCTCAAATACCACCAATTACAATGAATCCCGATATAATAAGGATGATCACCTAATTCCCAATAACTTACTCCCACTCATTATCTGTAAAACCATACAGATGTGAGAATCACACCTGGTAAATACATACCCTGGATTAAGGACTAATTGGAAAATCAGTTTTCTTTTAACAATACACGGTGAAACTGAAACATGAATATGTTTCGAAGGGGTTTCCGGGTATTCCTAGTAATACCTCTTCCATTATCCAGATTCACAACTGTAGCCTTATATTTCTTTGCCATCTCTCCAAATCCCTTTATATGTCTTTAGTCATTACCTTCTGTACACCCCTTTAGGCTAAATGGTTTTCTTTCTTCCCTACCGTTCGGCACCAGCCTATGGTTTGGGAGAAGACTATCCAATAAGCATAATGGGTGTACTCTTCTGATCCTAGGAGTACTCGTAACCTGAGAGAAGGTGAAGATAAAAGACAACTGAATAAACCTTATTCCTATTTCTCCTGAACCAGAATCCATCCCCAAACTGGAACAAGTTCCTTTCGAGTTCGTATATAACCATACGATGGAGTATCCATATAATTGTGGATCTTTGTAGTGATACGGAGTGTTCTGGAGAAATACAAAGGTGAAGTAAGAGTGGTAATGAAATATTTGGTTTGGTCGTGAATAGCAGTCGCAATTTACTTTGCCCTCTTTCTAATCCCTTTATTTGTCTTAACTTATTACCTTCTCCACACCATCGTTAGGCTAATTGGTTTTCCTCATTCCCTACCGTTCGGCACCTGCCTATGGTTTGGAAGAAGACTATCCAATAAGCGTAATAGGTGTACTGTCCTAATCCAAGGAGCACTCGCAACCTGAGAGAAGGTAAAAGGAAAAGACAACTGAATAGTCCTATTCATTTTCTCCAGAAATGGAAACCATCCTCGAATCTGGAACAAGTTCCTTCGAGTTCGTATATAACCATATGATAGTTTTATCCAATGGAAGTGGATGTTCGTACTAATACGGGGTGTTCTGGAGAAAAGGGTAAAAGAAGGAGTGGCAATGAAGTATGCAACTCTGACAATCCAAAAGCCAGTGTTTTAAGAAAGTTCGGTTAACTTGGTCACTGAGTCATGGTCAAGGGTCGGGTCATGGTCGCTGCCAAAGAGAGAGAGAAAAGAAACACTCAGCGTGCACTCTAACCTAGATCAGAATGGTTATCACTTTATCTAATCAGGAAACCTCCCACTGTAACCTCAAATTCTCCTCCAAACCTGAAAGAAGAATTAGTCGGGATCACCCGAGAAGTAAACCAACTCATCAGTGGGAATCGGGATCCAATTATCATCGCATGATAATGTGATGGAATCCACTCACGTTATCACACTCCAGAAGGTATGCGCATATCTGGCAAGTTTCAGTTTCTTTAGAAACTCCCGATGTGATTTTTACCCCATGCTCTTATGACCTTGACATAGGCCAACATATCATAAGTCACATGTCAAGTTCTACCCGCCATTATCCAGGTTAATTTGAACCCACCCGTACATACCCTTGACGTAGGCCAAAATAGTAGTACGACTGTCCCAAACTAACGCATCTATATGCAACAGAAAGGTAACAAATAGCTACCATAACCTATGCCTTGACGTAGGCCAACATACATAGAATGAATACTAGGTGCTACCTTTCTGAAATGACGGAGGGCTACGAATGGTTTTTGACGAAAAACCTTTATCGTAATGAACTTGATATCGTTGAAGGAACCTGATAGGTTTTTATAAAAATATAGTGGCGAGAACCTTTGCTAAAGAGGTCACTCCCGGTGAAGGGATCTCGGCTCTTTCCCCGTAGAATGAGGTGCAGGATATTCCAACTGAATACCACGATGCAAAGCAAAAGTAATCGACTATAGTGAAGTTATTACCCTGACGCAAACTTCTGTCTAAGGGGTCACTCCCGGTGAAAGGATCTCGGCCCTTGCCTCATCGACTGAAGTGCTGGATATTCATAACCGAATACCTCTGTACAAAACAAAAGAGAACGTTCTTGCAATAACAGCTTTTAGAAAATTGTTCCAACAACATCAGAATAGGTTTGTTTAGCTTGCATTGATCCGAATCAACACAGTCCCATCAATTGATCACACCACAAAAGAACGAAAATACGATGTACGTATATGCCATCCGCATTCGCCACTGGGTCCCGTCATCACCCGTTAGGTTACTTAACTAACGACAGAGCGGGGACTGGACTAGCGCGGGTGTAAAACATATACAACATCTACTAGTATATATATCAATATATAATATTCGCTCATGGCATGATAAAATGCAACATCACAGAAATGTAATAAGCATCACAGAACAATACAGATATCTGGGATCCCTGGGTTTCATAGAGCCGCTACTGAAACCCGACGTTCCCCTGGTCGTGTGGATAGCCTGTGCAATGAAATCCTAGACCCCTACGGGCGCGGCAAGTTACCCGCCAAAACCTGAAGCGAGGCAGCCCCCTTCAACAACGTGAATGGACCACCCAGCACTTCACGGAATCCGGTAACTTGAGCACCCCTCCTTGGGTCAACCTATACCCCCTACGAGTGCGGCAAATAGCCCGCCAATTCTAGAGTGAAGCCCCCTCCGTCTCAACGCCATGAGATGCGAGCCCGTTGCCCTCTAGAACCCGGCTATCCGTGCACCCCACCGCGGGGTAATCCTAGTACAGAAAATAAAATATATATACAACGGGTACATCGACCTCAGCCCGGTCGTGCCCCAAAAGAATAATATACAAACAGGCAGTAACGGCAGTCCACATGTCGGACGCTCGCCCCGCAATATCAAATGTACATATACAACCAAACTGTACTACCATTGCATCCAGGCTATCCACCATGACAGATCCGCAACATTACAGCACAACACAAAACATCAACGTGAATGTCACGTTCGCAAATCTGTCTAAAAGGGCTATAGCAATTAGACAGGATTTACCGATCAAATGACATTCACAGTCACAGATATAATGTAAATACCGTGAACTAACATATTTAAAATTTTCGATCGACTAAATTTCCCGAAGTAGGCCCCAAGCACAACTGTAGCACTCAAAATAAATCTGGGCCCAAACAGAATATTCCAGAAACCTCTTTTTCATGTCAGAGACCCACTATAAAAATATGGTGCAGCGAGGCTACTGTTCAGCGGCGGAACCGCGGCCAAAACGGTTCCGCGGCAATACAGTAAGATCATTGTACCAAATTTTTGCAGTGTTCTCCGAAAACCCTGCACGTATTTCTGCAACATACCAAATAATTTTTTGACAACAAAAAAATTTCGACAGAAACTGATGCTTGAAAATGCGGTTTTTGAAATTTTTGTTCGATCGAAATTCTAAACACGTTAGAGCAAGCTAGAAAAGGTTAATGGCGTAGCTCTGATACCATGTAAGTCTACGGTAGCGCCCCGGCCATCTGTCCGAGGCCAAAATACGGAAACAAAAACTTTTCTTTAACTAGAAACTGACGCTACCGCGGACTATAAACAATGGATCGGACCATTAACCTACTACTAGCTAACTAGAGAAAGGGTAGAGAACTATACTGAGCGATTCGTGTCCTACGGTCTTCGGCCACCATCCCGATCTCCTCGCGGCATCTCCGGTCTCGATCTCCTCGTCGGAAGGGCACCACATCACCGAGTCTTTTAATGAGCTCCCACCTCTGAACCGAGGCAACTCGGACACAAAGTTGGCTAGCCGACGTGTCCAAGATTGATGTAGACTGAGTGTAGAATGCTATGTCTCGAGGGGTTAATGAAATTGCCATTTTGGAGTGGAGAAGGAGATGAACTTTGAAATGGAGCTATATGATTTTTGGGCAAGCAAAATGAGATCATAATTTTCCATACCAAATGAATCCACTGCCCATTCTTTTGTGACCAGCCATGCAATAAGAGGAGGGGAAAAAATACAAGGGGGTGAGCATAAGGAAAAGGAATGGGTGAGCATAAGGTAAAGGTGTGATGATAAAGAGGTAATATTTTCACACCATTTCCTAATCAATCCCCTCACATTTAATGCAAGCAATGAGTATGGAAAAAGCAAAAGATGCCAGAACCATATGAAGCAACCATATGCCACAAAAAACCCTCCATTTTGCTAATTTGCACATTTGCAAATAAGCCCCTCCATGGAAAATTCAGCCAAGGAAAGAAAGAAGGGAAAATGGCCGAAACGGAATGCAAACTGGCAACTTCAAAAAAACGATCTCGTAATAAATTACAGGAAATCCCCGCGACTGTATATACATACCCGCATTTGTATTCCGACCGAATACAAATGTAATGAGACAAAATCTACACTGTATAATACTAGGATCCGGCTTAAACCAAAGCCCGCTAGTATGATCCGTCCGATCATGATCCGTGCAATACCGCACGTGTATGATCGAACCCTGCCATTTATCATACGGCCTCTACAACGTTTCGCCCGAAACTTGAAAAACTGTCTGCGGGGGACTCTAAAGACTCGTCAATACTTTGGCTGTAGATTTAACCACTAGCACCTGTTTGCACGACTCCTTTGAGCCGTGGTAGGGTAGTAATCAAAGCACAGTGGGAACTCACACGAGACAAATGATGATCTCAGGTCGATGAACTAACCTGTACACATGTCACCAGAGAACTGCTATCTGACGTCAGGTATAATACTAACTAGCATGTTCCCGGCGAGTCCTGTCCGGTGTACTCATAACCCAATGAGCACCTATATACATGTTAGGTGAACCAACTGACACCAGTGGCTTGTGAGACCGGCCACCGCCCCTCGTCGGGGTCTCGACTGTATACACTAGTCTACTCTGGAGTATCGATGCCCTGTCTCGAAAACTCCCACGACTAGGGACCTTTTAAGGATGTGCTTATAAACCCCAGCTCCCACGTATATGATCGCCATCATACTGCTGGCCGTCAAGCAAGAATCCTAAGGGCTCTATCAACGCGCAATAGTGACCTGTAAGGTCACCTAAAGCAGTACACGATGATAAAGATAAATCAGATAGCATATTATCATCTTGAGTAAGACCGTCCTACCAGTATAGGTCCTCCCTCAATCATTGCAATCATGTGCCTGTGATCCAATAATTGACTCTGAGGGCACTATATCCAACAGCCTGGGGTAGGCGGGGGTTTATTGATTATGGGGATCCAAATCTCCGGCAGCCGCGGACTAAGCTGCCGTTAATTATCCCTCGCCTTTGGAGCGAGGGAACCTCCGATTGACGGATTAAACTGGTCATGCGAACTCAATGTGAACTGTGCTTGTGTTGTGTTTTAAAAGGGGTTTTGGATATATCGGGGGCCCCGCAGAGTTTTTAGGGGGGTCCCGCTACCCGGATAGCGGGCTGGGGGTCAAGGGAGCTAGCAGCCCCCTTACGGGGTGCGGGGCAGCGCCCTGGCCCAAATTTTTTTTGAGAGGGACAGTGCTGTAGCGCATGTGTTTGTGTGTGTGTGTGTGTGTATAATGGGAAAGGGCATCCAAAGGATGCGTGGGGGCCAGCGCCTCGCATGCATGGTATGCAGGCGTTGGGCGCTAGCGCACTAGGCGCTGGGCGTGAGCGCTCTGAGGGCTAGGCGCACCACGTGTTCGGCACGTGGGTGCTAGCGCACCAAGAGCAGGGCACACCACGTGCTCGGCATGTGGGCGCAAGCGCATTGGGCGCTAGCGCACCACGTGCTCGGCACGTGGGCATAAGCGCTCGGGGCGCTGGGCGCACCACGTGCTCGGCTCGTGGGCGCAAGCGCACTGGGCGCTAGCTCACCATGTGCTCGGCACGTGGGCGCAAGCGCTCGGGGAGCTGGGCGCACCACGTGCTCGGCACGTGGGCGCAAGCGTTTGGGGCCCTGGGCGCACCACGTGCTCGGCACGTGGGCGCTGGACGCTGGGCGTCAACAGAAAGGGGACTTTGGTCCCTGCACTGGGAGCTGTGCTCCCGATTTGTGGAGTTAAACTCCTAGAAAGCTTAGAAATGATCAAAGGGGGTTGCTTTGTTTCTCCCTTTGGTTCTGGATCTTCCCTAGATAGGATTTTTAGGAGATGGGTCTCCTTCTTCCTTTTCTTTTGACTGGATCTTGAAGAAAGGGGGATGAGATTTAAAGATCTCCCCTTTTTGAGATCTAATGGCAGATCCAAGTTCCCCTTTGTGGGTTTTGTGGTAGAAAACTATTTAGTTTTACAAAAGGAAGAGTAAAACTCTTGATTTAATTCAAAAGATAGAAGAAGGTTTTAGAACCTTGAGAAAGGAGAAAGATCTCAGATATGAATTCTTTTGTTTTTGAGAGAGAAAAAGTTGTTGGGATATTTTCATTATCCTTGCCTTTATAGGCTATACACTTTACACATAGCCCCTTGGGCTTTACAAAAATGGCATTTTAGGAATCCCATGGCTCATGTACCATTTCTTTTTGCACATAAGCC
The DNA here is from genome assembly GCA_030015575.1 of Agapanthus africanus. Taxonomy (NCBI): domain Eukaryota; kingdom Viridiplantae; phylum Streptophyta; class Magnoliopsida; order Asparagales; family Amaryllidaceae; genus Agapanthus; species Agapanthus africanus. The sequence continues at coordinate 438,747,075 of CM057338.1, forward strand.
ATGGGCTTATAAAAATTTGGCTTTATGCCCATTTCGCATACATTCATGCATAAATAATTACATAAAAAATTATTTATTACATGATCTATATTTTGGCATGGAGGAGGCTGGCCACGGGCTCGACTTGGGCATGGGCCCGCTTGAACTGGGCTTGGACCCACCTGGCTTGGAGGTTAACCTTGACTTTGACTCGGTCAACCGGTGTGCAAATTTTTACCTCAACAAATTGCCCCCCATCAATAAATGCACAGAGCATATTTGAGTTGTGTGCATGAAATTGATGGATCTTGAAGCTGAACTTCGAGGTGGAACATCATTCCGGGGGCGGAGCATCATCCCGGGGAGCATGATTCCCGGGGACCGGAGCATCATTCCGATTCGCGGAGCATAATTCCAGGGTTGGAGTATCCCTCGGGGAGCATGATTCCCGAGGATCGGAGCATCATTTCGAAGAGCAGAGCATGATTCCAGGGGATCGGAGCATCATTCCGATGAGCGGAGCATGATTCTAAGGGATTGGAGTATCATTCCGATGAGCGGAGCATGATTCCAGGGTTCGGAGCATCATTCCGAAGAGCGGAGCATGATTCCAAGGATCGGAGCATCATTCCGAAGAGCCGAGCATGATTCCAGTGGATCGGAGCATCATTCCGATGAGCGGAGCATGATTCCAGGGTTCAGAGCATCATTCCGAAGAGCGGAGCATAATTCCAGGATTCGGAGCATCATTCCGAAGAGCGGAGCATGATTCCAGGGGATTAGAGCATCATTCCGATGAGCGGAGCATGATTCCAGGGGATCGGAGCATCATTCCGATGAACGGTGCATGATTCCAGGGTTCGGAGCATCATTCCGATTCACGGAGCATAATTCCAGGGTCGGAGTATCCCTCGGGTAGCATGATTCCCGGGGATCGGAGCATCATTCCGATGAGCATCATTCCGATGAGCGGAGTATGATTCTAGGGGATTGGAGCATCATTCCGATGAGCGGAGCATGATTCCAGGGTTCGGAGCATCATTCCGAAGAGCGGAGCATGATTCCAGGGTTCGGAGCATCATTCTGAAGAACGGAGCATAATTCCAGGATTCGGAGCATCATTCCGAAGAGCGGTAGACATTCTGACCAAAGCATAATTTCGATGCAGAGGTTGATTCCCAGGCGAAGTATAATTCCGACAGGGAAGGCAGGTACTCCGAGGCGAAGTATGATTCCGACATGGGGTACATTCTGAGACGAAGCATGATTTCGACGTAGAGCTTGCTGGTTGACCTGATTCCGAGGCGAAGCATAATTCCGGCAGGGAAGGTAGATATCCCGAGGCGAAGCATGATTTCGACACGGGGTTGGTTTTGGGACGGAGCATGATTCCGCCGCAGAGGTTGTTAGTTTGATTTGATTTGGGTTGACATCAGCATCGCTATACTGGAATAGGGTACCAGAAGCGAATCATCATTTGTCATGAGAGAATTTTGGGATTTTTTTTGTCGGCATCTGCATTGCTGCACTGGAATGATGCCAGGAGCAACTCATCATTTTTCCCAGGAGGATTTGGGAATTGGTTTTTGCTTGGCATCAGTATTGCTACACTGGAATATGGTACCAGGAGCGAATCATCATTTGCGCTTATTTATCAAGAAGCGATGGCTTAGGAGACAGGTTTTAGGTCCCTATCACCTAAGACTTTTCAATTTTGTGAGCCGTAAGGGTCTCACAAAGCATTTTCTCCCTACGGGTCGTAAGGATCCCGTAGGTGTATTTTCTCCTTAGGAATCATGAGGACCCCCAAGTGTGTTGCTCCTTTGTGAGTCGTAAGGATCTCACACGGGAATTTCCTCCTCACAAAGTCGAGAGGACTTTGTGAGTGCATTTCATCTCTTTTTCACGAGTTTGCGTCCTTTCGGGTTTTCACAAACTCGCCGGTAGTCATGCTGTTTTTACTCACGGAGCCCTTTCGGGTTTTCGTCCGTGCCCATTTTGCTTGTGGAAATACCATTTTTTTATTTATTTTATTTTATTTTTTTACTTTTGGTGGGACTTTGAATGTGGTCTCACCGGTAGGACTTGGGAGAGATTGGGATTGTTCTACGCCCGTGGATTGTATACGGTTTTGCAGGATGTATGATCCAGACCGTGGGGCCAGAAAAATTTCGGGACTTTGTTGGCGTCTGCATCGCTGCACTGGAATATGGTACCAGGAGCGACTCATCATTCGCCGTTGGGGCATGGGATTTAGAATTTGGTTGGCATCTGCATCGCTACACTGGAATATGGTACCAGGAGCGACTCATCATTCGCCGCTTGGGATTTAAGTTTGGAATTTGGTTGGCGTCTGCATCGCTGCACTGGAATATGGTAGCAGGAGCGACTCATCATTCGCCATTTGGGGATTGGGGTGCGATGGCTTAGGAGACAGGTTTAGGTTCCTATCACCTAAGGCTTTTCAATTTTATGGGCCGTGAGGGTTCCATAAAAGCATTTTCTCCCGACGAGTCGTAAGGATCCCGCAGGTGTATTTTCTCCTTAGGAGTCGTGAGGACTCTTAAGTGTGTTTTTCCTTTGTGAGTCGTAAGGATCCCACGAAGGTTTGTTCTCCTCATGCATCGTGAGGACACATGAGTGGGTCTTTTCAATAGACCATAATTCCAAGGGCGGAGACCGGCCGCTGGACTGGTGGTTGCTGTGGGGCATGGGTATGATGAGAATTATTTGAGCCCGTGGATTGTATACGGCAGTCAATTTGAGGACTAACCGTAGGGCCAGAAAATTTTTAGGAAATTGGACTTTTGTTAGTGTCTGCATCGCTGCACTGGAATATGGTACCAGGAGCGATTCATCATTCGCAGTTTTTTTTGTATATATATTTTTTTACCGTGATTGCTCTATCATTTCAGCTTTTCTTATCGTGAAGATCGCGATTGCCCTATCATTTCGGCTTTTATTCGCGGTTGCCCCATCATTTCGGCTTTATTTTCTTTTTTATTTTTACTCGCTGATTTTTATTTCGAGTTTCCCCATCATTTCGGCTTTTCTTTATTTTTCTTTTATTTACACATTTTTTTGTTTATATACACACATTTTTTTTTACATTCCCAGTTTAACGACTTAGATGTCGACTGTTCCCAGTTTAATGATGTGGTGGTCGATTGTTTTCAGTGAAAGGTAGATGTCTGAGAGAATCAGATTTACGAAGATCTTCGGTCTCCGTTTGTGTAAATTTGGCAGTTGTGACTTGACTGTTTATTAACACGCCATTGGACAGTTCTATCTCTCCTGCCTTGTATTGCTTTTCGACCCAATCTTTGAAGATGAAGCAGTCCTTAATGGCTTGACCTATCACTCTGTGATAGGGGCAGTATTTGGGGTCGTCGGTCCTATTCGCTTCCTGCGGTCTTTTTGACTCGGGCAGTTGTAGACCGTTCATCAGGGCGTCTTTGAATATTTTACGGATTTTGTCCCTTTTGAAGGAATAGGCTTTTTCCAGTTTCTCTTTCAGAGGCGATTCCACCCCGGCGTATGTATCGGATGGACTGGAGGCTGATTGCGGCCGTTTTTCGTGAAGGCGCTCCGCTTTTAGGTTGCAGTTGGCTGCCTCCGGATATCAATCCCTGACTAATGAACCAAAAGTTGATTCTGCTGTAATTACAATGGGGCAACTTGGGTCGCGAGATCTGCCGCGACGTTTTCCAATTCGACCTTGGACTGTACCTTGGCTAACTTCTCGTCCCTGTCCTGAAGCTGCCTCTGAAGCCATCGGAATAACGCTTGTTCTGTAGTTCCGGCTATGACAACCGGGTCATCTTTATTGCCTGAGCTTAATTCCGCAGGAACCACGGGCTCCTCTGGCTTATCAGCCTGAGCGGGCTCTTCATCACTTAGATCGAGCCGATGCTGGGTAGCGTCAATCATATCATCACCATGGCTGTGAAGAAGAGGAGGATTCGTTTCTCCATGTCCGACCATGTAGACAGTGCGAACCACATACCCAGCCATCTCTTTATCTTTGGCGGCTGATTTCGCAGAGCGGTCCGGGCTTTGGAAATTCATAAATTTTAACATGGCTAGAGCCCTAGCCCTTTTGTTGGCTCTGTATCTGAGTCGTTTTTGCCTCAACTTCTCTGCCTTGAGCGCTTGGCAGGCTTCTGCTCTTCGGGAAGCCGCTATAGGCTGAGTGATTGTTCAGACCATAATATTGCATTTTACAGTCCCCATTCTTATTCGTTTTATAAATAAACAGGTGCTTTTGACGCATGTCTGCTGCATATTACAGGATACAGGCTCGTGGAACGAAGACAGTGAAAGAGACAGAAGAAGACACAAAAAAGGGACTTTTGACCAACAAGTAGACGGATCCTAGTCAAGCCTAGACTAATAACAGTTCACATAGGTACAAGGCAACGCAAGGTCCAAACATATTAGAGTGAAACGGTTAAAAGACCAATCAAATTTTCACTGAAGATCTAGGGAAGAATAAGAAGCCAAACAGAGAAAAGTAGTGAAGAATAAAGAAGCCCAAATAACCAGTATGCAGCCCAGAAAGTTTGGTGAGATCATCTCACCAAGGGCCGCAGAACCGCGGCCCAAGCCCACTAATGCCGCGGTTCCGCGGCCATTTAAAGCCCATGTCGGTGCAATTTTCTCGTGTCGGTGCGTCGGTGCGTGGGTTGGGATTTTTCGTGGGCATATCTGTAAAATCACATACGCGAGAATCTGTAACCCTAGTTTTCCCTGTTTACTTATAAATTGTAATCACAAATTTGTAAATCCTATGCCTCTTTTCAATCAATAAAAATTCAGAATTGTTGGGAGATTAAGAGCATCATTTATTGTAAGTTTTTATTTTTTTATTCCTGCCTTAGTGATAATTTACTTATTGCCATAGCTCTCTAGTTAATTCTTGCCTTAGATTAATCATACAATTGCCCTAGTTAATTTAGTGTAGTTCTTTCAAATGCAATTGGTACGTGCTTTCAAAATGCTATTTTTAAAAGACACCCTAACGAGCGAGTAATTTCCTCGCTTGTTAGGGTTAGGAATAAGGGAGGGATTGAGAGATGAATATCTCTCATCTCTTTCAATGCGAATAATTTGTTATAAGTAGAACTTCATGCACGCATGCATGATCCGCTCCCTACGGCACCCTACCCACGAGGTAACGGTGAAACCGTAGTATAAAGGACCGAGCATGCATGACGTCCATGAAGGTTATAGCAATTAGTAGGAAAGGACGGATAAGGATCTAGAGGAAGAAACTTCGTTTCTTCGCAATCATCCTAATTCCCTTCGCTAATAATTGTTATGACTTCTAAAAAGTTTTAATCGAGTGCATTGAAAGAGGTGATAAGATCAATCTCATCAAACCCCACTTTAGACCTAACCCTAGCAAGTCCCTTAATATCGTACAACTTAGTTTTTTTAAATCAATCGAGAAAAATCAAACCACAATTCGAATCAACTCGTAAAAACACATAAGAAAATTACACATCTCTGTGGATCGACCCGTATTCACCGGCTAGCTGCAAAGCGACGCCGTTTCTGATTACGGTAAAATATTTTTGGTGAACATAAAACCCACACTTAATCAAATGGCGCCGTTGCCGGGGATGGCGTAAAATTTCTTTTGTGTTATTTCGGGTTGATATAAATCTTAAAAATCATAAAAAAAATCTGAAAATAGAAAAAAATACAAAAAAATTTTATCAATTTTTATCTGTTTGAAGGGTTTATTGTTTGAATCTTGCAGGAACAGCGAAGAATCGCGGATCTGGAATTTTACAGAGGGCGAAATAGAAAAATCATATCAGAACAGAGGAGAATTGGAGAATAGGAGCTACAGAATTTTTTCCAGACGCTGATCCCACTTCCCGACCGCGAAACCGCGGCCTTACAGTGCCCAAAACCGCGGTTCCGCCGCGCTTTGGCCACGTCAGCACCTGAAAATTAGTTGGTTTGTTTTCTTCCTCTCTCCTCTGTCAACCTCCATATATCTTTTGTGAAAATTTTCTGCATGAATTCTTTGCGCTAAAAATTCTTCTTCCCCCTTTTAAATAACAGATTTTCTGCATGTTTCTTTGCGCCACGCTAAAAAAAATTGATTGCAAGTGAATTTAATGTTTTGCATAATTTAATCGGACTTTAAGGGGCTAATTGACCAAACTCAGATTGGGTGGGGATTTCATCACCCTTCCCAGGACCCCAGAAATCACCTTAAAGCATTTTGCATCGACCACTCTTAATTAAAAAATATTAAACTCAGTCCTAAGGACGTCGAGCTCAATAGGAAAAAGGACTAGTATAGGCATCGACCGTTTATCCTAACTGACTTTGCGGTGTCTACGCAAGTGGTTACTTAATTAGGACCGCTACTTGTAGCGGGGAGCCTCCCACTTACCTGGCACTTACCTGGCCGCAATTGACGGTGAAGAGGCGGTTTGAGGTCGTATTTCTAGCCCCAGTTAGGAGCTGTCTAGCAGACCTAGGTGACCCTAGATCTAGGCCTGATTGTGCATGTGTGGTTGATAGCATTTGTGTCACAAGTCTCTTTTCAAAAATCTCTTTGCAAAACTCCCACATAATAAAAAAAAATCTTTTCAAAACTTGCAACTTGTCGCTAAAGGAAACTTGCACCTCACTTCCACCACTTCCCTTCATTGACGTTATCTTACCTCCACATTCTGTCTTTTATTTTTTTTTCTGACTACACTACCCCTTTAGTGTATGTCACTTTGGACTAGGGATACTAACGCCCGATTAGTCCGTGTTTCGTTGGTACCGACCAACGAACCCTTCGACACCGAAGTCGACATTCCGTCCACTTTCTTACCTACACCTTCAAATTCTTCTTCCGAAGGCATGTCGGGATTCAACCCCAACAATACCTTACCGACGGGAATGATTCCACCTCCGTTAGGTGCGAATAACCCGAATCAACCGCCTGTTGAAGCGCCCGCACGAGTTGCGCTCCAGGATCTCTTCTATCCTGTCCGCACTTCTTTACCCACCTGTCTTTCACCCCCACCGGCAAATGGGGACAATTTTGAAATAAAACCATATTTCATCAATATGCTGCCAAAATTTCATGGTTTGGAATCTGAAGATGCTTATATCTTTATCAATAAATTCCAAAATGTGTGCGCTATGATGAAAACGACCCAATTAAGTGATGACGCTCTAAGGCTAAGGGTCATTCCTTTTACCTTATGTGACCTAGCAGAGAAGTGGCTATACAGCACCGCATCACATTCCATTAGAAATTGGGATGAGTTTGTGAAAGCTTTTCTGAAAAAGTTATATCCTCATCACAAAACTGCTAGAATCCGTAACGAGATTATACAATTTTCACAGCCTCCTTCCGAACCATTTTGGAAGTGCTTCGAGAGATTTAAAGACCTACTCATTCAATGCCCTCATCATGGAATCGAAAGTTGGCAACTTTGCCAAACATTATACGAGGGATTGAACTCGGCAACGAAGCAGTTGCTAGAAACCATCTGTCAAGGTCACTATCTCTCCAAGTCTAGTGACGAAGCGTCGCAGTTTCTTGAGGATCTTAATGAGCAAACAATTCGGTGGGAGAGTACCAAGACCACATCATCTTCTTCTAATGGTCAATCTAGGGCAGGAATACATCAAGTAGAGATGTCGATTGCTATGAAGGCCGAGATGGCCGCTCTTACGAAAAAGCTAGAAGCGATTGAGACCAAAATCTCATCGCCTTCTCCTGCCCCTGTTATGCCTCCACGAACTGTTTGTTCTTGTTGTGCGGATCCATCGCACCTAACCGAAGAGTGTCCTTATAATGCATCTACTCAAGGACATGATCTAGTCAATGCTGCATTTCAGCAACGACAAAGAAACGATCCGTACTCTTCGACATACAATCCGGGGTGGAGGAGTCACCCAAATTTCGCTTGGAACCAAAATCAACAATTCCAAGGAAATAACAATTTTCAACGACCTCCTCCTCCACAACAACAACAAGCACCTTCATAGACTCAATTTCAACAGCAACCTTACCCTAATCAGGTGAACAATTTTGTACCTAACACTGCTTACCAGCCAAACAATTATGTTCAACCTAATAATGACAAGGTTAGCTCGCTCGAAAGAAGTCTAGATGCGTTCCTTAAGCAATCTACACAGTCTACAGCAAGACTAGAGACTTTTATTCAATCTTTGGTGCAAAATAGTGCCTCACACGATCAAAGCATCAAATCTATTGAGGCACAGATTGCACAACTCAATGCAACTTTGAGCGAGCGCGAAAAAGGAAAACTCCCGTCTCAACCACTGCCCAACCCCGGTCACGCACATGCTGCATATCAACAGTAGAATCATAACGTAAATGCTGTGACCACGTTGAGATCGGGAAAAGTGTTGAAAAACAATGTGGGTATTGACAATGACACCCCTGCCGGTGGCCCTTCTTCATCTTCTTTACCTTCTTCTTCTACTTCTTCTTTAGAGCCTATTCTCCACCCTTCGCACGGCTCTACTTCTTCTAGCTCGAACGGACCCATTTCTCACAACATGAACACATCTACACGGGGTGCCGTCCCAACTCGACAATCTGATCCGCAAAAATTGGACTCAACCACCTTTCAAAATGTTCCTTTTCCTAATCGGTTGAGATCCAATAAACCAACTCCACAGATGGAAAAGATTGTAGAGTTGTTCAAACAGGTTAGCATAAATATCCCTCTTTTGGATGCAATCCAACAAGTTCCTTTATATGCAAAAATTTTAAAGGACTTATGCACCAAAAAGAGGAAGTCGCAAGTGCCAAAGAAAGTTTTTGTGGCTAGTGCTATTAGTGATGCTCTTGTCAATTCGTTACCCCCAAAGCAAAAGGAACCCGGTTGTCCTACCATTTCGATAACAATTGGGGACAAGAACATCAATAGAGCACTATTAGATCTTGGTGCTAGTGTCAATTTGCTACCTTATTCTGTGTACGAGCAATTGGGCATTGGAGAGCTTAAGCCCACTCACTGTACTCTCCAAATGGCCGACCAGTCAATCACCCATCCTAGGGGAGAGCTGGAGGATGTGTTAATTAGAGTAGGGGATTTCATTTTTCCCGTTGACTTTATTGTGATAGATACACAACCTGTCGCTAACCCCCGGAATCAAATTCCGGTAATACTTGGTCGACCATTTCTGGCGACTTCCAACGCAGTAATCAATTGTCGTAATGGTTCAATGAACCTATCTTTCGGCAATATGACAATTGAGCTCAATATTTTCAAGTTGGGAAGTCAGCCTGCTGAGCCTAATGCTAGCGTACTCGATGTTTGCTCGATCAATGAGATCGCGGAGGAGGACTGTGAGTTCGAGAATTTTTTGTTCGATCACAGCAATGTTGACGCCACTAGTGCGTTCCTCCTAGAATCCGACACAGCTTTCACAGCGGATAACGATTATGAGTGTTTTACCTTCGTTGACGACTTTGAAGACTCATCACCTGAGTTGGAGTCTTTTGCTTTTTCGGATGAGTTAGTTGAACCATCCGACTCTGTTGCGTACACTCGATTTGAACCTTTGATGGAATCCTTCGAGTTTGAAACAGTTACTCCATTGTTACCATCTATTGTTTCACCTCCTAAACTCGAATTGAAGCTTTTACCGTCGCACCTAAAATATGCTTATCTAGGTGATAATGAGACCTTACCCGTCATCATATCGGCATCTCTGGCTCTTGAGCAAGAGAAGGCCCTTTTAATGGTCCTACATAATAATCGGCAAGCTTTCGGCTGGTCTATGGCGGACATTAAGGGGATTAGTCCCCTCATAGTCGAACATCATATACACTTGATGGATGATGCCAAGCCGAAAAGGGATCTACAAAGATGCCTCAACCCCATTATGAAAGAGGCTGTTAAGAAGGAGATTGTTAAGTGTCTGGATAGTGGTATCATTTACCCTATCTCGGATAGCCAATGGGTTAGCCCAATCCACGTTGTGCCAAAGAAATCGGGCATTACTGTCATTACCAATGAGGCAAATGAGTTAATTCCCACTCGCACCCAAACTGGGTGGCGAGTTTGCATAGACTATAGAAAACTCAATGCCGCGGCAAGGAAAGACCACTTTCCTTTACCTTTCATTGACCAAATGCTCGAGCGATTGGCAGGGCACGAGTTCTATTGCTTTCTAGATGGCTATTCCGGTTATAACCAAGTCCCCATCGCCAAAGAGGATCAAGACAAGACAACATTTACTTGTCCCTTTGGCACTTTTGCTTATCGTCGCATGCCCTTTGGGTTATGCAATGCACCCGCGACATTTCAGCGGTGTATGATGGAGATCTTTTCAGACATGGTAGAAAAGTTCTTGGAGATCTTTATGGATGATTTCTCCATCTTTGGCGACTCCTTCGATGAGTGTTTACAATATCTTGACGCAGTTCTTACCCGCTGCAGGGATAAGAACCTAACGTTGAATTGGGAGAAGTGCCATTTTATGGTACGAGAAGGCATTGTCTTAGGACATGTCATCTCGCAAAACGGCATCGAGGTCGATAGAGCTAAAATCGAAGTAATTTCTAATCTTCCTCCTCCCAAATGCGTCAAAGACATCAGAGCCTTCCTTGGCCACGCCGGATTTTATAGACGGTTCATCAAGGACTTTAGTAAGATTGCTAGACCCTTGACTCTCTTATTAGCCAAGGACACAACATTTGCTTTCGATTCCACTTGCATGGAAGCATTCGAGTCTTTGAAACACTCTCTCATCTCTGCGCCCATTCTTTCATCTCCAGATTGGACGCACCCTTTCGAAATCATGTGCGACGCATCAGATTTTTCCATTGGCGCTGTTCTTGGACAGCACATTAACAAAATACCGCATGTGATTTATTATGCTAGCCGAACACTAAATGAGGCCCAACTAAACTACACAACAACAGAAAAAGAGTTTTTAGCGGTTGTGTTTGCACTTGAAAATTTTTGGCCTTATTTAATTGGCTCTCCAGTCGTTATATATACTGATCATTCAGCTCTTCGCCGCCTTTTTGCGAAGAAGGATGCTAAGTCGAGGCTGATACGTTGGATCCTTTTACTACAAGAGTTTGACCTTGTCATAAAGGACAAAAAAGGATGTGAAAACGTAGTAGCTGATCACCTATCACACTTCCTTCTTCGCCTACGCTTGATCTTCCAATCACTGATGCTTTTCCCGATGAGCAATTCTTGACCGTTTCTTTTGAACCATGGTTCGCCGATATTGTAAACTACTTAGCCACCGGCCTGGTACCCAAAGATTGGTCGAAACAGGATAAACTTTGATTTTTGTCCCAAGTAAAGCATTTTTACTGGGATGAACCTTATCTTTTTAAATACTGTTCTGACCAAATCATTCGTCGGTGTGTACCTGAAAGTGAGGTCAAGAGCGTGCTGTCTTTTTGCCACGATCAAGCCTGTGGCGGGCACTTTGGCCCAAAGAAGACAGCCGAGAAAGTTTTGCAGTGTGGTTTCTATTGGCCACGACTCTTCAAGGATGCTTATGAATACTGCAAAACTTGCTCCCGGTGCCAACACATTGGCCGGATATCGCGGAGAAACGAAATGTCGCTCCAACCTATTTTGGTTGTGGACATTTTTGATGTTTGGGGTATAGACTTCATGGGACCATTTCCTAACTCTTTTGGAAATGTGTATATTCTTTTGGTCGTTGACTACGTTTCAAAGTGGGTCGAGGCTGTGCCTAGCCGAACGAACGACAACAAGGTTGTCGTTCAATTTCTTAAAGAACACATCTTTTCTCGATTTGGGCACCCTCGGGCGATAATAAGTGATAATGGTTCTCACTTTTGCAATAGGACTTTCGAGTCCTTAATGCGCAAATACTCTATCACCCACAAGCTGTCAACGCCATATCACCCCTAAACATGTGGGCAAGCCGAGGTTTCCAATCGGCAAATCAAGCAAATCTTGGAGAAAACGGTTTCTAAAAACCGTAAAGATTGGTCACTTAAACTGATTGATGCACTATGGGCTTTCCGTACTGCATATAAGACCGATCTCGGTATGTCTCCATACCGGCTTGTTAACGGGAAGGCTTGCCACCTCCCAGTGGAGATTGAGCATAAAGCATTTTGGGCTATCAAAGAGCTGAATTTATCTTTAGGAGATGCGGGCAGCAATCGAAAGCTGCAATTGAATGAACTAGAAGAGCTGCGGGATGAGGCATATGATAATGCCATAATTGCTAAAAACTGAGCTAAGGTGTTCCACGATAAACACCTTTTGCGAAAAACTTTTGAACCTGGTCAACAGGTTTTACTCTATGACACTCGGTTACATTATCACCCCGACAAGCTCTGTTCTAGATGGAGAGGACCTTTTGTAGTCCGCACCGTTTATCCGCACGGTGCGGTTGATCTTGAAAATCCTGAAGACGGTACCTTATTCAAAGTGAATGGGCATCGACTGAAACCGTTCTTCACAGCGGACCCATCGGAGGAGCTCCTGTTTTTGCAGGAGCCGATTTATACCGACTGATCTTCCTCCACTTTCACCCCCGAATTTCCAATCAATTTTTCAAAAACTTTATTGCGAATAAGTTTGGGGGTGTGTATCATTTGTAAAGATGTGAATAAACAGGGGAGTGCCGACGTTTTGACGATCTTGGTGCAGCATGATAGTGAGGACACTGTCAAGTTTAAGTTTGGGGGTATGCTCGGTACGTCTTTTTCCTTCGCATTCATTTGTACATATTTTTGCATTTGCATAATTATTTTAAAACCCATAAAAATTGAAAATTTTCAAAAATTATAAAAATTATTGTATTCAATTCTGGCCATATTTAACTTGAGTTTGACAAATAGGTTAACTAGCTACGAACAACTAGATCTTAGACTTGGTAAATTAAAAACCCTAAAAATAACCTTCTTTAAAGATTAACGGTAGAAAGTATATGTCTTTATAGTTTATTTAGAAATAGGCAAATTTTGAGTTCACTTTTTGGGCTAAGTTGAAATTAAGGAAAAATATTGATATTCTTATTAGAGTATAAGTTTGAAAAATAATTCCTGGCTGAAGTATGGATTCTGAAAATGTATACCCTACAAAATGCACAATCACGCACCTTGAAACTTGGATTAGTAGAAGAGACCTTGAAATGCTCTTGTCTAAAGTCCTTAGAACAATGAAAATAAAAGAAGAAAAAAAGTGAATAAAAAAAATGAACACTGGTTTTGTGATTACTTAAGGCTAAAAGTAGAAAAATATATAGCGAGGGTGCTTCATCACCTAGTGCCTTAGACCAACTGGTTTGGGAGTCACTGCTAAAGCCTTGGGTGTTGCAAAACTAGGACGTACGCTTTAAATCGCTAACGCATTTTGTAATCGGTCGTTGATACCTCAAGAAGTATTAACGGTCGCATGAAAGATGTGTAAGCGAAATTCACCAATTAATAAGTACTTGGGACAACGGACAAGGGCATGATTGCTTGATTTGAATTTCCAAGTGTAGGGGTGATCTATACACACACGTGGGGATATGTGATTAGAGTTTAGATAAGAGAGAGGAATGAAGAATAGAACTTGTATCTTTAGTAGAGTTGATAAAAATTCCTAAGTGGAGATGGAACCCTAGAAAGAAAACTTAAGAGATGCTGAAAGCTAAGTAAGTCTATAGGATATATATATAATCTTAAGTTAGATGATGAGAAAGTGTGAAGAATATGGGTGGATAGTTTATGAGTCGATGATAATAGAATTCTGTGTTAGAAAACCTAATTGGAGAATTATTGTCGAAAGAGCCAAATTGATAGGATTTTGTGGGTGTAATCCGCTGAAAACCCTCAGGAGACAACACTCCTCCTACTATGGACACCTAGAGGTTTAACAGCTTGTTGCACGTGCTCAGTGCAGTCGCGTTTCCCTGTGAAAGTACGGTTAGGTTTTATCGAGAATAAAATAATAAGTTTGCTCGAGGACGAGCAAAAGATAAGTTTGGGGGTATTTGTTCATACCATAATATTGCATTTTACAGTCCCCATTCTTATTCGTTTTATAAATAAACAGGTGCTTTTGACGCATGTCTGCTGCATATTACAGGATACAGGCTCTTGGAACGAAGACAGTGAAAGAGACAGAAGAAGACACAAAAAAGGGACTTTTGACCAACAAGTAGACGGATCCTAGTCAAGCCTAGACTAATAACAGTTCACATAGGTACAAGGCAACGCAAGGTCCAAACATGTCAGAGTGAAACGGTAAAAGACCAATACAAATTTTCACTGAAGATCTGGGGAAGAATAAGAAGCCAAACAGAGAAACATAGTGAAGAATAAAGAAGCCCAAATAACCAGTATGCAGCCCAGAAAGTTTGGTGAGATGATCTCACCAAAGGGCCGCGGAACCGCGGCCCAAGCCCACTAATGTCGCGGTTCCGCGGCCATTTAAAGCCCGTGTCGGTGCAATTTTCTCGTGTCAGTGCGTCGGTGCGTGGGTTGGGATTTTTCGTAGGCATATCTGTAAAATCACATACGCGAGAATCTGTAACCCTAGTTTTCCCTGGTTACCTATAAATTGTAATCACAAATTTGTAAACCCTATGCCTCTTTTCAATCAATAAAAATTCAGAATTGTTGGGAGATTAAGAGCATCATTTATTGTAAGTTTTTATTTTTTTATTCCTGCCTTAGTGATAATTTACTTATTGCCATAGCTCTCTAGTTAATTCTTGCCTTAGATTAATCATACAATTGCCCTAGTTAATTTAGTGTAGTTCTTTCAAATGCAATTGGTACGTGCTTTCAAAATGCTATATTTAAAAGACACCCTAATGAGCGAGTAATTTCCTCGCTTGTTAGGGTTAGGAATAAGGGAGGGATTGAGAGATGAATATCTCTCATCTCTTTCAATGCGAATAATTTGTTATGAGTAGAACTTCATGCGCACATGCATGATCCGCTCCCTACGGCACCCTACCTACGAGGTAATGGTGAAACCGTAGTATAAAGGACCGGGCATGCATGACGTCCATGAAGGTTATAGCAATTAGTAGGAAAGGACGGACAAGGATCTAGAGGAAGAAACTTCGTTTCTTCCCAATCATCCTAATCCCCTTTGCTAATAATTGTTATGACTTCTAAAAAGTTTTAATCGAGTGCATTGAAAGAGGTGATAAGATCAATCTCATCAAACCCCACTTTAGACCTAACCCTAGCAAGTCCCTTAATATCGTACAACTTAGTTTTTTAAAATCAATCGAGAAAAATCAAACCACAATTGGAATCAACTCGTAAAAACACATAAGAAAATTACACATCTCTGTGGATCGACCCGTATTCACCGGCTAGCTGCAAAGCGACGCCGTTTCTGATTACGGTAAAATATTTTTGGTGAACGTAAAACCCACACTTAATCAGTGATGGGGAGGCTTAAGAAGACACCCAATCGAGCAGTTGTCAGAGGCGCCACTGGAGCTTGCCCGAGATCCCTTGTTGCTTTGTTGGTATTGATGGCCTTGCCCTCAGCTGGGGCCAAGGAAAGTCTTTCAAACACCGACTTGCGTTTGTGTTAGGGCGCTCTCGCGACCATGACATTCGGCCTTTTCCCCTTTGAGACCGGTTTGTCTATTACCGGAGCTTGAGGAGCTGGGACGGCGTTAGCTGACATGAATATAATAGAGCCGAATGGTAGCGGTGGCTCTTCCTATTGTCGTCCGAGACTGGCTGGAAGGACCGTCCTGGAGTCTATCTTCATCGTGTAGGAGATGGGAGCCGTGCTGAGAGCTGAGTTCATCTTTGGAGATATTGTTGAAAAGCGATTGCTTGAAAACCTGCATGAAAGAGCATTATTTTAGTATAAATATAGATATGTATATTGATTGAGTTCTCATGAACGTTTAACCCGAAATATGGGAGGAGAGATAGGTCCCACCGGGAGTGCCAGAATCTGTAGGGTGTTTTTCGTCACTCCATCGAGATGGGAATACGCACGCACTTGTCAGGCGTACTACAGATTCCCCCTGCCTGGGGTAGGCGGGGGTTTATTGATTGTGAGGATCCAAATCTCCGGCAGCCGCGGACTAAGCTGCCGTTAATTACCCCTCGCCTTTGGAGCGAGGGAACCTCCGATTGACGGATTAAACTGGTTATGCGAACTCAATGTGCAGTGTGCGTGTGTTGTGTTTTAAAAGGGGTTTTGGATATATCAAGGGCCTGCAGAGTTTTTACGGGGGTCCCGCTACCCGGATAGCGGGATGGGGGTCAAGGGGGCTAGCAGCCCCCTTGAGGGGTGCGGGGCAGCGCCCTGGCCCAAATTTTTTTTGAGAGGGATAGTATTGTAGAGTATGTGTGTGTGTGTATGTATATATATATAAAAGGAAAGGGCATCCAAAGGATGCGTGGGGGCCAGCGCCTAGCGTGCATGGCACGCAGGCGCTGGGCGTGAACGCTCTGAGCGCTAGGCGCACCACGTGCTCGGCACGTGGGCGCTAGCGCACCGGACGCAGGGCGCACAATGTGCTCGGCATGTGGGCGCAAGCGCTCGGGGCACTGGGCGCACCACATGCTCGGCTCGTGGGCGCAAGCGCACTGGGCGCTGGGCGTACCACGTGCTCGGCATGTGGGCGCAAGCGCTCGGGGCACTGGGCGCACCACGTGCTCGGCACGTGGGCGCAAGCGCTCTGGGCGCTGGACGCTGTGCGTCAACAGAAAGGGGACTTTGGTCCCTGCACTGGGAGATGTGCTCCCGATTTGTGGAGTTAAACTCCTAGAAAGCTTAAAAATGATCAAAGGGGGTTGCTTTGTTTCTCCCTTTGGTTCTGGATCTTCCCAAGATGGGATTTTTAGGAGATGGGTCTCTTTCTTCCTTCTCTTTTGACTGGACCTTGAAGAAAGGGGGATGAGATTTAAAAATCTCCCCTTTTTGAGATCTAATGGCAGATCCAAGTTCCTCTTTGTGGGTTTTGTGGTAGAAAACTATTTAGTTTTATAAAAGGAAGAGTAAAACCCTTGATTTAATTCAAAAGATAGAAGAAGGTTTTAGAACCTTGAGAAAGGAGAAAGATGTCAGATATGAATTCTTTTGTTTTTGAGAGAGAAAAAGTTGTTGGGGTATTTTCATTATCCTTGCCTTTATAGGCTATACACTTTACACATAGCCCCTTGGGCTTTACAAAAATGGAATTTTAGCCATCCCATGGCTCATGTGCCATTTCTTTTTGCACATAGCCATGGGCTTACAAAAATTTGGCTTTATGCCCATTTCGCATACATTCACGCATAAAAAATTACATAAAAAATTATTTATTACATGATCTATATTTTGGCATGGAGAAGGCTGGCCGCGGGCTCGACTTGGGCATGGGCCCGCTTGACCTGGGCTTGGGCCCACCTGGCTTGGGGGTTGACCTTGAGTTTGACTCGGTCAACCGGTGTGCAAATTTTTACCCCAACATTAGGGTTTCTATGCCTCCTTATCATTTCTCAAGGTTTTAATGCTTCTTCTCTTTTCTGAATTAAATCAAGAGTTTAACTCTTCCTTTTCCAAAAAGAAATAGCTTTTCACCATAAAACCCTTAAAGGGGAACTCAGATCTCCCATCAAATCTCTAAAAGTGGAGATTTTTTAGTCTCATCCCCCCTTTTCTCCAAGATCCAGCCAACAGAGAGGAGAAAGAAGGAGACCCGTCTCCAAAAATCCCACTTTAGGAGAAATCCAAGGCTCAAGGGAGAACAAAGGGGTCCTCTTTGATCACCTCCAAAGATATTTAGGGAGTTCAACTCCAAGACCCAAATCCTCAAAAAAGTGTAACTCCTAATCCATATCTCTTGGAGATTAACTCCAGAAATAAAATCCATTTGGGAGTTTAACTCCATAAAGATAAATTCCTCCCTTTTTCCGGGAGTTTCCATAATCCCTCGGAGTTTAACTCCTAATCCCGGGGCTAAGTTCCCCCTTTTTTCCTGCAGGCGCCCAGCGCCCACGTGCCAGGCACGTGAGGCGCCGACGCCCAGCGCCTACGTGCCGGACACGCCTCGCACGTGGCTCACGGGTGTCCACGCTCCATGCATCCATACACGCATCTTTAGGACGCTCCTCTCCCCTCTTTTCCCATGCACTCCACACTAGAAGTACCCCCCCCCCGTTAGAAAAATATTTCTAACGGGGCGCTGCCCCACACCCCGCAAGGAAACTGCTAGCCCCCTTGACCTCCAGCCCACTATCCAGATAGACGGACCCCCATAAACTATGTGAGGCCCCCGATATATCCAAAACCCTTCAAAACACAACACACGTATATGGCACATTTAGTTTGCATGACCAGTTTGACCTGTCAATCAGAGGTTCCTTCGCTTCGAAAGCGAGGGGTAATTAACGGCAGCTTAGTCCGCGGCTGCAGGAGATTCGGATCCCCACAATCAATAAACCCTAGCCTACCCTAGGCAGGGGGGATCTGTAATGCGCCTGACAAGCGACGCGTATTTCCCATCTTAATGGCGTGACGAAAAACACCCTACAGATTCTGGCACACCCGGTGGGACCTATCTTTCCTCCCATATTTCGGGTTAAACGTTCATGCGAACTCAATCAACATATACATTGATTGCCTGTACTGAAGTTATGCTTCTTTGTGCAGGTCAACAGTTTTCAATTGCAACCTTCGGACGCAGCAAAAATGTCTCCAAGGACAAGCTCAGCTCTTAACATGGCTCTCGTCTCCTATACGATGAAGATAGATGCCAGGACGGTCCTCCCGGCCAATCTCGGGTGACAGTGGGAGGAGTCGCTGCTACCATTTGGCTCTAATCTGTTCGTGCCAGCTAATGCCATCCCTGCTCCTCAAGCTCCAGTAACAGACAGACCGACCTCGAAAGGCAGGAGGCCAAATTTGGTGATCTCGATGGCACCACTACCCAAATGCAAGTCGGTGTTTGAATGACTTTCCTTGGCCCCGGCTGAGGGCAAGGCCATCAACACCAACAAAACAATAAGGCATCTCGGGTAAGCTTCAGCAGTGCCCCTGACAACTGCTCAATCGGGTATCTTCTATAAACTCCCCGTCAATCGACTAACAATGGCCTCCTGGATGATGGATGCCCGTCAAGCCCTCGAAATCGAGAAGCTAAGACAGAAAAGGCTCAAATACAGAGCCAACAAAAAGGCTATGGCTGAACTTCATGAGGTTCTAAGAACAGAGTTACCCCGCAACAATAGTTGAATCGGCTGTAAAGCTCGCTAACTCTTTTGAACCGCTGAAATTGGTCCAAAAGAATTCCATGACCTCAAGAATCAAGAAAGCTGCGATCCGGATAGCGCCACCCATGGACCCAGTCAGACCAACCGTCTTCAGTCGCATGTCCTTTCCAGAAAGGGAAGGGCCACGACAACGGTCCGAAAAATCAGCCGCCAAAGATAAAGAGATAGCTAGATATGTGGTCCACAATATCTACATGGTAGGCACGAGCAGCAAGAGCAATGACGGGGCCACCACATCTCAAATCCATTCTGGTATGAATGTGGCTGCCACTTCCCAAGACCAGCATCCTCTGGGAGGTAATGAAAACCCTTCCAGTGAGGCTGATAAGTAGAAAGATCTCTCAGTTCATGAGGAGTCGGGCTCGGAAAGCGAAGAGGAGTCAATCTTCCGTCCTAAGACCGCAGAGCAGCAACTTCTTTAAGAGCTCCAAAAGTAGCTCAGAAACAAAGACAAGGAGATGGCCAAGCTCTACTCGAAGATTGACGACTTGACAAATATTGTCTTACAGCTCACGGCCCAAGCTGCCTCTCAGTCGTCCAATCAAGCATATGGCTCTGCCCATGAACCGGGAAATGGTGTCCCGAGACAGCAGATGCCTATTCCCTCAAATCCAAATGTGGGAGAGCCGCATGAAAGCCGGCCGCATCCTATCTCGGGAAATGTCTTCACTACCGATGACAGCAACCCGCTAACGCAAGATCAAATCATGGATTTGGTCGCCAACAAAGTCAAAACATTGTAGCCGAAGCCGAAGCACAAAAAGATATCAGCAGTAGTGGGAGACCATATCCTACTCGGTATGATTTGGTAGAGTTTCTTGGTGGATATGTCATCCCCAAGTTCGGAAGATTCGATGGGACAGGAAATGCGATTCAGCACATCACCCACTTTAAAGCCTCATGCGGGAATACTGGGGGGCAATGATGTGCTTCTCCACCGCTAGTTCGTTAACAGCTTAACCGATGTCACTTTCGACTGGTACACGAGCATACCGGATGGGTCCGTTACTATTTTCGTCCAAATGGAACCTCTGTTTTGACAAAGGTTCATAAGTGTCAGCGATAAGATCACCATCGCCTGACCTCATAAGGACCAAGCCAAAGAACAACGAAAGTAACATGGATTTTATAACCCGATAGCGCAATCTCTCTGTCAAATGTGAACCGCCAATAGAGCAGAACCAATCTGTCAGTCTCCTCGTCGGAAATCTCAACAATTGGATAGCCCCGTTTCTATGCACCGCGGGTCTCAAAACATTCCAAGAGCTAACCAGGAAAGTTCAGATGTTGGAGCGCTCAAAGCAGGAGTCCTCCTCTGATTTCCAAAATAACAATAGGTCCTGGAGAAACCGAAAGGATGATAATCACAAAGACGGAAATTCTGACGATGCTGAATCTTTTAACATTTCGGCTAACCGAAATAAGCGAGGGATGAGCGGGCCTAATTCCAACCAGTCTTGGAAGCCAGTGTTCGGAGAGGGAGGAGAATCTCCACTGAAAAAGAAGCTGGATAAGGTCTATTCATTCAGAAGGGACAAAATCCATAAAATATTCAAGGATGCCCAAAGAAACGGTCTACAATTGCCAGAATAAAAAAGACCTCAAGAAGCGAAAATGACCGACGACCCCAAATATGCCCCTATCACAGAGCGATAGGTCATGCCATTGGGGACTGCTTCGTCTTCAAAGATTGGGTCGAAAAGCTATACAAGGCAGGAGAGATAGAACTGTATAAAGGCGTGTTAACAAACAGTCAAGCTGCGACCGCCAATTTCATACAAACAGAGACCGAAGTCCTTCGGGAACCCGATTCTCTTGGACATCTGCCTTTCTTTGAAAAGAGCAGACCAAGGCAACAAGCTAAGAGCCAAACGAGCAACACTGCCAATGAAGAAGCAATAGACGGGTACACAACCCATACGGTCTATATGATGGAGCCCAGAGGAACAAGTCCTCCTACACCTTATAGCCATGACGATGACGTGGTTGTTGCCATCCAACACCGGCTCACTCTAGATGACGAAGAGCTCGCTTATGCAATTAAGCCAAAAGAGCTCGTGGTTCCTGCAGAATTGAGCCCAGGCTCCAACAAATGACCACCATGTCGTTAAACTGGGAACAGTCGACCACCACGTCGTTAAACTGGGAACAGATGACCACCATGTCGTTAAACTGGGAACAGATGACCACCACGTCGTTAAAATGGGAGCACACGACCCCTAAGTTGTTAAACTGGGAATGTAAAAAAATGTGTAAATAAAAAAAAGGAGGAGCCGAAATGATGGAGCAACTCGCAATAAAAATCAATGGGTAGAATAAAAATGAAAATAAAGCCGAAATGATGGAGCAACCGCGAATAAATAGCCGAAATGATGGGGCAACCGCGAATAAATAGCCGAAATGATAGGGCAATTGCGACATTCACGATAAGAAAAGCTGAAATGATAGAGCAATTGCAGTAGAAAAACGGCGAATGATGAGTCGCTCCTGGTACTATATTCCAGTGCAGCGATGCAGATGCCAACCAAAATCCAAATTCCCAAATGGCGAATGATGAGTCGCTCCTGATACCATATTCCAATGCAGCGATACAGACGCCAACCAAAATCCAAATCCCCAAATGGCGAATGATGAGTCGCTCCTGGTACCATATTCCAGTGCAACGATACAGACGCCAACAAAGTCCTAAAATTCTCCCAGCTCTACGGTTGGTCCCCAGGTTGACTACCGTATACAATCCATGGGCTCAAATAATTCTCATCACACCTATGCCCCACCACAATCACCAGTCACGTAGCCGGTCTCCGTCCTTAGAATTATGCTCCATTTGGGAAGACCCACTCATGTGTCCTCACGATACATGAGGAGAACAAAACTTACGGGATCCTCACGACTCGTAAGAAAACACCTTCGTGGGATCCTTACGACTCACAAAGGAAAAACACACTTGGGAGTCCCCATGACTGCTAAGGAGAAAGTACACCTACGAGATCCTTTCAACTCATAGGGAGAAAATGCTTTTATGAGACCCTTACGGTGTATAAAATTGAAAAGCCTTAGGTGATAGGGACCTAAACCTGTCTCATAAGCCATCGCTCCCCAACAGGCAAAAGCAAATGATGAATTGCTCCTGGCACTTGTGCTTCAGTGTTAGCAACGCTGATGCCGACCCTAACTCCAAAATTCCAAACTTTCAATCCAATAGACCCTAAGTCGTTAAACCGGGAACAGATGATCCCTAAGTCGTTAAACCGGGAATGAGGGAAATCCTCTCACGGCAAATGATGATTCGCTCTTGGTACCATATTCCAGTGTAGCGGTGCTGATGCCAAACCAAAACCAAAATCCCCAAATCCTCTCATGGCAAATAATGATTCGCTCCTGGTATCATATTCCAGTATAGTGATTCTGATGCCAAACCAAAACCAAAATCCCTAAATCCTCTCATGGAAAATGCTGATTCGCTCCTAGTACCATATTCCAGTGTAGTGATACTGATATCAACCAAAATCACATCAAATCAGCAAGACAACCAACGACCTCCCTGACGAAATCAAGCTCTACCTCAGAAACAAGTTGAATACCGACACCACAGAAAGCGGAGAAAGTCAACTTCAACCCTGACACTACAGAAAGCGGAGCAAGTCAAATTCAACCCTGACACCGCAGAAAGCGGAGCAAGTCAAATCAAATCCCAACACCACAGAAACCGGAGCAAGTTAACTTCAACCCGACACCGCAAAAAGCGGAGCAAGTCAAATCCAATCCTTGACACCGCAAGAAGCGGAGCAAGTCAAATCCATTTTGACCGTCCACGTCGCTAAAATGGCAGCACCGACCATCGAAGTCGCAAAAAGGGCAGCAATGACCTCCCCGTCAGAATTATGCTTCGACTCGGAATCAAGTCAACCAATGACCTCCCCGTCGGAATTATACTTCGACTCGGAATCAAGTCAACCAATGACCTCCCCATTGGAATTATGCTTCGTCTCGGAATCAAGTCAACCAACAAGCTCTGCGGCGAAATCATGCTTCGTCTCAGAATGTACCCCGTGTCGAAATCATGCTTCGTCTCGGAGTATCTGCTTTCCTTGTCAGAATTATGTTTCGACTCAGAATCAACCTCTGCATCGGAGCTATACTTCGTTTAGAATGTTCTCCCTGTGCCGGAACTAAGTTTCGTATCAGGATACACCTGTCCTATGTCGAAATTATGTTTCGCCGCAGAACCCTGCGTCGAAACTATGATTCGTCTAAGAATATATTCTCCCCTTGGAATCATGCTCCGCTCTTCGGAATTATGCTCCGATCCCCGGAATTATGCTCCGATCGTTGAAATTATGCTCTGACCCCTGGGAATCATGCCCTGCTCTTTGGAATTATGCTCTGATCCCTGGAATTATACTCCGCTCGTCGGAATTATACTCCGATCCATGGAATCATGCTCCGCTCTTCGGAATTATGCTCTGATCCTTGGAATCATGCTTTGCTCTTCGAAATGTTGCTCCGATCCCAGAATTTTGCTCCGATCCTCGGAATTATATTCCGATCCGCAGAATTATGTTCCCGGAATGATGCTCCGCCCCCGGAATGATGTTCCACCTCGAAGTCCAACTCCAAGATCCATCAATTTCATGCACACTACTCATATACCCGGTGTGCATTTATTGATGGGGGGTACTTTGTTGTGGTCAAAAATTACCAAGTCAAAGTCAAAGTCAACCCTAAGTAAGCGGGTCCAAGGCCATGTCAAGTGGGCTCATGCCCGCCAAGCCCCGCGGCCGGCCTCTTCCATGCCAAAATGAAAATTATGTAATAAATAATTTTGATGTAATTTTTTTTATGAATAAATATAAGGAAAATGGGCATAAAGCCAAATTTTTGTAAAGCCCATGGCTCATGTGCAAAAGAAATAAGCATATGAGGCATGAGATGGGAAAAATGAATTTTTTTTCAATCCCAAAGGGCTATGTGTAAACTTGTAAGCCTATAAAAGGCAACATGATAATGAAATGAAGGACAATAATTGATCTCCTAAAAAATTAGGGTTTTGTGCCTCCTTCTCCTTCCTCGAGGTTTTAAAGTTTCTTCTCTTTTCTGAATTAAATTAAGAGTTTAACTCTTTCTTTCCCAAAAAGAAATAGTTTTTTCACCATAAAACTCTTGAAGGGGAACTCAGATCTCCCATCAAATCTATAAAAAACGGAGATTTTTAAGTTTCACCCCCCCTTTCTCTAAGATCCAGCCAACAGAGAGAAGGAAGAAAGAGACCCATCTCCAAAAATCCCACTTTGGGAAAAATCCAAGGCTCAAGAGAAGATCCAGGACTCAAGGGAGAAGAAAAGGGCCCCCTTTGATCACATCCGAAGATCTTTGAGGAGTTCAACTCCAAAACCCAAATTCTCAAAGGAGTTTAACTCCTAATCCAAATCTTTTGGAGTTTAACTCCAGAAATAAAATCCTTTTGAGAGTTTAACTCCACTAAAAATCCTTTTGAGAGTTCAACTCCATAAAGATAAAAATCCTCCCTTTTTCTAGGAGTTTCCAAAGTCTCTCGGAGTTTAACTCCTAATCTCGGGGCTAAGTTCCCCTTTTTTCCTGCAGGCGCCCATCGCCCATGCGCCGAGCACGTTAACCGCCGGCGCCCAGCGCCTACGCACCTCGCACGTGGCCCGCGGGCGCTCAGCGCCCACGCGCCACGCACGTGCCCTTAGGACGCTCCTCGCACGCACGCGTCCTTAGGACCCCCGTAAACTCTACGAGGCCCTCGATATATTCAAAACCCGTCTAAACACAACACACATACATGGTACATTGAGTTCGCATGACCAGTTTGACCTGTCAATCGGAGGTTCTTTCGCTTCAAAAGCTAGGGGTAATTAACGGCAGCTTAGTCCACGGCTGCCGAAGATTCGGATCCTCACAATCAATAAACCCCAGCCTACCCTAGGCAGAGGGAATCTGTAATGCGTCTTACAAGCGACGCGTATTTCCCATATCAATGGGGTGATGAAAAACACTCTGCAATCATCATAGCTCAGCACCGAGAAAACTCATGGTGGACATCGAAATATCATATCAAGAGATACCGCGTTTTTAAAATAATCATAAGTTTTTAAAATATATCTGCGGTTCCTCAAATCTAGAAATCTCATGAAAACTGAATTTCATAAGCATGTAACAATGATGAAACAATATGTACAGACACAGAACAGTACTGTAAACTATAGCAAGTATTTTCATATGAGCGTGTCGTGTAACTAGGTAAGGAAGTGCAATATCTGAACTAGTATGTGTGGTACTGGGTACTAAATAATAATTAAAATTTTATAGGTTATAAGGCGATACAGTGACATAGCGATTTCTAATGTGTACGTGACATGGCAATTACCGATGATGTGTGTGTGAGCCGGCGAGTATGCGTACATGCAACATGCGCATCATCGGTAATGGTGCGTGTGTCCTAACAGACGAAATCGTATAAAGATAAGTACACGAAACATAGTATATATGTCATAATGAAAATAACACGAGCGTATGTAGAAATAAAGAAAATGTAAACGCGAACAGTATAAAATACGTAACTACGTATGATCCATACAGTTATAGTTTAAAATAGTACGAATCGTTGTTTTTGAAGATAGGAGCTACGATATTTTTGAAAAAGATACCATTTGAAGATCCGTTCCATCCCTTGAAATTATCATTTAAAAGTGCATAACGGTTCATTAGTTTTGGAAATAGGTATGGCTCAAAATATATCCTAATGTCTACTTAAGTGATTTAAAAACAATCGACTCGATATATACATAAGTCGGCGATCCATCCTCATCATATCACGTACGGTATCATCCATCGTACAATATCATCAAATCAAATAGTATGGATCTATCGTCATGTACATTATATCACGTATGGTATAATCCATCATATGATATCATCAATCAAGTAGTACGGATCTATCATTATGTACATCATATCATCTCATCTTGTCATATATCATCACATGGTGATGATGCTCGATATCGGTGATCTCCCGGATCATGACACGTGGCAGATGACGTGTCCCAGGGCATGCAAGAAAGGACCTACAGTGGCCGACCAGACCACTCCAGTGCCCGTCCCACAAACAAGCACTGGCTTACCTCCGAGCCCCAGCACAATTGGCCTCCTCGGCCTCACAGCTCGTCTCCGAGCTATCACAGGCCCGAGCCTCCTCGGCCCTTTCAGCTCACCTCCGGGATCGAGGAGAACCAAGATACCTTGGCTCTCATGCTCATCTACGAGCTCTCCTGCCGAGGTCATCTTCCTCGATCTCATCGACCGACCAACGGCACCGCTCACAGGCACAACCGCCATCCCGCGAATCTCTCCATGTGCGAGATTTCCGCCGGCCACATCCCACGTTCCATGCCATCACGATCCCCCATTAACGAGCCTATCTCGCCATTAATGGGAGATCCCGCTCATCACGCAGGAGTGACGTCGGGAGCGTAACGGCCGGTGTGATTCTCGCGCCTGCCCTGCCTGCTGCCACCGCTATATAAACCCCTTCTTCAGACGGTTCAAGTAAGCCATTTTTTACTCCACTAAGCCGTTACACTGCTCGGATTTCCTCTCTAACTTGACCGTCGGAGGGTCCTCGGTGGTACAACCATCCCGGGACTTCCTTGCAGGTAGCTCGGCGCAAACAACCTCAAACCCATTGAGATCCACACGCTTCAGGCGCCAGTCTCCAGATCAAATCTCAGCCGTCCATCGCCGCCATCAGCAGACCAATGGAAGGTAACATCTTGACGCGCGGATCCGACCCGCGTCAGCTGGCGCCGTCTGTTGGAACGACTTGATTCTACAAAAAAAAAAGTTCATCTTCCGATCTTAATCTAATGACGAGTGATCATCACGACGATCCCAGCACCAGCCGCCGCCTTCCCCTTAATGGAGGCGCGGAAGAACCTCCTCCGCCGAATGCCATCAACGCCTTTGTCGGCCGTTTAGACCGACTCGCATCTGTCGTGGAGGTGCTCATCTGTGTCCAAATGGCAGGGCAAGTTCCCCAGGTCGTCGCTCCTCCACCTCGGGACCGGGACCCCTACAAGGGGAGAGAAGACTCCGCACACGTCGGCACTACCGACCACCGCCTCGCTACCTCCTATGGCCGCAGATCTCCCGGGCCAATACCTTCTGCGACTCATTGGGCTCCCCACAGTTCAACACCGAGGTCCGTCGCCAGAGCACCTCGCCCCGAGCCTCTTAGCAACCCTTTCCCTCCCGAGGAGATGTCGGTCAGCTCGCCTATTCCCAGGCATGACTAACACCCCCTCCCTCGAAGGGGTCGCACGGACGGGGCTCGCCACGGTGGCTCGAAGACCACTTCGCTGGGAAATCTGAGGAACCTCATTGAGAGGAACCGGGGCCGCTCCCATACCCAGGTCTCCAACACCAGAGGCCGGGGACCAGAATGTGCCGAATCGTCGGGATACCACGGCCGACTCGACCCCCTCGAGAAGAAGATCGAGGGTATGCATCGGGAAGGTCACCTCTCGAGCGACGGGGCTAAATACGCCACCGACTCGCTCACTAAGCCATTCACTGAGGAGCCGCTCGCCATCCATGTCTCATCCCGCAACAAGCCCCCAAAGGTCTCTCTCTTCGACGGTAAATCTGACCCGAAGGACCATTTAGATGCGTTCACCACGGGAATAAGCTTCCAACATAACTCCGACGCCACCCAGTGCCGAGCCTTCCCGACCACTCTCATCCGCTCCGGACGAGACTGGTTCCGAGGACTCGAACCTCACTCGATCTCAACTTTCGATGAGATGGCCACCCAATTCCTCAGCCACTTCGATGGCAACATGCGGAAAAAAACCATAGTCGACCATCTCTTCACGATCAAGAGCGGGGACAAGGAGACGCTCAAAGCATACGTCACCCGCTTCTACAACGCCCTTCTCGAGGTCCCAGAGCACCGGGACAAGACCGTCATCACAGCACTTAGGTCTGGTCTTAGGCACAAGGAGTAGTTACACTCCTTTGCATTAGAGCAGCCTAAGATCATGGCCGAGGTAAAAGCCTGGACCGAGCGCGAGATCCAGCTCAAATCCAAGGTGAATGCAAATCTCCCCCGGGCAGAGAAAGCCGACCAGAAGAAAAGGGCAAGGGAAGAGAGAAGGGGACCTGAGCGGGCAAAGCCCTATCTCTCGAAGTTTCAGGAATACACCCCGCTCAACGTCTCCCAGACAGTGCTACTAGAGGAGGCCAAGGGCGAGGGATTCTTTAAGCTTCCCCTGATCTCGCGAATGGCCTCAAAAAGAACCCGGGCCCCTACTGCGGTTTTCATAGGTCGCTAGGCCACTCCACGGAGAGCTGCAAGCAGCTCCATGACTACATTGAGGAGCTCATCCGCTCGGGACACCTCGCAACATACTTGAGGGACAAGCGGCAAGCTGACCGCGAGCAGGAGCAGTATCCCCTCCCGTCAAGCTGACCATCGGCCAAATCATGGTCGTGTCAGCGGAGGATACATCTGGCACCAACGAAGCTCGGTACCCTATGCCAGGCATAGATGCCAACAGACATCCGAGGGGCTCAAGCTGTACGAATAAAGATATCTACTAGCATGTATTTTCTTTCCAAAGCAAGGTACACCTTTCTTAAGATCTTCTCGTTCATATAATAAAAGGGATCAATAAAGCATTGCAGAAAAGAAAAAGAATCTTATTTATTCAAAAGGTATTGTGGGCTCCTCAGCCGTACATCCAAAAAAAAGAAGAAAAAAATTACAATAGCGGGGAATGGGGTGCAGAGAACACTGCTCGTGGTACTCTGACGATATTTCCGCCAACCGAGCCCTCGCGATATCTAACCTCTGCCTTCGATCCCCCCGCTAGCGTCGGCATCGAGCCTCAATTGGTAGCACTCAAGGACGAGCACCTCTGAGCGGTTTAGCCGACTCGCAGAGATCAGCCCGAAACGCCTCAGGGACCTTAGCTTGCCGACGGCCTCGTCTTTCAGCTGTTTGGACAAGGGGTTGTAGAGCCCCGGCAACGCCCTCCATATGGAGTACATCAACAGCTGAAGTAGGGCGGAGCGCCGGGGGAGCAATCGGCCAAAATGATCCTCGATGCGGCCTATCACCAACTACACCGTGTCCTTAGTACAGTACAGATCGTAGAGGTACACGTTCTCGAAGTTTATGATCTCGGGGATGGTGAAAGGGAAGTCCTCCATTCTTACGTTTTGGGTGTGAAGAAAGGAGTGATCAACACTCTCTCCGCTTTATAGCCTGCTGCGTCCTCGAGAATCTAACAGTCGCTCGTTTCACCCACAACTGTACCGCCATGCGACAAACCTCGAGCCTTTCTTGGCGAAATCGAAACGACGCGGCCCCGTCGATTCGACTCCTCATGCGTTCGATACACGTGTTGCTCGTGACTGTTACTATTCTCCATACTTACACCGGGAAGGTCAGACAAAGCCCTCGCCAAGAGGCAACAGAGTAGCTTCACTGCTCGTTCAATCCTTAGCAGGCCTCCCACGGCCCCTCCAGCGCTAAGGATCGAAGCCCTCACGAAGAGGCAGCCGAGCAACTACCCTGCTCGGCTATCCCCGACTGGTAGCTCCCTACCCCACAACGCCAGGGATCAAATCCCTCACCAAGAAGCAACTGAGCAGCTTCACTGCTCGGTCAATCCTTAGCAGGCCTCCCACGGCCCCTCCAGCGCTAAGGATTGAAGCCCTCATGAAGAGGCAGCCGAGCGACTACTCCGCTCGGCTATCCCTGGATGGTAGCTCCCCTATCCCACAACACCAGGGATCAAAGCCCTTGCCAAGAGGCAACTAAGCAGCTTCACTGCTCGGTCAATCCTTAGCAGGCCTCCCACGGCCCCTCCAGCGCAAAGGATCGAAGCCCTCATGAAGAGGCAGCCGAGAAGCTACCCCGCTTAGCTATCCCTGGCTGGTAACTCCCCTACCCCACAACACCAAGGATCAAAGCCCTCACTAAGAGGCACCGGGCAGCAACCTTGCTCGACAATCCTTAAGGATCAAAGCCCTCGCCAAGAGGCACCGAGCAGCAACCCTGCTCGGCCATCCTTAGTAGGACTTTTACGGACCCTCCTGCGCTATGGATAAAAAGCCCTCGCAAGAGGCAACCGGGCCCGTCCTTGCTCGGTTATCCCTGGCTGGTAGCTCCCTACCCTAACATACTAAGGATCAAAGCCCTCGCCATGAGGCACCGGGCAGCAACCCTGCCCGGCCCATCCTTAAGGATCAAAGCCCTCACCATGAGGCACCGGGCAGCTACCCTGCTCAGCCCGTCCTTGGTAGGACACTTACAGCCCCTCCCGCGCTAAGGATCAAACCCTCGAAAGAGGTAACCGGGCCCGCCCTTGCTAAGTTATTCCTGGCTGGTAGCTCCCTACCTCAACACACCAGGGATCAAAGCCCTCACCATGAGGCACCAGGAAGCTACCATGCTCGGCCCGTCCTAGATAGGCCACTTACGGCCCTTTCTGCACTAAGGATCAAAGCCCTCACCAAGAGACACCGAGCAGCTACCCTGCTCGGCCCCATCCTTAGCATGCCTCTCCGAGCCTCCCACGCTAAGGAACATGACCTCACAACGAGGCATTCGGTCTGTCTACGTCTGAGCGTTCTCCACCTCGACTTCGGGGCCATAGAGATACTGTCTTTGCACACTAGGAAAATGAACAGATTCAACTCGACACGTAATCGCTAGACGAAAAACCGACATAACACAAAGGCAATACTATGCAACTACAAGTGTTTACCGGCAAAGGAAAATACGCGCGCAAATACTACTGCAAAAATTCTTTATTCATAAAGTCAAAGTCTTTACAAGGGTATTGGGGGCTCCCCAGCCTTACAAAATGCCCGGAGGCCTACAAAATTCCCGATACAACAAAGAAATGAAACAAGAAGACGAGGGGCTTCAAGCCTCAGGGCCAGGCGCAGCCTCGGAAGCTCAGCACCCATCACAGGAGCCTCGGCATCGCCCTCGCCTGGAATCCCTTCCTCGGTCTCGCTCCCGGGGTCGTCCCCCTGCTCGTTATCCCTACGAGGATATTCATCTCGGAGCTCGTCGTCAACGAACTCCGGCATCCGATCCTTGACGGCATAGAGGGCCTCGTGCCAGATAGCGGTAGTAGCCGAGGCTAGGACGGTGTAAAAATGTTCCGAATTCTGGAAGTTCTCCACCACCTTTGCCGCTCTGAGGTCGGCTCGCTTCACCCCCTCTACCGCCGCCTCTAGCTCCTTCCGGAGGGTGCTCGTCGACTTCTTCAAGGTGCCGACGAGCACCTTAGAGTCCTGAAGCGTGGCCTTGGCGGTCTGGGCGGCCTCGGCGGTCTGGGCGGCCTCGCGATACCTGGCAGCCTCGTGCTTCGCGGCCGCCATTTCCTGCTTCACGACCGCCTTCCTGCTTCGTGGCCGCCATTTCCTACTTCTCGGCCGCCACCTCGCCCTCCAAAGCAGGGACCCTCACCATCGCCGTCTCCAGCTCCCGCTTTGAGCTCTCCTCCAGCTAGGAGAGCTCGCTCGCGGCCCACACCGCCTGGGTAATTTCCTCGTCCTCCATATAGATGATGAGGGCGACATGCTGGAGAACCTGAAGAAATCAGAGGGGGGTCAGAAAGAAAGGAGAGGCACCAAATCTTACGAATGGTAAGTAGCTAAAGCAAAAGTCAAGTAAAGTACGGGCACTAACCTACACGGCCTCTTGGGCGATTGCCGCCATCTGTTCCCTAAGAGTCCCCCGAGGGATCTTACCCCCGGCCGACCTCTCCATGTCCGACAGCAAGCTGTCAGCGACGGAAAGCCCCGAGGGCACCTCAAAGCGGAGGCCCCCTCATCCACCAAGATCGGGGAGGCCAGGGTCCGCGGAACTGTTCGGGGGAACCTCTTGAGAGGCGACGACGGAGAGACGGTCTCCATCTCCGAAGCCTGGGCATCCTTTCCCCGAACCCGTTTTCTGCTCGGTGCCTGGCCGGGCTCCGGGGCTCGGTCCGCGGTCGAACGCTGGGGTGGGACGGCTACCTGGGGAACCGGGACAGACGTCGGACGAGAAGAGCTGGCACCTCCAGCCTTCGATCCCTTCTTCGGCTTGCGCATGGCTGCTCGGAGGTGGCTCAAGTCCATGGGTTCTACACAAGACAAAATACAATGGAATTAGCGACACAAACAGAAATGAAGACAGACGCAATCTCCTAACTTACCAACGAACTGGGAGGGGCTGAGCCCAGCCCAACTAAGGGTCCTCTAAGAAAGCAGCACGTCGGCCCGAGGAATGGGCTCCCACTCCGCCACTCTCACTGCGTCGGGATCGTTGGACGGACTTCCCCTCCAGCACCTATCCCTAGACCACTAGGTGGGCACGGGCCAGTCCTCACCCTCTGGCGGCCCAACAAAGAAAAACTTCTTCTTCCAATTGTGGATGGAAGAAGGTAAGACGACGACTCCCGACCCGGCTGCACTCCCCCGTCGTTTCCTAAAGAAGAGGCAAACCCACCTCGGGTCGCCCGCGTGAGTGCCGGGGTGACCTTTGTAAATGAGAGAGGAGGCAATGATGGACAGACCGAAGGGGATCATCTGCAACTTCAAACGGACCAGGAACCCGAGAAGAATCCTTCAGGAGTTCGGCACTAGCTGGCCCGGGGATAACCCGAAGTAATTCAATGCTCTAGCAATCTCGGGGGAGAAGGGCAGGCGCATTCCGGCCCAAAAGGCTTCCAACTACAGGGCAATCTCCTTGCCCCGTACCTGATATGCCCTCTCCCCCTCCCCGACCAAATGCAACATGTAGCCGGAAGGAATATGGAAACGAGTCCAAGCATTGGCAAGTTCTTCCTCATACCTCACCGTAAACGGCATGCCAGGCGCATCCGTGACCTCCACTCGGGGAGCCGCCCTCGTCGCGCAACCCTGGGAAGAAGACCTAACCCTAACTCCCTGGGAAGACTCCGGTCCAGAAGAAGAAGGGGAAAAAGAGGAAGACTCTACAGAGGGCTCCCTAGACTCTACACCAACTACATCTACAGACTCCTCAGAGGAAGACATCTAACCTGATGAAGAGGAGTCCTCGGAAAAGCAAACGCGGAAATCCCGACCTAAAGAGGAGAACGCCGAGCTAACAAGACCAAAGACGAGGAGATTATGAAGAAGAATGGGCCCTCACATGGACCACACCTCTACTTATTGCCACCGGCGTTCTCATCCAACGGCAACAGTCATCTCCCACCGAAACGGTTCAGTACACTCGACGGCCATGATCGCTCCACCTATCGTAGGCACATTGGCATATCCCCTCAGACGCCAGAGGTCTGCGGCCCGTCGCGTCGGCCATCCAGCACCCGACACGTGGACTATCGCTTCAGTAAATGTACACACTAACCGGCGTACCCTCTTTAATGCAGAGATCTCTCCCTTGATCCGCTGGCGTCATCCAGAAAATACAACAGATTGCCCGGGAACACGCCTGACGATATCTTCGAAAAGGAGCTCACCTAGGGTGACCCGGCAGACCACTCTCGACCCGACCCTTCAGCTGGTCGGGACGAGAGTGGGGGGCTAATGATGATGCTCGATATCAGTGATCTCACAGATCATGACACGTGGCAGATGACGTGTCCTAGGGCATGCAAGAAAGGACCTACAGTGGATGACCAAACCACTCCAATGCCCGTCCTACAAACAAGCGCTGGCTTACCTCCGAGCCCCAAGACAATTGGCCTCCTCGGCCTCATAGCTCGTCTCCGAGCTATCACAGGCCCGAGCCTCCTCGGCCCTCTCAGCTCGCCTCCGGGCTCGAGGAGAACCAAGATATCTCGGCTCTCCTGCTCGTCCGTGAGCTCTCCCGCCGAGGTCATCTTCCTGGGTCTCATCGACCGACCAACGGCACCGCTCACAGGAGCAACCGCCATCCCGTGAATCTCGCCATGCGCGAGATTTCCGCCGGCCACATCCCACATTCCACGCCATCATGATCCTCCATTAACGAGCCTGTCTCACCATTAATGGGAGATCCCGCTCATTACGCAGGCGTGACGTCGGGAGCGTAACGGCCGGCGTGATTCTCGCGGCTGCCCTACCTGCTGCCACCACTATATAAACCCCTTCTTCAGACGGTTCAAGTAAGCCATTTTTTACTCCACTAAGCCGTTACTCTACTCAGATTTCCTCTCTAACTTGACCGTCGTAGGGTCCTCGGTAGTACAACCACCTCGGGACTTCCTTGCATGTAGCTCGGCGCAAACAACCTCAAACCCATTGAGATCCACACGCTTCAGGAGCCAGCCTCCAGATCAAATCTCAGTCGTCCATCGCTGCCATCAGCAGACCAACGGAAGGTAACATCTTGACGCGCGGATCCGACCCGCATCACATGGCATATCATCTCGTATCACATCATGTATATACATCGCCTCATATCATCATTTCATATCATATCGACTAGTTTCATCATATCGGATCATATCCTCATCATATCGGATCATATTGTAAATATATATAGTTATATATTTTCACCAGTAGATTTAGATCATAGGCTATGAACTAGTACTAGGGATATGTCATTCTACTAATATACTACCATCACCTATAATATTCTAGAAACACTATTAGCTAAGTATTTGTATCCTAAGTGTGTGTGTGTGTGTATATATATATATATATATATATATATATTCATATATACCCTAATACTATGATTGCGGGGGTGCTATACGCCATCCACCCAACTTCCCCCATAGATATACATCTACTCGCCTACAACGCCTCGCTCTAGTCGATCTCGACAGATGCCTTGCCCTCCTTCGTCATCCTGAGAGTCCACACGCTTGTACCTACAATCAAAGAATATCGTATCGCATAAAAATCTAAATCGAAAACCGATACGATAAGCGAAGGGCATATAGGTTAGAACCTATGGTCCGCTCGTGCTAGAACAACAAAACAACCCCCGACGTTGACGTACGAATGTAAAATGACCGAGACAAAACTCAAGTAGCAAAACCAAGTTTTTAAATGTTCGAAAACATAAGCAGAAACTTAGTAAAATGCTCCCAGATTCTACCTAAGGTGAAATTAAACTTTTTTGCATATAGTGTAGATCTCATTATCTAAAAAGTGGGCTACAGACAAAATTTCAGACCCTGTCTCCAAATTAGGCTGAAATTTGCGGCCAAATTGAATAAAACGATGGCCAGAATATAGTGGATTGGGCTTGGGTTTCTAGGGTGGCTTCCTAGTGGTCTGTACATCTCACTGTAACTGCTATTAAATTTTCAGAGTTTCTGAGTAATACCATATTCCAATTGATCATCAATATCCCCACAAAACCGATATCAGAAAATTCTAAGTTCCTCTTTGAACCTTCTAAACTCATTTGAATTAAGGCTACCACTACTATTAGGCCAGTAGACACTCATTACACCCTCTACTATATCTCCACTACAAGTTTTATCTCCCAAACTCTTCCGAGAATTTTCCAAGTTCACTAAACATTAACTTTTTAACTCTAAACTAATATAGGAGGATAAGAAACCTAAAGACTTGTTTAAAAGTGAAAATATTACCTCATGGAGCAACTCAAGAAAATTCCTAGATGACCAAGGAAGCTCAAAACTCCAACTTGATCCCACCATGATGTGTAGGATGAGATTGTGAACATTTTTTGTAAAGGTTTGTGTGATATCTGAGGTGGTTTGGGGGTGTTTTTTGGGGTGGTGGAGGAGGTGATGGAGATGAAGAGGAAGAAGAACAAAATGAAAGGATGAAGGTATGATGGAAAGGAAAAGAAATGGATGGCTATAGCCATACTCTCTCTCTCTCTCTCTTAATTATTCCCCTCATTTAAAGCACCATCCTATCATGACACCCCCCCCCCCTCCCCTTCTCTTTTTCTTTTCTTTTTATCTTTTCTATTTAAAACAATAAAACCAAATAACAATGAAACCATGGTATAAATCGTGAACAAAATGTTACATGTCATACATACAAAGTATATTTAACAAAGGAGGCTAAGTTTATTGCACAATTAGTAAAT
This sequence comes from Agapanthus africanus, assembly GCA_030015575.1. NCBI lineage: Eukaryota > Viridiplantae > Streptophyta > Magnoliopsida > Asparagales > Amaryllidaceae > Agapanthus > Agapanthus africanus. The sequence continues at coordinate 438,783,353 of CM057338.1, forward strand.
ACTAATCAAGTTTTAACATAAATTTATATGTAAATAACTGTATAATAATTTATAAAATCCCAAATCCAATAAATGCTTTTATAAACGATAATTTATTTTTAAATTCCAATTATTTTCCAAAATATAGGTATATATAATTATACCAATCTACAAAAACTCAAATCTATATTCGTGTAATATTTGTGAAATTTATTATTTTATTATTTAATTCCAAAAATATTATTTTATATTTTTCTAAAATGTTACAAAAAGTATATATCCCGTTACCCCCGAGACCACAAATCAAGATATATGAATCAGAAATGATTTTGTTCCGTTACCCTCTAGAACCACGGATCAAGTAGTATGAATCACGAATGATTCTGTTCTGTTATCCCCCGGAACCACGGATCAAGTAATATCCTTTTAAGTTATACTTCAGTTACACTTTTGATTTTCTCAATTCCCTAGGTTTCGTTTTCCAAGTCATATATGAATATAATATCTACCTAATGCCAACACAGGAACATGCAGCTATAAGTCACGTCCATCTAGACAACAGGTCACGTCCATCAGGATAACAAGTCAGAATTGTTGGCAACGATAAATATCATGAGTATGCAAGTACAAGCAAGATAGCAATATCTGTAACGGTTATAAGCATGTCAAAATGATATATTAATTTGTATAAAGCGTTTATTCGTATTAATATCGTGCAAACAAGTCATGATAAAATACGGTTATCTCGGTGCTGTAAATATCATAACAAAAATAATCATATTGATTTCTACACTTCGATTTACCGATTTACCAAACTAGAATAGTTTGTTATAAACAGTAGTTGTGGATTTAATTTGCATAGCCATTGTAAACTGTAATTATAAACTTGTTATTATTAACTACTTATCGAGATACGGATTATATATGTAAAACGGTATACCAATAATAAATATTATCACGACAATACACACACACACACACACACACACACTAGCATGTAGCAAGTTATAAACTTGCCTGGATACGAACACTCGAACGAAATGATAATGCAGACACGGAGCACCACATGACTTGATGCACGATCACGTCTAGAACTTGGGCCCAGTTAAATACTTGCTCGAGACGACGGTCATGGCAACGATGGATGAGGTCATGTCAACGATGGATGCAGTCACAGCGACACCACAGTAATGATGGCGAATGGAACTCCCGCAACGAACCTGCAGCGATAAGGGCGATAGGTTGCTTGGGTCTCACTTCTCGGTTGTAGGGTTTTGAGTTGTAGAAATGGGTTCCAGGAAGTAGGAGTTGCTCTCGGCGACGAATTCTCGATCAATGGAGTCGGCGACAATGATGAAGATGCTGCGACGAGATAGGATTGGCAAAGATGCGATGGAGGCGAGGGCAATGGCTGGAGGTGGTACTGTGTTGTGCTCGGGTTTCTGGGTATTGAAATGAGAAGACGATGACAATGGAATCGATGATGATGAAGGAGATGGCGGCGAGGGTTAGGGGACGCCGGTGGTGAAGTCGGGATCATAACAAGGTGATGAGATTGGTACGACCAAGATGGTGTTTTGGATGACAAGGAGGAGAACGAGGTGATGATTTTGGCGGTGGAGGTTTAGAGGGAAGGAGGACGTTGGTGGTCGAAGTTGAGGGTGAGTTGATCGGAGTTGGTGAGTTGGGAGAGAGAAGGGGGGTCACGAAGAAAAAGAAAGGAAGAAGGCGATGAGCGGGAGAGAGAGAGAGAGAGAAAGAAAATACGAAAGAGAGTAAAATTTTTTATAAAAAGAAAATATAAATTTATATATAGTATATTGTATATATTTTATAGTTTAATATATAACCAATAATGTATAAAAGTTAATACCAATTTTCTATCCGACTCCACCAAATCCCATGGAAAATATATATACTGGAAATTATATATATATATATATATATATATATATATATATATATATATATATATATATATATAGCCTATTTAACCATAATCTAAAGATTGCAATAATATATTCTAATATAATATATATTGGTTAGTTTAGGATGTTTAAAATTTAGACGTAATAGATAAAAGTCAATATAAAAACATGAGATGCTTAATCAACATGATGACAGTTTATATATATATATATATATATATATATATATATATATATATATATATATATATAAAACGTATTGCTGCCAGAAAATATAAGTATATATCTGTTATTTAGATTCATAAGAATTTAATTTACGGATAATATTAACAAAATATAATCTGGCACCATAACGAGTTTCACATATACGATTTGGGTCGAATAAACAGTTCTACCATTCAAACTAATCGCAACCCAAATAACTAATAAAACAAAATTTAAAATACTAATTACTCAGCATGTTCATACAATGCGACCCAAAATTTTAGATAAAAGATTGTTGTTGTTGTTTGTACTGTTTTCCTATATTCTTACTAATTCTGACACAACTAATCTCTCATTAATATAAACCCCAACAAAAAAAAATTGCAACGAGCCAACAAGTAGTTGGTGTGGCCAAGGAACCAGTAGCTACCAACTTTGACCTAATAAAGTTGCATGATTAGAACATGGCATCGCCTTTGCTGAGGTTGCTGGCATCCTGTGGTTGGTGGGTGGGCCTCCCAACGTGGGCCCCACAATTTGCATAAGATATTATTATTTTCAGCCTCTCACTGCCCCACCTACTCCTCTCCCTCCACCACCCTCTCATTGCTTTCTATTTCTCCAAAGACTTTTCAAGGCTTTCCACCAATTGTTGCTTGCCATTTCTCACCAACCCCCCTCCCAACTTCTTGTACTATATATTTGCCCCCCTCTCTTCCTTGAAGCAGCAGGCCTCTCTCCTCTCAAAGAAACCCAAATTTTTATCTCACTTTTTGCAAATTCTTTTACAAGAAGCAATGGCTACCACCACCACCACCACCACCACCACAACTGAGAGTACTAACAATGGTGAACAGGGGAGGCATCAAGAAGTTGGGCACAAGAGTCTTCTCCAAAGTGATGCCCTCTATCAGGTAAATTTTTATTTTATTTTTCAAAGGAAAAAAAAAACGATTTCTGACATAAAAACTGTAAATTTACACAAACAAATTATTGTCCTTGGATTCAGGGACTCTACTATTTCTCCTTTTTTAACCCCACATCCTCAGTTAGATTTGATAGCAAGAAACAGCAGGGGCCAAATAATAGCAGGGACCCGAATAAAATTCTGAGGAGAAAATGATACATTGGTTGTCGATTTTTTCGCGATTTTTTTTTTTTTATCATGAAGATGTGAGAACCGAAACTTAAAATTTTTGTGATTTCAGTACATTTTGGAGACGAGTGTGTACCCCAGAGAGCCGGAGTGCATGAAGGAGCTCCGGGACATCACAGCCAAGCACCCATGGTATTTAAATGATGATTTATACCATTTTCTCCAATGTTACCAGTTCTTACTTGTACTTGTTATTAATTAAATTCATATGTCTGTATAACTTTTCATAGGAATATAATGACCACATCGGCCGACGAGGGTCAGTTCTTGAACATGTTGTTGAAGCTGATCAACGCGAAGAACACCATGGAAATCGGTGTCTTCACCGGATACTCCCTGCTCGCGACGGCCCTCGCACTTCCTGAAGATGGCAAGGTATAAGTTTATCGAATTTTAAGAACTCTCGGATATGAAAGTAATTAGTGTTTTAGGTTAAGTAACCTTTTCCTTAATTGTTTTGACGATATTTTTGTTATAGATATTGGCAATGGATATCAATAGAGATAACTATGAGATCGGGCTCCCTGTGATTGAAAAGGCCGGCGTGGCGCACAAGATCGATTTCCGCGAGGGCCCTGCTCTTCCCTTGCTCGACCTAATGATTGAAGATGTAAGAGATTCACAGATCATCAGTTTGTCCTAATCATTTTTCTAACAATGCAATCGCATAATCGAATTTCAAATATATCAAATTTATATTTATGATGAATCGGTATGGCATGATTTGCAATTCTTGTAATTAACTAAACTCCTTGGAGTCAGCAAAACTTAATTTATATGCTAATCAATTCACTTTTAGTAGAATTGCTTGCTTCCAATTCTATTAGCTAACTTTTCATCAATTGAAGAAAAACTTTTAAAAGTAGCAATCGCATACCTTCAATTCACACTCTTCATTGAAAATGCTCTAACCAATGAAAATCATGATTAATCAAGTGCTCGATTAATTTTTATCAGGAGAAAAACCACGGCTCCTTTGACTTTATCTTCGTGGACGCCGACAAGGACAACTACCTGAACTACCACAAGCGGATCATCGAACTGGTCAAGGTCGGTGGAGTCATCGGCTACGACAACACTCTTTGGAACGGGTCCGTGGTGGCCCCGCCTGATGCCCCGCTGAGGAAGTACGTGCGATACTACAGAGACTTCGTGCTCGAGCTCAACAAGGCTCTCGCTGCCGACCCTCGCATCGAGATTTGCCAGTTGCCCGTCGGTGATGGCATCACACTTTGCCGTCGTGTTAAGTGATTCGGATTCGGAGCTGGGGTTATTATTGATGATATATGTGCCTTGATGTTTGATTGAGAAAAATGTGTTCCTTTTTCCTACTTTTCCTTTATTGAATTATCCTTGGAATGTACCAAAAATGTTTTAACAAAGAGATATTGCTTATATAAATGTGTTATTATGCATCTGTGTTGGAATTTAATTTTCTATAGTAAATATAGCTTACCTTTTCTTAATATCGGTCTTAAATTGAGACGGTCTTAATTTTGAAGATGTGAAGCCTTTGTAAATAGAAGCTAGTCTCAACACTAGTTTAGTACAGCCTAATTCCAAAAAAAACTATTAAATTCTTTTAAAATTACGAGAAACTGTCAATATTTGCAAATTTTATAGTGGTTTATTGTAATTATTGCTATCATAACAACTTTATGATAGTTTTCAAGGGTTATTTTTTGAAAGTTTTATGATAGTTTCATGTAGTTTTTAAAAGTTTTGTTATGGTTTCTTATATATGTAATAAGAATTTGGCAGTTTCATATAATTAGGTCAAAGTATTTTGTAGGTTTTTTAGAATTAAGCCATTTAGTAGACGTGAACGTGGACTTTTTTCTAAATGGCAAGAACTTAACGATATGTTATAGTGGCATTCATAACATGACTAATTCTAGTGAAGGCTACCGGTTCGTGAACTTTGGTTGATTGCTACATGAGTGGTGTTACTTAGGAACATATTAGGTACTATAGATTGGAAAACTTATTATTATTATTATTTTGGTGGGGGAGAGAGAGAAGGCATATACATAGATATAATATAGATGATCGATAAAATAGTCAGAATGTTGTTAAAATCGCTTTGATGCCTTGTTCCAGATGGGACATGATTACACATCAATGTCTTCTTATAAGTCAATCTAAATAGATGTCACGGACATAGAAGTGGGATGAAATGCGGATCATATAACATTTTCCCGCGGTCGTAAAAAAAGGATTTTTTTCATACATGGTACAATTCATATCCTCTTCAAAAAGATGCTATATTTTCTTTTTTGTGTTATAACAACTGTTATTTTTCACTATTATCTCTTTTTCAATTCTCAAAAGATTTCTCTTCTCATATTACAACCCAAGACCTTTTTTATTTTAAAAATAACCATATATTATAGTATTTTAAAATCTCAACCTTAAATCTCCTGCCCTTTTTAATATTAACCCTAAATTCTTTTAGGTTATCTTTTATATATAAAACCACTAAAAATTTCATATTTTAAAAAATAACCATAAAAACCAATTTTGAAAAACTGCCACCCAAACCTAACTGTTTCTGTTGGCTTAACTTGGATTTAGCCCTAGTTAACAGATAACCATAGTTAAATAATATGGACATTGACCAAAATGCCCTCATATTTCTTTTCTCCCAATCGTTGATTTAAGCTTTTACCAAAACTCTAAAAAAATTATCCACTTAATGCCTTCTTCCATCAACATCCTCGCTCTCTTCCCTCCTTCTTTTAGTGAAGTTCTCTCTATCGCTTGTTAGAGGAACCTGGATTGGTCCTTGGTAGAGTCGAGGATCGCGTGAAGGTTGAATGAAAAAACTTCTCAACAAGAACTTGTATAGAAGCAAGAGCTTGGACAAGTTTTGAGATTAGTACAAATATTGTTTGCACAATCTCTCTCTTCTCTTTCACGAATCTCAAAGCCTATCTGAGGTCTTATAAGTGGCTTGTAGAGAAATTTCTCTACAAGCGCTTGTAAAGAACATTTTTCCATTTTAGTGGTTGTTTTTTAAAATATGAGAATTTTAGTGGTTGTGTATAAAAAAAAAATCATTTCTTTTATGGGCTACTTAAAAAAATGCCCTCTGGCCTAATAGTTTTTAAATTGCATCTTTAAATTCTATTTTTTTAATAAAAAAATACCAACTGAATCATTTTTAGACACAGATTTTGAGAGTGTGAAGCTTGAAGAGTTCATTTATACATGAA